>JAQPZY010001594.1:1720833-2406666 GCA_029931535.1 Margaritifera margaritifera
ACAATCATATTTGCAAGCCATAGTAACCTTTCTTTCTTCATTAAATTTCTCCTGTATTTTAAAAATTTCCCCTTTTTAATATACTTGCCAGAAGGTCAAGTGTATATTGTTACGACATCTGTCTCTGTTAATCTTTTGCCTTTTTCATTTCAGCATAATAATTTAAATTTTACACCATGTGCCTTTTCTAAACTCTATGGATAGTTTGCTCTAGGGGTAAGGAGAAAGCCTAATGATTTGGTGGTCAAAGATCAAATGTCAAGGTCACTGACTGAAAGAAAATGGTTTCTGCACAATAACATTGGTTCTACAGAACAGACCTGGACCTAACTTTGTAAATGGCTTGAACTTTGGGTAAGGAAGAGGCCTGCAAACTTTGAGATCAAAGGTCGAGGTCATTGTGATTCTAAGAAAAAGGGCGTTTTGCACAATAACTTTTGTTCATAGTAAGTTCTTGACCGAGCTTTGTAGATGGCTTGCACTTAGGGCAAGAATGAAACCTATTGATTTTGGGGTCTAATGGTCAAAGGCCAAAGTCATGGTAAGTCAGAGAAGTAATCTCGAGAGTAAACTATTCTCTACTGGTGCCTACATAGAGGACTATTAAACATGTGGCAGGCATATAATGTATTGTTCAGAATGTCCTTATTTAAAATGGATGGAGGTAATTTCAGCCCTTAATTTTCAGTTCAAGAATGGATCTGGATACAGTACTGTTTGTTAGTATCATCCAGGTCATAAATTTGGTTTAACCGTTGGTGCACAATATTTTCTTTTGGATTGGTTTTGTTTTGTTTTGTTAATTGCAGTATATGCATATTTCTCATTGCAGTTACTTGTTGGTTTTGAATCTGGTGCAATTGTATTATGGGACTTGAAAAACAAGACAGCAGAGTACCGTTACAGTGCACCTGAGGTATGTGAGCAAGAGTAAAAATCTATACGCAATAGTTCTAAAAGAAGCATTGAGTGGCATTGTCCACTGTATTGTAATTTATGGCCATACAATTCAGTAAAAATCTGCAGGGTTGTTCTTCTTTCAGTAACTCTTTTGGATGTTCTGAAAATGCATCTTTGAGTGTGTAAGTAGCTGTGGTGTAGAGGTAAAGTGTCTGCCTCAGACTGCAGTAACTTGCAATGTGGAATTTTTCAGGCCATACCACAAATGTTTTAGAGGCATATGTTTACGTATGTTCACCCATATGTATGTATGGTTCAGATTTGCATTTGCCATATATTCTCTCTTACGAGTCAAATCCAACTGCAAACAACATAGACCCAGATCTGCTGTTGCTTGATGTGCTGGAAGATCAGGATCTAGGTTGTTTCTTGTACTGATTATACCTAACGAACTGCATAGACCCAGATCTGATGCATTATGCGATGGCAGATTTGAGCCTGTGCAGTTGGTCTTGACATATAACTGAGTATATATGGTAGATAACTGTGGTGGAATATTTATATTCCATTCACACTTTCACATTATTTTATTTTTCCTTTCTCCCACTTTAAGAAGTGTGTAATATTCATTATTTTCTTTGTCAATCCATCTGTCAATGTGTATATCCCACCATCTGTCAAATTCACACATTTTAATTGTTCTCTGGAAATCTGCATATGCTGTATGGAGAACTAAAATAGCTGTTTAGATGTTTATAAGACCCAAGGAAAAGAAAAAAATCAGTTTCCTCGTCAGCAGAAAATTTAATTTGAAGTGAAAACTTCATGAATTGAATATCAAATACTTCATTAAGACTTAAGTCTTATCTAAAAAGAAAAGGTAAGAACATTGACAAGTTCGAAATTGTGCATAAATTATTGATGCATCTCTTGCTAGTTTCAGGTAGATTTGAGGGATATCATGCCCAAAAAGGTTGCAATATCTCATGGGAAGCAATCCATTGGACACATTTGACATTCTCAATAAATTCTTTCTTCAGATGAAATATTATACACATCAGAAGCTATATTTGTGCAGTAGTGACAGTTCTACCTCTTTTCCAAGTAAAACATTATAATGCATCATGTTTTCTTATATAATAGAATACATTGAAGTAAGAGGTTAATTTCTTTAGTTTCTGTTTGTGAAATGTTCCTTTATATTAAATAAAGATCAGGAAAGTAAAGAAGTCAGTTCTCATGGTTTTCATTTGTTTATTGTTGCCATAATGAAATACGTGTTTACATTGCTTACAAGACAAAAGTGGCTTTTGTTTGTGACCAGATACCATAAATTTGTATGTAATTGCACAGCTATTCAAATTAGGACACACACACACACACACACACACACACACACACACACACACTCACTCACTCTCACACACACATATATATATATATATTAGACTTGGAATTCTTGAGTGTTGTACAAATCACATTCTGAAAACCATAAAACTCCTGCCCTCACCCTTACTGTGATGAAGAAAAAAGGAAAATCTTTAAAGGTAAAAAAGAGTGCAAGTCTATGGGTGACTATGGTAAGTGCATTATGTGCAACAAAATGAACAGAATTTTGCAACCTTTTCAGGCACTGCGATCAATATCATGGCATCATGAAGGCAAGCAATTTATGAGCAGTCACACAGATGGAAGTCTGGCAACCTGGAACTTGAGAATGCCACAAAAACCAGCCAATATCATGACTCCACATGGTAAAAAACGTGCATTTTTCCAGATCATCTCCTATCACATTAAAGAATGTGAGATGTATTCATCATCAGATTTCTTAAATGATAAAGCAGTATTTTTTTAGAGAAAAATGTTTTTATGTGAATAAAATGATACAACGTTGACAAAATATCAGTTAGCAAAAAAGATGAATAAATGCAAAAAAGATATATAAATGGAACAATAAAAAAAAAATACCATTCACTTGGAACTTTAGATGAGCCATATTTATCTCACCTACAGTTAAGGTTACCTGAGATTGAGTAGAGGTTGGAAAATATGATCACAGTATTGTTGTTCCTCCTGCTCGTCTCTCTTTGTCTCTCTCTCTCTCTCTCTCACTATCTCTCTTTGTCTCTCTCTCTCTCTCTCTCACTATCTCTCTTTGTCTCTCTCAAATTGTCCTATTTCATGTTTGTATAATTTCCTCAGTTGCTTGCAGATTCTTTACAGTCATGTTCAGTGTAAAACATGGAAGACACCTAATGATGGGAAGGATGCGGTCAAAGGTTATAAGTCAGGATTATAAGAATATATTCAAATTTCTTTAACCACTATTGAGACTGTTCTCAGATTTTGCTGACAGTTTTTCTTGATCCTGCTTGTGCACATAGCAAAGCATAAGTATCACTTGTCTGGCAGTGGTGGTTCTGTCAACATTAAGACATAACTGCCATATTCCAAGACAGTGTTGGGGGGTGGGGGGTAGGGTGAGACTAAAAAATGTGTTTTGAGGTTCCCAGGGGGATCAGTGCTCATGACCCAAAATAAGTGATGTTTTCCAAGTTGGAATAGCTATCTTTTCATATAAACCTGTAGAAAATGATTGGAAATTCAAATTTGAATACAAGTAAAAACCATATATGTTTTCTTTAAGCATTTAATCCACTTACAAACAAAAAATAGTTGGTAGACTTAGCATTGTCAGATATCACCACACACATACACATATGTGCAAGCACTTGTATAATCACAACCACACTGACATTAAAAAAAAATATACACCAAGTTTCTGTCTATAAAATTCATTGGATGGCAGATTATAGTCCTAATTAGATGCAGTCTTTGCTGCTTTCAATTATTCAGTAGGAGGTTTGAAGTTAATGCAGGTGTCATTTGTGTTCATCTTTGCACTCATTAGAGACTGGATGGTACTGTTGTTCAAACTTGCCTGCTGGATTCTCTGTGCGAGTTCCGGCCAGAACTGAGTTGTTCTTGCCAACCATAACTTTGGCATTGTCAGAACTGAATCCAATACAGCTTGACCACGAGATGTGCTTGTCTCTATAGAAAAAAGAAAATATACATCACATTAGGGACTGACCATTTCATTGGGGGGGGGGGGGGGGTATCATTTTGTAAAGCTTTATGGGGGCCTTACAGGTAATACAGCAGTAATAAATGCTTCTGTCCAGTACAGGTGTTAACGCAATCTTTTTTGTCAACACATATTAACTGTGTAAGCATGAGTGTGTGCTTATTATTGTCTTTCAGTCTATTTCATGGATAAAATCATCCTGAAAAGCATGGGTCAATTAATAGTTGGTATTTTAACAAGATTAAGATAACAAATAATAATATAGAGAACTAACCTGAATGTTCAATTCAGCATGTTGAATATATTCTTGTCCTGATGTTACATACAGGTGGTGCTGCTAAGTCAATGATGTCGTACGCTTCAGAATGACTAATGTCGATATGGTGTTTGCAGTATGTGCAGAGAATGAAATGATCCCCCTTGCTGCTATGCTTCACAAAGTCATACTCCATCAACCAGGAGTTTTTAAATTTAGTTTTCCTGGGTTCTGCTCACTTCACTTATGGCTCATTGTTTCCTGAATCACAGCTGCATTGTGACATTTTACCTTCAAAAGTGAATCACACTTAAACACTATTCTGGCTGCCAAAATAATCATGTTTTGCATTTTATATTATGGAGTAAACAAAGACTTCAAAGAAATGTTGCCACTGTTCATGAACTTGCCAATAATCTTGGATAAAGATGGCTTAAACATTCTCATTCAAGGCAAAGAAGTGTAATAACTTTTATTCTTCAGCACACATCTCTTTGATATACCTAACCTCAAATGAATTGGGTTGTTCCACTTTGTGAACTTTACCTATGCAGATTAGCCTAATGGGCTTCCCCATAGCAGAATACAAAGGACTTAACACATCAACCTAGCTATTGTCAGCCAGTTAAGTAAAATATCAAATCGTGGTTGTTTATACCTGACTGCCTTACCTTTTAATTGTCTCCATGTAAATTAGCTGTATAAACTGCCCCAAAGATAGTTTGACAAGAGCTCTAAGCAGGACTATTTACTGTTTATACATACTACATGTTACAGGCATATATTGAGGTGGTCATTTTTTACTTTTCTTTTTGAAGATTACTGAAAATTGTGTTTTTATAAACATGACCAAGTCAGGGTTTGGGAGTATGAAATCGTATTATAGTGTGACATGTCGTGTTATTGCAGGTATCTTAAGATGTTTTGTCAATATTATGGAAACAGAAAACAATGAACAGAAATGTATCTATTTTGCTGTTCTTTTTCCAGCAAAAATTGGGAAAGATGGGAAACCAGATCCTTGCAAACCAATTACAAGGGTGGAGTGGAAATCTGTAAAAAATAGGTCAGTATTAATAAAGAAGGTAATGCCTGATATGGAATGTGGAGGCGTTCCCTCCCATCTGGTGGGGTGGTCTAGTCACCCCCAGTCCCTGACCTGTTTTGTTATCTTTGTAACTCATCAGAGGGAATAGTTGTAGTTGATTCATTTGTTCAGCTGATCACCCTGTCTTGTCGCTGCGAAGTTTATGTACCTCCTAGGATTTTCTTTTGAAGACGTAATGAGTCCAACCATAAATTTGAACTTGGTGCCAGTCAAGACAATTGTATCTGATTCGGCTTGTATCACCCCCAACCAGCTTTGGGAAACAGACACCCTGTTCAAGAATCCTGTCGACATTGTTACAATCCGACCATTCATTAATCCTGTGGACAATCTTACGATCCCACCAGGAATGGTGCTATATCAACAATATGATACGCCAGCGGGTACAGAAGCAACAAGAACCTTATATAATACCACAACGGTTTTATGTTTTGTAATTCAAACATTAGCTATGTTTACACAATACAGGATAAATAGTCCTTGTAATTATAAAATAAATAATTCAGAAGAGTTTTCTAGCCACTTCATTTTTTTACCCTTTTTTTACGTAAAAACTTTCTTTGGTTTTTATGTTCAACCGCTACTTAAGTAGAATTCCGGCTGCATTAAACAATGTCATTTGAATCCCAGCTCCATTAAACATTAATGCCATCTGAAAAACAGTGCACCAGCTGGAACATAAGGTTGTGATACTACAGCCTCCATTAACTGGGGGAAACCTAATGTCACATGACCCAAAAAGCAGCTGCACTGGCAGCAAGGAGGTACATAAACTTTGCACCAACAAGACATGGTGATCAGTTGAATAAATGAATCAACAAGAACTATTCCCTCTGATGAGTTACAAAGATAACGAAACAGGTCAGGGACCGGAGGTGACTAAACCATCCCAGCAGAAGGGAGGGAACACCTCCACATTCCATCAGGCAGTACTTTCTTCCAGTGTTAACATAATTGGAAGTGAAGTTGACCCTCTGCGGGATACCAATCTCATAGATCCCACATCCACCGAGAGCCTTATGAGCCTCTATGGAAGTGCATCAGCGCTTCTATCCAGCTCTTCTGCATCCACATTGATTAGAAGAGATCTTAACAACAACAAAAATAGAAAACTGGATGACCCAGTTTCAGAACGCCGACAAGTTATGTGTCTGCTACTCCCAAACCACTTAATCCCTTTCTACAAAGAAACTAGAAAAATTCTATCAATATTTGTCAAACTACAAAAAGTAGCTGACTATCTTCAACAGTGCAGCCAAAGAAGCAAAATAGCTTGAAGTCTAGAGATCAGCTCGCACCTAAGATTTACAAATTGCTCCGAATTTGTATCCTTATGAAACACTATCCTTTCTGAAACCTCGAAAAAACAAACTTGCCTAACTTTTACCCATACACTCAACAAAGCAGAGACTACTTTCAAGTTAACACCTAGGTTTTATGGGTAAATCATTCGCAGACAAAGTACTAGATTGCTGGACTGTTAGTTGCACCTTTTACCTTTTGCATGAAAATGGATAAATCTAAAATATTTAGAAGCACATTTACAACCCTCAAATATACTTCCAAGTTAAGAGGTCATTGTACTACACATAATGTTTTTTGTGACAAACTATATATCAGATATAGATCAAATATGGATTAAGATACAGAAACTGGAGAAACCTTGAAACAGTTGTTTTCATAACCTATGCAAACAACAGCATTGCAGAAATTTCAACAGAAAGCATCCTACTGACCCAGATTTTTTAGCCAACTGCCCTTGCATTTGTCTATTCATCAGATGTCAACCAGGTGAGCAATCTCTGGCCAAGTGGACCTCTTGTTTTTTACTCATTTATTCCCTGTTTACCAAAAGTGAACCACGGTTGCATGACCTAATTTCATTCCATGGAGAAAAGACCTTGTCAGTATTACTCAGCAACAGAGTGTTATACAATAGTTATGCATGCATTTTCTATATAATTACTTAAATAATTTGCATTCGATATAACTTGCTGTAAATTTGAAGCTGACCATGATTAGTGAACAGCTCGCAAAGTTAGCGATTATTGAATTACGCTTTCTAGTTTATGTCCAGTAGGCATCTTAAAATATCGGGAGTAGTAAGCATCCCAATGAGTGTGATGTCTAAAACTTTTACCTTTGAACAAAATGAAATCCGGACTGGTCACACCATTCAGAAAATCTGGAATTCTGTTTTTGTTTTGTTTTTTTATTTTTTATTTTTATGATCAGAGACATAAGGTTGGCAGGCAAGAACTAGGGTTGGTCGGGAAAGCTATTTTTCTTTTAGGTCTAATGTAATGGGATCAGTGACTATACCTGTACTATAAATTTGACTGCCTTATAGTGAGGGACCACTTTAGACAGGTAAATATGGTATGTTGCAAAGTGTAGTATATTAAATATATTTTATAGTGCATAATGCAGGCCCAACTGAGAACAGTGTAGAGATCCAGATCTGCCAGTTCATGATGGAACAGCAGATATAAGACTTTCCTGTTTGCACTTTTGTGTGCAATACACAACAAAAATATTATACTTAACTCCAATTTTCATGAGACATCATTTTGAAAGAATATTATGGAACAATTACAATAGATTAATGTCAGAAACTATTGTTAATAATGCAAATTTATAGGAAGATGTAGTTTTCTCAGTACAGGGAAACGCCACTACAAGTCTATAACATGCTTTGTTGTAACACAGATTTGGATATAGCATAGTTATGTCATGGTTCGTTGTTTTTTTGTCTTGTATGTCCCTTATTCCCTGATGAGACTCAAAACATCAGCCAAGCTGAAGCTGACAAACATATAAAAATAATTCAGTTAAGTTTTAAAAACCTATAGCTTACAGATCATAATTAATGTTCTTCTTTCACAGCAATTGTTCAATAAATTGGCAGGTAGTAACATTTTTACTATACATTTGATTCCTCTCATCTGCCCCCGACACTCATACAAGCATTCATCAAATATGTCATCATTCTTGCTTTACCATTGCTTGGTACATAGTGCAGTCAGCAGTTATGGACCTCAAACGCCATCTACCCGTTATAGTGGGGTTCTCCAGTATTTGATCCTTTCATAACTTTGATGAAGGAATATATTGCATTACTTGAAATCTTTCTTGAAAGAGGGGCTTAGATCCTAGGCTATCTTATCAGTGGTGTCATTGTTATTACTTGGGAATGAATCCAATTTACATAAGTTCTATCTCTTTTTCAGTGAGCCTTTAGTAATTTTTTCTGGTGGAATGTCCTACGATAGAGCGGGACGTACACCATGTATCACAGTGATGACAGGGAAAACCACAACTGTTCTCGAGATGGAGCATAATGTGGTGGACTTTGTTGCACTGTGTGAAACACCCTGGTCAAATGGTAAGTAATTCTTAACTCCATTTTAACCAGTTTTCTGATTGATCAACCAACATAATTTGTGGCAGTAAAATCCATGATAAACTTTCAGAAATGTTGATGCCATTGTGATGTCATGACTCTTCCAGTGACAAGGTGCTATAAAAAATTACATATTGTGCTATTTTCAATACAATTTTCAGGCATGTATTTGAATGAGGGTTACAGTTTTGTGTTGGAGGATCGGAGAACATTATTGTGCTTTTACTGTCTTTGTGACATTTTATCCATTTTACCAGCTCCACTAATGCAGAGATGCCAGCCATTCCAGGTTTTGCAGAATTATTGATAAAAATTTAAAGAAAATTCCGCATTCCAAACTATGTTAACAAAATTCTGGAAAATATTAATTTTGGGGATACAATTTTTAACTGAAGTTTTTTCTATGGATACAGGTTCGGAGAAAAGTACTTAAATACCAGTTTGAAAGACTGGTACACAGAATA
The DNA here is from genome assembly GCA_029931535.1 of Margaritifera margaritifera. NCBI lineage: Eukaryota > Metazoa > Mollusca > Bivalvia > Unionida > Margaritiferidae > Margaritifera > Margaritifera margaritifera. The sequence continues at coordinate 1,730,053 of JAQPZY010001594.1, forward strand.
TAGTTTCTTAGTGTAAAAAAATAGAATGTAGATAACAAGAAACCAGTCGATTAGATTGTAAACAATTCAAAAATGGCAGCAGAGATGAAAAGGAAAGGAAGAGTCAGAAAATTTGTGACAAAACTTACATTCATGGTTAGTGATTTGGCCAGAAATGTTGCAGGAATTCAGGGTTCTGGAATTGGAGGAATGGATACATCATTTATTCTCATTGGCCCTTACAGGTCTTTTACCTTCATGTTCGCGGAATCTGCATCAAATGTGAATAAAGTTAGATATTGTTACGACTCTATGGTCTAAGAAAAATGTAACAGAAAGAAAGTGAAACCAACAAATCAAGTAAAAAATCAACAAGCAATTTATTACTAGATAATTAAAATGAAAAATCAAAAAGTCACTTACAGTAATGTGTTTTGAAATCCTAATAATCCAATAAGAATGATTGTTCTAATCACAAGTCCTAAATATAGAATGTTCCAAATTCACGGCTGTGTCCTTGAATGTTATGATGTGCTAATGGTCTCCAAAGTCCTGATGTACTAGTAATCTTGATGTGCTGATGTCAAAATGAAGTATTCCAAAATATCTGAATAAGTTCACTTAAATTCCAAAATCATCAATTAAAAATCAAAAATCCAAAAGTTTATGAGCACTGTTATAATCCAATGAATATTTAAAATAATTCCTCTCTTAGAATTTGGAATGAATTTTCACAACTGTAATAGCTCTTTACAAGACTGATGGTAATGTCAAAACTGAAAAAATGTCCACCAAACATGGTATATATAAAGATTGGTCACATGACAGAATGTTCTAGAATATGAGTCATCTTAATGGAATTCTAACTGTAAACAAAATTCAACCTTGACCTTCAAATTGAGAAAACATATTGATCAAAACAACCTAATTCAAGGACACTAGTTAAACATGTTTTTCCTGATAACATTAAGATTTAAGCAAATATTAAAGTGAAGAAACATTTATAATTTCCTAAAATATTTATAATATTATATAAACATCATACATAACAATATTCCGAGACACTATTTGCCAACTTTATAGCCGAACATAATCTCTTGCAAGTGACCATCTGCAGAACGCAACCATGAACAACCGCATCGCAAAAACTGATATAAACACCGCTGACCTTGATTTAATCCTTTGTAAACAGGAATATAAACCAGACTAAAGTTCATGTCACTAACTGCCATTGTAATCTGTAATGCCTGGGATGAATGGGGTCTTTGTCTCAGTTTATAATACTAGTAAGTGATAATCATTTTTCAGTTTTGATTGTCATTATTAAAGAGTGGTGATAGTGATGATAACAACAAAGATGTCTGCAAATTGGGCTTAAAGTCACAAAGATGTGATGGTATAATGTATGTGTTTATGCTTCATGTGAAGAATCTTACTGACATTAAAACAACATTAGACCCAGACAATACTAATCCTGATCAGTTCTGGCAGGCAGGCAGCAATCTGAATCTACCCACAGACTGGAAATGATTTAAACTTCTTGGTGGAATCAGTAGAGTTGTACTGACATTGCCACATTCCAATGCAGACACTAAAAAGGACATTTTCCATTCTGAGGAAAATTCAGGCTGACTCTAGAGGAAACCTGGATCCAGTAACGTTACATAATCTCCTAAGTATTAAGATCAACAATGATGAGGACTGCCACCTCTATAATCCAGCAATGATCTAAGAAATGCTACAAATGCTTGTGGTACATAAGAAGAGTATGAATGGCAACAAGTTACTGTAAAAAGACTGATTTGATGAGATGATGTGCATATTTGAATATTTAAAAGATGCAAATTTGTTCAATAGTTGTAATTTTTGTCCATTTGTATGCTACAAAATTGGGTCAATGAAAATCCTCCCTCATTTGAGGTCAAAACTCCTGACCAAATTTTGGAAATCTCCTGATCTGTCTGGACCTGATCTGTATTTTCTATCACATGTATGTAACATGTAGATTATACAGCTATAGAACTTGACAAGAATGACTGTCTATTTAACCTTTCAGAATATTCTTTAGGGCCTAGACTCATAAAATAGTATTGGTGTGTATGCATATTGTTTGCATAGTCAAGTTGAATTATCCAATACTAATTCATCATGTGCCATTCATGCATACCACTGTTTACCTTTTTCTCAGTTGATTAGGTCATAATATCTATTGTAATGAAAGTTTAGATGGACAGATCATTCTTGTCAAGCTATATTTATAACTTACACAATATATTCTTTATGGCCGTCAAATGAACAGATCATTCATGTCAAGCTACCATATTTTCTACATGTCTTCAGATGGCAGAAAATTATCACTTTTTTCTCTGTCCAAAAACATCTTAAAATATTAGATTTATTGAGAAAAAACAAACAAATGACAAGTGACCTGTATGATTTAAATTGTCAAAACTTGGGAGAACTATGTTTAGCTCTTCATTAGCTCACTGTCACTGATTTAACAAATAACAATTATTTCAAACTAAATTATTCACCAGTAGATAAGAAAAAATCTCAGTGGCAGAAATGGAAGAATATGCCACCCTTTATTAATAGATGAAACCATTAAAGGGATAAATGTCATCTCAGAAATTTTGTTGAACACCTCCATTGTGGATAAAACTAAAACCTGCACTCGATCACATACAGGCCAATGAACTGATTCCAGTTTGTGCGGTCTGGTACTGCAACTTTGATAAGACTAATAGCAAACTAAATTATATTTGAATGTTTCAAAGTTCAGTATATAAAAGACATGTCAAAAGGATCTTTTTTTTTTAATCCACTGAAACCAATTCTTATATATGTGACTGGTACATGATCAGGAACAGGTTTTAGTATTATGCACAATGGAGGTATTAAAAAATTTCTTAGAGATGAAGACTTGTACTTTCATGCTTATCTCTTTTAATAAAGAGTGACATAGCCTTCTAATGCCTTCACGATTTAGATTTTTTTTATCCACTAAGAAGTCACCCCTTCAGACGGATCTGACTTGCAAAATACACCTTGACTTATAGGAGGGTCAAAGAGAAATTCACTTTTTGCAGCCCTAAAAAGGGGGGGGGGGGGTCAACTTATAGTCGAGTCACAGAATTTATCATACTCAGATATTTCTGAACTACAATGAAACTGATCAAAAAACAAATTTCATCATCTTTTCTGATTTGCTTTCCACCCTGAAAGCTTTGTAAGACCTTAAATTTGACAGCCATTAATATCCAAGATCTTAGAGAAGAATGATTTGCTTATACAATCCTAAAAAGTATTCTGTACTGTTGGATGCCTACCATATATACTCGCGTATAAGCCAGGTCCAAATCCAAACAACATAGACCCTGATCTGCCATCGCATAATGTGATGGCAGATCTGGGTCTATGCAGTTTGCAGTTGGTATCGGATTATACGCGAGTATATACGGTAGTCACATTGATATCAAGGATAAAGAAAGGTAAGATAATGCTGCTAAACTGCCCAGCAGTCACCAATTTCAGAATGGAAAGATACCACATGCTGACCTCAAATATTATATAAATCAGCATGTTCTTCATATTTGGCGAAATACGTGGAATGAAAATTCTACAACAAGCTTCAAGGCATCAAACCCATCGTTGGAGTGTGGCATCCTTCATTTAGAACAAATCACAGATGAAGTGGTATTGTGTTGATCACATATCTGACACGTGCATAACTTGTGAACTGTGAACTTGGACCAGAGTGCATGCCCTACCAGTGTCAACTGACAGTGGCACACATTCTTGTCAAGTGTTTCAACTTCCATCCTGTGAGATAGAAGTATTTTGATGTGAACTCAATGAAGAACCTTTATGAACAAAAATATCACAGGGAAAGGATGCAAATGCATTTATGTAGACTATGGATTGATTGCCTTTTCTTCAAGCAATTGATCACACTGAAACCACACAAATAACCTATGCCATATTATTCATTTTCATCCTCTTTGTCAGAGATCTGTATTCTACTTCACTTTCTCCTCCAACTGGAGAATAATTCAAGTAGGCAAGAATAATGCTCTCTGTTATAACTAGGATTGATGTTTTTACATGTCAAACATTTACCTATATTGTCTACCATATTCATTGGCTTTAGTGAAGAAGACACATTTTGTGCCATTCCAAAATATTTTTGTAGACGATGTTAATGCTGTAGGTTGATTTACAACAGTTATTTCTGAATTTAGCTTTCTGAATTTGTAGATCAGCAATTTAAAGTACTATTGTTTTTCTTTTCAGATTTCCAAGAACCTTATGCAATAGTTGTATTACTCCAGAATGATCTGGTAGTAATAGATCTCACAACCGAAGGGTATGCAATCAGCCTGAGTATTATTTTGAATTAATTAAACCAATTAATTAATTGGCATATTCAAAGATTTTTTTTTTAATAATTATAAAATTAATAGTTACACTTTAAGAATATGAGCTTCAACTAAAACTAGTCCTGTGCTCCCACCATTGCTGTTGTAATGAATTCAGTTTAATTTCTGAAATTTTCTGCTTGATACTGCAGCCAAACTTTTTGATACAACTCTTCTTGAGTTTTACACTACCAAGATGTTACATGTTTTATGATTATCACCCTTGTTATCTCCATGCTTTCCTGAGAATTTTTTTTGGATGTTGTCTATCTGTCTGTCTGTTCATCTGTCTTTTACATTTCCTCTTCCATCATTGATTTGAATGACTTGGTAAAATACTTGCCCAAGCAATGGAAAGATTTGGGAGGGTAATGGTCTCCACCCCCAGAGACTGCAGGGAGGGGTCAGTAGATAAATTTAATAAAAATTTCAATGATAAGTTCATTTTTTTAAAAATTTGTTAATAGAAATTACTTTTTGCAAGGATAAAGGAGAGATATGTGAAATTTTTTTTTTTTTTTACAAATTTTGAAATACGACTGCATGTCGTCATATATGAGGTGTGGGAATTGTATGGGAAATGTATGATACACACTTTCAGTATACTGGAACCTGCTAATAACGAAATGGAATTTAGCAGGTTTCTTGATGAAACAAAATATTCATATACCAACCAGTCTCAATTTGAATACAATCAAGGTATTGTTTTCTGTTTTATGCACCTGCCATATTCTGCCGAGGGGGCATATTGTTGTTACCCGTCTTTCCATCACATCACATCATGTCTGTTAGGAAATTCATTTCCTTTCAGTAAATATTCAGAGACTTCATGGATTGAAATAAATTTGGTGTAAAGCTTAATAGTTAGAAGATGAAGTCAAAGTTGAATTTTCAACATTTTCTGAACAAACTTTACTGAGTTATAGACCCTATTTGACATGGAATTTTGCCCATATATTGAATCAAACTCTCTTAATTTGCACCATCTGTGTATATGTGTCATATGGATACATTTTTAATTTAACAAAATTCTGTTTATAACTATTGATTGGGGGGGGGGGGGTCCACCTGTAAAGGAATTTTTTTAAAATTGCTTTATCTGTTTTTGTCTCTGTGTTGGACCATGCAGACATCTGAAATTTGCAGATCCTGTCAGAATAAAGTGGTACCTGGCCGTCTGCTGCATTCACTTACTTGCTGCATTAGTGAGGAGGCACAACAAAAAGGATGGCTACCCATTTTCTGTCATAACTGACAGTTGACAAATCATCAGTTTATGCTAAATATCTTTTTTATGTGTACTTGTGTTTTACTGAATGATTGGCAAAAACAATTTAAAAGTCAATGAAATGTGGTAAATATAACCCAATCAGAATGATCGATGCAATGTGTGTGTTTTTTCCCTGCCCATTAATGATCAACAACAACATATGTTGTTTACAGTTGAAATCTTTATTTTCTTTTTTTTTTTCTTTTTTTTTTTTGTTTGTTACTTTTATGGTGTGGCCTACAGCTTCCTTGAAGGACCTGCAGTTTGCATTTGCTTTATAGGCCCTTTTAGGCAAATTTTGAACACTGGTTGTCATGCCAGCACTCTGCTCCATACTACTGTGAATGAAACCAAACAGAGCATTTGTAAAATGACAATAATATCTTACACATGTCATAATTGAGGGGAAAAAACTCTTTTATGTATAATTTAAAATGATTGCATGATGGATATGGTGTTTGATAATGTTAGACTAACAATCATGCATGGTTTACTAGATTCAGACATTTGTTGTAGGGAAAGACTTGAAGCCTGTAGGCTTGGCTTTGCATTCAAACTCATCCAGGGAGCTGTGGTGGCTCAGTGGTTAGTGTGCCAGACTCATGACTGAAAGGGTGCAGGTTTTGATCCTACCATCAGACCAGCCTGGGTCGGCTGCCGTGGTGTGTCCTTGGGCAAGGCACTCTACTCCAATTGCCTCGGCACTAAATAACCTACTTGTGTTGTTGTGCCATAAAGCACCAAACCAAACCAATCAAACTCATCCATCATATACCAGCAAATATTTGAACTTCCAAAACATGTAATGAACACTATATTATCACTGTTCAGTACATCATCCTAAATCTTGTTTACAGTGTCATATTCTTTTCTTCAGGTATCCTTGTTTTGAAAATCCCTATCCAATGGATATCCATGCATCTCCCATCACTGCCTGCCAGTATTATGCTGATTGTCCAACAGACCTTATTCCTGCTTTTTACTCAGTGGGCTCCAAACAAAAACGAAGTGGTTTTAGTGAAAAGGTAACAGTATGATGTGGATTTGAATGTTAAACAGTCTGTACCGTGATCAGTCATTGTACAGTGTGCCAACAGATCACAGTGCTGGCTATACTGTTCATTATAAAGTGAAACCCTGTTATAACACAATGGTCAGGGTCCACAATGTACCATCATGCTGTGTACCATACCATGCAATATCCAACCAAGTCAGTTAACTGAAGAAAATAATGCAAATGTATCCTCTTAGGTATACAAGACCAGGGTTGCATGTGTGTGTGTGGGTTGGGCCCAAAACTACAGACTTCATTAACACAGTTATCAACTTTTTGCATGTTAAATGAGAAATACTTAAAACAGTTCTTACATATTTAACGAGGGGGGTGGGGGCAGAGAACCATTCATCGGTACATATATGTGTATAAAAAAATGTACAACTTAAGTGTATTCACTATCTGATCTCATGCTATCCATAGCAATTCCATTGAAACTATGCCCAAAGAAGCATAATTTGTTCAATATTTCTACTAGATTCCATTCGAATCCAAATATGTAATTTCTTGCAAATATACTCACACTAACTTGGAAGACACTGTATTTCCAAACAGTCATTTTTGCTGGACATGTCTCAATGGTGTAATTTTGTTACTGATGAATAAATGAACATATCAGACATTGGGAGTTTCTACAAATATACTTTAGCTAAAAATTCATGCAGGAGGTCAAGGATATTGACCTCATAAAGTACTTGTGATGAACACAGGTGTGTGTATATGCCTGGACCCAGTTTGGGAGTAAACCATTCAATTTTATGAGTAAACAGTGAACTCCACAAAAACAGTAGTGTCGTTTTCTAAAAGACAGCAGAACAAAATAAAGAAAATAAAGCCACTATCAATTGAAAATTTTATTTACAACTATGACTTTGCACTACTGCAGAGGAAAAACAAGGATTAGTATGTTTAATTATAAGTCTGTAAATTCCTCCATCCCTACAACTTACAAGGTTCTGTTCCAGTCAGTGGTCCACAACAGTACAGCTGTATATATGTAACTTCAGTATTTGAGTGGGATGTGAATATGGGGGAGATTTGGAGCTGCTGTCGGCATGTTCTGACTCAAAAAGGATTAAGATGGGGTGGAGTGAGGAGTGATAATGACTAAAGCTGCTCCTGACAGTTCGGGTGATAAACTTGTTTCAACAGATATGTATAATGATTGAGCAGGTATTGGTGGTCAGTTGTTTTTCCTTAAATAGATGGGTGTATTAATTGATATATAAATTTGGGTGAGAAACTTTTTTTTAGACCTCCATATCATTTGGTGCCTGGTTGAATATGCCAGATAACTGAGCAAGCATTTGTTGGCTGTTGTTTACCCTGGACTGAGCAACAATTGTACACCGGATGCATTGAAGACAAACACAAAGAAAACTGAATGACTTTATTGTTGATGATTCAGTAATAATTAGATAAACAATTATTAGCTTTTTTAGGAGCTAATGTCTTTTTCAAAAAAAAAAGCAAGATGTTTTTTCTTCAAGAATACAACACATCTTGCAAAATTATTAAAATCAAACTCTTGTTTATTTTGGCCTAAAACTTTGTAGTACTTCAAAAATAGGTGAAATTATTGCAAAATTGAAAGAGCCATGCTCTGATTGTGCTATATCAGAATTTGTGTTGTACTGAAGCATGTTGTAGCGGGGTTGCACTGTACTTGTAATACCAAGCTAACAGTATAGACTCAGATCTATCATTGTACAGTGTGCCAATAGATCACTATGCTGGCTATGCCGTTGATTATACTCATAATTTCAAGCAAACAGCTTTAACCTTGTTCTTTCATTGGAGTCTAAGTCTGTACATTCATGGTTAAGTTTTTGCTTTTAGCTCTGGTTTTTTGTGTGTGCATCCTTTATGCATACTGTTACACCTGGAATCATGATACTTGGTATGGGGATGCATCTTGACAAGTACTTCACCCACACCACAAAGGCCACTCTGACCTATATTTCATGCTTCACTGAATTTAGTCAAATTTTGTTGTAAGTTTATTTCTCAAGCTGTATTCATGCTACAATCAGAAAACTCAATGATTTTATGCACTTCTATTAGTATCACACCCTTGTGACCCACATTTCACAGGCTTAGGTTAAATTTGTGTGTTGCTCTTGACCACATGGATTTTTTTGCACCCTGTATGTATACTGTTATAAATAGAATCATTAAGCTTGGTGAGATGATGCATGATGATGGTACTACACCCTTATCACAAAAGTAGGTCACTGTGATTCGTAATTTACACTTTACAGACTTGCACTCATTTTTGTGTTTCAGTTTATTTCTCATCTACTGTTTTATGTTAAAGTCATCAAACTCGATGATTGTATGCATCTCTGTTAGTTAGTACCACACTATTACAACAAAAGAAGGCTACTGTGACTTATGTTTCACATTCTACTGGCTTTGGGTAAGCATTTGTATTAGCTCATGACCACATATATTCTTTGCAATCTGTATTCATGCTGTTATCATAAATGCAAAATATTCCAGATTTTACAGAATTATTATGAAGTTTTAGTGAAAATTCTGAATTATATTGACAAAATTTCAAATTATAATTTTATGGGATAAAAGTTTAAACAGGATTTTTCTGTGTGGGCATGGGTGGAGAGAAAAGTACTTCAGCGCCAATATCTTGGGAATAGTTTTTCAACGTTAACAAACAATGTACAGTACAAGAAACCAGTCAGTTAGATTGTAAATAAATTGTGGCAGAGATTTAGAGAAAAGAAAGATGCAGATAACTATGTTTATGATTATGGTTTTGCTAGAAAATTGAAGGAATTCAAGGCACTAGAATTGGAGAAATGGATACAACATATTTTGTTTTCAGTGAAATTTAATTGTTACTGCGTAAAGGAATGTATGATTCATAGGAAGATGCAATATGCTCGTATAGAAGTTTGTTACTTTTAATAAATGTATTATCCATTCCGGATGTTTGCCTGAATTAAAAGAAAATGTGTACTAGGATTGGTGATAAGTGTGCTCATGAACTGGCATCTCTTTGTTATATTCGAATGTTTAGATCACTTTTGTCAGAATTTATTTTGTAATCGTTGATTAAACTCTGTTTTCAGAATTGGCCTATAAAAGGAGGTGTTTGGGGCACTGCTACATGTAGCTATCCAGAACTTGTTATTACAGGGTAAAAATATTTTATTTTTTTTTACATAAAATTGTCTATCTTTTTAAATTATCTTCCAGTAGTGTTTTTATTTATCTAAGGCCAAGTGAGCTTGTGGTATGGTCCTTTGTCCCTGGTGCATTGTCTCTCATCCATTCACAATTGATTTTTACAACTTCTTATAAAACACTTGACCTGTGTGCACATGATTGTACAGGGAACAACATTCTGGCATCAAGGCCTATCAAATTTGTAAAATGGATGACAATCCATCATCCACTATGACCATTGTTACTAAAATTAAAAAAGCCTTTAAATAACTTCTGCTTAAGTATCGCATCACTTAATTTGACCAAATTTGACAGAAAGCATCCTAGCATGAAAGTTCTTCAAATTTGTGAGAAGCCATGGTAGCTCAGTGGTTAACATGCCAGACTCTGGACCGAAAGGGTACAGATTAAAAAACAAATAGAAAATCCTTTAAACTCCAGTTTCTCAAAAACTGCTCAAGAAAATTTGGCCAAATTGTGTGGAAAGCATCGTGGCATGAAGGGCTTGTGTCTGTTATGCATATATCAGCCAGATGAGTGATCTCAGGCCCAAGCTTGGACCTCATTATAATATAATATACTGTTTGTATGTAATACAGTAAGGAATGTTTTTGGCATCGGTAGACTGCATTTATTTTGGTAACATTTCAAGTGATACAATATTTGAATAACTGAAATCAGTCATCATCATCATGAATTAAAATATTTGTAATGGCACTAATCTTTTGATTAAATGAAATTTAATTTTGTTGTTGCAATTGTAACAAGATAACAACGTTGGATTTCGGATTTATAACAGAACACTGTTGATGGTGATAAAAATGCTATATTTATTGATGAATGACTTGAATGGGAAGAAGGGTTATGATTAATACGTGCGTGTATAGGGTCCAAATATTGGACAAATTAACATAATCCGCACGAACCTAATAATGTAACCCAAATATGAATACAAATAAATAAATACACAGTGCAATGATAAAGGCTAATGATTCACCGTAATCTCAGACGACGAAAAGAATGATGTGTTTTACTCAGATAGCAAAAATGATGTATTTTACTCATATAGCAAAAATGTATACCCTCAAATAATGAAACATGAGGCACTTTATTTAAATAATAAAATGTGGTGCAAACAAATGGGATAGATATCATGCAAAACATCTTTACACAAACCACTGGGTATCACAAAAACCCAAAATTAGCCCACGGCTAAAAGATTACATATATGGAGTGACTCAAAAACACTCTGTCACTAGCATACTTGGCTGCCAGTCGCACTGGTCAATCAAGCGATCCACGCCCACCAATGGGTCAGCAACGCCCGATCACCTGGTATTCAAGCAACACACTGTTTATTCAGCTCTACGGCTGCTATGGTTAGCTTTACAGCTGCTATAGTCAACTTCTATTGTCCCCTCCATAGCTGGGACCTCGTCGACTCTGATCAGCTGAAAATAAATCTAACACCGTGTAGTATGATTGACACGGGCATATACGATAACACGTAATGACGTTATATACGGTAAGTTATACAAATTACATTATCAGCACAACATTTCAAAGCAGTAAACAAGTTCAGAAGTGTACCTACACGTGTCCGATAAGAATCTTATGGTACTAAACGTTTCCTAAAAATGCCACTTTATATTGCTAATATAAAGCTCTTATTAAGAACAAACAAGAATAGAAAATATTTGCATTGTACTACACAAGCCGAAGATACATAGAAAATATACACCATAAATTAATAAATAATTTACGTACCTCTACAGCTGAAGACGTGCAAATCCTTAAGTAGACTGCTCACTGACAAGACGTTCCGTAATGTAAAGATTTAGTCTTACGGTGAGGCATTTATACACAGATGATGCAGCTCTACATCGTCCATACGCTTGATGCATTCGGTTTTTCCCATCGAAAGCACTTCGCATGTGCGGCATGGGGTGAACCGAACTCACTGTTTCAAAATATTGTAAAATATACATAACTCACTCTCGGGTATCGTTGTTGCACTGAAAAACGAAACCCGAGTACATGTATTTAATAAAAGGGATTTATACAATTCTGTGACACCAATTAATATTTGTGTGTCTAAAGAAGAAAGAAAAAGTTTTTCAGTATGTATATCATTTAAAATTTCATTACTAGAAAGAAAAAAAAAATCATTTAAAATTTCATTACTAGTTCTCACAAAAATCATTAAAAATAGTGTAACTACCAGTAGTACTTAAAATATAATTTAAAATTTCATTACTAGTACTAAAAAAAAAGTCATTTTAAAATGTCATTATTTGTACTCCAAAAATAAATGACTTAAAATTTCAGTAATAGTACTATAAAAAAGTCATTTAAAATTGTATTATTTGTACCCTCCCCCCCCCCCCAAAAAAAAAATTACTTAAAATTTAACCAATAGTACTATACAAAAAGTCATTTAAAATTTCATTACTAGTACTAAAATAAAATCTGATTACATTAGATAATGGACAAAGCAGAGATGTGACATGCGACTATAAAAGGTAATGTTCTGCTGATCGATGTAATTTCTATTCCACTGACTTATCATTACCATACATACTCATTTATAAGTTGGGTCCAACTGCAAACAACATAGACCCTAATCTGCCGTTGCATACTGTGCTAGCAGATCAAGGTATATGTTATTTATTCTATCAATTACTCCTAGCAAACTGCATAGACCCAGATCCAGATCTGCCAGAGCTTTATGCAACAGCAGATCTGGGTCTATGCAGTTTGCAGTTGGACCCAACTTATAAGTGAGTATATACAGTACACATTTGTTTTTTGTTTTTTTGCTCTACTGGTCATAGACCAGAAGAGCTTATGGGATGGTCTGTTGTCTGTGGTCCATCATCTGTCGTCCATCTGTCCATTAGCACAAATTTGTTATATCTACTCCTCCTAAACTACTTGGAGGATTGCCTTGAAACTTTAAACACACATTCATCCCATGGTCTAGTTAGTCCTAAATGTAAATAGTGCTGCTTGGACATCCAATATGGCTGCTATAGTGGCCATCTTAAAAATCTTGTTATCGCTATTCCTCCTACATGGATAGGCATATCAACATTGAGTTTTCACTAAAAGACTTTATATGCTGTCTAGTTGGTCCTAAATGAAAATGGTGCCGATCTGATGTCCAAAATGGCCACCACAGCAGCAATCTTGAAAATCTTGTTATCGCTGCTACTCCTGAATCAATGGTCATATCAACATGGAGTTTTCATTGAAAGAATTCTTATGATGTCTAGCTGGTCCTAAATAAAAATGGTGCCAATCTGACATCCAATATGGCCACCTTGGCAGCCATCTTAAAAATCTTGTTATCACAACTCTACTTGAACAGAAAGTCATATTGATGTGAGATTTTCACCAGAAGACTTGTTATGATGTCCAGTTGGTCTTTAATGAAAATGGTGCTAATCTGATGTCCAATATGGCTGTCACAGCAGCCATCTTGAAAATCTTGTTATTGCTACTCCTCCTGAATAGAAAGTGATCTCTTTAAAATATTGTTATATTGTATTCCTCTCCAAATGGATGGCTATATCAACATGAGGTTTCACCAATAGACTTCTTATGATGCCTGGTTGGTCCTAAATGAAATGGTGCCAGTCACACATCCAATATGGCTGCCACGACAACTGTCTTAAAAATCTTGTTGTCACTACTCCCTCTGGATGGATGATCATTATGACATTGGGTTTTCACCAAAGGACTTCTAATGATGTCTACTTTGTCCTAAATGAAAATGGTGCCAAGCTGACATCCAACATGTGCTCCACAGCAGCTAATTTGAAAATATTGTTATCAATGAAGAATATCATTGATGGTTTCAACACTAGACAGTTAAAAGGAAGAAATGGTCTTATCTTGATTCCTGGAAATTCTTTTTGCCAAGTAGAGCATCAGTTCCTTCAATGGACTCTTGTTTTATTCACTTTGCATATTCATTTGTAAATAAGGGTACCTGTAAATGTCTTTTCACAGTCATTAATATAAAAGCTGTTATATGAAACTTAATTAAAAGGTGTACAGAATATGACTTGGTATCTGTGTCTCATTAGATTGTCTGTTTAAATATTTTAATCAAATTACTACTCTGAATGTTTATGATTTTCTGTATTACAGGCATGCAGATGGCTCAGTTAAATTTTGGGATGCATCTGCAGGTAGATTAGATTTTTCTCCTTACTCTTTTAGAATATGTATTGCAACTTAAAAGTATGTTAAATAGATAAAAAATAATAAATACATTATATTTATTAGTTATATAATAGTTATGTTTATATTGAATAAATCATATGGATTATTTTAAAAGTGCCACCGAGGCCAAAAATAAGCCCCTGTCCCTATCATTGTGTAAATTGTTGTTTCAGGCTAAATTCCATCCAAGCTTATAAGTGGAATTATTTCCTCTGGATGACTCATCATACTGTCAATGGTTAACCCTAAAATATGCTGATCCCCATTCACAGTCATTTTGACTGAAGCAGTGAAAATTATATATACTATTAATCCATACAATAGCAATGATTATGGTGTGACTTTAACTTTGTAAACTTCTTTTCCCTAGTCATGTGTGCCAACTGCTAAGCTGTTTTCAAATTTGTACTAGGTTGATTAGTATAAAGTATTATGTCTTATGAGAAAGTTACACAGTAATCAGTGGTTAATTGGGAGAAAACTTTTGTTGGACTAATAAAATCATGTGGATTAGTGTTGGATAGGGAAATTCCACACTCAGGTTTATAACTTCATGTGCAAAAGCAAGGCGTTGGATTGATTTGATTTTTTCTCATGCCTGATTTAGAAACAGTAGTGGAAAATAACATGGCAGTTCATCGATACAGATGAAGCCTCAAAAATACAAAATATTTGTGCAGAGTTTTCAGTCATTAAAGAGGACATTGGAAGTGCAGTTTATAAAACATTCACTATAAACTTTAATTGACATTCATATAATAATATGCTTTTTTCTTTAGCTATTAAAATTAAAAACAAAGTAGCTGTCACAAACATGATGATGTCATGAAGTGTCATTGAGTGCAATTTTCAGTTTTCTTCTACTTGGTTTTCTCACTTGTGCAAACTGGAAAATACACGTAGGAATGAAAGAAAAAGAATGTAAATTTTGTTCAAGAACTCAGCAAATTCTCGATCCTACTCACATTTGTAGACCTTCTATATTCAAATCTGTGCATATGATTTATTCTTTTATTCTTATGAGCAAGTGAATGCCAGGACCTTAGCATTCAGGTTGCAGTTATTGCTGTTGCATAATATGGTCAGAATGTTAGGATGTTTTAAATGAACTTTTTCAATGCTTTTTAAGTATCATTTTCCTGGATTAATGTCAGTTTTTCTCATTTCAGTTAATCTACAAGTTTTATACACAATAAAAACTGCCAAAATATTTGAGAAATTGAAGAACAAATCCTTAGAGGATGATGATCAGTTTGCCATATACCACATCTTCTTTTGCCCAGAGAGTCGATTGATGTGTTTAGCCGGGGCTACTCATGTCATGCTTTTCAAGTTCAGCAAACAAGAAGTCACATCAGAAGTACCCGTAAGTCTGAGAAAAGGCTTTTCCATTGGATTATTGTATTGTGTACAACTGACCCCACACAAACCCTTTTGACCCCTTTTCCATTGGATTATTGTATTTCCTTGTGTACAGTTGACCCCTCAGAAATCCTTTTGACCCTTTTCCATTGGATTATTGTATTTCCTTGTGTACAGTTGACCTCTTGGAAACCCATTTGACCCCTTTACCATTGGATATTCAGTGCTGCCAGGCCGTGGGATCACAGGTTTCTCGCAACAACGATCGCTAGTCATGCAACTTCTAAAAATCAGTGGGGGAAAAGTCACGCAAATTACCTGCGGTTCCCGCAATTTGTTGTACCCAATGTGTGCTGCTTTTTTTTTAAAACACAAAAATTAAAAATAAACATTTTTCAAATTAGGTTTTTATCGTCCATTTTACCAGTGATCTCAATCAGGCTATACTAAGGTAGATTTAGTGTTTGAATACAAGCATCTGTATGATTGAGATCTGCTGCGGTTTTTGCAGAAACGTGCCAGGGGTTCCAATTTAATTGTCTCCTAGAGGGGTATAACAAATTGATCCATTGATCAGCCATAACGGAAATTTATAGAGCGTAAGAAGCATCAAGTTTCATGAATGTCGAAACGGAAGATAACCGATTTCTTTATGGTAAGATCATCTGCTATGGTCGATACTATAGAGCAAGAGGAAAGCTCTCTTGTTCTGATGCGAACTGAAGATGCCACAGAAACTGGTGACAATGAAATAGCCGGCACCTCGTCCACAGGGCACATGGAAGAGGAACCAGAGGCCGAGAAAAAAGGAACCAAAATTGCAAGATAAGTTGTTGAGTACCTACACTGGTTAAGGAAAGAACCAAAAGAAGGGATGTCATGTGTTTTGTGTCAAGAATATAAGAAAGATAACCCATCTACTATCGAAAATGGTTGCACAAATTTTTGAACATCAACTTTGGCACGGCATATGGAATCAGCAGATCATGTCCAAGCACTTAGGGAAAGTGTAATGCAGAAAGAATTCCAGTTTGCAGTTGTAAATGCAGTTTAAAACATGGCAGAAAAAAGAGATGCTATCATTTGTGCCATGCAAACAGCATATTACATTGCCTGTGAGAGCCTGCCAATTGCAAAATATTCTAGTTTGATTGAGTTGCAGAAATTGAATGGATGTGAAGCATTACAGTCCTTAAGATGGGGGGATAATGCACACTATGAATCTCACAGCACAGGGGAAGAATTCATTGACGCTTTTGCAGATTTAATCACAGCAGATCTTTATAAGAAAATGCAGTCTAGTGAATTTATCAGTGTTATGATAGATGACAGCACTGACATTTCTGTCAATAAAAAGCTTGTGGTATATGCAAAAGTGATTAGTGATGACTTAAATGCACTAACCCTTTTTCTTGGAAACTTGCATGTGGATGGGGTACGTGTGACAGCAGATGTTCTCTTTACTGAACTGGAGAATTTTTTGAAGAAAAAGTGTGCGTCTTTCAATAAGATTTTCAGGTTTGGTAGTGATGGTGCCTCCATTATGACTGGCAAAAAACAGGTGTTGCAACTTGGTTCAAAGAAAAGAATCCCCATCTTGTTTCAGTACACTGTATGGCACATAGGTTAAACCTATGTTCTTTGAAGGCTGCAGAAGAGGTAGTTTTCTTAAATGAAACCTTTCAAAATGTTTTGCAGGAATTGTTCAGATATTTTAAGAAGGCATCTTCAAGGACAGCTGAACTAGAACAAATTCAAAATGTATTGGACTCAGATGAATGTTCTATGAAAGAAGTACATGAAATTCATTGGATGGGATTCTACAGTGCATTATATGCAGTGTACCATTCATGGAAGCCTCTGGTCTGCTACTTTGAAAAACACAAAAAGGACAGCAAAACATGTGCATATATGTATGAGAATCTTACACACTATAAGTTTGTTGCCATGCTTTATTTTCTGATGGACATTATACCATCTTTGGCATCTGTCATCATAACATTTCAGAAGCAGCAAATGGATATAT
This sequence comes from Margaritifera margaritifera, assembly GCA_029931535.1. Taxonomy (NCBI): domain Eukaryota; kingdom Metazoa; phylum Mollusca; class Bivalvia; order Unionida; family Margaritiferidae; genus Margaritifera; species Margaritifera margaritifera. Next base: position 1,747,581 of record JAQPZY010001594.1, read on the forward strand.
TGCAGTGAAACCTGTTTTGGTTCTATACTGCTGCCCAGAGAGGGGAAAAGCCATTATCAGACTCTGTTTTTAAATGAACTTAAGATGGACAGTGCTGGTAAATGTGCTTCTATAAAGGGTGTTAAGCTTGGAACAAAAGAAGGTGAAACAGAAAAGGACCAGAAGGAAGCAAGCAAAGAAATTAATCAGGCCAAGAAAGATTTTTGTGATAAACTTGTAGATCAGATGAAAAGAAGATTTCAAACAGAACATACAACAATAGCCACAAGTTTTGCAGCCTTGGGACTAAAAAATCTGTCATTTCTTTCTAAAGAAGAGGTTGCTGATCATGGCCTAACTGAAATGGAGACTCTAATACAACATTTTGGAGAGGACAAGAAAATTGGTAATGCAACCAGTAAAGCTCTCATTGATGGTGCTGCAACCTTGGCTGAATACAGCCTTGCAAAAAATGTGATCCATTCTGTGATACAACAGAAATAACCTAGGGACAACATGATCAAGTTGTGGAAAATTATGTTCGAATATCATGAAGACCAGTTCCCTAATTTGTTTAAATTGGCTAAAATTGCAGTGGTTCTCCCATTACAAACAGCAGATTGTGAGAGGGGATTTAGTTCACAAAACAGAATTCACACTGCTCTAAGGAATAGGTTAACATCAGAAACTGTGAATAAACTGATGACTATTCAGATACAAGGGGGTCATATTAACGATTTTCAGTTTCCAGAGGCTTTGAAGAAGTGGAGTGATAAGAAATGAAGAAGAATATTTACCAGCTCAACAAATTGAATTAGGTATGCAGATACCTTATATATTTGATATCAAAGAAGTGATATAAAGTCATTAAATGCTTGCTTTAAATTAGGTATGCATATACCTTATAATAATGTTGTCACCCATCAGCTACCATTCGGCATTGTCCCCCCCTCCCCCCCCATGGTCCCCTCCCCCCTTCAGGAGGTAGGTGTGGGGGACTTCCCCATCTTAAGAAAATTTCTGGGAGCATCTCTGGATATTTGTATTTCCCTGTATATAACTGACCCTTTGGAGACTCTTTTGACCCCATATCCATTAGATTATTGTCTTTCCTTGTGTACAGTTGACCCCTTATAAAGAGTTGAATTTGAACTTGTCATATAGTAAATTCGCTCTATTTGTCCTACTCGATTGGGCAAGCTTTATTATGGCCAATGATTATGCAGTGATTTTACACATAACTTGGAATCAAATTGGTTACCAATTCATTTAAATTTCTGTTATGCGATTATTGATTGACAGATACCACTCTCGGCTGATGGATCAGTTCTCACCAAACAGCTTGTACCTTATACCAGAATCAGTGATTGCATAATGGGCTTACAGATTAGGGTTTGGGTCATTCGTTCTGCTTACGACTTCAAGAGAACAGAGCAAAACCTGATCAGTCGATGCATTATGTAATTGCATATGTGGGTCTGCACCAAGTATGGTATTTCTTGTAAAGAATAAAACAAGTTATACCAGCATGTTCCACACACTTTCAGAGGCACAAGGTGAAGTCTGGCGGTTTGGGTAGGGGGATGAGCAGGAAACATAAGTGCTGGAAGGAAAAAAAACCCACATATTGCAACTGCTTGCCAATGCATTTTCTGCACAAGAAATCGATCCTTTAACCGTAGTAATGCAAAAAATGCTGTTTACATGTCCCACTATTAAAACACCCCCAACTTGGTCAACTGCTATATGGGTAAACTGAGATAAATCTGCAATGGTTTTTTTATGGGGGTAAATATTATTGTAAGCACAAAATAGTATAATTCAACATATTACAAAGAGCAGGATTATCATTATTTTATTCTAAGTAGTAACTATGTCAGAAATGTTTAATTATTTTAGATGTAAGACTCTAGACACCTCAGGTATTCATTTTGTTCACTACTCTACAGCGAGGATCAAGTTATTCACTTTGTTCACTACTCTACGGCGAGGATCAAGTTATTCATTTTGTACTACTCTACAGCGAGGATCAAGTTTTCAGTAATTATCTGAAATTAATTCTATTGGTTTCTTTATAATCAAACATGTTCCCTCGTTGCATTTAAGATTGACACAATTAATTTCTTGCAGATTTATCTCCAGTGAACTATATTGTTCTGCAAGACCATGGATTTGATATTCTGTTTTTAGAATATGAGGTTTCAGCAATTCTTTTCCTTGAGGATTTTTTTTAAACAGTAAGTGGGTATCATGCTTTGTGAAGCAGATGTCATCAATTTCAACTAGAATTCTACAAGAAGGATAAATTTGAGGACTGAAATCAGTCTCACCAGCATGAGCATGGTGAGAGATTGGCATCAATTTTACAACTGAAGTGTGATCAACAGTGTTAAAAAAGTTTTGTGTTAAAAGTTTTTACAAATCACATACAACGTAGATACATCAGCACACAGTTGCAGGTGAGACATGACATTCAGTGGTTCATTTATTCAATATTCAAGGATGACTCTTGTTTTTGTTCATTTACAGTCTCTGGAAGTGTCCATAGTGTATGAAGTGTATGATGACATAGATTCACCAGAACTAGACTACCCAAAGCCAAGCCTAAGTGTCGTGGGCCAGCATCAACAGAGTGGCAGTGTGGGGTCATACTCAAGCAATACCTCAGATAGTACAAAGGTTAGTATGTGCATGGAAATAAATTAAGATAGATGGTGTTGGCATATAATTCAGTTTAAATACATATTTAATGTAAAGAGATTTTCCTGTTGTACAAATTGGGCAATTTGTCCATACATTATACTCTCAATGGCTCAGATGTTTATGTAAGATGTACTTTGAGGTGGAGGAAATCAGAGAAACAGGAAGAACCCTTGCATACACTGGGACCTGTTAGGAAAGGTACAGTAGTTCAACCATAAAAGGACCAGTGGGCATGGTTAATAGATTAGCCAAAAAGTTGGGAATGAGCTAATTATCAGACAAAGATATCCTTAGTAAATGTTTTCCAAACTGTTTGTGAAAAATAGGCATGGGTTTATCATCGGATACATATGATAGTAGTGGGCTTTTTTGTTTAGACAGCCCATTCCATTTTCATTCCAGCAATACTGATGACTGCAAAAGAATGTTTTTTGTTTTTTTTTGTTTTTTTTTAATGTTAGGCTTTTCCACTGAAACCCTTATCTAACATTATTGAACATAAAACATAAATGTGTACATTATGATTGGTATTGAAATTTGATTTTGTTCATGTATGTTTATTCCTGAAATTTACTCTACACAGTTTGGTTTATTTAGGAGGTTACTAGCAGATAGGTTTTCAGGAAAGTTTTCATTGACAATATGGTTAATTACGTGTCAACTGAGGTTATGAAAAAATTCAGTTAGAAAGCTCATGAATTCTGATGGTTGCTATTTACTATGAAAAATATCTTCTCATGGTGGTGTCTTTTTGCATTAAAAGGCATCTGTGGGTTAATGTAGGGGCTTTTGGAACAAGATACTGATAAATAGGAATATGGTTTGTCTCTGAAAGGTAAGTCCCAAATCATCATGTGAAACACAACAGAAATGTAATGTTGATATGTAGAAAGAGAATTTATTTCTAATGGATTTTTTTCTTTCTTCTTGAAATATATCACTTAACAGAGAAGATAGCGATATGTGTTGCATTCCAGTCTTGTAGATGCCAAGTTGTACTTCTGTGGCAGCAGCTTTAATAGTAGTATTAGAAGTAGTAAAAGCATTTATAGTAATGGTGGTAGAAGTTGTGGAATTAGCAGTATTTGTATTACCATATATACTCACTTATATGTCAGGTCCAACTGCAAACTGCATAGACCCAGATCTGCAGTTGCATAATGTGCCAGCATATATGGGTCTGTGCAGTTTGTTATGAGTAATCAGTAGAACCAACAACACAGACCCTGATCTGTCAGTGCATTATGCATTGGCAGATCAAAGTCTTTGTTGTTTGCAGTTGGACAAGATTATAAACGAGTATATACGGTACTGGTAGATTGCAGTGATAATCATGTGACATTATAATCAAGCTTCTATCAATATTTCAATTTGCAATTTGAATTTTTTCCAGCAGCTTCTTGATGATCATCATAATTTGCCCTTCTGTACACAAATCAACTACAAATAGGACCTTGTAAATGCATATAAATGTTAAAGGTCTCACATTTAAGATAGTATTGTTAAAGCCCTTGTTTCATTACAGTGATTTTTTTTGTAGGAAACAACCTTAGCAGAAAATACATAGAAAAAGTTGGAATTCATTATATTACATATACTACATGTATCAGATAGGAATTTTTCACCGGGATGATGTTCTACATAACCACTGCTAAATAAGAAATGTTTGCAGTGGTTTACATGTTCTTAACAAATCCAATTGTCTTCCTAGTTTATTATGTCTCATAATTCTTTTCCTTTCAGTATCCTCTTTGTCTTAATATCCTCTTTGTCTAAATATCCTCTTTATCTCTGTATCCCAACTAACCTATCCCCTTTGTCCTACTGTACTATAACTGAACCTTAATACAAAAACCTAGCATAGGAATATCCTTGTGAAAAGTGCTCCTTTTACAGCACAGTAGACCCAGTCTTAGTGTGATGGCTCAGCAACAAACCAGTGGCAGCTTCGGATCATATAATTCCAGCATCTCTGATAGTACCAAGGTTTGTGGTGTCTAGCCTGCCATTGTTTAAATCACTTTCATCTGGATAATTTTCTTCTCAAGCCTATGTGTCTAAATATTTTCCTCTTTAAGCCCGTGTCTTTCTATTCCAGCCAATATTGCTAATGTACAGTTTTTGCATGATTTTTTTTGTGTCTGAAATTTTCAGCCCTGTTTTAATGAATGTTCATGTATTGATGCACTAGTAAATGTTTGCACAGCACTTGACTTACTGAAATGGTTTCTTGCCCACAACAATAAGAAGCAAGTAGTTTGAGAGGGGGGGCAGTATATAACTGTTGTTAATTAATGAAGTAAAAAATGTGTTGTCTCGCCTGTGAAGCTTAGGTGAGACATGCAGTAGGTATCACTTTTCTGATGGTGTTGTCATTGTTGGTGTAGCTTTTTCTCTGACACTGTTGCTTGTACAGTTATGAAACTTTATAAATGTATTCATTGTGGAGGGTGCTGCTCATCACAGGAAAAAGGAGGTCACAGTGACCAACTTTTTATGTTCTCATGTTCAGTGATTTTGCTGGGTATATGGAATATGTTTCAGTGGAACAGGTGAGACATAGCATTCTGCAAATTCTTTTTTTTTTTCTTTTTTTTTTTTTAATCATTTAAAAACAGCTTAGATAATTACATGTAATTAAGTACAGATTCCTTTTCTGTAATTTGAAAACTCGGGTTTCTCCAAGAAACAAACCATAGCTAGCACTGCTTACCTTAGATGTTTAGAAAGAAGATGCCCTTTTCAGTCAGTTTGGGAAATAAATTTGGAAAATAATTCTGATCACTATTGAAAGTGGGCTTTTAATTTAAATATTTTCAGATATTTGCAGATATCATTTTGCCAAATTTAAATTTGGCAAGAATTCAGATTTTGGAGGAAAAAGCAATCAGACTTTTTTTTTCCTAAGCTTGATATTTTCAATCAGAACATTTCTTTTACCTAAATTATATAGCTTTATCATTTTTCATAGTATGAATTTTAGTACATTTTCTTGCAGTTTATAATTCATTCATCTTGTGCCACCTCATCCAACCCATTTCACATTGACTTCAGTCCCAATCTTTTCCCTCTGACGTTTCCATGCATTGTGTGTTCAAGCCTTTTTATCTTTTTTTTTTTCGGATGAAGAGGTAAATAGACTCTCTGTGCACAAAATTTTCTAATGGAAAAGTAGTTATCATGATTTTGCACAGTTCATAATAATAACGTCACTTCCATAGGTGAGAAGAATATCGTAGTCAGCTGCACATAGAGCACCTGTGCATAAAAGTCATGTATATATGTAATGTTGTAGATTTCATTTATATATAAATCAGTACATATTTATCTGCATGTAAAAACCTTCTGTTTATAATGACCACTTTTAGCTCCTTTTACCTCTTGGTTGTCATTATGCACAGGCCTTTTTATGCACACCACAATAGTGTTAGGGCATATGATGTTACTCTTATCCATCTGTTCATACATACGTATGAAGGTTTGTGTTAAAGTCAGTTTCAGGCACTGTATAGGTGCATCTTTGTTCTCTGAGCACGTTTCTAGTTTTGTGAATAACGTCAATACATGATATTGATCTTCTCCAGGGGCTGAAAATTCCTTGATCATGAGATCCAGGACCTGTAGTTTTTACTTTTTGAACCAAACTAATTGTACCATCCAAAAGTCCAGCAGATTCAGTTTCAGTTGATTCGTAACAGGTGTATTGAACCATGAAGGTGGAGGTATAGGAAGAAACGAAACAGTATGGGATCTAAGAGGAAAATATATTTACCATTTTAACCTGGTACTGCTCAGAATAATATATACTGTATTACATGCTTGGTTTGACTTCAATGAAATGTTGAAACTCAGTTGCCATAGGATTGGACCCAGCATAAATTTGATTAAAAAATCCAGGACTTAGGGGTAAAATGGGGTCAGATGCTATTTGCAAAGTGATTGCAAATTGTCATTGTATTTACTTGTGTGTAACCATTATCCAACAAATCTTGTGCCTGGAGCCCAAAGGCTATCTAAAATGCTTGGTTTGGGCTGCCATGTGTTGAATTTAGGTAACCTGGTGGACTACTTTAATACATGATATCATGACTTTTTGATCATGAAGTTTTTAAAAAAAATAGTTGACAAATGAGAATGGTTTTAAATGACTAAATAGAAGAAAAAAAATAGAGAAGACATAAAGCTAATAGCTTCATATGTCCTTATGTTGGGCAACTGAGTTGCAGTCAGGCTACCAGGTTTTTTTCATGGTAGCCTTAAGGCTACATTGTGATTGAGGACCCTGATAAAGCATATCCAGTTTCAAACAGCATTGACTCAGATCTGCCATCATATAATGTTCTGGCAAATAAGTGTCTACACAGTTGACTGAAAATCAGAGAATGAATTGCTTAGCCCCAAATCAGCTAGTGCTTTATATGATGGCAGATCTGAATTCGAAGATATTTGCAGTTGTGCATGCATTACCACAAGTAAATGTGGTAAAATGCCCATAACTGCAATTTAATTGAAATAGTAAAGTGAAGAAATGCTCAGGATACATACCTACCACATTTCTGGACAGTACTGGGATGCTTTTCAGAGCCAGAATGGGAGCTGGGGGTAGTCTGATAAATTAGCCCCAAACCTGCATTGGTATGTTGGTGGTTTGGGGTCTGATCTCATATATTCATAAAATGCTGCAATTTTATTGCAGACAGATTTGTCTGCAACATCAGTGTGTGTGTGTGTGTGTGTATAAGGTTCATTGAAGGGGCCTTTTGGCTCTATGTACAGCATATTTCCATATAAAATCCAATATTGGATATCTTGTAAATCCACATGGAATCACATTACCCTGCCACCCATTGCCATTTGAAATTACTGGGCTATATCGACTATTATTATGGTGCACCAATGTGCCAAATTACATAATGAACATTGTAACCCATATTGCTCAAAACACTGTAGATGAATCAGTTTATTTTGTAATTTGGCACGTTACTGAACTGTAATAGTAGTCACATGATACATATTTATCACCTGATAGTCACATAACAAATTCAAGGGTGCTCGAATCACATGATCAAAACAACCAAAATACTTTTTAATGTACAAATGTGGCATCTGATTAATCAATCGATAGCCATTTATCTATTTATGTAGCCTAATAATTTGAAATGGAAATGGGTGCTAGGGACATATGATCCTACATTGATATAGATGTTGTCAAACATCAGATTTGATATGGAAATATGCAGTACAGATCACTGGAAGGCTCCTTCAGCTCACTAACTCAAGAGCCACAAGATATACCAGTATCTAAAAATGGTTGCCGTGCACTTATAATTTGCTGACAAATCTGTCTGCAGTAATTGCAGCATTGTATGAATAGTTGAGATCAGAACCCAAACCACCAACTTCACAATACAAGTTTGGGGGCTGATTTATCAGACTAGGATGGTGGAGGTATCTATGGTTCCATGGGGGGGGGGGGTCATGGCACATGATGGAAGTTATTGACTTCTCAGTGTTAATTAGAAGTTTATGTGTGGTTAAAATTGTCTTGTATCCCTAATATCCAGTTTATTTTACAGGGATTTTACATTTTTTAAAAAATATATGTAAATATTATTGATTTATTAACTGAGGGCTGTTCCAGATAAAACTTACCTGGGACTTGGGGAAGGCACTTTTAATGTTGAGTAGATCCAATTTAGAATTTTGTATCATTTTAATATGAATTCTGTGAATAATTAGAGCACCCTGAGATATATTTTTAAGAAACTGCCTTCCCTTGGTCCCATGTATGTTTAAATGGAACAGCCCAGAAAGAAAAATGTAACAGAATACTAAATATTTCATGCTGTAACTCAATTAATCATACTTTATCGTTCTATTTTCTGCTACTTTATTAATTTCATTATCATTTTATGTTATTTCATTGTATTTTATTGAAAGAGAAAGACTTATAATTTAGGATAAATATTATTTCTGCATTTCATTTTATTGTCGTGCTTCTTTTTCGGGGTCAGTGTTCCAAACTGTGCTAAATCCCATAAGTTACCTCTCCTGCTAACTTCCTTATTATTGAAATAATGTAACTTCATCAGCAGCTTCTCTACATTCTGCTGGATACAATTATCAATAAAAACATGATCTGTGCTTGTTAATATCTTGCATAAGGTATAAATAATCTCAAAAAAATTCAAAGTATAAAAAAGATTGGCTCTATAAGGATACTTTTGTAGCAGTGCTGGACTACAAGTCTTAATTAATTTTGTCATAGATAAAGTTTGGGGAAATTGTGTATGGAGGAATGCTGATCATGTTTAGGAGTTAGGGAGTTCAAAATCATTATTGTGTGTATGGTGTGATACTCCATGACATGGCAGATATATAGATATACAAGTCCACGCAGACATTGTTCACAGCGATAACAATATTTTTTTTGGTTTACCATGCCCAGCACTGAAAGGTGAGACTTAAGTATCACTTTTCCACAGCTGCCAGTATCAGTAATGTTAAAATGTTACCATGTGTTAAAGTTGTCTTCTACATTGGTAGCTGTGTTTAACCACAAGTTTGGGATAATAGCACTTCATATATAAAGTTTGTACCCATATATGCTCAGAGTTCTTGTCTTACATGTTAGTAGATACTGGTGGCACTATTATCGACATTGTTATAGGTTGTTTCCTAAAGTTTTGAAAGTTACACATCTTGTACATCAGTTGTTGTATTTAACTAAAACGTTTAAATAATATTACTCTAGGTCATTTGCACAAATCATGATTTCATAGTGTACCGGTAACTTATGTAATTGAAGTAATTTTAACAGTATGTCTTTTAATGTTGATTTGATCTATTTTCAGCCAGAAGCAACAACAATGCTGAAAGTAAGAACAGGGGCCCGAAAGTGGAGTATGGGTTTCCAACCTGACCTTGTGTGTTTACTAACTTGGCTAGACAATGAACATCCGGGAAATATTACCAACATCTCACTTAATTCAACCTATGGCCTGTGAGTATGACCCTGAATGTGGTATATACATACAAAGTACACTGAAGTACCTTTAAACTATTGGGTTAAAATTTTTGACTTCATTTACAATCATGTAGTTCAAGGCTACTAACCTTGGCTTCTTTTCTTTCTTGAAACCAATCCGGATAAGAGACCATGCCTTCTGCCAAAAAAAATGTGGTCTCTCAAAACAGGTGGTATTTCGTTACAAGTCATCACATTGCATAGTACCAGAGACAGCTGTAGTACAAAGATTCGCAACACCCCACTGCTTTGGTACTATTTTGTGGCAACCTTTTCATGTATAAATGTGGGTGCCAGCAAGGTAAATGTCTAGGTAAGTGCATGTTTATGCTTGTGTGGTGGCTAACAAGTCAGAGATGTAAATGTCAGATGACAGTATGCATGGTAGTAAACTGGTGATGACACTTCAGCTTGCTGTTTTAGCAGTGATAAATTAAACAGTCATGAAGAAAGGCCCAAAGCTAAGCAGTTGGTATGTATTTGACAGTTACAATAGAAAAGTGTTTCAGGTTATTTCAAAGATAGAATTTTATGCTCATGTTTAGACACTGGATATGGCCCATCAGATTTAAATTAGCTTTATAAATGTGTGTGCCATCTACAGAACAATTAATTAGCTTTTAAATGACACCTGATAAAACTTGATTTAATGCAAGATGAAGAAATACAGAAAATATAGCCAGCGGACATATAACTCCACTATTTGCCTGTTGATATCACATCCATGCCTTGGACTCAATACTCACATAATGAAATCCTTTTCTCAACAAATTTTCAAAGAAGCCATACCATTCTTATTTCTGCATTAAATATCGATTATATATCCTAGTGATATCAAAGAATAATTAGATCAAACCGCATTTCAAAACACAATATGAAGATAATGTTTATGCAGCAGACTCGCAATATGGCTGTCTCCATTGTGTTCTCACTTAATCATGCACAGCCAGTGGATGTCAGTAAAAGCCTTTGATCTGTCATTCAGTTACCAGTCTCTATGCTTTATATAGAAAAGTTTATCCGTCTGTGAAAAATCTGTATAACATGTGGTCATCCAAAACAGTGGTCTTTCAAGACAGGTTTTACTGTAATAAATGTTTCTAAGGTTTGAAAAGGTGTTCACAGAAAGAAAAACAATCTGTCTATCTTCCCTGCCAGCTATGCAGCTGGTGCATCAACACTTTTTAGCTCACCTGGCTGTAAGGTGAGATGGTATGGTCCTTCATCTGTCATGTCTCATCCTTTGACAGTTGTCCATCATCCATCATCCATTCATAATTGCTACTTAAAACTAAAAAACTGCTAAACAGAATTTAACCAAATTTGAAAGAAAGCATCTTGGCTTCAGTCTGTTTAAGAATTTATACTCTAATGATGCTGATCTGCCATTTGATATAGCCACCATTAATAAAAATAGAAAAACCTTTAAAAGACTTCTCAGAAACCACTTATCTGAATTTGACGAAATTTAATAGAAAGTGGGGCCTCGATTGGCCGAGTGGTCTAAAGCACTTGATTTTACAGATCACTGACATCTCATCTCTGCGTGGGTTCAAGTCTCAGCTTGGCCAACGTATGTGAGAAAGCTTGCCAGTAGCTTCCCGTGGGTCAGTGGTGCTTCCAAGGGTTTTCCCAGGTTCTTCCTCCATCAAATATACTGGCCGCCATGAATAGCCTATCATGTGCTGAAAAATGGTGTTAAACCCACAGAACCCAAACAAACCTTAAAAGAAAGCATCCAGGCATGAAGGTATTTCACATTTGTTAAAATGATGCTGATTAACCATCAAATATGGCCACTCTTACTAACAATAGAAAACCTTTACATGACTTCTTGAAAAACCACAGCAGAATTTCACCAAATTTGACTGAAAGTATCCTGGCATAGTTCAGTTTTATACAGTTGATGCTGATCCTTTGTCAAATACAACCACCATTGCTGAAAAATAAAAATAAAAATGGCTTATTCTCAACCACTAAACAGAATTCATCCAAATTTAACAGAAAGTATTTTGACACGAATTTCTTTCAACTGAAATTAGAAAAATCTTTAAATGACACCCCTGCCCCCCAAAAAAATATACTCAATAGAATTTGACCAAATTTGAATGAAAGCATCCTGGCATTGATGGCTTGAAGTTTTATACAAATCATGCTGATCCACAATAAAATGTGGCTGCCATTGCTAGAAATACAAAAACCTAAAAATGGCTTATTTTCAAGAATTTGACTAAATTTAACATAAATCATTCTGGCATAAAATTCTTACAGATTTGTTCAAACTATGCCAAACCACCATAAAAAAGGGGCAGTGTTACTAAAAAAAAAACAAAAAAAACAAACCTTTAAATATCTTCTTAAAAACAGCTAAACATAATTTGAAAATTTTATGGAAAACATCTTGGCATAGATGGCTTTGAAATTTGTACAAATGATGCAGATCTGCCATCAGATATGGCCACCATTATTAAAAATAGAAAAATATTTAAACAGCTTCTTTTAAAAACCACTAAACAGAATTAGACAAAATTTGGCAAAAGGGTCTTTCAGATTTTTACAAATATGACCACCAATACTAAAATAAAATAACAAATTTAAATGGCTTCTTCTCTGTGGCTGCTCATGAGAATTTGACCAGATTTAAAAGAAAGCATGCTGTCATAAAAGTCTTAAATTGTTTCAAATGATGTATATCCACCATCATATAAAGCTGATGTTACTAAAAATAGAACAACCTTTAAATGACTTTAAAAAACACTGAACAGAATTGATCAATTGGACTAAAAGCATCCTGTTGTAAATGGCTTTCAATTTTATACAAATGATGTTTATCAGCAATCAAATATGCTCACCATTACTAAACAGAAAAATCTGTAAACAACTACTTCTCTGCAGAATTTGACCAAATTCTGGCATGAAGGTCTTTCAGATTTGTTGAAATGATGGTCTATCCACCATCAAATATAGCTGTTGTTACTAAGAATATTTTTGAAAAAAGACCTTTAAATGACTTCTTAAAAAACCACTTGACAAAATTTTACCAAATTTGACTGAAAGCATTGTGGCAAAGGTTCTAGTAGCTTTAAAATTAGTACAAATTATGCTGATCTGCTATATTTATTGTCATCTATTACTAAAAATAGAAAAATCTTTCAGTAACTTCCTTTCAAAAGCCACTCAACAGAATTTAACAAAATTTGACAGCAAGCATCCTGGCAGAAGGATCTTGCAAATGTTTACAAATGATGTCAATATGCCATCAGATATTGCCACCATTACCAAATATAAAAAAAACAACTTTAAATCACTTCTCAGAAACTGTTTATCAGAATTTGACCAAATTTGAAAGATAGCATCCTGTCTATGAAGGTCTTTCAAATTTGATCAAATAACACTAATCCACGATTAAATATGGCCACTGTTACTAAAACGTATAATAGAAAAATGCTGAACAGAATTCAACTAAATTTGACTGCAAGCATCCTTACATGGATGGTTTTCAATTTTTACACAAATAATGCTGATCCACAATCAAAAATGGATGCCATTACATACAATAGAAAAACCTAAAAATGGCTTTTTCTCAAAGACCACTAAACAGAATTTGACCAAATGTAACAGAAAGGTTCCTGGCATGAAATTCTGTCAAATTTATTCAGATAATGCCAGTCCACCATCAAAATTAACCACCATTATTAAAACTTTAAAATCCTTTGAATAACTTTTTTTTTAAAAACATACAACAGAAATTGACCCAATATGACAGAAAGCATCTTGGAATGAAGGACTTTTAAGTTTGTACAAATGATGCCAATCTGCCGTGACCACTGCTACTAAAAGTACGAAACTTTTAATAACTTATCTAAAAATTCATTGATGTTGATGTGCCTTCGAATATTGATAAAAGTATAAAGAACTGGAGGAACCTTGAAGCAATTGTTTTCATAACATATACAATGACCATATTGGAAGAAATTTCTACAGAAAGCATCCTGCTGATCCAGATTATTTCCCCAGTTGCTCTTCGTTTGGCTGTTGGGCAGATGTCAGCAAGGTGAGTGATGTCAGGCCCACTTGGGCCTCTTTTGTTTGTTTGTTTGTTTGCTTGCTGACATGTTTGCTTGTAAATGACCACTTTACTGCACCTGCCTATTGCATCAGAAAATGCAATAAACCAGTGACCACTCCAATTGCAGCTATGTGTGGAACATTATGTATAGCCAGACATATTCCCTATGTCATGGGTGTATAGTCATGAATGCAGCATTTTGGTCTGTCTAATTTTCAAATGGATATTTTGAAATGTGGATGACTTCTTTACTCTAAATAGGAAAACATGTAAACAACTTCTCAAAAGCTGCTCAGTAGAATTTGACCAAATCTGAAAGAAAGCATCCTGGACAAAAGGGTTTTAAAGGATGTAGAAATGATGTCGGACCTCTATCAAATTTGGTCACCATTACTAAAAACAGAACAATCTTTAACTGACATCTCAAAAACCCTCAGAAACCATCCTAGCATGAAGGACTATAAAGTTTGTACAGTTGATGATGATCCACCAGAAAAATGCTTAACATGATTTTTTCAACTCACTTTTCAGATGTATCCAAATGATGCTGAACCACCATCAAATATGTCTCCAATTACTTAAAATAGAAAAACTCTTTCATGATGTTTGAAAAACCAGAACTGGGCCAAATTTGACAGAAGGAATCTTTACATGAGGAACTTAAATTTTGTACAAATGATGCCACTGTGCCCTCAAATATGACTGCCATTACTAAAAATAACAAAAAAAACTTTAAATGACTTCTTCCCAAGCTTTCTGCAGCAGAAATTGACCAAATTTTTTTGAAAGCATACTGTCACGAAGGGCTTTAAACTTTTGTACAAGTGATGCTTATCCGCCATCAAATATGGCCACCATTACTAAAAATAGAAAACCTAATAGCTTCTTATCAAAAACTGCTTAACAGAATTTTACCAAATTTGACAGTAAGCATCCTACTGTGAAGGCCTATATACCAACAAATATGTGTTAATAAAATTAGTAAAACATTTAAACAACTTTATCTAAAAAAAAACACCCAACAGAATTTGACCAACATTGACACCAAACATCTTGGCTTTAAGGCCTTTCAATGTTGGGCAGTTGATGCTAGTGTGTCATCAAATATGGATGAAGATAGGTAAAACAAAAAAGCTTTGAAAAATAATTATATTCATAGCTTATGCAATCATCAACATTGAAAGAAATTTCAATAGAAAGCATCCCACTGACCCAGATTTTTTGACCAACTGCACTTGCATTCAGCTATTAAATCGATGTCAGTCGGGTAAGTGATCTCGGTCCATTTGGCCTCTTGTTCTTGTAAACCCATATACACCTGAAAGAAATGATGAAACCAACCACTATGAATATTAAAACAAAATACATAGCTTTGACATTGCGTGTTTGTCAAGCTGTAATTACTGTTGGACAGATAGTGATTGCATGTTTGGGCATGATAAGAAATTTTATTGAACATCAGATATTGCAACAAACAACATTAGCTCTGAAGAGCTATTACTACAACAAACAATCAACTAAAAGCATACACAGATAGAACCACAGGAAGTATTTTGGACATTACCATACAGTAACACATAAGATATTTTAAACAACAATTTAAACAGACATTTAAAAATTATTTTAAGACCAGTATTAAACGTACACGTAGAATACATACATATAGTGCATGGATAATTACATACATACATACCAGAAGAAAATACGTGAGCAAATGGATCAGTCTGATTTACATCGAGATCTCTGACATAATGGAAATCTGACAGGCACCACATTTCTGTGTTACAAGTTATTACCAAATTTTTTTATTAAGCAGTTAACATGTGTACATGCTTGTAAGTCGGGTACAACAGCAAACTGCATAATGCACCAACAGATCAGGGTCTGTGCAGTTTTTTAGCAGTTTGCAGTTGGACCCAACTTAAAAGGAAGTATATTTAGCATGCTTATGAGTAAAGAAAGTTTCCATCTTTGTTTCCCATTTTTCAGTCATGTCAGTTGTAAGACGTTTTTATGGTAATGAAACTTGGTGTGTTGATACAGCTTGAGTGGGTCTAGAAATAAATACTGCTATTTTTGCAGAATCGCTCATTCAGAATTGATAAAAAAAATTAAATTAGGGGCTTCAGGGTCTACACATCCACTTGTATTGACTTTGTCTTCTGTATATTAATAATATAAGAGACATCGGACATTAAAGACAGTGCCTGACCTTTTATATTGCATGGTCCAAAAATGATAACTGCATCTTCAGCCACTTCATTCCAAGCAAACCAGTGGTTACTATGCATGTTGAAATAAACTTGTCAGTTTCTGGTATGTGCAAAGAAAAGCTCAATTGATTAGTACACCACAGTGCAAATGCAGGTTACCAGTATTCAGATCTACAGATTATGTTCAATAACTTTTGTCCAACTTTTATATTTGGGTCAGTGTATGTAACCCTGAATTTATGTGTAGTCATTAAAATTATGAAAAGTTGCACCTTGTCCATAAGGGAGCATCATGATGTGCCCACAATTCTCCCATGATTATCCATTCTCGGTGATTATCACATCCACATTTTTGCGAAATTTTGCCAAATTTTCATTTCAAAACGATTTTTCTGTTCATATGTCCATCCCCATACCCTCATCAATACATTTTCTGAAGTGATGTAACAGTTATGTCCCTTTGCAGTAAATCGGATATGATTTGGGAGAGCATTAATTTTAATGGAGTGTTCATTCAGATGCATCAAAAATATTAGAATACAGGAATTATGCTAAAACGTGGGTCCCATTTTGCAGTGAAGAGGAACTTTTACAAGATATATACATTTCTGACTAATTTATCATGTATTCACTGAAATAGCTTCTAAAAGTAGAGCATTTTGTCCCAGTTGGCCTCTGACTTATTGCAATGGGATGTAAATCTTATGTCTCCTTGGGAAATGGGTAGATTGGTCTATTTTTGTAAAATGCTACATAGAAAACCTACTGGACTTTTCATCAAAAATATGATGTATATAGTTTTAAGTCTAAATAAACAACTTAGTTTGTTTTTCAGTTATTAATCATCCTAGCGTGTACCTGCTGCTTAACAGAACTAAGGTGGGCAAGTTGTAATTCTTTGCTGCACCATAATTATTACTGATGTCATAATCATGCTCCAGATTATTATTCCAATCTTGTTACTTATGGTGATCACAACCTGTTTTCTCAAAACTTGTGAGTACTAAGACTTGAACTTTTTAATTACTAAAATCTATAACTTTACCTAGAGTTGAGTTAGAATCCCAGAACTGTGAGGATTTTCCTAACTTTTGACCTCATTTTCTTTTTCATGCTAACTTTCAGCAGCACAAAACACTGTATGGTGGCTTAATAACTTGAAACATTGTTTCTTTAAAATATAATGTTACTCATCAATGGTTCTGTTACCAAACATGTTTTTCAAATGTAAATAATAAAGTTTAAATAAAATTTGATAAGCATTATCAGTAAATCAACCTGATGTTTAATGTTGTGTATTGTGCACAGCAACTGATTCTGGCATTTTCCTTGAGGTACTAACATTTGATGTGAAAGTCATACATACTTTAAGAAAAGAATTAACAGAAAAATCCTACTAAATTGTCCTCTTTTGGAATGGGAAGTTCCTGCATCACTGATAGCCATGTGCATGTTTCTTTACGTGTTTACGAATTTTGTAAAACTTTACTTGCAGTTAATTAAACTAAGCTGTATACACATTATGTAACATCACATCTAGGTCTCTGTGACATCAGATCTGTGTCTGTGTAATGTCAGATGTGGGTCCATGTAATGTCTGATCTGGGTTTATGTAACATTAGATCTAGGTCTTTGTAATATCAAATCTGCTTCTTCATAATGTCAGATATGGTTCTATGTAACATCAGAACTGGGTCTGTGCAACATCAGATCTGGGTCTCCCCTTCTTAACTGGGTGTGAGTTGTACACATGAAAAGATGGTATATAGTTTTCATCGCAGCCGGTATGCAAAACAGGAGGATATAGCTACTGCTCTGTCCATCTGTCTCTCTGTTTGACTGTCATCAATCCTGTATGTAAATATTTTGGTTTCCAAGGATAAGTCTCAAACCATTGAAGATATATATGAAACATGATGTACACATTGGATTAGTGGTCCAAATATACCTTTTGACATTCAGTTCTTCAGTTCCAACATTTCTATGTTCATTTAAGATATCTCTTTGAAACTTGGTACACATATTAGACTAGCAATTTAGACATGTCTTTTGTCGGTCATAATTCTTCAGTTTCAATATTTGTAATGTTTTTGACAGTTTGTCCATCTATCCATTGTCCACACTTTCATTTCTGGACCAAATTTCCAAAACCATTTAAGATCTCTATGAAATTTGGTACACATATTATACTTGTGTGGATCTGTCATTTTTTATTCACAAATCTTCAGTTTCAGTATTTTTAACACTTTGGTCCATTTGTCTGTTCATCCTCTATCCAACATTCACACTTTAATTTCTAGAACAAAACTCTATATGCCTATCAATTTCCTATACACTTTGTAAATATCAACTCTATATGTGAAATCTTCAACAAATAATTCTGTCTCTTAGCAGACATTTAATCAGGGCAGGGAATGTAATACTCGCATATAAACCGGGTCCAAATGCAAACAACATAGACCCTGATCTGCTGTTGCATAATGCGCCGGCAGATCAGGGTCTATGTTGTTTATTCTACTGATTAGTCCTTATAAACTGCATAGACCCAGATCTGCTGCCGGCAGATCAGGGTCTATGTTGTTTGTTCTACTGATTAGGCCTTATAAACTGCATAGACCCAGATCTGCCAGTGCGTTATGCGATGGCAAATCTGGGTTTATGAAGTTTGCAGTTGGTATCAGATTATACGTGAGTATATATGGTAAGTCTCAAAACATTTAAGATATTTCAACCAAACTTGGTACAGTTGCGTATATGGGCCTTAATTTTGATACTAAGAATTCTCCGTATTCAACATTATGTTACCATGGAAACTAAGTGTGTCAATTGACAGCACTTGACCATAGGTTACTATCATAAGTTGTAAAAAATTTGAGTGCTGGACTGTAGGATACTCTTAATAGGAGCTTTTATATAAGTAGGGTATGGGGGGGGGGGGAGATATGTTATCCCTAGATGACTCTTTTTCACATTTAAGCAAAACTTTCATGTTCAGAAGATTTGAGAATACAGAGCTAGGTTGGCTTTAATAATAATAATATAATAATAATAATAAAGCCAGATTGCAAGAAATAATATTCTGTGTAGTATTCTGAATTTTACAAACATAACTTTACTTCTGTTTATGGTCATATATGTCATTTATGCTTCTTTGCCTAGGTTTGAATGCTGGTTCGATTTTACATTTTCAGGATGGCCTTTGGGAATGAGTCTGGATTAGCTATAATTGATATTATCCAGAAATCCTGTCTGCTCAACCTTGGAACGCCAGATTTATATGGTAATTATTGCCACACTTTATTAATGGCTTTTAAATTAATAACCACAGGACTTTGGGGATATACCGTGTACTTGCCTATATATCTGGTACAACTGCAAACAACATAGACCCTGATCTGCCGTCACATAATGTGCCAGCAGATCAGGGTTAGTGTTGTTTGTTCTACTGAATACTCCTAACAAACTGCATAGACTCAGATCTCCTGGTGCATTATGCAATGGCAGATCTGGATCTATGCAATTTGTAGTTGGATCTGACTTATACTCAAGTATATATGGCAATGAAAGTCTTTTTTTGTTTTTGTTTTAACTGTATTAGCAAACAGCAAGATGTAAGATTTGTGTCACTTTTCTGACAATGGTGTCAGCATCAACAATGTTAAGATTCTTTGTTAAGTTTTGTGTTAAAGTTCTTGTAAGTCACATACAGTAGAGTATGACTAAGTGGATAGGCAAAATTGTGCATTTTGCATAATCCTTTGGTTTTTTATACCTGCTTTTTTATAAAAGTGGGTATACTAGTTTTGTCTCCATGTCCATGGATACATATGTACATACATCACATTTCTTACAAACACAATTTTTTTACTGTCCATATTATTTTGGTTCAATTTGGTATGTGACTGCCCTATGGAGTGTATATTTAATATTTACAGGATGGTTTCAGAATTCTAATGTGATCCCTAGATCCCTGGGGACAGGAATGGGGTCAAATCTGGTCAAACATTAATACATCACCAAAGGACATCATTGGCATCAAATTTATTGCCTTTGAGAATATTTCATCATAGGCTAGATTTTAATCCTCTAACTAGCTCTGGGTCCCTAGGGCAGGGATCAGAGGTAAAGATTTTGGAATGTCATGAAACCAATTTGATACTTGCCTTCTCAATCCAAAAACATTGTTAGTCTAAAATATAGATTTTAAATTTGGTATGTGGATTCCTAATGAAGTTTAGATTTGCAATAAATTTTAAGAACAAGGGTCTGTGAGGACCAAGAGGCAGGGTCCCCATGGTCATGGAAAATCCTGGAAAAAATTGTGACCTGGAAAGTAAAGGAAAAGTCATGGAAAATTGCTAAAAGTCATGGAAAGTAATGGAAAAGTCATGGAAAATGACCAAAAATTGTCTTAAAGTGGATGGATCAGATGGCTGTAAGGGGAGGAGGAGACCATCTTGAAATAAAATGTATTATGTGGTTATCTTTCCTATCATGTTAATCAATATTAGCATTATTTCCTGTGTACAGATCCAACTTTTGGGCCTTTTCTTTGTAAACGTTAAAGAATTTAGTTATGTAAAATCAGAAATTTGTCATGGAGAAGTCAGGTGGGAAAAAAATAATATTTGTGTAGGAACCCTGAAGAGGGGTCCAAGGGGTCATAAAGTAGGACATCAGCAGAGCATGTCATCATAGCTATTGCACTTGTAATTGATATCTTAAGGAGCATACCTATAATCAAAAATGAAATGAGACCTTAAATTAACCAGGTACAACACCTGTTTGGTTATGTAATATTAAGCACAGGCTTGTTATCACTACTCCTAAACTATTTGGAGGATTTGCCATGAAACTTTACAAACACATTCATCCCATAGTCTAGTTGGTCCTGAATGAAAATGGTGCTGCATGGATATCCAATACGGCCACCACAGCAGCTATCTTGAAAATCTATATGGTCATATCAACATGGGGTTTTCACTAAAAGACTTATCATGTCATGTTGGTTCTAAATAAAAATGGTGCCTATCTCACATCCAATATTGCCACAATGGCAACCATCTTGAAAATCTTGTTATTGCAACTCCAGAAGAGAAAGTCATATCAACATGGAGTTTTCACCAGAAGACTTTATATAATATAATTGCTGACATCCAATATGGCCAACACAGTGGCCTTCTTGAAAATTTTGTTATCACTACTCCTTCTAAATGGATGTTCATATCAGCATGGGGTTTTCACTTAAATACTTCTTATGATTTCTTGCTGGACCTAAATGAAAATGGTGCAGATCTGACATCCAATATGACCACCATGTCAGCCATCTTGAAAATCTCGCTTTTGCTACTCCTCCTGAACAGAAAGTCACATCAGCATGGGGTTTGTCACAAGAAGGCTTCTTCTCACATCAAGTTGGTTATAAAGAAAAATGGTTTTGATCTGACATTCAATATGGCCACCATGGCAGCCATCTTGAAAGTCTTGTTATTGCTACTTATTGGAAAGTCATATTGACAAGGGTTTTTACAGGAAGACTTCTTATGATAAATTAAGGGTGCTAGGGACAATTTTTATGCACAATTTTGATGTTGCATCAACCTGCCTAATATTAAAATTCATAAAAATATAATATACATCAACAAGGTCAAAAAGGTCCATATTATTGGATAGCTATGATAATACAAAACATAAGAATATTATTCACTTGACTTGACAAGTCAATGGAAGCTGATGCAAAAGAAGTTTATACACCCCAGCACCAGATTCATATATGCATTTTTCATATCTGAAGGTCATTTTTGACACAAAGTGATACTCACAGTGCAAATGCAAGCCCTTTCCCACTGTGATAATTTTGAAAATACTGTGTACTAAACAGTTTGATGCAATTCAAAATAGTTGCCATCCTGGCCATATTTGAGATATTCTACTTGCCTTGAACCCATGTGTCTACTGCTAATAGGTGGCTAGCTCTGCTTTCTATGTGGCCATTGGCATTTCACTGTTTAGATAATGTGAAGTAACTATGGGAGGTGTATGTGCCTCACATCAGTTTCAAGAACTGCACAAGCCTGAAACACAAATATATCCCTATCTTTAATCATTAAACAATAATAGCTGAAAAAGTCACATCATAGCTTTAATTTAAGAAAATTGACATGGCCAATTTACGAAACTGTCCCCTGCTACCTTGGAAAGTCATATTGGCATGGGGTTTTTACAGGACGACTTATCACGATATCTTGATGGTTTTAAATGAAATGGTGCTGATCTGGCCTCCAATATGGCCACTACAGCAGTCATCTTGAAAATCTTATCGCTACACCTCCTAAATGGATGGTCATATCAACATGGGGTTTTCACCAAATGACTTCTTGTGATATCAGGTTGGACTAAAATGAAAATGCTGCCATTCTGATATCTAAAATGGCAGCTATCTTAAAAATCTTGTTATTGCTATGCCTCCTCAATGAAAAGTCATATTTACATGGGGTTCCACCAAAAGACTTCTTATGATATCTAGATGGTTGTAAATTAAAATGATACCAATCAGCCTCCAATATGACTGCCATGGTGGTTATGCTAAAAATCTGAAAATCTTATTATCACTGCACCATCTGAATGAATGATGATATTGCCATTGGGTTTTCACCAAAAGACTACTAAACTTGTCTAGTTAGTCCTAGATGAAAAGGGTGCCAATCTTACATCCAATATGGCTGCCACAATGGCTATTTGAAAATCTTGATATTGCTAAAAAATATCAGAAATGGTTTCAACACTCAGCAGTTAAAAGTACAAATGGTCTTATCTCGAATACCTAGAAATTCTTTTCTACCAGTAGAGCATCTAACCCTTCAATGGACTCTTTTCCTTTTTGGTCCATCCAGATGTGTTTCATGTGTATTTATTAGTAAAAACAACATTAAGTTGTATTCAATCATTTCCATGTCTTATAAAAAATAAGTAGTGACAAAAAAAATCACTATCTTGAGGAATTAACTAGCGCAACAATATGGATGTGTTTGGCTCCAGCAGTTTATGAGCTATTAGGCTTTAGTTCATTTGTGTTTGCTTATGATGGATACACATGGTTTCATACTGTGGGGGAGGCAGCTCAGAGTGAGGATATTCCAAATGACTGTATCAAGTTACAGGTTGGGACTATTTTCTTGAAGAGAGTGGTATGATGTAGCATTCTACTACCACTTATATTATTATTATTATTAATACTTTACATGGGTGCCCTTTTCAAATGAAATGTATCAAACTAATTTCAGTAAACAAAAATTTAGGATACCTCCGCGAGAAATGTCAAATTTGAAGAAAAAAAGATCTTGTGATATTTGTTAATTTCTTTGGAAAAAACCCACAAACATTCAAGACTATGATAATACACAACAGAGATAAATTAATGTTTTCAGTTCTGCTAATAAGTCCAGTTAAACAACTTTGCAGCACATTGTTGTGGATACATGTATTATTGTTGTTGTGAGAATGTGTTATATCTTAAATCCTTCTGATTTGGTATGTGTACTCATCTGAGTGGCCACGATCAGAATTTAGAATAATTCAGACCCAGGCCAAACTCTTTAAACTTAAAAAAAATAGTACTTTTTTATGCCGAGTCAGCAAGGCTATTGTAAACTTTTGTTTTTTAAATAAGACTCTAGCCTGGAAAATAAATATATACCAACAATGACAACTGATAGCTATCATACCAGCAATGTTTTGCACCTAATAAAAGATTCAGCAGTAGATTTTTTTATTTTTACTAATGCTTTCTATAAACACATTTATTGAGATATATGCAACTTTTTGCCTAACAAAAGCATCGTATAACATCTCAGAGTATATCATTCAGTTCATTGAACCCAATGTCTGAATTCTATGAAAAATCATTCTGCAAAGATGCTGCCAGGGCGCGCGAGTGTGCAAATCACTTAAAATTTATTTGACTTTGCAAACTTCAAGAGCAGCGATGCACAAGAACTCCCACAAATTATTTTAAAGTCGCGCATATAAAAATGTATTCTGTGCAGTATTCAAATTTTATTTAACTGTTAACCCAAAAAGTGCTTGTCGCAACATAAGTCATGCCGCTGGTAAAAGTCTTGTAGCGTTTGTCGCAACATGTGTCTTTTCTCAGGTCAGCAACTGTTTACACATCTGGTTACTTTGGCTTGACATGAATGGTTGTTGAACTTAATTTGAATGGTCCATTGGGCCCTGGACAAGCATTTTGTCATAGTTTTAACCTTGCATTCATCAAGAAAGTTTTACAAATGCTTGTTTAAAATACAGGCTATCTAGAAAACCCCAAATGGCTGACTCCGAACATGGTTCATCTGCAGATGATGATTTCATTCGGCAAATACTGCCTGATCATAGCGATGATGACAATGATTTTTAATGTTTTGAAGTATATCAGATTATTGGAGCTCGGAAAGTGTTACTGGAAATACCAGTGAGTGATTTTGAACCTAAAAATGATGTTGAATACAAGTCTGGTGTACATGCTGGATGGATAAAACAGACGGCATTCCTGTCAACCCCCTAATCAGCAGTATTTCTAAATGTAGAAAAGGCAGAATACCAAGCCTAATTAAAATACAGGGAATTTAGAAGTAGAGTGCAATTTTAATTTCTTTTGTCAAACAATTTTGCCTTGAGGGATCTTGTGCTACAAAACTATATTGCACTTTAAGAGTTAAGATAATTGAATAAATAAGAATCTAAAAAGAAATTAAAAAGTAACGATATTTATTTTTGAAAATACCTCTGTCTGAACAAGCAGACTATGGCATTGATGGACTTGAATACAACATTAATACAACATTATGAACAGATAAGAAATCTGGCATAGTAGTCAGCAAAGGACTGATTCAAGAAAGTGAAACTTTGGCTGAGCTCATGTTGGTGAAAAATCTTATTTTGGAGCAGAGACATCCAAAAGACAATACCTATGAGCTGTGGAAAATCTTACATAACAAATTTAAAGAACAGTTTTCGAACTTGTTCAGCCTAGCTTTGCATATGCCCCTTCAGACAGCAGACTGTGAAAGGTGGTTTTCAGCACAGAACACTATTCATACACAGATAAGGAACAGATTAAGCTCAGAAAGAATCGCTGGATTAATGCTTATTCAACTAGAGGAGACATCTTTTGAAGATTTTGATTTCAATAGAGCTCTAACAGTGGAGCAGGAAGAAAGAGAGATGGATATTTAAGTGTTAGGTAAATATTAAACTATGGCTGTTACCTCCCCTCCTTTTTTTTTTTCTTTCTACTCCCCCTTATTTTGGTGACAAGGGGGGACCCCCCCCCCCCCCTTTAGATAAAATCCTGGCAGCATCTCTGATTCTGATAAATCAAAATTGCAGACAGAAAGGACAATTTGATCAGCAACAAAGTTGACTACAAAGCATGCATATACAACATAATAACCCTTTAATTATCCCTCGCCATCAAAGTTGGAAACAGATACAACGTTTTGCTCATTTATTTTGAGTGTTCATTCATTTGTTCATTTGTTCATTTCTTATCCTCTCAATAGTTTGTTACTCCCTCAATATGTCAGACCCTATTTCACATTCTCTAATGAAAACTTATATGTGCATGCATTTCAAAAAGAATAACTAACTGAGCCATAGCAAAACAAGGTCACTGTTACCTAATTTGCATGTTTAAGTAACATTAGAATTTTCAACTGTTCATTCGTTATATCCACAATACCTTGGACTATATTTCACCTACTTTCATGAAAGTTGATATGTAGATACATCTTGATGAAATAACTCAGCCATACCAAAACAAAGGCACAGTGATCTAATTTGGGTGTTTGAGTGACTACTGAATTTTCAGCTGTTTGATTGCTACATTCTTAATATCTTTGACCCTATTTCACCTACACTTTTGAAAAGTGTCATGTGGTTACATGTTGAGGTATGTAATTCGACAATACCAAAACTAGGTCACTGTGACCTAATTTGCACAATTGAGTGACTGATTTTTCGCACATCATCAATATCATCGACCCTATTTCACCTACACTAATGAAAATTGGCATGTAGATACATCTCAGCTAAAGTAACTCAGGATACCAAAACAAGATCACTGACCTAATTTTCACCCTTGAGTGACTTTTGTATTTTTGGCTGTTCATTAAACCAGCAATATTTAGGAGCCCTATTTTATCCAAACTCCTGACAATTGCTATGTAGATACATGTGGATGAAAGTAGCTCAACCATACCAAATATAGGTCAGTGTGACCTAATTGCACACTTGAGTGACTTATTTTCAGCTGTTCATTCTTTACATCCAGAACATCTTGGACCCTATGTCACATACCCTCATGAAATTGGTATTTAGATACATCTCAATTAAAGTGACTTAACCATACCAAAACTAGGTCAGATATTCACGCTTGACCTAATTGGCATGCTTCAGTGACTTCTGTATTTTCAGCTGTTCATTCAGTATACCCTATATATCTTAGATCCTATTTCACCTACATTCATGAAAAGTGTCATAGATTAGCAAATGACAGCATTTTCATCGGTCCTTTAATTTGTGGACTGGGCATGGGGTCGTATTTTTTCCACAGCAGGATCATTGTTTGTTTGTCTTTAAATTCATGTTTTGAAGCAACCATGAAATCCACAAAAATTGGTAGCCATGAAAAAATAGTATTCACAGAATTCCTGTATTTTGAAGATTCGACCATCTAATCTTATCATCTAGGTTCTATGGACCCCTACCAGAGGGCACCACGCTCACCAAGAGGAAAAAAACCACAGCCGTTAGACGTCAACAATCCTTCCCTAGGCAGTGACGAAGGAACACGCTCACCTACAAGTGACCAAGTAAGTTAGTTTAGCAAAGAATATCAGGAACAATTTCATCTGAAAGATATTTTTAATTGTTGATTAACACCATGGGGTGCAGGTGAGATGCTGCATTTTGCAGAACCCATTATTTCAGTTATTTGCTAATCACTTTATTTAATCTAGAGATGCTTGGGAATTTAACCATCATCTGAGAGCTCACTTATGCATACGAATATTGTTGAAATGAAATTGATTTCTTGTCTTTAGTCTTTAAAGTCAACATTTCTTTCAATGTTTGCAATTTGTAAACTGTCAAGAAGACCTTAAATTTTCATTATCATTTCACCAGTAGACAAAATAACATGCTAAATAATGTGCTGAATTGATTGTTATAAATATGTAAAATCTTGAATTTAATTACCATATATACTCACTGATAAGTCGAGTCCAACTACAAACAAGATAGAATCTCATCTGATGTCACATGCTGCATCAGCAGATCAGGGTCTATGTTGCTTGTTCTATTGATTACTCCTAACAAACTGGATAGACCTAGATCTGCCAGCGCATGATGTGATGGCAGATTTGGGTCTGTGCAGTTTGCAGTTTGACCCAAGTTATAAGCGGGTATATATAGTATGCAACATGTTATCAGTAAGCTACATATTCATTGTTGATAATAGATTTGTTATTTTTCTTAAAAACAATTTTATGAGGTGCCAAACTCTTGCATTTTCAAATGTTGCAACATAATGTATCTTTTTTTTCTTCAAATTTCCTTTCCAGAATAAGACAAATTTTATATTTTACCATTATTACTATTTACCATTTTACATTTACCATTTTACCATGTATTCTGTGTATAGTGTCATTCATTCCCTGTTGATTCATACTGATACTTTGTACAATTGTCTCTTCTGTAACCAAAAGGAGTCAAAGTTCACACTGATCTAGTCTCAGCCTGCCCAGACTGGTGAAAATACTGTAAAAACTGTGCCCCCTTGTTGATTGTTTACATCAAATGGATACATTTTGATCCTGTCCCTTGAGCAATTGTTGACATCATCAAAGTTATGACATCATATTGTGAATGTCAGAAATGTCACTACTGTATCATACATAGAAATTGATCTTACAACTTTCTTTGGATTTGAAATAAATTTAGGTTTTTCCTTAAATTTATGATTTAGTATGTTTGTTTTTTTTTAAAATAATTTAATCTGCCTTTGTCAGTGCTCACAGTGCCGTCTAGTGCTGCAAAATTTGGAGTGATTCTTTGTAATTTTTTCCCTAGATCCTGGTTTGGCTTACCATTGTATTGCGATGACAGCTGAAGTAGGCCAGATGGCCCAGTATAACTTTTAAATTTTTCATTCATTTCTCATCCCTTATGATGTGACTATGCACAGAAGTTCCTTGCTTTTATTTAGGTCTAAATAAATTCAGGTGTGGTGGGTAACACTTCGTTCATTGAAAATAAAATTATATAGCCCTTTTGATGTATCTGTTGAAATTGTAATTGAGTATTTGTTGTGAGATTTCTGGTTGGAATGGACTGCTGTATCTGTTCACACCCTTCTGTGACATCATGCTTCCATACTTTGTCAATAAATATTCATGTGCTTTGCAAAATATTCCCCATGTCCCACTACCACCATTTTTATATTTCCCCATGGAACGTATGTTATGACCAGAAATACCTTGGATCAGTTGAAACTCAGATTGTTTGCCTTTATAGAATATTTTATTTCACGGTCTACAACAACATGTGAATAAAGACATTCAGCTCTTACAGAGTTCATAGGAGTAGTAAGTATATTGAGAAAGCAAAACCACTCACCATGTTGTTAATGGATACAAGATTAAAAATTGAATTTGAATAGCAGTAGACCAGCACTACATGGGGGTATTTTGGAAATCATTGAAAATTACTAGACCACTCAGACTGAGGTACAAGTAAATACAGTGTCATCTGTAAGGATATTTCTGGTTAAATAAATGTTATAATCCCTTTAAATTTTGGCTCCTCGACAGACTAGCTGGCGAGAAATTTCATTCATGCCACTTATAAATGACAGTAATTGCTTCTCTTCTGGCTGCAGCAAGACAATATTTCACAAAATAAATATTTTACTATTTTATGTAATAAGTGAAACATCTTGAATTGAAAGCATTGGGCATCATAAATCAAACAAAGGTAAAATGTGACAGGGAACTGAAAAATGTGACAGAAGTGTGATTGTGACACATACATGAAGAAATCCAAAAGGCAGGAAAAAAAGATTTTATATGTCAGGTGTTGAAAATAATCAACAAAGTAATTGTTCATTATTAAAACACAAAACTATGAAAACCATGGTATACTTGGAAGCATCCAGCTTTGTGTAAATTAATTTTACATTGAATGTAACCATAAACTGTCTCTTTATGGTTCTTCTCTCCTTTCTTGGTGCACCACTTGCATCTTGTTTTTGGGTGTGCAGGCTTTGAAAACCTGTGAATTCTCTGTTGAATTGGTACAGAGATTGGATGAACTTAGGAGGAAGAGTTGTCAGTAAACACTTTGATGACATCAACTCCAAAGTCTAAGAGGGCATACAGTTTCTTCAGTGGGTGATGTAGCTGTGTCTCCTTCATAACAATATAGGCATTGATAATACACAAGTTTACAAGATGTAAGAAAAAATACTGCCACCACTTCTATGATGGCCTGCCCACAGTTTTTTGTGTGCTCTTAATTGATTGTTCTTGTCCACGCCTCCCATCTACTTATGGTAATTTTCTACTAGAGGTGGATGACTGACTTACCTCTGCTCCCATCAGCAAGTCATTGGAAGATTGATCCATCTCCACATTGGTAAGAGTTCATAGACAGGAAATGGACCTGAAATTGAAACTTAATATCAGCAATACAAAACCTGTTGGTATTGCATAACTAACCTTTGTGAGATGGAAATTACCCTCGTCCATATGATAAGAAATCATCCTTCCATAGGGTGACTTTCTGAGATGGAAATTACCCTCGTCCATATGATAAGAAATCATCCTTCCATAGGGTGACTTTCTGGAAGATTTAAGAAGTCTACCATATGACCCATTGCATACCCAGTAGTCATCATCTTTTTTTCAGATGATGCCATCTTTATGGATGGAAAATTGTGCTCTACAAAAAATTGCTTTCACTTCGCATCTTTTAACATGAATTGTACATTTTTATTACGTGTATCATAATTATTGAGTGTATTTACCCTCAGTCCAAGTGTTTTCATAGTTGGAATTAAGCTCTCTTGAGAGTTCTTGACATATTAGGGTATGATTTTTCTTAATCTTGCAGTTAGGTTACCCTCCCACCACAGGGTGTTATGGTAACTTTTTGCTGTGTCTTATTCCAGTTAAGTTCATATGACTTGTTTTGTTTTCTGATCTTTGGGTAGGTATTAGTCTCCCTATCCCTCGCTATCTGGTTTGTGGCCACCATTGCCTTAATTTTGTTGGGATACAAATCTCCAAAATTTACATTATATTTTGTACATTTTTGCTGAGTTCTACTTGCAGAAGGAGGTCTCACACCAGCTTGTATATTCTATTGTGCATTTAGCCATTTGCACACCATTTATTTTATATTTTCTGTAAAGAATAGTATTCTTTTTTAAGTCCAATCATAGAAAGAAAAACAAAATTGTTACCTTGCTGGGGTTTTTTTTCTTTTTTTTCGCTTTCTTGATCTCCAGTACTCCGATAATTAAGTATTGCTGACATTTTTTGGATTAAAACTTCAGTAGTTGTTGTTTTTTAATCATATTAAACAGAGACTCACTGGGCAGGTGAAGTATTGCTGTTTTTATTTGCATTCAGTCTAGGATCCATACAAATTCATATCCATTATTTTCGTTATACAAGATTTGTGTTTGTTTTCATACTTGTTTCTTTACAGCAGTGTCTAAGAGACAAAGTGTTGGTAAATGTGGGCACAAGAAAGCTCCCCCTGCTATTCACACCCCACCTGCCTGGCATGTACCAGATGTGTAAGGACAGATAGCTGTCCTTTTTGTTGTCTCTGGTCGGATGAGGTCTGGGACCTTGCCAAACACAGACGTACATACAAAGGGAGGAAAAAGGAACATTCCTCCTCTTCTTCAGAATGTTCAGGTTTTTCAATCTCTAGGGTCTCAGCAAAGGATTGGTTCGGTCTCTCTGGAGACATTTAAGGTCCATAGGGCCCCTCCCAAGTTAGTTGGTCAAGGATCCATTGCTGAACTCCTCGGGTCTCAGATCAGGACTGGATCAGTCTCTTCGGAGACTCATAAGGCCCATAGGGCCCCTCCTAATGGAGTTATGTATCCATCACAGATTTCCTCTGGGCTCAGAGCAGGAGTGGATCAGTCTCTTCGGAGATTCATGAGGCCCATAGGGCCATTCCAAAGGCAGTGAGTAAGGTATCCATTGCTGAGCCCCTCAGAACTCAGAGCAGGAGTGGATCAGTCTCTTCAGAGACATCTAAGGCCCATGGGACCCCTCCCTCTAAATGGAACAAGGTATCCATTGCTGAGGCCTTCAGATCTCAGAGCAGGATTGGATTGGTCTTCTCTTTGGAGAGGCATAAGGCCCATGGTGCCCCTCACAAGGGAGGAAGTAAGCAGTTGGAGAATGAGTTGCACTTGCCCCCCCCCCCCATGAGGGAAGAGCAGCATCATCTCCTCTACTATATGGCAGAGAGAGTTGCGCATCCCCCCTCCTCGAAGAAAGAGCAGCATCCTCACAGCTCTCCAAGCCCATTTTCGGCAACAGGATTGAGCCTCCCAGTAAGGTATGAGCTATGATCTTAGGAAGGATCTTCCTACAGATAAGAGTCACCTGACCGGTCATCAGTCCACATCCACTGGTCAACATTCACCGAACACCAGTCACCAGTCATGGGAGCCCCCTCGGTACATGGATTGGGATCAATTTTTGACTCCCCCCCCCCCCCTTCTCCACACTACCATTGGATTGGATCCCACTAGGGAATGGGAATCGGTGATTGGGTGCCAGACTAGGGAAGGGGATCAGATTGGCATTACCCCCCCCCCTTTCCTATTATCCCACTCAATCCCTATGGATGTGGGGTCATTCAATGCAGGGAAGTGATTGCTCCTTCCCATTTATGCATTGATGGACTTCAGGTCCCTGGTCTTATACTAGAGAGATCAATGTTCCAGCCCACTGTCTTACTTTGTCCTTTCACATAGAGAGAAGGCGTCAGTCTCATCCCATCTGTGGCTTCTCAGGACATCAGGGACCAACAACATTGGTTCCTTGCATCCGCTTCTAGCCCATTGAGACTGGGGTCACCCTGACCACCCCCATGGGCCATCACCTAAGTTCTTCAAAGCCATTTATCCCCAGTCCAAAAAGCAACCCCGATTCAGATCTCCTTGACAATCGCACACTAGCAGAGGTCACCAGAGAGGCCAGAGGGGGGAGTTTGTGGGCCCTTCTCCCTTTCCTAAGGAAGGGGGGGCCTAGGGACTCGCTCCCTT
This sequence comes from Margaritifera margaritifera, assembly GCA_029931535.1. Classification (NCBI taxonomy): domain Eukaryota; kingdom Metazoa; phylum Mollusca; class Bivalvia; order Unionida; family Margaritiferidae; genus Margaritifera; species Margaritifera margaritifera. The sequence continues at coordinate 1,779,926 of JAQPZY010001594.1, forward strand.
TCCTGCAGTGTGTCCCTCTTTCATTAACTCTCATAGGTGCCAGACTATCCCTCTTTTCAGAGGCTTGGTCAAGCATAACAGATGATGGTTGAGTCCTCTCAATCATAAACAGATGATACCAGCTTCTGTCCTGGGAACTTCCTCCTCTGGTAAGGACCGCCATGTGGTTTCACCAGTTGAATCTGGAGCGATTAAAGAAAGAGGTGCTCTCCCTTTTGCAGAAGGGTGCAGTAGAGAGGGTGTTCAACAATCAGTCTATGACTTTCTACTCCAGGATTTTCCTCGTTCCCAGAAAGGGTGAGAATTTCCGTCTTGTTATTGATCTTTCCACCCTAAACAAATTTTTTTGCAGGAGAAACCTTTCAAGATGTAGACCATAGCCTCAGTCAGGAATGCTATAAGGCCCGGTGACTGGGCAGTCTCCATCAACCTTCAGGATGTGTACTTCCACATCGCAATCTTTCCACAGGAAGCACCTCTGGTTTTGCTTGGACAGGGAGATCTTCCAATTTCGTGCTCAGACATTTGGCCTGGTTTCCGTACCCAAAGCATTTACCAAAGTCATGGAAATAGTTGCTGTCCACCTAAAATCACTGGGGATCCCTATCCTCCAGTATTTTGAAGACTGGTTGATCCACAATGGCCGATAAGAGTCCCTCAGATTCAAGATCTGGCTCTTGGTTGGTGCGTGGTGACCAGATGGGCCTTTTACGCAACCGAGAGAAATCAAAGCTGGTTCCATCTCAAGATTTTGCATACATGGGGGTGAATTTCCATGTGTGCAGAGGATTAATCAATGTCCTTCGGGACAGAGTAGATAAGATCCTGACTCTGTTAGAGGCGCTATAAGCCAAGATCACGTTGTCAGCTTATGTGTTTCTTTCTTTTCTGGGACATTCAACTCCACAGCAGACCTAGTTTCCCTCAACAGATTGCACCTGCACCCTCTCCAGTTCTCCTTCTGGCAAACTGGAAATCACACAGGGATCCTCTGAATGCTCAGATTTCTCTTGGTCAGGATTTCTACCATCATCTGATTTGCTGGACAAATCGGGACCGGTTTCTGGTCAGAGTCCCCATGCATGCACCCAAACTCCACTTCTGTCTGTTTGCAAGCACATCAGATTCAGGTTGGGGCACTCATCTGGAGCCGGACGGACTGATTCTTCAGGGTTCATTGTCCCGGAAAGAATCTGTCCTCCACTTCAACAATTTGGAAATGAAGCTGTGTTCTTAGCCATTCATGGGTGTGTCGACAACATAAGAGGCCGCTGCGTGATGGTGTCCTGCGACAACACATCAGTGGTAGCATACCTCAAGAGACAAAGAGGCACACATGCACCTTTCTGTATGGAGGTTTGGAACCTCCTTTGCTGGGCAACCTAGGAAGGGATTACCCTCCAAGTTTGCCACATTTTTGGCAGAATGAATATTTTGATGGACAGTCTGTGAAGGAATGGGAAGATAGTCGTCAGGGAATGGTCTCTCCACAATCCATACCAGATTCCCTGTTCAGACTTTGGGGGTCACCATTGGTGGTGTTGTTTGTGACAAGGCTGAACAACAAGCTCCCCTTTTACATTTCCTCAGTCCCCAACCAGAGAGCCTGGGCAGTGGACACTTTCAGCCTGATGTGGGATTGTCTATTTGCTTATGCCTTCCCATCTTTCAGGATAATCGCACAAGTACTTAAGAAAGTAAGGACCTCCACTGCACAGCTCATTTTGATAGCCCCTCTATGGCCACAGCGATTGTGGTTCCACGATCTTCTCAAGCTGCCCATAGACCAGCCTAAGACATTACCCCAGAGGAGGGACCTCCTGTCGCAGCACAGGAGATCTCACCTATGCAGCAGCCCACAGATTCTCCATCTTCACACTTGGCTCATCTCAAACGATCTCTCAGCCAGAACAAGTGTTCAAGCAAAGTTGCAGAGTGTATCGTTCAAGCCAGGAGACACTCTTCATCCAAGCTCTATGATGCCAAGTATCTTTTGCAATTGGTGCAGTAGGAAATGTGACAATCCTAGCTGTCCCTCTATGAGCGCAGTGGCTAATTTACTTCTCTTCTTTTTGGAAGAGAAACAGTGCTAGGTTTCTACCATCAAGGGCTATAGAGCAGCCCTTTTCAACGCACTCATATTTTCTAAAGGTCCGGATCTTGGTTCAGATTCTCATATTGCCGACCTGATTAGGTATTTTGAGCTACAGAGACCAGTGTCTCGCTCTCTTATGCCTAGATGGAATCTCAAGTGACTTGTGGTTTTTAACAAAAGACCACTTTGAACCTCCTTTGGGTGAAAGTTCTTTTGAGAACCTTATTCTCAAGACAGTTTTCCTGCTCTCCTTGGCAACTTCGAGACATAGGAGTGAGTTTCATGCCATATCCATAGAACCAGGCTGTCTGCGGTTCAGTGGCAACTATGAGTCAGTTTTTCTCCTCTGCAAACAAGTTTTTTTTAGCCAAAAAAACAGCTTCCATTGGTAGCTCCACTCCCTGTATGATCCATATTCTCAGTTGTATCTGTGCTGGTGATGATCAAGATCAAGATCAACTTTTATGCCCGGTTAGGGTTTTACATTTTATTTGGCAGCCTCTGAAGGGAGAAGAAAGGGTAGGAAGCATCTTTTCCTCCCTCTTAAGGGTTCAGCTGATATTTCAGCTTCCACTATTTCGAGGTGGATTGTCACGACAATCAAGAGAGCTTATCAGTCCCTTACAGAGAGGGACCTTTCATTCATGAAGATTAAAGCCCATGAGGTTCGTACCATTGCTATCTCATGAGCCAGTCTAACTCATTTGTCTTTGGAGGATGTGATGAAAGCTGCATTTTGGTGATCTCACTACCTTCTTCTCTTTTTTTCTTTCATTCCTTGGCACACTAAAGTGAAGGAATTTTTTCTCAAGGGTCCATAGTCATGGTACAAAAAGTGGCCCAAGTGGATACCATCATACAGTAGCGGACACTCCTACCAAAAGGTTAATATTTTCTCAATTTCTTTTCCAGTTTTAGTGCGGTCATCAGCCTCCCACCGAATTGACAAATTCAGCTACGCAATTGCAACAGGTTTTGTATTGCTGATAATAAAATTTGTTTTAAGCCCCCCCCCAAAAAAAATAAAGTCTGCATTTTAAAGCTATGCAAAAAAATTATCCATAAGTTGGGAACTGAATAATCAAGATGCAACAGAATGTGTCCAAGTTAGTACCTCTAACAATTTTAATAGTATCATATTGGACAAATAGTACAGTTGTAGAGAATGTTTCCACATTAATTTCTGTCGAACTGCTTCAGTTTAAATAACCTTCTTAAGTATTAATGTATGTTGCAAATAAAAGTGACTGCTGCTTCTGATGGATACATTTCCTAATTTTATTCCTTTAGAAGCTTCAATCAATCCACTACTTCATCAATTTTTTGGTGTAATATAGTATGCATCTTTAAAATTGAACATGGGGAACAGAACACTTGCTTTTTCTCATGCCATACTGTAGCAACTAGGTTATGTTGTCTCACTAGCTCTGACCCTCACCAACCTGAATGGCTTCTGTAATGCTTTTTTTTGTCTGAATAGAAAATAATTCATTGTTTTCCTTTTCTAACAAATCTGTAACTTTCTTATTGTAAAATTCTTATCCCTTGTGAAATTGTATCTTCTCAGGTTTTCAATCTCAAAAGCTTTTCTGAAAGCATTGTGTATATCATCTTTTTCATTTACACTTTTTCACCCCAATGATATTTTGCAAAAATATATGTCAATGTCAGAATACATTTCTTTCCATTGTGTTTTCATTAATTACATGTCAGCAATGTCTGCCTGTCACTGATCATCCACATGGCTAACATAAACTCTTTTGTAGGGAAATAGTTTTCTCACTCGCTTGTGTAATGTGTAAGGAGATTGTTCAGTTACCCATTCTTTGAATTCAGCATATTTTTTTGTCCAGTTTAATTTTTTCCCACAATTTAATAATATTTGTGTAAACAACTTGACTTTCAGGGTTATGTTATAGATGTCTTAAATACTATTCTTTGTCTGTCATCACCAGTGAAGAGGTGTACTTTTAGTATAATTGATAAATTGTATTTAGGCGTTATCAACAAGCCAACAGGACATCCATCTACAAGGGGTGCTTTTATTTGTGCAATGTAAGGTTAATGAGGTAATCACTGTAAATTTAGCAAATACAGATCTGTGTATTTACTCATATCAGATATGTAATTTATTTCTTCTTCACACCACAATGTTTTAACCATCTTGATATCAGAGTTGATATGCATCTCTCAATGCTATCATTAATGTAATCTGTAAATCCACATCTTTTTGAAATCATTGCAAGATATCTCTTTTGATGTTCTAATTCAGATCCACATTTGTATTGTGTGTCATTGTGCTACACAGCTAATTCTGACCACACTTTTATCACTTGCAAACTTGTAACAAATGCACAGTATCGCATGATACCAACATTGTTGATTTCATGTTAAACTAATGAAATATTTCTATCACCTCTCCGAAAACTTCTGAATTCAATACAGTGTAACTTTGTGCCATTTTTTTTTGATGTGTAAAAAGGTTCAAATTATTGTTGAATGGTCTAGTCAATTTTAAAGATGTTCACACTGCCCCCAATTAGTGCTGGTCTAGTGATTTTCAAACAGCCTCAATTAGTGCTGGTCTAGTGCTATTCAGTTTGATTTTTAATGTTACTTTTTTCCACATAAGATGATTATAAGCAAAAATATGAGTGGTCTTGCTTTTTCTAAATATACTTACTACATGTAGGTCATTGGGCAGCCAGTTTGAGTGTATATGTACAAGTTGACATGTACATTTTAACTTAAATCAGTCTTTTGAACGTGTGATGAATGTAATTTATTAATCATCTCGGTGTGTTTCAATTTATGGTGTCCGTGCAAGTGCTTGTTTCTGGACAGTAATTGTCACTAATTTATGTGTAGTTTATTGTACACAAATATGTCTATATCATTGGTTTCATTGCCTTTTCAAACAATGATACCTTGAGCTTTTCTCCATGACCACAAGCCAGTGTAATGGGGTGCAGGAATAACTGATTTCATTGATAATCAGACAGTGGCACGTGTTGGCTTTGTTTATCCCACATATTATTTTAAGGCCATTTCTTGTACACCCAAGTTAGGAAGAATGTCATAACATTCATGTACTGTATATACATATACATATAAGTTGGATTCAGCTGCAAACTCTGTAGACCCAGATCTGCCAATGCATAATGCACTGACAGATCTGAGTTTATGCAGTTTTTTTAGGACTAATTAGTAAAACAAGCAACATAGACCCTGATTTGTTGGCACATTATGCAATGGCAGATCTGGGTCTGTGTTGTTTGCAGTTGGACCTGACTTATCAGCGATTATATACAGTAATCAGAATGATTATCATGCTGAACATTCACAAGAAATTTTTGCACTAATTATTACATTAATAAAAATCATACACAGTACAGTCTATTGAAGGTAGGAGATAAACTCAATCACTACAATAATAGTATCATAGAATAAGGATTCTAGGTGAGACTCAAGGATATGGGTTCTTGGTGTGTGTGTTTCTCTTTCCCACCACCCCTGCCTTTAAGAACCTCGCTTGTAAATGGAGTGAGGAACTCCCTTCATGCTCCGTATATAGCCATGCTAGAAGAAATAGTATATTAATATTTGCCCATAGGGTTTTATTAGTGACCAAACAGTATTCATTGGGATATGTGCATAAAAAAGCGAAGTCTTATGATTTGTTTTTATATCCTGGGAATTTAATGCATTCCCCCAGCTTGGAACAGAGAAGTATAACAATAAGTTCAACAAGAACTCCTGGATTATTCTGAAATTCTTTTATACAAGACCTGATTGAAAATGTGAGACATGCATTGAAGTCTGGAGTTTGTCAAGACAAAGGAATTTTAAAGTTTTTCTGTGTATTAATGGTTTTGATTTGCAAATGAGTTGCCAATGAATATGGTAGTGCTGCCATAAATGGATTATCGAATATGAAGTGTCCAGAAGACATTACCATTTATTCTGAATCACCATGACATTTGAACATATCAGGTTTCTGTCAAAATTGTATTCACACAGGACTGTGTAAACTGCAGCTGTAGAGGGCAGCATGAACAATAGAAGGTTGAGATATGTATAGTATATACATATTTGTTACAGCATTGATTCATTAGTGATAATTCCCTACTGAATGAATCATATGTAACATAGTCCATATAACGTATACATCATGATTACCAATTTAATCAGATTTTGACTGTACCTGTCTCAGGTATCTGTACTCAGTGGGAAATGTTACTTTAATCACAGTGTACTTCTTGCAAGTAGTTGATCTTGTATTCCAGCTAGAGGTAATCAGTTATTACACAGTCCATGAAAATACATTTTGCCAGCAAATATACTGCTAAGTATTGCCATGTGCAAACGATTTGACAAGTGTTGTTTCCTCAGGGAGATCTTCATCCTGCAGTATTGTCTGCTGGAACATGGGGCCTGAACAAATGTTTGTACACAACATGGATTTTATTTGAAGAAATAACCTAGTATCCATGATTTCTAAGCTCAATAGTTACTAAAAATAATATGACCATCAGCAAATATCAGATATTAATGGGACACAATAAAGCACTCTTCTGGATGTAAATGAAAACATTGGAAGGAATTCTTCAGGCTAAAGGAAATGTTAAAATCCTGTGGTTATTTTCAAGCTTGATGAACTTCATTACAAAGGACAACATATCATAAGGTTAAATTAAAGCTTACAACAATGGCAATTCCATTGAGAGAAAAGGCTACATAAAAAGGATATTATGGAAGACACCATGAGATGTTTGCAGAAAAGGCTAGATTGAACATTCCTCAGGAAGGCTACATTGAACATTCCTCAGGAAAGGCTACATTGAACATTCCTCAGGATAGGCTACATTGAACATTCCTCAGGAAGGCTACATTGAACACTCCCCAGAAAAGGCTACACTGAACATTCCTCAGGATAGGCTACATTGAACATTCCCCAGAAAAGGCTACACTGAACATTCCTCAGGAAGGCTACATTGAACATTCCTCAGGATAGGCTACACTGAACATTCCTCAGGAAGGCTACACTGAACATTCCTCAGGATAGGCTACATTGAACATTCCTCAGGATAGGCTACACTGAACATTCCTCAGGATAGGCTACATTGAACATTCCCCAGAAAAGGCTATATTGAATTTTCCTCAGAAAAGGAACATTAAAAAGCAATTGCTTTTCATTTCTTGTCCTTTATTCCGATAGTTGCATGATTTATTTTTGGTCACATTTTAGTCCACAAATATAGTTTGCTTATTTCCAAATACTTTTTTCAGTCTTTGATTTCTAGTTTCTTAAGGCTATATGTTGACTACTTTTGTTTCATTTGACAACTCATGTCAGTCTGTTTTTTTATAGTCATTTTAATAGCCTGATCCTGGTCACTTTTTGTTCCTGTTTTGCTCAATGTTGTAAATGGCACATACTGAGCAGTTACATGCCAAAGCATTTTGAACTTGCTCAGCTCCTGTTGAATAGTGAGACTTAGCACATTGCCTACGGAACGTAAGTAATCAGTCAAGATCACTAGGATGTGTAGAACATACCAGATTTCATTCAAAATGATTTGAAATTAGGGATTGATGTGCCAGTTCAACTCCAGATGTGGAATTCTTAAATACAGTAATTGTCATGAATGCCATGCTTTTAGAAGCACATCCTCAAATCAAAGTTTCCATGAAAATGTGTTTTTATTTTTTGTTTTTGCAAATGCAGGAAAATTCATGCCCTTAAAAAATGCATAAATTCAATTTATTGTACCAAGATGAGGTTTAGAACAGGGAAATACTGATATGAAAGTAAACTTACAGTGAAACAAGTCATAGTGCAGTCATCAGTAATTTTTTAAAGTCATAAAGTCAGTATAACATTTTATCTTTTTGGAAGTTGAAACAGACAAAAGCACATTGATAAGTTTATCCTACATTAAATAAAGAGAAAAACAAGTGGACTAAATACAAAACAGCACAGATTTAAGAAGGTGTTTTAGTAATCTGGAGAGAGGCGGATGGGAGGGCTCTTGGATGGCTGGAGGTAGGGTGGCTAGATGGGGGCTTAGGGCAAAGGTGAGGGCACTTAATCGAGGGATAGGGGACACCCCTCTATTTCTATCAGACGGGATCACTGCATATATCTGGTTCATTTAAAAAGCATAAAAGCATGGGATTGATTGTAAATAGTGTTTCATAAGCTTAGTAGGTGTCTGAATGTGTGTGTGTGTGTTTTTTTCTTTTCTTTGCTAATAGGTTTTCTTTTAGGTTGAAAAACCTTTAATCAGAGAAATAGATACTGGTATTGTAGCAGTTTAATTTTGGTTCACTGAAATTTAGAAAGCTTTGTCATAGTCAGAGAAACTAGAATGTTTTCTTAAGTTACAGCATTGCCTGTTTTATTTTCACTCTTATGTTTTCTTATTCAACAGAATGGAGTAATAACTATGTCAGTAAAAATTTCAAAACAACAATGGACAACTTTACCAAATATTTTCAGTTGATAAGTATTATGTATGATCACCACAGAAATTAACAAAAGCAAAAGAAGAAAGTGTAACACATTGAGAAGGTAAAGCAGTCCCTTACTATAAGGCCCTTCATTATAACACTGTTCCTGTTATACGGCAGGTATGGTCATAAATCCCATTTCATTAGGTTGTATTATAATTCTTTGTATTGCGTACTTTATTATAAGACAGTCTTACTATAGGGCAGTATACTATGAGATTCTCATGGACAGCATTATAATGAGGGAATACTGTAATTTGTTCCCCAAGATATTTCAGTGGTCATGTCCTTATACAGTAATTCCTCACTATAATGCTATCCAGGAGAGCCTTAAATATGTACTGTGTTGTAGGCAAGGTCACCGTATTAATAGAGTAAATTACACATAGTATTAATGTTACATAATGTAATGGGATTTATAACCATACATGCCTTATAAAAGCAACAAATTACACTAGTATTAATGTTACATAATGTAATGGGATCTATGACCATACATGCCTTATAAAAGCAACAAATTACACTAGTATTAATGTTACATAATGTAATGGGATCTATGACCATACATGCCTTATAAAAGCAACAAATTACACATAGTATTAATGTTACATAATGTAATGGGATCTATGACCATACATGCCTTATAAAAGCAACAAATTACACATAGTATTAATGTTACATAATGTAATGGGATCTATGACCATACATGCCTTATAAAAGCAACAAATTACACATAGTATTAATGTTACATAATGTAATGAGATCTATAACCATACATGCCTTATAAAAGCAACAAATTACACATAGTATTAATGTTACATAATGTAATGGGATCTATGACCATACATGCCTTATAAAAGCAACAAATTGCACTAGTATTAATGTTACATAATGTAATGGGATCTATGACCATACATGCCTTATAAAAGCAACAAATTACACTAGTATTAATGTTACATAATGTAATGGGATCTATAACCATACATGCCTTATAAAAGCAACGATTTGCATATAGTATTAATGTTACATAATGTAATGGGATCTATGACCATACATGCCTTATAAAAGCAACTAGGTTATTCTGATGTGCCTTATAGTGAGGGATCACTATTTTGCTCAAAATTTGAACATTTTCCATTGCTGTATTCTAAGATGCAAATTTTATGATGTTAGAAGCAATGTATATTTTCAGCCTTTATTCCAATTTCCTTGAGAATCTACTTTATTGTATAATGCCTTGGAAAAATACACCTCGCAAAGACTTTTTAAAAAGTCTTTTAATTATTATTGCATTGTTTATGTCCATTAGTTATTACACCATTGTGTCTGTGTTATACTTGTAGCATTTTATGTTACACAATTAGGAGTTTAGTTTTTAGTTTTATTTGTTCCTGTTTTCAGTCATCCTCTTTAGCAAGTCCTACCCCTGTTCCCCAACTTCGCCTTAAAAAAAATTCCAAGACTGACCTTTATGCCATTAAAGAAGTGGGAACACGTGATGAAAAGAGAGAGACAGAAAGTGAGAGTGAGTCCTCAGATATGGCAGACAAAAGCCAACCAACTCTGACTAGTACTCTATCTGACCCAGGTCCTCAGTTTTCAGATCAACCCAAAATCTGTGCTCAGGCACCATCAGATGATCAGCTTTTGAGTCCAACAAATTCTAAAGCCAAAAGGGTCCATTCTTTACCTGAGGTACACTTGACTAAGGAGAACAGGAAGAAAATACTTGAAGAAAAATTGCAAGCTATGAGATTGGAGGCTGAAATTGAAGAAAAAGAGATGAATGAAGTGCCAGAAAAGGTTGTATCAAAAACCCTTTCAGATCCATTAGAGAAAGAAAAAAAGGTTAATGATGGCAGCCATCCACATCGAAAACTGTCACTCCAAAATTTGAAACAAAAATTTAAGCACAAACATGGTAAGCACAAAAATGATGAGTCAGAATCAGTTAAATCTGAGGAAGAGGACCCAGTTTTTTTGTTTTCGGACCACCCCAAATTCTATGTTCAGCCACAATTAACCACACGTACATTGTCAGATGATCAGCTTTTGAGTCCAGCAAAAACTAAAAAAAAAAGGGTTCTTTCTTTACCTATTGTACAGTTAGCTAAGGAGAAGAGGAAGAAATCACTAGAAGAAAAATTGCAAGCTAATGAGAGTTTAGAGGCTAAAATTGAAGAAAAAGAAATAAAAGAAGTGCAAGAAAAGGTTATATCAGAAATCCTTTCAGATCCAGTAAAGGAAGAAAATATGGACAAAAATGGCAGCCATCCTCATCGAAAACTGTCAATCCAAAATTTGAAAAAAAAATTTAAGCACAAAGACCAAGAGTCAGCAGAATCAGTTAAAGCTAAGGAAGAGGACAGTTCTGATTCTTCTCTTATGCTTCATCACAAGGAGGCTGTTTCCTTAGCTGAGGAATTAGATCACAGGTCCTCTGAGGAACTGGAGCGCAGAGCATATGAAGAATTGCAGCATAAAGCTATCAAGGAGTTTGAGTACAAGTCCTCAGAGGAATCAGAGCCCAGCTCAGAAAATGAGGACAGAGCATGTTCTGAAGAAGGTGAGAAGTCCCCAATGGGTGATCCTACTTCTGGCAAATCTGAGCTGAGGAGAAAAAGTATATTTGAAAGGATGAGTATCAAAGTGAAGGAGTTAGTTAAAGGTAAAGAGGAAGAGGAAGAGAGGGATGAAGAATCAGTGTGGACTCGCAAAATTTCCTTTCTTGATCTGACTGGGGAGAGCAACAATACAAAACCTGTCCATCTTAAAATGACATTACGAGATATGATGACCTTTGGTAACATTGGTAGGTGAACTTTCTCAGAGGAAATTTGATATCTTGCAGCAGAATCAAAACAGAGTACATTTATATTGCTAGCTGAGAGCCAGAAAAAATAATTTATTTCCATAAAAGATCTTCTTGGCCTTGCAGTTTGTTTTAAATTTCTTTAGATTTGCCTTACTACACAGAAGATGCAGATGTTGTGATTATCAAATCATGCAAATGCATGAATACTTGTGCATTCTTTTTATCTTACATGTATTTCAAAAGGTCTTGGCCAGTATGTACTTTGTATGATTCCAGTTGCATGATGTCAGACTTTGTCTTGTACTGCTAGGTTTGAATAAAACGACCCATTTAATCACATAACTCTATAACCAGCGGACTGTATAGCCATATATTATCTTAACACTTATTGACAGTCTCTTTAGTCTTAACCTATGCTGACAAATTACTACTTTCTTGTATTATCTGCTCCTCTTTTCAGGGTGAGAACAGGGTGCCTACCCTGCCAAGTCCCCAGCATGTACCCTCTGGTGTGGGTGATAACTCAGGCCTGCCTGCATCTTGCCCAGCTAGCTATTACTTATCCTTCTATGTAGTTTGTAGTAGTGACTATCTCAGTACAGCATACTACAATAACTAGCAGTCTATTGCAGTCACTGCAACTGTATATACTTGTCCTTTTTTTTTTAATGTTCACCTTCGAACATCAGTGACAATATGGTAAAATACATTTACAGCAGACATTTCAGGACCACCAGAGTCACTTTTTATAGTAATTCATTATATCCTTGTAACATGAATGGCCAACTTTCACTTTGATCTGCTGGCACAGTAACCTTCTTATCTTCTTAAAGGAAGAGTGGAGCTGTACTATGCAGTTGTATTGGACTTCTCATGTTAATGCACAGTTCAGCCACAAAGTACATAAATATTGATGTCTTCAAAAGACTTGTAGGCATGGTTTATCTATGTATTAACATGGGGATTCCGATAATAATGCAAGGGCTTAACTCAACCTGCTTCCAGACAGGATTGTCTGCATGTAAGTCTAAACAACAGGATAGGCTCCACCTCTTGGTTACATGTCTTGGAGATGACCAAATGATAAAAATGCAAGAATGATAGAAGATAAAAGTAGGAAAGAAGGAAAGAAAGAAGAAAAAAAAGGAAATAAAAGATGATTAAATAATATCAGGTAAAAAAAAATGAGCACAATCAAGACTTGAAATGCACTTTCATCGCAGCATTTTCTTTATAAGCTAAACTGATAAAATTTAAATCCAAATAAAAACACTGAAAGTGTGAGACATTTTATACTATTACAGGGTGATCACACAGATTTTACAAAACAAATGGTACTTTATTCTGCACTTAACAAAGATATTCCACAATTTTAAAATCAACACAGAAATCCATAGATATAGCATAACAATTAATGTACCTACAATTCTCATGGTATTTTTTCATAATTTATCATGATGTAATGTTTTCAATAATAAAAGATCTTTTGCAGAAAATTTCAGCTTTAGATAAGGGATTTCGGAATGAATAATATGTGTAGCATGTAATTTGAATTATGAAAAAAGAGCACTCTTGGATTACATTATATGCTTGCTTCTAAGTTAAGTCCAACTGCAAACTGCATAGACCCAGATCTGTCATAGCATAATGCGCCAGTTGATCTGGGTCTATACAGTTTGTTAGGAGTACTCAGTAGAACAAACAACATAGACTCTGATATGATGGCCCATTATGCAATGGCAGATCAGGGTCTATGTTTTCTGCAGTTGGACTCGACATATACATGGGTATATATGGTATTTCTTCGTATATCTGCAACTATGATGAAAAATGTGTATAATGTGGAAAGATCCATTTGGTCAACTTGCTATTGCTACTAATATGGAAAGAAAGGTTTGGATGATCCATCATCATCATCAGAGCTCAACTAAATATAATTGATTTGTATATAATCATAACAGAAACAAAATGACATTTTAAGATTAAAATCTTACCACTTTCAAATAGCATTTGATGTCCTTTTTATTGTTTTAAACAAGTATCGAATTGCAAAGTTACCCTTCAATGTGTAGTGACCACTATAGTGGAAAAAATTCCTTCCTGATGCTTATTGCAGCCCATTTTATCCAAACAGTATGGAATAAAAAACATTTGTGACAAAAGAAAATAATTATATCTGTTATCACTCCTCCATAATTTATCCAAAAAGAAGATTGAACATGAAAAATGCTATCATCAAGGTATTCATTATCTGTAATTAAAAGCTCCGGCAAATGCAAATCTGCAATAATTAAATATTTTCTGGTTTATAGTAATTGGAAAAAACATCTGTCCAAACACTCCACTCTCTGCATCCACAACTGACAGAAAAGCATGTAATATCAAATCATTTCAAAATAAAGGTGTGAATTTTCTTCTTCAAATATTGTATCTAGTTTTATAAATATATGTTTCTGGTCGGTCACATTGGTTGACTAGCACAGCTTAAAATAAAGTTCCATTTTATATGGGGTGACCCAGCTCAGCTTAAAATAAAGTTTCACTTTAATATTTATTCATAGACAATATTTTTTAGATGAGAAAAATCTGTGCGAAATTGTAGTACTGTATTCCATTTCAGAATATTGCACTAGAATTATGACATCACTTTGTTAGATGGCCCTAATTTGATCCAATGGATAGTATTCTATGAAAACTTTAAGAACAACATTCACAATCAAATCCGTGCAAAAACATTATATTGGAAGGAAAGCAGTTCAGCAGATTAACATACAATTTGCATAAACTGTGGGAAATTGCCAATTGATACAAAAGAGATTCTTAAAAATGATTCCTTAAAGACAAACATATTATGTTAGGTTGTGGTTCATGTAGCGCATGTTATTTGAGGAACAACATTTGTCACTACTTTGTGATAATGAAAAAGTGGAACGGCAAGAGAAACCGCTGGCATAAACAACATATTGTCAATAATGTCAACGACAGATGAAAAGCCTCACATTACTAAAGATATCAATTTGTTAAGATTTGGAGCCTGAATATAGACCACTCCAAGGAATCCTGAAGAAGAACATACAAATAAGTAAATTTGAAAAAATGATCAATGGACTGTTTGGCAGTTTCATCACAGAACATCATGTTGCACAACTCAAGATGTTCACATATGCTTCTGGTCTTCTTACTAGACCATAAAGAAATTGATTTAGTTCATAAACTAAATGCAAGAATTTTATCAAATTTTACACACATGCTCAGAAATTGTATGTTTAAAATATGATGAAGTTTCAGTTATATGGCTTCGTTTAGTCCATGAACTTTTGGATCAACCTTCATACATTATGTAAGTTGCTTTATTTCTTGGTGGCAGTGACTCAGTCGAGAGGGCCATTCAGGTTACACGTGATATATAGCAAACCTCACTCATAAACCCATTTTCTATACTGGTACTAAGCACTGGTGCATTAAATGGGTTAATTCATGAGGAACATGCTGTATATAATACACAAAGAAATGCAAGATCTAGTGTTTTCAAAATTCATAATCAACAATGTACCATATATACTCACGTATAATCTAAGTCCAAATGCAAACAACATAGACCCTGATCTGTCATTGCATAATGCACCAGCAGATCAGAGTCTATGTTGTTCTACTGATTAGTCCTTACAAACTGCATAGACCCAGATGAGCCGGTGCATTATGCGATGGCAGATCTGTGCCTATGCAGTTTGCAGTTGGTATCGGATTTTACGTGAGTATATACGGTAGATTTTATACCAAAAAAACAAGAAAGCAACATCCTGTCAATGAGTTATAGGAAAGGGCCTCACCAGCTGTTTTCTTACATGCTTAAAGTTTTCACCTTCTGTCACTTTTAATTTTAAATTTAAAGGCAAAAAGCAATTTATATTGAACTTCCAGTACTTCATGCATTGAAGTATTCTGTCTAAATGCATGCAGAGAAGTTACACATGGTAAAACAAGTATATTTGGTGTAGTCCTTGCTGTACTGAGAACTTGCACCTCAGTATCACTTGTCAAAGTCACTCTAAACACAGACTTACTCCATAAATTAGTGTAATTAGTATAATTAGACAATGCTCAGTGAAGTAGTTGATTCAAATGAATATTTTTTTCCAAAATTAATGGAAACAATTTTTGTTGTTCATATTGAACAAACATGAAATTTGCACAGAAAATGTGTTGTTTGGGGGAAAATTCACTGTTTAAGATTGACATAAAATAATTATGTTTTGGTAAACAACCCAGACTGTTAATTGTACAACAGACTGGTAAATGTTTCAGACAGGTATCTGGAGGTGCTCTGCCTTTTAAATAGACCTATATTAAGATGAGGGTAGTAACATCCCCATTCCTTACTGTAAATTCAAATGTAGATGTATACTTTCTACCAGCCATCACTATATCTCCATGCC
The DNA here is from genome assembly GCA_029931535.1 of Margaritifera margaritifera. Taxonomy (NCBI): domain Eukaryota; kingdom Metazoa; phylum Mollusca; class Bivalvia; order Unionida; family Margaritiferidae; genus Margaritifera; species Margaritifera margaritifera. The sequence continues at coordinate 1,795,785 of JAQPZY010001594.1, forward strand.
AAATAAACAGTATGTTACATCTACATCTAATACAATTTATTCCAGCCTTGAGGAAAATATTGCAGCTTGTCTAAAAAGAATCCACTGTATATAACCAACATTTTGTTTTTCTGGCAACAACATCAAGCAGCACTCAAGACCTCTAAAAGAAAAATTGTCATCTTGCAGAAAAATAATTTCCCTCAGAAATACCAGAATTAATGTTTTTACTCATTGATGGCAGTTTTAAATTTTTTTGCATACATGTATCTAGATATAAAAAGTTAGCAAAATTCATTGAACATAGGAACAAGGGGTTGGGGATAGAGAAACCTGTATCCAGATCTTTTCAATGTTTTAGCCCAATGTTTTTAGAAGAGGAAAATGAAAAATGGTAGAACATCCAAAATCATGTATGCACGAAGTTTTAGATACCATCATCAATTTTATGGTAAATTACAGCAGCATTGCTTGGAGATATAAGCTGGCTGCATGTTATATTCATGTCTAAGACATCTAAAAAGCATGGTACTCAATATACCTACATGTACATGCATGGCTGTAAGATGACTTAGGCTCTTCTCTAATGTCTTACAATACATCCCTGTGAATATTGCAAAGCTACTTATAGTAAATGGGATAAAATGAGATGTACCATCACATAATGAATGTGCAGATCAGGGTCAGAGTGTTTATTCAATTAAATATGATATTAGCCATAGTGTTGACACTGATATGCCATTGGAATATACAGCGGCAGATTGGTTTCCATAGTGTAGACACTGATATGCCATTGGAATATGTAGTGGCAGATCGGTTCCATAGTGATGACACTGATGTGCCATTGGAATATGTAGTGGCAGATTGGTTTCCATGGTGTAGACACTGATATGCCATTGGAAATGTAGTGGCAGATCTGTCTCCTTAGTGTTCACATTTGGGTATATGTTATTAGCAGCGGACAGCAATTGCCTGGCCCAACTAGCCCAAACAGATAGAAATCAGTGATGGGCAAGTGAATTTCATGTAACTAGACCTTTTTTTCTGCATCATCTTTGCCAGGTTAATAGGTCAAAATTGGAATAGGGTTAACCCCCACCACCCACTCGTCAATTTGATGGTACATACAGTTCTTATAACTGTTTGACAAGTATTGGAGAAGACCTTAAGTCTGTGTATGTTTATATGATGCATGATTGTTTTCATTGTTTCTGAAATGTTTTTCAGGAATGCAGGTAGAATTTTTATGTTAACCAATAACTCTATATTTTCTTTATTTCAGTCATCAAAATATCATTTGTTTTTCTTATTTTACTAACACTATTATAGTAGTTTTCATTAATTAGTCATCACTAATTTTCACTTGATTATAGATAAATGGTGTTTGTATGAGCCCCACAAGTTATAGGCCCAAGAAGCCTTTCGCTCCTGAAATGAAACGGACAAAGTCTCAAGGTACCCGTAAACTGCTGAAGGCTCAGAGTGTCGCTTCTACCGACGACCCCAACCTAGGTGGAGGTGCAGTTTTTAATTTCAAATGTAGCGCTGTTGTTTTGTAAACCCTTCTCTCCCTGTGTCACCAAACTCGGTATGATTATTTGATGTGAACAGTATAACTATTGACCTCTGACTGAAAATTTCCTCAATAAATTGATGTCAAAGAATAATATTTTAGAATAAGTAATAAAAAGCACTGTTATATCCAATTTCTCCATCAAAATGGTTTTCATTTCCTCAGCTTTAGATAATGCATCATCTGTAAAATTTTAATTTGTACTACAAATTTACAAGACTGCACATTGTTTATTTGACCATGTGTTAACAAGCTGGACATTAACAGTTGTCCTATTACCTGAAACAACTGAAAATCAAATTCATAAAAGTAAAATCTGCATTTCAATTGTTCAATCAGGCAAGTTGGTTGAAGGACCAAGCCATCTATTCATTTATTCAGTCTTCAAGAGTATTTATATAAAAAAAATGAACTAACAGAGTACTGTTAGAAATAAGAACTAGTACTGTTAAAAATAAGAACATTTCGCAAACCAGATCAATATTGGTGTCACTTCAAATTGCATATAACAGAAAAATTAAATGAAAGTATCTTTGGACATGTGAGAGCTACTTCAGGCAACTTCAGCATGTTAACGTCTAGCTCCTCCATCACAAACTTTTACTCAACTCCAAATCTTGAAAATATTATGATTATTCAGTAGACTCAATCTTAGATTTCAAATAATATTTAAATTTTCTTAACTAACAATTGTTAATCGAAATGTAGTGTAGAGTAGTATGATGAATGGGCGAAGCCATTGTATGATGGAAGGACCAAGCCAGTATAAAAATGTAAAAGTAAAAACAAATTTGTAAAAAAAAATGCTATAATATTACAGCTGTATGTCAATCGATATCCAGCACAGTTTTGAAATTGTGATCTGATCCCTGGGGTGGCAGGAGTTGGGGAATGGGAGTGGATATTAACATGGAGGAAGATGAAGGTCTTTGGATGACAGAAAGTATTGTACATGTTTCAGTGCATATTTCTAGATCCATATTGTTCAGAACAGTCGGAAAGAACCTCTTATTTTAATTCACTATGTTGAGAGCTCTGGCCAACTCCTATAGCCAGAAGTATAGACCTTTCTAGACCAAGGGATTTCAGTCAGAGGTGTACTGTACTACAAGTCAGTGAACTTTATTTTTTTCTGGGCCTTATCTGTCCAGGCTACTCAATTTTTATGGGATTCAAAAGTGAAGAAAAACTTTTGTCACTCTGTTGTTTTTGAAACTTTCCTGATGCAGTTGTGGAAAAAGACCACAGATATTTAATTTCTAACAACTATTCACCCATTTCAGAAACAATGCTCGCTCTTTCTTAAGTACTTTATTTAAGACACGCATTACCACCAAATCTGTCGAGTCAAGAGAAATTTGGATTTACTATTTACCACCTTATTTATTATATTATTTGAAAAATCAGATCTTTTCTTTTTGTAATTTTTGAAATGATAGTATTTCTAGTATTTTTCCCTATGGAGTATGTACAGTCTGATCTCAGTTCAATTCATAACTGTTTTTCCATTTTTATGATAAGTGTGAATGGAACATACCCTATGCAGCACCTGCAGCATTGTAGGAGATGTTAATAAAAAAAATGTAGAAAAAAAACTTGGCTTACATTAGGAATATGGGTGCTTGTTACAAATGTTAAAGCATGGGAAATGCATTAGTCTGCTTTACAATAAAACGCACTAAATCCAATAGTCTTTTTTACATTAAAGCATGGTAAAATGCAATAGTCTGTTTTACAAAGGTCAGATTCTCAAGACTAGACTGTAAAGCATGGTAAAATGCAATAGTCTGTTTTACAAAGGTCAGATTCTCAAGACTAGACTGTAAAGCATGGTAAATGCAATAGTCTGTTTTACAAAGGTCAGATTCTCAAGACTAGACTGTAAAGCATGGTAAAATGCAATAGTCTGTTTTACAAAGGTCAGATTCTCAAGACTAGACTGTAAAGCATGGTAAAATGCAATAGTCTGTTTTACAAAGGTCAGATTCTCAAGACTAGACTGTAAAGCATGGTAAATGCAATAGTCTGTTTTACAAAGGTCAGATTCTCAAGACTAGACTGTAAAGCATGGTAAATGCAATAGTCTGTTTTACAGAGGTCAGATTTATAAGATTAGACTAAAGCATGATAAATGCAGTAGTCTGTTTTACGAATGTCAAATCTATGAGACGACTGTAAAACATGGTAAATGCAATAGTCTGTTTTACAAAGGTCAGATTTATAAGACTAGACTAAAGCGTGATAAATGCAGTAGTCTGTTTTACAAAGGTCAAATCTTTGAGACTAGACTGTAAAACATGGTAAATGCAATAGTCTGTTTTATGAAAGTCAGATTTATGAAACTAGACTGTAACACGGTAAATGCAGTAGTCTGTTTTACAAAGGTAAGATTTATGAGACTAGACTAAAGCATGGTAAATGCAATAGTCTGTTTTACAATAAAGCATGGTAAATGCAGTTGTCTATTTTACAAAGGTCAGATTTATGAGACTAGACTGTACTTTAGTGTCTTGGATTTTTACCCTTTAGCATGTTTTCCATGGATGGATTAGAATTCTGCTTAATAGCTACATTTAGTAGCATTTTACATTGAATTTGCATATTAAAAAATGCATCTAAAGACTATTTTTGATTATATAAATATATATGTTTGTATGTGTATGTGTGTGTAGTACATCACATGATAAATTCTCATGTTCCAATTAGTCCACAACAGAGGTTTATTTTCCCTTGGCTAGTGGATACTGTGCCTGGCGATGGTCATTACATCTGTTCCAGTGACAACTTAATGCCATGCAGTAACGTCACATGACATTATGTGATGTACTAAATGTTTTTTGCCTTCTCCCTAATGGAAACTGTTATCCTACAGTGTTGTCTGGTGGGGTATAATGCCCTTGTCTTTGGCTCGGGTACTATACCCTACTGTGTGATGCAGTAGACTGTACAAAATTTATGATGTGAAACCACATTACAGTTGAATGCAAACAGGCGAAAATGTCTTGTAAGTTTTGGGTAAGTAGATTATAACTTTATAGAAAAAAAGATGTGCAACCAGATGTCAGTTACATTATAACCAACAAATGCATATAATTTTCATTCTAAGAATGTCCACAAAGGTATACCGGATAATATAATTGTTGAACAGCCCACCAGATATCTATTATCTAGAATGTTATTATACACAGTATGTATTTTATATCATTATAAACTTGAAATACAGCGCAGTTGGATTAGGATAAATACAGTCTTAAAATTATCTCATACTGTGTATCTCTCAAATAATCAAATCGTTAACTGTTAATGAATTGTTGCATGATAAAACAAGCATACCTACAGCTCTGTCTCTACAGCACCCATTTGATAACAGCGTACAAATATATTTACATTTTACAGTCAAACCTGCTCTAACAGCTATCTCTGTTAAACAGCCAACTTTTTATGACAGCCTCATTTTTCAAGACCCCATAAATTGCATTCCTTCTAAAATGAACCTCCATATAACGGTCACCTCTATATTACCACCAGTTTTAGCCAGCTCAATGGTGGCTGTCATATACAGGTTTTGGTGTACTAGATATAATGTTCTGTTATATCAATTATGCATGTGCCCATGATAATAAGTTAGTTGTGCTTTTAATTTTAAATGAATGTTCTAGAATGTATGTGACTGAAATTATTTTAGCAGTCATGACCATACATTTTTTAACTCTACTGGTCATAGACTAGAAGAGCTTATAGAATGGCCTGTTGTCGATCATCCATCGATACATTTGCACAAACTTGTTATCGCTACTCCTTCTGAACTACTTGGAAGATTGTCTTGAAACTTTACACACACATTCATCCCGAGGTCGAGTTGGTCCTAAATGAAAACTATGTTGCTGAGACATCCAATATGGCCACCACAGCGACAGTCTTACATCAGTTATGGTAGTCATCTTGAAAATCTTGTTATTTCTCAAGAATATCAGAGATGGTTTCAACTCTTGTAAGTTAAAAAGAAGAAACAGTCTTGGATTCCTGGAAATTCTGTCCAGCCAGTAGAACATCAGCCCCTTCAAGGGAGTCTTGTTACAATTTTTTTTCTTCTTATCATTCAAATACCAGCTCTTTAGTTCAGTGACACAATAACTTAGAAAACTAGCTGAATGAATAAATCACATTATCCATAAGAGACTTGTAGCCAATGTATGTTATATGATTGGAGTATAAAAGGAAATTAAGTTTGTTTCACCTCAGCTATTATCTGACTTGATAACAAGTATCTTCACCTCTTTCTGAATTTATAAAGTACAAAAATAGGTGTTTAATGATCATACTCTTCTTAATATACTTAAATATAGAACTAGTAAGTAACTAAAAATAGGCTGAAAAATGAATAATTAATTAAATATATTTATGCCACCTACCTCATAGATTCATTTTATATTTAGTCACATACCTCAAACCTGAGTCTTGTTTAACTGGTGAGTAAGAAACACTGTACAAGATGTACATTCACTTTCAAACTTTGTAAATAACCTGGTGTATTGATTTTTTACTCTCTACTTTTTGCATAATTCATTTTGATATTGTCAACCAGTTTTTAAGTCTGACACAGGCAAAGTGCAATCTTCTGATCTTTCTTCAAAATTCTTAAAGATTATTTATCGAATAACAGGCACTTCTTATCCTAACTCTAATAGAAGCTGTTTAAAGTCTGATTTTGTCACAAATACCATCCCATGATAGTCAAAACTTTAAATTTAATTCTGATATTGTGTAGCAATAAATCAGAATCATCAAACCCTTCCAGATATGAAGAGAGAGGTGTATTTTACAAATAATTATCAGAGATTAAAACTAATGATTTTTTTACGTGCACCAATGAAGCATGAAAGGTAGGTACTGATGACTAATTTGCAAGTTGTGAGTAGCAATCCTGAGGGTGCCTGTTATTCATCAATTAATCTTCAGAAGCACATCAGAGATCCATTGTGGCTCAGTGGTTAGCATGCCAGATTGATGATCAGAAAGATGCAGGTTAAAATCCTGCCCAGACCAGGCTTGGTCAGCTTCCATGGTGAGTCTCTGGGCAAGGCACTTAACTCACTTTGTCTCCACATGAGATGATCTTCATGTGTTGATGTGCTGTTAGACAGCAAACAAACAAACAAAAACATATTTCCTGACATGGTCAAGGGGAAAAAAGTAGGATCTCACTTTGCCTGTTCTGTAAATATAAGTTTTATTCCTTAATTCAGTGTTGAATAGTGTTTCCATTCTATATTTTAAAACATTGTGATGGTATTTCTGTTGCTTTATTGAGCATAGTAAATGCTTTGCAACATTAAATTTAGATCTAGTCAAAGGTCAGGATTATTATGACATCTAGAGCAAGCAGTTATCCATTGGAATGTATTAGCTTCACATACCATTCAAACATTGCCTTGGGGCAAGGGACAATTACTTTATTATGGTATTAAAAAATCAAAGGTCAGGGTCACTGAACCTCAAGAGGATGAATAGTATCCTGTTTGTAGTGCTGTTCCAGTCAATTGATTTGGTCAAGAATTGGTCACTTTCACTGAAATGATCAATTGTTTACGATTTCTGTATTCAATTTTGTTTGAAATTAAGTTCTGTGCCATTCCCACTGTTCCAGATATAAAGTTATTTGAAAAATATCCCTGGACTTGGCAAGACATCATGTGAAGAAAATATTAGTCTGATTATTAAATGATCATCAAATGGTTGTCAGAAACTGATGATCATTCATGAAATTGTATTCAATTTGCAATGCTGCCTGTTAGTAACACAAGTTTTACATGCATGGCCTGCCTTGAGACAAGGAAGTTCCCTGTAATGTTTGATTAAAAGGCCAATGTTGAAAGTTCACTAATTAGATCAAAAAGTTTATTGTTTCTACATAACAGCTCCAGTGTTGTTCTTTATATTTCAACCAAACATTATACATAAGATGCACACATAGAAGATCCCTATTAGATTGGAATGATAATCAAAGGTCAAGGTCAATACACCTGTTAAGGGTCAGAGGGTAATTGCAAGTCACATTCAAAATGCACACCCTTTTACCTAAAGCATATGGTGAGCAAAGAAAGTACCATTATTTGCTTCTTTCTTTTCCTGTTGATTTCATACAGTTGTTAAGTTGTGTTGAACTACTTGTGTCTGAAAATCAGATTTCTACACCCCAAATAGTAGGTATATAGGTGACTAATGAAACAACTCTTACTAACAATAATGACTACTAAATGTATTGTGTTAAATAACACTCCTTTTTGATATTAGGACCCTTATTTATGTTGTAAAGTGCACAAGTTCATATTGTTTGAATGATAGATAATATTGTCCTGCCTAAATATAGTTTTGCACAACAAAATGCATGATTTAAAATTTTTACTTCTTGTAATGAATGCCGAAATTCCAATTGGTTTATGTTTCGCTTTTCATTTTGTTAAGAGTATATGACAAACCCTCAAAACTTAAGCAAATTTTCATTCCTCTGAGAAATCTTTATTCAAGTTCTTTGTACTATATGAACCAGTTGTTTATTTTTGTAGCTTGACATAACCATTGTTTGTAAGTTGATTTTTTTGTGCACAGTGACTATTCCTCAAGTTACACGAAAATGTTGCTTTGAAAAGAAATTTGATGAAATTATAAATGATTTGCTCAAGATTTAATTTTGTTACATATGCACACCAGAAAGATACATGAAAATGAAATGTTCTGTTTATGAAAGAAAGAATTTGAAAGAAAATTTTAGAGATTAAAGATACAAGTAGATAGTATCTGCAGCAGATCCAGGATTTTTTTTTTGAAGAGGGTTCAATTTGGAAAAGAAGTTGCTTACTATGCTTAAAATAGCAGTCTTCCTCTATTTTTTTCACTGAAAAGTAGAATACTTTTATCGGAAAAGGAAGTCTGTCTTATCTGAAGCCCCTGATTGAACCATCTCTGGATTTACTGTTGAATATATGTATGAATTTAGATATGAAGTCACTAACCATATGGTAGATACCAGCATTTTCTTGAGATCAAAAGTTTTGCATACTTTACTGTATTTGAATTTGAAAAATCACTGCATTGAAATCCATGAAACTGTTCTCATATCCACATTGGAAATAATAGCCTTTAACTAAAAAGTCTTCAATTGCATGGATGCTTTATTTTCACAGCCATTTTATTGAATTGACATGAATAACAATAACAGAGGTGTCAAAATTGTCCTAAACCTGATAAGTTTTACGTGATCATATTATATATGCACCCTTTTAATACCATTGCCATCAGGCATGGCATATTTTGTTTCCCATCTGTTCCCTACTTCATTTCTGCACAATAACTCAAGTTCTCCACTATGTATCATTACCCAACTTTTTGGATGACTTGCACTTAGGATAAGGAAGAAGTCAATTTGAGGTAAAAAGGTCAAAAGAAGAGAAATGGTTTCCACACAGTAACATTCTATGTATATCACAGATCTGGACCAAACTTTGTGAATGGCTAGTTCTCATGGTAAGGAAGAAGCCTATTGATTTTGGGGGTCAAAAAGTCAAAGGTCAAGGTCACTGACGGAAAGAAGAAAATTATTTCCACACAACATTAGTTGTACATTAAAGACAAGGACAGACATTGTGGTTGGCTTGCACTTGATGTAAGGAAGAATCTTAACAATTTGTAGGTTCAAATGTCAAGGTCACTGACTGACAGAAGAAAAGTTATTTTATCACAATAACCTTAGTTCTACATCACAGACCAGGACTAAACTTTGTGGATGGCTTGCACTTGGAGTAAAGTAAAAGACATGTTTTGAGAGTTAGAAGATCAAAGCTCAATGTCACAGTGGCTGAAAAATGAAAAATGGCTTTTGCACAAAAATTTCAGTTATTGACCATATACTGTCACCAAAGTTTTGGAATGATGTACACTTTAGGTAGGATAGAAGCCTGTTTATTTTGGGTTGAAAAGATTAAAGATCAAGGTCATTGTGACTGAAAAAAGAAACATGGTTTTTGCATAATAATTTTTATTCCAGACCACATATTGTATAGTGACCAAAATTTGTGTAGGGCTTGAACATAAGGTAATGAAGAGACCTATTGATTTGGGGGTCAAAAGGTCAAAAGTCGAGGTCGTTGTGAATCAAAGAGAAAATGGATTTTGCAGAACAACTTTTGTCCTACAGTAGGTTCCTTGACCAAACTTTGTGGATGGCTTGTACTTAGGGTAATAAAGAAATCTAGAGATTTAGGTGCCTAAATGTCAAAGGTCATGGTCATGGTAAGTCTATAAAGATAATAATAGTTTCTGCCCAATAAATTCAGTTCAAGACCACATACCTTGACCATAGGGTCCAGGTCATTGAGATTCATTGGTCAGTAATCTACAGAATACACCATGCCATACTAGTGCCTACGCCAGTGGTTCCCAAACCCTGGTACTGCATTTTGGGTCGCAAAAGATGGTATTTAGGGTCGCGATCAAAAAAGCTTGGGAACACACTGGCCTACACACAGGACCAGAGCTTTAGATTAGTAGCATATTTGTGTATTTTCTGCAAACAAATTTACTAAAAATGCATAAAGAAAATTTTTTATGTGTTCAGATCATGCACAACAACTATGTCATTTAGTTCAAAGTTGATAGCATATTGCTTCTGCTGTAAACACAGTCCATGTTTTATTATACTGCATTTAATCAGTATAAATTATTCTATCGGGATGATTTCAAGATGTTTCATACCCATTTGAAATGATAGTACCTGATGACTGAAACACTCACTTAGATAGAGCCATATAATCAAAGGCAGCCTGAATTAGTCATGATTACTAAGCCATATGACACATTCTTAAAGGCAAGATTATTGTCTTGATGATCAAGACTCGGGCTGATATCATAAGTTTGTGTTTTACAAAATGCCCAATCGAATTTTAAAAATGCAACAAGTTCCAAACCAGGAAGTAAAATTCCCAATTCATTAAATTCTTATCTAGAGCGTTGGAAGACTATTAAGAATTGGGCAGGCATATAATATGCTGTTCACGGTACTCCTGTTTATAAACAGGTAAACATTTCTACAACAGAAACATTTCAGAAATTTGTTTTATCTATTGAGATTGTATTCATTGAACAGCTTATACTTGTATGTCTCCATATGACCTTGTCACCTACACAATACCTACCCATGTATGGTGAACTAAACCATTAAAAGAAAAGCCCATACAAATGTGACATTTTATTTTTAAAACAAACTTCTTAAACCATCTGTTGCATTGTATTCATGTCCAAGTACTTATAACAGAAGCTCTGTTAAAGTTAAGTAGGCTTACTAAGTGATTCAGCGAATATATGGAAATACTTTGAAAAGTTGAGAATGCTAAATAATGGCAGAAACTTTCTTTACTGTTGTTATGAAAGATGAAATTTCAAGTCAAGTAAACTTTTGTGTTGAAATTGGCTTGAACTAGAAAAAAACATGAGATTAAGAAAGAAAAAAAATTTAAACTTGTATAGGCATTTATTTTTATCAGAAATATTGAGTGCCAAAACCAAGATTTATATTTATCAAATATGTAGATTTTAAAACCATTCAATAAATTTACCCTACTTTGAAATCATTTATTTTATAGGTGTCAAGTTTTCTTAGTATTGTGAAAAAAAATATGACAGTTTCATTTGTATTTAAATTCATGGTTCACAGCAACAATGAAATCCACACAAATTTTTACCAAACAAAAATGAATGAATTTATAAAATTTGGTTTTTTATTTTGCACAACCATATGAGAACGGAGACCCAGATCTGCAGTGACAGAATGCATTAGTAGATTAGTGTATACACTAATCTACTAACATACAGTACTTTCTTACTACAAAGTGCCTCAGTATAAAACTGCCCCTTTTATAAGGCAGGTATGGTCATGGATTCCATAATGTTATGCAGTTATATAATGTACCACAATATAAGGCAAACTCACCTATTACACAGTACACTTCTATGGATCCCATGAACTGCATTATAGTGAGGGAATACTGTATGTCGGGTGAGCAGGTCTTTGTCTACACTGTTCGAAGTTTGGCATGTGTTCTAGACAGGTAAAAACAGTAAATGCACTCATTTTTTAAAAATAAAAACTAACACTGGCATGCTTTCAATATTGTATATGCACAATTATCTTTTTACCTTAGTGACTAAAATTTCTGCATTATAATTAAGCTAGAAAAAATGTAATTTTTACTTGTATCATTTATTCATATTTTTAAATGAATTTTCAGAATCTGTATAATTAAAATGGTTGACCTTGTATGCATTATTATTTTTCAGTAATAACTAATTGATTCAGGCATTGATATTTATCAAAGTTTTTTTTATTTACAATGTTGCTTGCATCCATTTTAGGTTTCCATATAGTAATATAGGTATGTTATAGAGAAAGTAAAGTAATTGTTTGGTAGTTCTTCACTGCTAAATAGTGTAGTTACAAGGAATGCTTGGATTAGTCCTTGCTATATTTTATGAGAGGTGTGTGCTTGCTAGATAACCAAAAAAAACTGCCGTGTGTATGTGTGTGTGTTCAAATGCTTTCTTAGGTACAATCACTATACGTCACTTATAGCTTTTTCATGCATACATTTAGTATGGCTCCCAATAGCGGGTCATATTCAGATATAGTGTGATATATGACACATTTAAACAAATTTGGAATTTCTTGAGTCTTATATTGGTTTTAATATAGTCCATTTGTCTTTCTGTGTGTTTCACAAATGATAAAAGAAAGTAACAATGTATTATCTTCCTTGACTGTGAATATATCCATATATTGTCTGTAGATGATATCATTGCACAATGTTTACATTTATATGATTGTTTTTGTTCTGGAATGGCCCACTACATGTAAGTATAGGCATGATGTGTTTGAAACTTGTTTTTCAGTTTCAAGACTCAGAATTTAAAACTTTTTATTTCCTTGTAGAAGTTCTGACTGCTCAAAGATTACTTTAAAATCTAACATATTTATTATACATTTGTGGTTCAGCATGAAAAGGATGCAAAGAGACTTAACATGGATGACAAGCAGATTAACAGCACTCTGTATACCAGCCCACTTACAAAAGTGCTTAAGTACTAACATAATTCCACGCCTCAAACAATTAGTGTGCTGTTTACACCTTTTGCCTGTTCAGTGATATCATTATGGACTGCTCATTCCACAGTTTGGAAAGAGCCAAATGTTTATTTGTACCACTGTTTTAAAAAAACAATAGTTTGTATAATTTATTATGTACAATCATTTGGACTGGTTTCCCTATTAGAACCTGTTTTAAAGTATAGGAATTGTGCAAAATGGAAAAATATGAATGGTTTAATAGGAAATTCAGTCCTTAAGTTGATGTGCTTTGCTCGCAGAAGTTTCACATATGTATTTCTATAATGAACAACATGCTGATAAGACTTTTTCCAGAAAATATATATGTAAAATAAAATCTAAAATCAATATTATGTGTAAAACTCTGAAGCAGTTTTATGGAATAGTGTAAATTCCATTGATATCTTTAGACTGAAGTTGTTTTTTTCTTGTCAGTTATGAGGAATATTAATTTGCTTACTTTTGTTATAATGCACTATACATTTGATAATACTGCAGTTATAAAACTAGCTCTGATGTCTTTTACAGATAAAAATGATAGTACATTTTCTCGGTCAAGAAGCTCAAGTATATCTAGCTTGGAGAATGTCTCAAAAGAAGCAATTCAGTGTCTGGTTTTTGCAGACTCCTTTTCTAGAAAAAATGGTTAGTATACATGTATTTTTTCCCCTTGTTCTCTTCACCTGGCCAGTTAGTAATGAAACAGCACAAAATTCTAACTCTGGCATAAAATTTGAACATTTTAACTTCATCAGATTGGCCAACTCCTGTCACATTGAGCAATTAGGCAGATATCAGCCAGGTGAGCAATCTCGAGTCCTCATGACCCTCGTTTAAGACCATTTTTTCTCACATTTCTATGATTGTGTTTTCCAGTGTAGAACAGCAGTGGAGGATATCTCTATCTTTCATCATGTGACTGTTGTATTTCTTCACATGTCCTACTGCAAGAATAGTGTACACAAAGTGGGAGAAAAAAAACTACCTGATTTCCATCATCACTTTGAGCATTCTTTCATAGTAATCAAGATAAATATTAATTGCAATACATTTGCCTACTAAATCAAGCAGATGTTGAAGTTAGCATCCCATAAAAAAAGACGTTTCACACTGATTGACCTAGCTGCAAATACAGCTTCTGTAATCCAAAAAATCATCATAATTGTTATTTTGTAAAAAAAAAATTATTCTCATTATTATTTATGAAGTGTAAATCAATTCTAGATAAAATTTAAATTGAGGACTATATCATTATTTTTGTTTCTGTTGATTAATCTTATAGATAAGAGGGGCCTTTATGTTTTCTTACCTGTTCACATTTGTATAATTGCACAAGCTATCTGCAATACACAGTTGGGATGCTGTGTATTGCCATTACCTGAGAGGTTTCAACCTCTGTTTTTGAACAATATGTGTTTAAACATCATTTAAAGTTACACTCAATTTTTCAGTGTCAACTGAACTAGTGGGTGTATTGTTGTTTGAAAGTTACTTCAGCATTACAGTATGCGATTTTGACTTCAACCCTCATTTTTCATTCCGGAATGTGAGGGGGAAAAAATCTTCATTATATATCAATATTGGATAGGATAATTCCACACTTGTGATCAGAATTTTACATCAGGCACTCTGAAATGCCTTGAGTCGGACACAAAATTCTGACCCAAGGGTGGAATATTCGTATCCTACAATGATACAAATGAAGGATTCTATTAATCAAGATTAGATGATTAGTCATACAGATATGCCTCACCTGTGTTAGCTTGGTGAGACATACCATATACACTTGCCATACTTCCTTCAATCCCTGTATTTGACGGACATGTCCGGCAGTTCAGAGGTTTTGACCAGTATATGCTCAGAGCAGCCAGACACTGGTCATAGGATATTCCAAAATATCATTATATCAAATTGTCTTTGATTTGTTTATCCATTAAACTGTAAAAAAAACACCTTAAGGAAGTAAAATTCAAAGGTCACCATGTCTAGTTTGGAGATTGTTTATTTGTCAGACAGTCAATAAAGGTGTCGCTGACTAAAGTTTATTGGTAGTTCTAGTTTACACATTGTTTCTTTGTTGGACAGTGAATAGAGGTGCTGCCTACTAAGCTTGTTACAGCTCAACTGCCTGAAATCTACACCGTTCACAGTCTTTTTTTTAAATAGGAGTAGAGAAGGGTTACTTATCCTTTAGTGAACAATAGTGTAGTAAATTTTAAAGAGCGGCTCTTCAGTAATGATATTTGTTATTCTAAAGGTGTTTTTTTTATTGATAGGCTTATATATGCCTAAATGAGACAATAATAAGTATCAGTCCTAGTTTTATTTGCTTGAGAGAGCACTGCTCACCATGTCAAAAGCATAAGCATAATAAGGATGAAAACTATAACCCTTGGCCAGTGTTTGTTGACAAGAGATCTGCCGTACATTACCATGAAGCAACATGTTCATGGATTTTTGACATCACTGAAACCTGAGTACCTCGGCGATACACCCTATTTCAGAAGGATAGAAGTTCAGTGTTTGTAATGTGACAATGACTTGCCATCCAGAGCAGTGCAATGTGTATGGATTATTCATGCAGACATACATGATAGATTCCCGGACCATGAGATTTTTAATGTATCCACTGTGTTTGAGCCTTACACCTTCTCCGTCAAATACATTCCCTGATTACATACACAATAGGAAATTACTCTCTGCTACCTCCAAATACAGCCCTCCCTGAAAAATGAAAAGTGTCTTTCCATCTATTTATCGTATAGCCAAAGGGAAGTAACTCTTACCGATTAATTCCCCTTGTATCCACTATGTGGCCACTTGTATCCCTGATATACTTGGTTTAAATTTTTGCTTGCAACTGTGAACAGTGCCGCAGAAGAATCAATTACAATTTATATTTAATTTTTACCATCCATCATTTTTTTTCAGTGGTATAGTAAGTCAAAACATTGATATACCTGGTACAACATTTGCATTTTTTCTGGTGAATTTATTTGTATTTATGCAATTTTTTACCAGTCGTTATTGTCAATGTGATATTAATCGGTAACATTGAATTTTTCACTGGTGTATTGTGCTGTTAAATTTAGGTTATTTCGCACTTCTTGGTTCATCTCGGTAACATGGGTTTGCCTGTTTGATCAATTTGCATATTTGTTCTTTTTTGCACTTTTGTTTTTTTCTTCCCTTTTTCAAAAACCATGATATGTGCCTGTCCTGCACAAAATGCTCTTCCTCACACCCATGTAGTGTGTGTTCACTATGGACAGATGTTTGATCCAATGACCTGAAAAGGCAATTAAAGGGCGGCAACAAAAGTGAATATCTTCTGGACTCAAAGTACTAAGCAATCATCTGAAATTGGAATCATTAACCAGTGTTATGGGGCACATCGAGATGCTACACCCACCTCACACGAAGATAACTAAAACAGCACCTATGGTGACAATCACTTCAGATCCAGTCAATGCCATACAAAATGATTCCTTTCAAATGATATTGGAATCACATATGATACACATGCTAGAGCAAACTCTGTCATCTAGAATGTTGATAAGCATGAAAAAAACTAGGATATTTTTAAGCAATTGGCAGTCCACAGGGCACAAGTCCCTATCTCTGCCCTTGCATGGAATTAGAGATGTTGAAGCCAGGCATGTGGGATTACCTTCGGACTTTGCCAGACGAACCGGTCCGCAAGTCATATACCATTTGCTGTATGCTGTCCCGGCTGCCAACAGTTCCATCAGTGATGGTGTCCTTCACCCAGCAGGCTGTACTGACCAGCCAGCCAGCCAGAACCTATCTTACCCATGATACCAGTTCATGGTGAACCGGCATCAAATTTGGAGCAATCCATCCATCCGTCTGGCCAGGCTCAACCAATTGTGCCAGACCAGCATTCCCCAGTCAGACCACACTCCTTGCTGGACATGACTTGGCTGGCTCTACTAGCATATCCAAGATATAGAACCATTTGTATTCTTTCTGACAATTTGGCGTCATCATTGCCTTGCTATACCTCTGGATGCAGATTGTACAGGAGGAGGACAATTCCCCAGGTTGATGAGGGGGGCAACATGGACTTGCCTGATCATTCTGATCCAACTGTGGAAAGGACAGAATTTAGTTTAATGGTTTCAATTGAAGAAATATACCAAAATTTTGTGTCCATAAGAATGCTCTCCTCCACCGGCAATCAATGTCCAAATTGAAGGCCTCAATGGACATGGATGATGTTGAACATCAATCATTCAAAATCTTGCCATGTTTGTCAAAGAGTGCAGAATTTACCAGGCGTCTCTGAGATAAAATTCCAAACATGGTAATTTGAGAGCCTTGTTTTTGGATGAGTCATTTGCCTGCAGCTTTCTCAGCACACTGGTACAAATAACATACTGATGTTTATCATTCAGATATACCTATCCTTGATAAGGCAGTTACTGCCATCACACATGTCTGCTTCACTCTTATAAAGTGGACAGACAAGTGTTTAATGCCATGTCTAAATTGATCAGGAACATTGTATAGACTTTTTCGCTACTCAACCTGGCATAACTGGCAATCTTTTGGCTAGTCAAGAAGGACAGAAATGACCATGCCTTAGATTCAGCAGGCTATATCGGCAAGGTAGTAAATAGGGCTGCTCTCCACACATGGCGAACGTCCTATCAGCCACTAGTAACCTGTGCTTGATAAGAAGAGATGTACTCCTACAGTCTTCTTCTCTGAAACCCCATCATACAGCAACCCTGTGCTCCCTCCCCTTCGGTTTTCCCTTCTGTTCAGGGGGACAAATTGAGGAGGTGAGAGAGCAGACAGCACATGAGTTGCCCTTTTAGCTCCCGTGCAAGGGCCTATCTCTGCACAACCCTGTCAAGAATGGTACCAGAGAAAGGATGATCAGCACCAGAAAGATTACAGGGATAATTCTCAACAACAACGGCAACCTTTTCATGGACAAGTGAGCTATAGGCGGACATATACCCCTAACTTCCACAGGCAGGCCAGGAGGGGTAGAGAAAATGGGGTTTCTCCTCCCCCATGCCTCCTGCCAACCATCATTGGATTGCTGTCCCTGCCACCCACTGACTACACTCCTGTGGGCAGACACCTTCTGTTTCAACAGACTTGGATCAACCGATTTCCGAAAACAATTGGATAATTCAAGTCATTTTGGAGAGGCTCCGTATCTCATTCATCCAGCCCCACTCCACTTTTGTCATCCCTCTTCATGATGGAGATCCCAAGCGATCCCACAAAGGCAGATGTTTCACAGAGGAAAATGGAACTTTTGCTTGTAAAGTGGGCAGGTAGTCCAAAAATTGGTTTCCCCGGGTTTCTATTCCTGAATATACCTAGTTATGAAAACCAATGGGAAATTGAGACCTGTCATAGACCTGAGCAGACTCAATTTATTACTGCCCCAAAATTCAGGACGGAGACGGCAAGGTCCATCCATCTGTTTGTGTGATGTGACAAATACACCATCAGTCTCGATCTGTCCAACATGTATTTCCATACGCGTATTCACATTGTATCATGCAAATACCTTTGCTTTGCCTACCATGGGGTAGTGTACCAATTCTGTGCACTTTCATTTGGCCTCAATCTCACCCCATGGGCCTTCACAGGATGTTGGAATGCACCATATTCCACTTCAGGATATCTTCCACATAAATGGAGGCATACCTGGATGATATACTGCAAAAACATTCAATAAGTTCAGTTTAGTTCACGATATGAACAACTTTCTTTACCTCGTTTGCAGTTTAGGGTGGATAGTCAATGTGGAGAAGTCAGATCTTGTCCCTTTGCAACATTTGTTATCTAGGTATGGAATTTCTAACTCATATCAACCTGGTTCATCTTCCTCCCAGGTGCATTGACAGTATCATTCATGCATCAGAGAAGGCATCCTTCAGGAAGTTCATTTCAGTGATGGAGTTTCTTCAACTCCTTGGCCTGCTAAATGCGGCAGTGCACCTGTTATTCCATGGCTGCTTTTACATGCATCTTCTACAGATGGCTCATCTGGCTCAGTGGCACATGATCTTGGGTCATTTAGATCACCAGATTACGATCTCAATCAAAATCAAACACCTCCTGCTTCAATGGCAAGACAGGGAGTGGCTAGCAGCAGGAATACCTTTAACAACTGGAAATCACAGCCTGTTCAGGTGCCAGTTTGTTAGGTTGGGGGGTCACTTCTTGCTGCCAGACTTTGTGACAGTCAGCAACAGGTGGACACTGCAGGAGAAGACTCTTTGCATCAATCTCCTGGAAATGAAGGCTATTATCAATGCCTCATACACTTGAGTGGAATGCATCTGATAATGTCGGACAATCCAGACATGGTAAACTACCTCTTCAGATAAGTGTGGATGAAATCAGCAGACATATGCTTTATGGTATGGAAGTACCATCCTTGATATGCCCAATATAAACATAGAAGTCCAACACATCCCTGGCAGGCTGAATGTCCTGGCCGACTCATTATTAAGGAGAGGCCAACTGCTACATATAGACTGGTCTCTCCATCCATCAATCTTCCATCAAGTCTACAACCTATGGGTGGCTGAGTGGTCTAAGGCGCTCACCTTTACAGATCACTCACACATCTTACCTCTGTCCAAGTGAGTTCGAGTCTCGGCTCAGCCAACGTGGGTATGTGAGAAAGCTTGCCAATAGCTTCCCATGGGTCATGGTTCTTTCCAGGGTCTTCCTGGATTTTTCCTCCACCAAATATATTGGCCATCAGGTATAGCCTAGCATGTGCTGAAAATGGTATTAAACCTCACAAAACCAAACCAAATCTGCAACCTATGGTGCTGACTGATGATAGACCTATTCGCAATGAGGTGAAACAACACCTGCACACTTTCATCTCTCCATTCCCAGACCCACAGACATGGGCCATCAACGCTCTTTCATTTGGTAGGGAGGGAATATGGAAATATGCCATCTCAGCAGGGGTTCTTATACCAAACCTAATCCAGAAAATGAAGGGCATAGCTTGCAAAATAGTTCTGATTGGCCCTCTCTGATGGGACAGATCCTGGATTAACGGTCTGCTCAATTTGGCGGCAGATGTACCCAACAAAATCACACTGCTCAAGCGGCTGAGATCGCCAGTATTCTATACGTGTCTGAAGAAATTCCTTAATGCCTAGCTCTTGTCAAGGATGCCCTGTGCAAAACAGAGTTTGGCACTTCAGTTGTGGAGAGGATCATGAGAGCTAGATGGACCTCCACTTTGAAGGCATACAAGGGAAAGTGGATAATAAGTTGAAAAAAGTCCTTGTTGTATCTAATATTGTCTCTTCCATGATGTCTGAATATGTATGAGACAATATTAATGACTGGTGTCATGTTAACCATGTCACACCACTCTCAGCCTCCATTCCCCAATTGGCTTACTTCTTTCTTTTCCTCTTTGAAGACAAGAAGTTAGCCCTTATCATAATCAAGGGATACTGTTCCATGGTCTCATACATATTCAGACATCATGGAAGAGACAATACCGGTATTGGATGCAACAAGGACCTTTTCGACTTATTACTCAATGTTGACATATGCAGGCAATGCTCACTCAGCTGTTCCCTAAATGGAACTTCTCCTGGGTCTTGATGTTGCTCAAGTCATCCAAGTTTGAGCCCCTGTCTTCCACCTTGCTGAAGCAGTTATCATACAAGACTTGCTACCTGATAGCACTAGCTTCAGCTTGCAGGGTGAGTGAGCTGCATGTGCTGCCCTTGGATCTGACCTACATGCAGTTCTGTTCTGACAGCTCAGTCATACTAATGATGCAACCTGGTTTCATTTCTAAAAACAGGTTACTGTCAATAGGCAACCAACAAATAACTATACTTACTCTCCTCAACTGATCTGTCGAGAGAGGCGAATCTGCAGAACCTAGTACGAGCCTTCAGATGCTATCTAAGGCACGTGGAGAATGTCCACAGTGGTTGTCAATGGCTCTTCCTACTGGTTAAGGCAGGAAAGCAGGACATGACCCCACAAGCACTGGCCACTTGGCTAAAGGGGGTTATTAGTTCAACATACTCTGAATTCTCACAGGCTTACAGGTACAACTCATGAAGATTTCAGCTCTTGAAATACGAGCAATTTCCATGAACCTGGCCTTCAAACATACTGTCTCAATTTTAGACATAGTGGAGTCAGTTGGCTGGCACACAGTCTACTTTCTCCAGTTTCTGTTTGATGACATGACCATGCAAAGAAGAGAGCTGAATCTTGTCTGGCAATTGGTAGCAGCCCAGACAGTTACCATGCCCCATTCATGATAGCACAAACTCAGCCTCAAGCATGACCTTGCAGCTTTCACTGGATTTGCCCAGGAAACTTTAGAAGGTAAGGCAATATCCAAGTGTGGGATCCCACAGGGATTTCCCTTGCACGTGTATAAACACATAGTCTTCGGTTGTGCTAGCCTAACATTAGGAAAAGTTCATCCTTTCAGTAGAGCAATCATCATGCTCCTACAGGATGATGTGGGTAGAAGTTGGATTCTCACATTTCCTACTCCTCTTACCTATTCTCCTAATGTTAATGTGTATTTGATGGAGAAAGGTAATTTTGGGGTAATTTTGTTTCTCTGAAAATAATTACCCAATCACATTATTGATAATCCCTCTCACCCTTTCCTGCACTTGCAAGTATCTTGTCACAGGTGTTGCTCAAGCTTAAACTGGTTACATACAGGATATGTGTGGCCACCATGCGGGAACAAGGGATGTTAATCTAAGAGTTACTAACCTTTGTGTGCATAATATATAGACAGAAAAATGTTTTTCGTCCTTCAGCGACGGCTGGATTTGGAGGTAGCAGAGAGTAATTTCCTAATGTTAATGTGATCGGGTAAGTATTTTCGGAAAAATATAATTTACTTCAAAGAAATATTCTTTCGCTGAAAATGTTAATCACTTACCACAGTTTGGTAATGATTACATGGATGCTTTGATTGGTATTTTTGATCAACCAAGAGAATAACGGTGACGCAGTCATCAGTGCCGATGAAGTAATGAGTGGGGGATTCCCAATTATATTGTGTACAACAATTATAGAGGACTCTCAGCAGCTGAATTAATGACAAAACTGGTTTCAATGAAAGGACGGTCCCTGTATGTGATTCATTTGATAGAAATTTCACAGGTACTTTCAGTGTCAAATGTAGAGTGTGAGTGCAGATTTTCATGGCAGAATTTGATTAGACCAAAGCTGCTGTGCAGGCTGAGTGTTGACACTCTTGACAAACTTATCAGAATACAAAAGCTTGTTGGTGTTGATATAAAAGACTTTGATCCGATGACAGTAGTCAGGAAGTTGAAGGGAAATCGAAACAGACATCTGTATCAACAAAACAAAGAGAATGCTTTAAGTGAGTGTATTTACCACAGTGCAGATGTGGCCATGTTATATGATCGGTGATAAGAATACAGTGTAAATACGTTTTATTTGAAACAAAACAAAAAAAAACACACATGCACAAAATAAAACTTGTGGGGAAATCCATTGTAAATCATAAGGATAAACTTATGGTTTTTTCCTACTACTGGATGAGACTTATAGAGCAGCCAAAACATTTTTTATTACTATTTTTTAATGAATATATATTGCAAACAGCAGATTCTTGTGTGTCTATGAAGTGCATCAAAATGTCTGGTTGCACTTGGGGAAAATTTAAGGATCATGATATTCGCATTCCAGTCAGATCCAACTGCAAACTGCGTAGACCCAGATCTGCCATTGCATAATGCGCTGGCAGATCTGGCTCTATGCAGTTTGTTAGGAGTAATCAGTAGAACAACATAGACCCTGATTTGATGGTGCATTATATGATGGCAGATCAGGGTCTATGTTGTTTGCACTTGGACCCGACTTATAAGCAAGTATGAACAGTATGTGTCACATTTCCTGACACCAACATTGGTGGTTGTCTCAACATTGTTAAATTTTTTGTGTTCAAGTTGTTTGCAAGTCAGATGAAATGGTGATACTTTAACATATGGATGCAGGTAATACACCGTATCACACAGAACACTTGTGTAAAATATTGATTGTCATAGTACTACACATAATCAAGGCTCTTTCTTTGCTAAATGACATTTTTTCTCAAATTTTGGAGAATTTGCTTTAAATTGTCATGACCATTTTTGGCTATGTAAATTGAAATCAGTTTCTTGTTTCAGATAATTTCACGTGTCCCTGTTTATGGGTTGGAACAAGTCTTGGTTCAGTACTGGTGATATTGCTAAACCTACCCCAACAGGGTGACCAAAGACTGACGCAGCCTGTCATTGTATCACCAAGTGGTATGTGAACATAATTCACTAATGATATGCATTATTCTATTTATATAGATTGTCAAGATATATTTGCCTTAATAGAGTAACTTAAAAATTTCTTTGGATTCTCACATTTCAATAATATAAGTAATAACTAGAATCTGTCAGCAAATGAGAATTGTCCACAGAAACTGTAATATCTATAATTTTTCATACACCATCAATCCATAAATATTTTAATTAATTACCTAATTGTTGTCATAATTTTTGGTACAGAAAGTTATTTTATTAAAATTGCAAATTAAAGGTACCTAAATAGATTTTTTTTTTTTTTTACCCACAATTGTTTATACACCTGTGAAAATAATTTTTAAAAAATGTTCTGAACATAACAAGTTTTAAAAAATGACAGCCAATGCAGTATATAATGTAACATTTAGGACTTAAATACTGTATATACTCGCTTATAAGTCTACATTTTTTACTTAAAATTTGATTCATGCAGACTAGGGGTCATCTTATAAATCTTGGGGTAATGTTTTAAACTCTAGATGTTTGCAGTACATAAAAATACTGTAAATTCATATATTTTTACATTTTCATGCCACTATTCCTATGCAGTAATGCATATATGGTATGCACTGTGTTTATCCGTTTCATGATGGTCTTCATTACACAATACTTGTATCTACAGTCATTTGGATTTTAATAATTTGAAAATATTACCGGTAAATTAAATACTACCTACCAAAGTGAAGTGTCCATCAATGTTTACTGTGCGTGTTTACTAGTAAGTATATTTTTTCCATGTTCGTTCAAGTCCGAACAACCTGTATTTGTATTAATATTTGTGTTTTGTTCTATAAAGACTGTGCTTGATGCAATAAAAGTTTTGATTTAATTTGTATTTTCCTTTTCCACAAGTCAGATTTAATTCCCAAGTGATATTTCCCAAGTTAATTGCCAGTGCACGTGGACCGATAAGCTTTTGGCTTGGAAAGGCACTCACTTTGTTTTCATGTTGACAATCCTTTTGATCGAGCCGCGAATCTAATACTTGTTCAGTGCCAAGTATAGTTCTACAACTTCCTGTGCATATACTTTGACCTTAATCCCTTAGTTTGTAAAGGCACCACACTCTTTGTTTTCCCACCTGACAACCCTTTGATCAAGCCACGAGTTTGATACTTGTTCAGTGCCAAGTAACAGAGGGTGGTTATTTGAACTCCCTGTGATCTTGCCGCCCAATTGACGTGTTCAGTTGCATCCTTTAATAGATTTCTGACTTTATGATCAAAGTGTTACTTACAGAGCCCAAGCTCAGTCTCTGCATAAGCACCCGCATATGACAGTAAAGCTGAGGAATCGGAGTCGCACAAGATTTACGATGACTAGACAACGACTATTTACAATGACTAGACGACGATGTAGGATTTCAGAATTTTATCAGACAATGAGGATTAATTCTTGGACTTTGTACCAGATGACATTAGATAGTGACATTTATAGGATACCGTGAATCACAAAAAAGTGGACTTAACTTTCATTGTTTATTTGTACGACGTGTGGAATTAACATATTACGGGATATTGTGAATCGGATCATTCTGAACTTCTATTTTTATACGTGTATGTGACCTGTAATTGAATTCGTGGATTTATCATATAAATGGATTTAAAATGTCAAGCATTATGGATTTCAATGGACTTTATTACACAAGGATGGACAAATTATAAGTTGTCAATTTATTTGTGACATATTTCACTCAATAATATAACTGTATTTTACACTGGTTTTGTCTTTATTTTTCTTATCTATCTATCTATCTATCAAGTTTGGCTTGTTTATATTTCCAAAGTGCAGTTCTGACTCACTAAGAAGTCACCCCTTCAGACGGATCTGACTTGCAAAATACACCCCGACTTATAGGAGGGTCAAAGAGAAATTCACTTTTTGCAGCCCTAAAAAGGGGGGTCGATTTATAGTCGAGTCGACTTAACATTGCTAAGTGGTATCTCACAGGATATTTTACTTGGAGGGATTTATCCCTCTTAAGCCTTTAGCATGCTGTCTACTCTCAATTACTAAGAATAATTTGTATTGCTAATACACCACTCCTTAGCTATAGCACATCTGGATAATTCGCAGAGCTGCTTATAAAAAGGAGGCAGGTGTGGATCCCATTTTTTCTTATAGAAAATGTCCCCCAAAATAGGCCCCTGTTTTTTTAACATGAATAAAATTGCAATTAAAATTGGTAAATGAAACCTTGATATGTTGTTCATTTTATAGTCAAAAACAGCAGTTGGTGAAATTTGAATCAACATCATGAAATTTGTAACTGTTAATAAGAAGTAATATATTTTATATTTTCTTTATAAAAAAAAAATTCAGTTCACTGTAAATAACAGTACACAACAAAATTTTGATTAGATAAAATTTAGTAATGCCAACTGGTGACAATACTTTAAGAAATAAATAGCAGTTAAACAAGTTTTGTCAAGTGAAATTTGTGTTTAGTTTTATCTTTTAATTTGGCTTCATTGTAGTCACCATAAATGTAATATGGCCTCTTGTATTAAAATGTGAAAAGTGTCAATTGACCATCACATCGATGCCTGTGAGTGTTTCTGTGAGAACCTAATTAAGTACCAACTGTTTTGATTTACGACTTGCAGAAGGGATTGGTTGCATTGTTACAATCAATTAAAAGTTTACCTGCATTGTATTATCACGTTACTTAGTCTTTTGTATCAAATCAAGTAAAGGAGGTAGAATAAAAAATGTTAAAAGGCATGCAAATTCTACCTGGGTAAGAGCTAGTGGTCATGGTAATGTGTTAAGTCGACTAATTTCATTTGACTAATCAAACACTGAGAACACTGTAAGTACATTTAACATAATTAAAGAATCTAACAATAATCAGTGGTTTATCATACTCATTCGCAAATGTAATCAATAATAGCAAAGGAACCAAGCAAAGGGCATACTAGGTGCATGAACAGCATAGTTTCATAGATAGGATTCATTATTGAGAAGCAGGTTCCAAAGTGTATAGTGAACTTAAAAATCCAAATTTGGAACTCTGAGGTTTGCTCAAGGATGAGCAGAAATTTCAATATATAATTTGCAATCAAATCACAACATCAGTATTTTACTAATATAACAATTAGAAGCATTTTTTTTATAGTTTCAACATTGTTTCTCTAAAATGTCACCCATTTTCGAAATAATGAATCTTGTTTTATTCTGAATCTCCAGTAACACTAGAATGTATCCACATTCGTTCACATGCATAAAGTAGTGACATAATGCACAATGTTTTTCCTGGTACACGTGATGTGTATTGAAATCACTTGGGGTAATGTTCTAAACAATCTTTAAGAGATAGCATGTATTGAAAATAAGGGTAATTTATACAGAAAAGCGAAGAACTTAATTAGAAAAAGCTATTTACTGACAACTATTCCCAATGTGATTATTAAATGAGTACTCAACTACAGTACAGCTCACGTGATTTTTCGGAACCCCACGCATCGTGGTGGGGGACTTAATCCCCTCCACTTTAGCTCCACGATAACACTACGCGGTGGAGGCATAAATTGGGATAAATACCTACTAATCACCACCGCATTTCGGCAGGCACGCCGATGTCATTTCCACCGTGGAGGGGCTAGTCAACATTACTGATTGACATCTGAACAGCCAATGAATGAAGACCACCTATGGAAAGACTGAGACATCAAGAGTGATTTACAACCGGATACCATTGGAAGAATCGGTCGTCTTTCGATCATATTTGGACAAAAAAAAAATAATTTCAAAAGGCTTGTATATTCAGTACACATTACTGTTTATAAAAGGTTGATCGACTTCTTTTGCAATAAGTTTATGATTTTAATTTATTTCAAAAAAATATGAACAAACTTATGCACTTACTTGACGAGAAGCTCACATTGCTGAGCTTCTCAAACAGAATAAATTTATCATTTTGTTCCAAAGGAAACTAATTCTCTGAGATATGGACAATTAAAATCCAAATTGACATCCACTTCTGCTTACCCCCCCCCCCCCCAACAACAACAACAAACCTAAAACACTGAATCTACACTGAAATGCAAACCGCGTGCTTAGTCTTTAAGCAGTAATAGAATTGTCACGAGGCTGTTAATAATATGACTGCATGTGTACTGTAAGGGACTGACCATATAATATATGGGGTTTATATGTTGTTGGGTTTTTTTTGTTCTTTCATCACAATATTTATTTATTTTAAGTGAAATATGCAACTGATTAACGTCTTTTTATACTACAAAAATCAGAGAAAGACAATTGTTTTCATGTATTTACCCCCCCCCCCCCCTTCCCCTAGGAAAATTCAATTGTCTCTCCCTAATAAAGACTTGACTTCAGCGGATGTTCTACAGAAATCAAGGCAGTGACCATTGTGAACACTGTTGTAAAATATTCTCAAGGGTTTGCATCGAAGGATGATGTAAGTTTCAGCTTGGGAACAGTGTGTTTTTATCACACGTAGCCATCTGACTTGGCGCATTGTACTTTACAGCCGCAATTATGGTCCCACCATTAACAATGGAAGTTTGATAATTTTTAGTAATTAATCTGAACTCAGCTTATTACCGAAATGAAAAATAATATGGAAAATTCTAAAATCTGAGATGTTCAGAGATTTTAATTTCCAACAAGTTTAGAGCATTTTGCATGGATGTATTGTCTCCACATGTATCCTATTATTTGCTCATTTCTCTAAGGTGAAAATATAAAAATAAAATGTACTCTTTTAATTATTTTTACGCAGATATTAAAGAATGCAGTTTCCTGTTTGTGACTGTTTAAGCCTTTGGTTATTGAGCGTGTTTCTGTATGTGGTATATTGCTTTACAGCTAGAGAGCTTGAGTTACTGTGGCCCAGTGGATAAAATGTAAATTGTCAAATCTCAGATGTTCAGAGTTTTTAATTTTAAAAAAATATGACATTTTGCATGATTGGTCTCAGCATGTTTCCTATTATTTGCTCATTTTTGTAAGAGGAAAATATAAAAAAGATTTTTTTATCATCATAGAAAAATAGTAAATCATATGGAAATGATATGTCAGTAACCTAATCGTAATATTGATCTATTTTTTATAAATTTTTTTATACAGATATTAATGTATGCAGCTTTATCTTTGTGACTTTGGAGCGGTTGCTTATTGAGACAAGAAATAAACTAATTTCTTTGAATAGTGTTTGGCATGTTTCTGTATATGGTATATTGCTTTACAGCTACAGTCACTGTGCCAAATGGATAGAGTGTGTGTCACACACACACATTTGATATTGGAGCATGAGGGCGTGAGTTTGCAACCACCGATGGGAAAATTTGTTTCTTTTTTTCCCCCTCTATCATGCTATAATGTCTAGTACAGTATTACTTTTCTTACAACTTGCAAACTTTTCCAGATTTCAGTTTACGATAACTTGTGCAGTAGTGATTTGTATTCCATATTTTATGAGAGAGAGAGAGAGAGAGAGAGGGGAGGGGAACTTTACTAAGAAGAGTTAATGATCTAAAATTATTCATCTTATTTTTTTGTATTATGCATATTATGCAATAGGAAAACGAAAAGAAAAGAAAAAGTTAAACATTAATTTCATCTAATGCGCAAGTTTGTCAAATCAATGGCAAAGAAAACAAACCCACAGAAGCGCTGCTGTTGTACTTTTAGGTTAACAGTTAGCACATGAAATTAACATGTCAATATCAAAGAAAACAAGCAGTGTTGATAGCTTCTCTTGTGCTAGGTTACTTGCATGTGTCAACTACATGTATCTAGGATGACCTTTTGCGACCATTTGTGATTTTTAAAGAACCCACTACTGTTGTAATTAATGCAAAATAGTACAGTTTAAAATAAAATAACGATGTGAAATCTTAATAATGCTTTATTTAAGCAATTGGATGTCAGAAAAAATAGTACAATAAGTGAATGAGTACTCATGCATAGAGTAACCATCGGAACTTGTGCAAATTTGTTTCACTTCAGTCAGGTATGACTGCAGCTTTGTTATTAATTTGTTCGATGTTTATCGTTCTTTTCATTGCAGGTAGTACAATATCACTGACTTTCATATGATCATTAAAATTTTATATTGCGTTTACTGAAAAAGAAAAAACGATATGAATGCATGTTTAGATTCCGATAACATAGTATTGAAGAAAAAAAAATTAGATTCATTGCGCAAAATGTAGTATTAATACAGTTTGCGAGGCATTGTCATTACATTATCATCATCTAAAATATGACTTGGCACTATGTATCATACATTATCTTTGTTAGAACAAGGAAATATTTATAATTATCTCAATTACTACGTTTTTTTCGATATCAAAAGTTAGCAAATTGCTCCCCAGATGGATAATGATGTAGATAAATCGGTGCCCCCCCCCCCCCCAACCTCTGCTTGCATGGGTTATAAACAGTAAACCACGCCCATATTATCAAGACCACGTCCACTCTGTGGTGATGATCGGATGCGACTCCGCAAGAAAGCGTGGTGTGCAGGGCTATTCTCCGCGAGATGCCGCGACAACTCCAGCAGGACATGTGGAGTGATGGTGGAGGGGTTTTTCTTAATACTCTCCACTCACTCTCCACCCCCACCGTGATGCCTGGGGTTCCAAAAAATCATGTGAGCTGTACTGTACTACACCAGCCCCTCCCCCCTTCTCAGTGTCAATGTTCATCGCTTTCTTAATTGTTCAGAGGTTCCTCTGTAACTCGTGCTTTTGCTTGTTTTTGGACCCCATTGTGTACAAGTTATTGAGGAAGAGGTGTAAGAAGCACCTTTCTACATTTAGCAGTTTTGGTCTTGTTATGATGTAGCTTTATGTTTCTAAAAAAATAGAAGCATTAGATGATCAATGATATTTAAAGTGTTTTGATATCATGAAAATTCAGGAAGCAAGGAGATTGACAGACATTACAATCCTTACTCTTTTATGATTTTACTATTCTGTGTATAAATACCATTACAGAGTATTAAAAATTGCAACTTTGAGTTTGAGTTTGGGTGCTTTGCTAAGCAAAAATAGTTATCAGATAATAAAGGACCATTAGAGAAAGAAAAAAAAAAGAGAGTACATGTATGCAAATACTGTCATTAAAAGTGCATGCTTTGTCTTCTTTCTGCAGGTACAATCTTCAGGTTAAAAGGACCAATTCAGAATATATCATTCTTGGATTGCAATGGAACCCTCATTCCCAAGTTGTCAGACCAGTGGCGGGATCAAGCCAGGGATAATCGAGAAGAAAAGAACTTTAAACAGACACCACGCAAGTTATCTAGCTTCTTGTACAGTAAAACCTCTTTCACATAGAATGTTGGTTTATCCACGCAATATTTATATTTCTTCTTTAAATACATTTTCTGATCATAATCACTTAGGAGAACTACTGCTACCTTGCAAATCTATCCCTCTTAGGCTAAAACATTTGAGCTAAAAAGCTAAAAGTTATCTGCCCACCTAGGTGGCAGTTAGAGTGATCTCCTCTTGATACACGGATTGCTGCCAAATTAGGTGAATACTTCTGTTACTACTTCTGCTAGTGCCGAGTAGCACACTCTCTACAGAGAGGTCTCGCAATCCACATACAAGTATTCTTGAAGTTTTCTAGCTTAAAGCAAATTGGAGGAGTGTTCTCTTCAAAGGGAAGTATACTACATCTCAGTTTTCCGACTTTCTTGCTTCTTTCTTTTGATGACAAAGTTCTCTGTGTTTCTTTAGAATTATAACTTTGCCATCCTCACACGCTTAGGTGCCCATGGTACATACCTGCATGAGTCGCTAGTGCATCCCCTCACATTGCTGTAGCTATATTTTATAGTGCAGCTATTGTGTGTGTTTATAGAAAACTCGATTATATTTTGCTGTATAGTTTCTGCCACGGTCAGATAGATACAGGTAAGTTTTCTGTACATAGTTTAGTCAAAGCGCCCACTTCATAATTACTATAAGTGACGCTTCGGTGATTTTACCTGTATAGGCAGTCAATTGACCTTTCCTACAGGTAACTTTTATTAGAATTGATATTTTAACATCCACTTTATAAGTTTCAATAGCGACACTTCAATACTCTACCTGTATTGGCTGCCACATGTGCTTTTTTACAGGTAAATTGTCATAGTGTGTAGCTCTGCACGTACACTCTCTGAGTTCATAAAGCAGGATGCATGCCGGGTTACACCTGTATATATTGTCTGCTCTATTTTGTCTTACAGATTAGACCATGGGCAAGACCAAGTGTGAGCTAAAATGTAAAAATTGGAAACACAGGACTGACAACCACTCAACATGTGTAGCTTGCTCCGGTTGCCAGTCTACGAATACATGTCAGACTTGCACATAGTGGACTGCAATACTGGAGGTACTAAAGGGAAAGGCGCAGAAGTGCACCTTGAGGGATGAAGACATCATCAGTATACACGCTGATGTCATGGCAATGAATGACTTGCTTCTCGACAGGTATTGCACTCCACACGGTTCATCAACCATGAAGCGATCCAAACTATCAAGGTCAGTGACAGCTCTGGCTCCTCCCTCACAGCTGCATCATGATAAACCTTTCTTGGCAGAACCAGTAGACTATTTACCGCATGGGCTCAACGCTCAATCGCCTTTATCACTTGCCATTGAGGGAGATCGAGATCAAAACAAACACCTCAGTTACTGTTTCACACTTCAGATGTATGGATCGGCTCTGTGGATCAAATATCCCGTACCCTGTCCCAACTACAAGAACTGGACAATGTCATGCCAACTACGATGGCCCTGTTCCACCACAACTGGATTCTGCCATATGACTGATGGAACGGGTCACCACCACAGTCGATTGTACATTGTAAGCCAAAAGACAGAAGGCCTTTATTGACTATATTGGAGCGAGATTTTGATCAAAGCAAGCCTACTTAGATATTATCCTGCACATCAGCTGTACAGACCGGTTTTGTGGATCAGATATTCCCTAACCCATCCCAACACAGATAAAGGGACAATGTCATGCAAGACTCAGCCATACATTTCAGATCACAACAGGTCACCATCACAGTCAATCTTACCATTTAAGCCATAAGAGGGAAGGTCTTTGTGTAGTTTGCCTACTCCGCATCACGAGGCACTCTCATGGATCAGCCACAGGTCACTTAATGCACTCGGTGCCCAGTTTAGTGCCCCAGTACACACAGGATATGAATTCACAGCGTTCCCATGCTTTTGCCACTCAAAGGGAGCACTCGCTTATTGATTGTTTGGAAGTAATTGTATCCCAATCAGGACGTTCTGCGAGTATGGTGGGCTGCCCTTTAGACAATATTCTCCAGCTTCATCTCAGATTGCACATGAGGCATCAGCGCCACCCCATTCACCTAAAGACAACAAAGTATATGTTCACAAGCTCCATCATCTTTGCAAGATCTCACTATGACAAGAGAAGACTCTGCCTTCCAAGCATACATTGAATAAGTCCTTCGCTTGTTGCCACCAGAGTTTTATTCTCCTCTTTCTCCATCAACAGCTTGGTCCAGAGTTCCAGCATCTGTTGACATGCTAATCAACAAAGACCAACCGGCATTCAACTGTTATCGCTGTTGGGTCGAGTGGCTGACTTGGAGAGCATTACAGACACATTGCAACCAATGGAATCGCAAAGCCGTTGTTAGTAAGCACCTCAGATACTGTCTTGCACAGTGCAAGTAAGCACCAGTTTTGTAGATTACATATCCCATAACCCACTCCAGCATAAGGAATTTGACAAGGTTATGGAGGATACAATTGCCCTGTTCTGTCACTATCAGACTCTTCCCTCTGAATCTGACTGCACAAGGTCAATAACGAAGCCGATCCTGCCTATAATGTTGAATTATGGGCCTGCTTACATTGATCAATATCTTGTATGCCGTCCCGACATCAGTGCACTGGCACTCTTAGGGATCAATCTACACATGACAGTGCCACAATTGATAATGTTATGGATGAATAAATGCAATTCCTTCACAATTGGACTCTACCATCAGTATCAGATCGCACCAGGTCAATATCTAAAATCTTGCCTATAAGGTGGAATGATGGGCCCAACTACGCTGTTCATTATCTCGTATAGTGCAACATTGCACCCAGCTCACTCCAAGGCCATTTGTGCCACAGTACCTACTTAATATGAGCTCTTCTCAAAGGAAACAGTCCTGCAGATCCAATGCAAGTTGAAAGCCACATTTCTCAAGAATCAATATGGATAAAAGCAGAGAGAAGGGGATTGTTCCACCAGAATTTCTCTCCAGGACATCAGATATAGATCGTTCAAGGTCAATACCTAATCCAATCCAGCTCTCAAATATACCTGAGTGGACTGCTTACAGTTATCTAATATTATGTATTCTGTCCCTGCATCTGTACACAGACCCTCACTGGGAAAAGACATCCAGTTAGTGGTGACATCTGTATAGTATCACAACAGTTCCATGCTACTCCTTTGCCAGTTAGTCCCTTTGTTCCCAGTTGCTATTATGGACCCAGGGCAGCCCATGGCCAAGTTATCGATAAGTGCTATGAACCAGGCCCCAAAGAAGGACAATGGCTCTGTTTCATCAAGACTGAACTTGGCCATGTGATGGGGATCACGTACAGCCATCACATATTCTGATACAGCCTTTTCTTGCGCCTAAGGGGACAGGGGACAAGAATCCAGTGTCCCATATCCTTCCTCGGCACCATAACATGGGCTTCCTCATCACAATCACATGGTCTCTACCCAGTACTGGACCCATATGGCCACTGTATATAAATGCTGATCATTTGAATGCTAGCTTCAATTCTTGCAAGAATCATATTTCAGCCCGATAATTCCTCCTGAACAGAGTATGTCTCCTGCAGGAACATGCATTGAAATCATTTAAACGGGCTTCAATTCTTAGAAAGAACCATCTCTCATCCTGAGAATCCTTCACCTGCAACAGCAGACATCATTGTCCTAGGTCGCCTATTTATGAGGCCATTACAGTGATACTGTTGTCCCAATGGCAGCCGAAACTTTGCTCCTTGGAACAAACAATGCATATTAGGTCCCATCTCAGGAAATGGGAGAACCTCACTTGGCTTATGTCAGGTGGTCACTGGCAGGTACAACCTTCGAGTTGACAATTTGTACAGACGAGAGCACAATGGGCTGGGGTGCACATCTTGTTCTATGATTCCAGGAGGCCAGTGGACAGTGGCTCACTCAGGATTGTCTATTGCATATCAATATCCTAGAGATGAAAGCTGGAAAGCATTCCATTGGTGGCAGGAGAATCTACATGGAAAGGGTATTCTCATTCTGTCTGACAACTCCACTGTGGTGAATTATCTCAGAAGGCAAGGGGAAACGAAGTCCCCAGACCTTTGCATTCTTCTTTGGGAATTTCTAAGCTGGTGTCTTCATGGACAAGTTCGTCATATTCCAGGCCGACGACAGGTATTAGCGGACTTGCTGTCCCAGAAGAATCAACCAATACAAGCAGAATGGTTGCTTCATCCTTCAGTTTTCAGTTGCATATGTGCCCACTGGGATTGAGCACTGGTGGGTCTATTGGCAACAAGGGGAATGAAAAACTACCAACCTTTGTCTCACCAGCCCCGGATCCAAAGACCTGGGCAGTCGATGCTCTTTCCATAGATTGGAACAGCTTAGATGCATACACTTACCCTCCAACACACCTGTTTCTGAATGTGATACAGAAAGAAAGAGAATCAGAGTGTTGCCTCATCCTGATTGCTCCACTCAAGTGTGAAAAAATCGTGGATCAGCGACCTCATCAATCTAGCAGTAGAAATCCCCATGAAAATAGAGATATTGCCTCATCTGCTCAAGCAACCACGACGGCAGGCGTTCCATCCTAATCCAGAGTTCTTGAACCTGTACATCTTAATCATATTAAACAAGCCCTCAAGAACAGTTCTCTCATCAAGTGGTGAAGAAAGTGTACAAGGGAAATGGAGAATTTTTGCACAGATATGTGAGCGCGAACACATTGCACCACTGAACACATCAATACCTCAAATAGCTAACTTCTACTTTGGCTCTTTGACAAGAAAAAATTATCACCAATCATGATAAAAGGCTACCGTTCTACGATCTCTGACATGCTGCATCATGGAAGATAGGATATCAGACAAAACAAGACCAATCCAATCTGCTGTCAATTTTCACACGTCCAAAGGCGTTGGCTTTGTGCCCAAAGTGGAATCTCATGGGTGCTAATCTGGCTGAATAAGACACCGTTTGAACTGCTCTTGAGGGCTTGATTGGTTCACCTCTCATATAAGACCTGCTTCCTACTTGCACTAGCGATGGCAGGCAGAATCAGCGAGATACATGCTTCATCAGTTGAACTGAACTACTTGCAGTTCCGACACAGATGGGTCAGTATCACTCATAACAGCCCCTGCTTTCATTGCCAAGAGCTGGCTTCAATTCATGGGGAATCAGACTTTTGTAGTGAAATCCCCGTATACTCTGGACACTTCATCTCGAGGTTGTCTTCAGGACCCAGTGTGAGCTCTGAAGTGGTACCTGGAAAGGACCCAGCCAGTGCATCAAGGGAGATCCCGCCTCTTCTTACCCCTCAGAGAGGGAAAGGACAACATATAAGCACAGGCACTTTTGTCCTGGATAAAATGGGTTATTCACTCTGTATATCGAGAAATAACCCCAGATCAAATGAATTTGCTATGCATTTTGGCTCACAAAGTTAGGTCAGTCGCCACAAGCATTGCATTTGAGTGAAACTGTTCCCTAGCTGACATTATCCATGCTGTTGGATGGAGATCAGAGTCCACTTTCTCCATCTTTTATCTCAGAGATCTTTCGTCCCAAAAGGCTCAGCTCAACCTGGTAGGACCTATATCCGTGGTGCAACAGGTTACCTTCCCTGGTTGTTCAACAGCTTCATAAGGACGTGGCTTCACTTCTGCTGAATTTGCAGGAGGGAAAAATGTTCCCTTTCAAAGGCACTCCCCAACAAATGGAGTCTATTCTCCAATCGGGTTATCTAGAATCTGTCTCATATACCTTAGGTCCCGGACCGAAGATGGCCTCACCGTGGTAAGGGAATGTAACTCCCTCCACTTCTTACCTATTCTCCTATGGTATTTTGATTGGGTAACATATTTGAAGAAGAAACCAATTTTTTCTAATGAAATATGTTTCTTCAATAATGCTTACCCAATCATAATACATATACACTCTCCCAGCCTCCCACAGTTACATCCATATAGAGATTGTGCCATCTGCTCCAGTAGTAATTGAAGTATTCACTGGACTTGGCACCAATCCCTGTATCAAGTGGAAATCACTCTATCTAACTGCCATCTAGGTGGGCAGATAACTTTTAGCTAAAAAGCTGTAGCCATAGAGGGCTGGATTTGCGAGGTAGTAGTAGTTCTCCTAATGTATTATGATCAGATAAGTATTATTGAAGAAACATATTTTACTAGGGAAAATTGGTTTTCCCAACATGCAGATATGGTGCAGTCCAAAGTTATTCATCAGAACTCTCATTTATTCAAACATTTTTTTTTTACTCTGGGGGTTCTTCATGCTAAAAACATGATTTATTACTCCCAAGCCCCCTGACATGGTCATGTTTAGAAAAACACGATTTTCAGTAGACTTAAAAAAAAAAAAGAACTCCAACTTAATATAAGCCAGTAACATGTAGTATGTATAAACGGTAAACAGTCCTGCTTAAAGCTCATGTAAAACTATCCTTGGGGCACTTTATACAGCTACTTGTCATAGGGGCAATTAAAAGGTAAGTTGGTCAGGTATAAACAACCACCATTTCACATATTACTTAACTGGCTGACAGTAGCTAGGGTGATGTGTAGTCCTTTGAAGACTGCTATGGGGGAACCCATTAGGCTAATTTGCATAGGTAAAGTTCACAGTGGAACAACCCAATTCGTTTGAAGTTATAGGTAAATCAAAGATATAAGTGTTGAAGAACAAAAGTTATTACACATCACTGCCTTGAAGGAGAATGTTGAAACCACCTTTATTAAAGATTAATGGCAAGTTTGTGAACAGCGGCAACTTTTCTTTGAAGTCGGATTTTACTCCGTACATAAAATGCAAAATACGATTATTTCAGAAGTCAGAATAGTGTTCAAATGTGATTCATTTTTTAAGGCAAAATGTCGAAACGCATTTCCTGTAATTCAGGAAATGAGCTATCGGCAAAGGAAGCAAAGCCCAGCAAAACTAGATTTCAGAACTCCTGGTTGATGGAATTTGATTTGTTAAACACAGCAGCAAGGGGAAGCATTTCATTTTTTGCACATATTGCAAACACCATATCGACATTAGTCATTCTGGAGTGTACGACATCCATTGACATAGCAGCACCACCTGTATGTAACATCAAGACAAGCCAAGACATATGTTCAACACGCTGAATTGAACATTCAGATTAGTTCTATTTATTAGTATTATTCTTTATCTTAATCTTGTTAAAATACCAGCCATTAATCGATCCATGCTTTTCAGGATGATTTTAGCCATGAAATAGATTGATTGACAGACAATAATAAGGACAAACACATGTTTACACAGTTGATTTGTGTTGATAAAGAGATTGTGTTAACACCCTTACTGGACAGAAGTGTTTATTACTGCTGTATTACCTGTAAGGCCCCCATTAAGCTTGAAAAAATGATGTGCCCCCCCCCCCGCGCTGAAATGGTCAGTCCCAAATGTTATAGTTTTTTTTTTTCTATAGAGACAAGCATATCTCATGGTCAAACTGCATCAGATACAGTTCTGACAATGCCAACGTTACAGTCGGCAAGAACAATTGAGATCAGACCAGGATTCGCTCAGAGAATCCAGCAGGGAAGCTTGAACAACAGTACCATCAAGTGTCTAATGAGTGCAAAGATGAACACAATTAAATGACACTTGCATTACCTTCAAACCCCCTACTAAACTAATGAGAGCAGCAAAGACTGCATCAAATTACGCCTATATTTTGCCATCCAATAGATTTTAAAGACAGAAACTTGGTGTATTCTTTTTTATTTTAATGTCTGTGTGGTTGTCATTATGTGAGTGTTTGCACATATGTGTATCTGTTTGACAATATTTTTAACTATTTGTAATTATGTTTCATTACGTGAGTATTTGTACATATGTGTATGTGTTTGACAATGCTAAGTCTACCAACTATTTTTTTTTTAAGTGTATTAAATGCTTTAAAGAAAACAGACAAGTTATTTTCTTTAATTCAGATTTGAATTTCCAGTCATTTTCTATAGGCTTATATGAAAACATAGCTTATTCTCAATTAGACGACGTTGCTTTTTGGGGGTCACACGCACTGACCCCCTTGGGACCGCAAAACACACTTTTTGAGTCGAAAAAAACAACACTGTCTGGGAGTATGGCAGGTATGGATCTTGATAAATGAGACTGTGGAAAAAATGGGTAAAAGGTATACAGATATTGTTTAAAGAGACTTTATCATCCATATAACATCTAATCACAAGAATATTGCAAATAAATTATATCAGCATTTTATATTTTTTCAACTGGTTTATACATAAAGTAACTGCAGGAAAGATTTGCAAGTGCTGCAACATCACTGATTTTTAGTGAGTTTTCAGTCATTAATGTTGCAGCAGCCAACAATAATGACTCAGATGAATGTTTAATAGCAACATAAGTATTATACAGTGTACAAGAATAGCAGTAGTTAATATTTCTTTCACATGTAATTGACATTGAATTTACTTTATACTCTTTAGAGGCAGGAGTATATTGTAATCCTCATGTCTATCCATCTGTCTGTTCATCAATCCTGCCATCCGGCACTCATTAGTGCAACTAGTCCCGCAGTTTCTGATGGATTACCATGAAACCTGGTAAATAATA
Source organism: Margaritifera margaritifera (assembly GCA_029931535.1). Taxonomy (NCBI): domain Eukaryota; kingdom Metazoa; phylum Mollusca; class Bivalvia; order Unionida; family Margaritiferidae; genus Margaritifera; species Margaritifera margaritifera. The sequence goes on from JAQPZY010001594.1 coordinate 1,834,768, forward strand.
TGACCATCACCTGAAGATGCACATATCAACAAATCACTTTTCTCCATCAATTTGTTTTAGAGTTATTGGTCTTTTTGTCTTGGCGCAGTGTATGACACAATCTCATTAGTTCAGCTAGTTCTACAGTTTTTGATCGATTACCATGAAACTTGGTAAATACAAAGATCATCACCTGAAGATGCACATATCAACAAATCACTTTGCTTTCATCATTTTTGTTAGAGTTATTGCCCTCTTTGTCTTGTAAAAATTTAAGACACAATTTGCTAGTGTAACTAGTCCCACAGTATTTGATGGATTGCCTTGAAACTTGGTAAATATTATACTCATCACCTGGAAAATACTCTGGGAAAAAACACCAACCCACAGAAAGCTACTGGCAAGCTTTCTCACATACCCACGTTGGCTGAGTCAAGACTTGAACCCATGCGGACAGAGGTGAGATGTGAGTGATCTGTAAAGGCAAGCACCTTAGACCTTAGACCACTCGACCACCCAGGGGACCCAAGGGATTGCTGTGAAATTTAGTACTTTTTATTATGGTCATCATTAGAAGATATGCATATTGACAAACCCTTGTACATGCACTATTTTCAGACGAGTTCTATATGCTTTTTTAAACTATAAATTCATTTCATCATGGCAGTCCACTTTTATTGCTCCCTTGAACAGCATTATGATGAGGGAGTACTGTGTGTATTTTGCACCATGATGTAGCTTGGTATAAGGTGACCTCACCTAAAAGGCAGTCCACTTTTAAGGTTCCCATGAACAATGTTGTAGTGAGAGAGTACTGTAATTCAGAGTATGCACTGTTTACAATTGGGTGTGCATAATACACTTGCAAATATAGTAAAGTATGTAATTCTAATCACTTTTATGACTTTCAGGACAAACTTCACAAGCAGCTCCGAAACCCCGTATCTCCCCCAGCTCCTCAACAGAGATGTCAGACCGCCAGTTTGCCATCATATGCTCAGAGAAACAAGCTAGGGTAACTCTTACTTTAGAACAGCACAGTCATAATATCAAAGACTATGTTTCTCATTGATTTGCAAGAAATAATAGGTGGTTATTATAATGCTGTGGTGTTTGATCAGCAACAGTAACATTTATCTGGGACCTGTTACTGTGGTTCACTATATTCCATCAAGCAAAAAGTTATTCTCTTTTCTGAACAATAAGCAAGATAAAAAAAAAGGAAACAAAACTCTGTCACATTTGTTATTAAAATCATATTAGGCAAATGAAAACATATAATAAGCTTTAAGTTGGACATTTGTATATAAAAAGAAAAAAGTATAGGTTTTACATGCATCTTTTAAGTAATCTTTAAATTTTATTTCAGGTTGTAGCATTACCATCACAGACCTGTCCATATAAGGTTAGGATATCCGAAACTTCTTTTGTTGTCAGAGCTGATATTGTTTCCTTTAAAGGTAACTTTAACAATTGGATTGTTATCCCCATACTGACTAAATTATGAGTGGATATAGTATTTTGCCCATGCAAAATTTTTTTGATTTGTTTGTTCATTACATCATCCATATCTTGGAACCTATTACATCTACATTTATGAAAATTGTTATGTGGTACATTTTTAGTAAAGTAACTCGACAATATCAAAAGTAGGTCACCATTACCTATATTTATCCCCCTCCCCTTAATGTGGTTTGGGCATACAGTGTTTCCTTTATCAAGTTGTCTGTCCATCTGTTTAAATTTGGCAATATGGTCAGTTTCTTAGGCACTATGTTGGGGTATTTCTCTTCCCTAAACACATTTGTAGTTTGCTCTGTAGTGACTTTTCTATTTACCCTATACCTAGTACCTAGATTACATTACTGTAACTACAAATACTTAAAAATATTGCATCAGCTGCCACTAGAACAACCAATTTCATTTTTTTATGTTTCTAAAACTTCACAGTAGAATGACAAAGTCCAAAACATTTCAAAGCTATTTTGAAACAACCCCTACAAATGTATATGAGAGCACACTTATCTTTACACATTAGTGGTCATCTGTTCAAACCATAGTGGTCACCGATTTTATGGGTCAGTAACCTCAACCTTACAACTGCATGTTTAAGGTGTTAATTCAAAACTAAATTTGAATCTTTTTTACTTGATCATTGTTTGGTGAAAATTTTAAAACCAAAATAAAATTAAATTGCTTATTCTAGTGGCAGATGATTAAATATGTTTACCTATTTGTAATTGCAGTAATATAATTTAGGTACTCCTATCAGTTAGAATTATATACTAAATATAGTTTCTGCTGTGCTCATTTGAAGTCATATGACCAAAAACACATGGCGTAATAACCAAAATGGGCACATACACCTTAAGGATTGACCATTTGTTTAAGTTCATTGAAGTATAATTTTTAAAAAAACACTATACACTATCTACAAATGCATGCCAGACAATAGACCATCAAGCAAGACAACACTGCAGAATAAATACAACACAGGATCATCAGAAACACAGAGTAGTTATGAGGTCATGTGCATACAATTAATCCTTACAGTAGGCAATAATTTGATTTATCAAATAGCACATGTATACATTTGTGTCATGACATCATGTCATATATATGACACTGGGGGATGGCATTATGTCATATATATGACACTGGTGGATGGCATCATGTCATAAATATGACACTGGGATGACATAATTTCATAAATATGCCACTGGGATGGCATCATTTCATAAGTATGACACTGTGGGATTGCATCATTTTATAAGTATGACACTGGGAGATGGCAGCATGTCATAAATATGACACCAGGTTGGCATCATTTCATAAATATGACACTGTTGGATGGCATCATTTCATAAATATGACACTGTAGGATGGCATCATTTCATAATTATGACACTGTAGGATGGCATCATTTCATAATTATGACACTAGGATGGCATCATTTCATAAATATGACACTAGGATGGCATCATTTCATAAATATAACACTGTAGGATGGCATCATTTCATAAATATAACACTGTAGGATGGCATCATTTCATAATTATGACACTAGGATGGCATCATTTCATAAATATAACACTGTAGGATGGCATCATTCCATAAATATAACACTAGGATGGCATCATTTCATAATTATGGCATTGGGGGATGATGCCTAATAGCATCACCTTCTACTGTTCTTATTCTGTATTGTTTTGTTATGACTAGTACAGCTCGCCATCATTATGATGCTCTTCATATAACATGATTCCAGATATAGCACAGTACTGCTATGAACCCCATGTCCAAAAATACACAAATTATTTTTTTTAAAATAAAAATATAAATAAAAAATGTAGAATTTTCAACAACTTTTAGCTGAAAAATTTATGTAAAAACTATTGTACTTGAACTGGTGTATCAAATATTTGACAATAAGGATTGAAAGAAAACATGAAGCTCAGTACTATCAGTATTATATCTTTATTTCCTTTTGAAAGTATCATTATGCGACAAAATTAAATGCACAAATTTACATAAAGTAAAATTATTCCTTTACATTTGACTGGCATATTGTATTACTTCCCTCTGCGCCACTCAACACCTGACACACATCACACACATCAGATTCATCAAATTTTCATTTATTTTTGCTGTACTGCAATTCAGTAGACAACATAGTTGGCAGTTATACTACTGCATTATGATGAGGGAGATATCTATCGTGCTTATTAGACATGAAGTTATGAAGCTTATAGATTAAAACAATATGCCACATTTTGAAAGCAGCTCACAGCATTAATATAAGATGAAGATTCATCAAATTTTAAGAAAACACTTGACAAAGAATTCTCTTTGGTAGTCATTATGTGATACCTGTCTTTGTTGCAGGTGACTGTGTGTGTTTAGCCTGCTATATTGCCAATGGTCATATCATGATGTATAGTTTACCCAGTCTGAAACTGCTGCTGGATGTGTACTTTGTCCCTCTCACAGACCTCAGGTATTTGGAGCACCGCAATTCAATTATTTGTTGTTTTTTTTAATAGAATCTTTTGTGTTTTGATACACGTTTTGATGCAATATCATAAACTCCCAGTTTTTGAAAGAACACATTTCTCCTTTGAATACATTACCTGATCACATGGATGTTTGGAAGAAGCTCTGCTACCTCTCGAATCCAGCAATCACGGAAAGACAAAACAATTTATCTTTCCCGTCTATATTCCATATAGATGAAGGAAAGAAACTCTTTCCAACCCTTGCCCTTACCTCCCCTCACCACTGCTAGGTGGCTACAGTTGTTTACCAAGTTTTAGATTTTGCTGATACGATATACATCATATCTAATACCTCACACAGAATCTAAGTTAATTTTGTGTATTATTGACCATCCATTTACAAAGTTGGTATAGTATTGAACGTTGTTACGACTAGGGGTAATGTAACAAACGAAAAGACTCAAACAAGCTTTCAAGATTTAAATACAAATATTTAATTTCCTAAAATATTAAAATATTTCAACAAACAATCCAAGTGAAAGAATTAAAAATAACTTACAGTATAGAATATCTTTAAAAGTCCTAAATTGTTCTAAAGTTCACTGATCCGGAAGTTAATCCAAATATTCCGAATGAAGTAGGTTCCGAATGAAACCTTCACTGTACTGATGTACTAACAAGAATCATTTATACCCAAGTGTTATAAATTCCAAATAGTCCTTGTGAATGGAATATCACAAGTTCTAAAAAACGTTTCCGATAATTCCACGGAGCTGTATGATTATTAAAGTTTAAGAAGCAGTACTTAATCTCGAATGTACTGTATGATGATATATATATATATATATATATATATATCACTGAAGCAGAATATCCACACACAAAATGAACCAAATTCGTTTATGACCTCTCAGGCTGGCAAACTATGCTAGGAATTCCTGAACACAGTAATACATCATATTATATAGCTTCTGACTGCGCAAAACAGAACAAGGAAAAACCAATTTAAACTGGACTGCGACTTAAAAACAATTTAATCCTTCTAGATTACAACCCTCTCCGAACCAATCAGAAACTATGTTATGTGTGACACCGCTAAAGTACCTATGCACTAACGTTTTTACCAGTCAATAAAGTGTTGACTCTTAAATGAATCATAGAAGGTAGGTCAGGAGTTCAACCCTCACGCGCTAAATCATGTGATATATTAATGCTATAATGTACTGAGTCACATTGAAATACCATATATGTACTTTCTGCAAGACGACAGCTGTTAGACTATTATGCAGAGATCATAAACGTATACTATTATTTAAAAACGAAATAATACCGTATTTACCGTATATCTTGGGACACCGTATATCTTGGGACACCATAAATTTATTTTTAAAGTAATTTTTTTGTGCACTGTATGTTCTGGGACAGATCGTTTTTTTCGAGTCGTAAGTTGTGGGACACCTTTTGAATCATAATATCGATAGCTTAGCTGGTAAAAAAATGCACTCAAACTTATATTTTATTACATAAATAAAATAAAAACCGCTGTCAGTGTTGTTTGTTTACACTTTTCTTCTTAACTGCAAACTTTTGAAGAACAAATTTTGATAAATATATGGGCAATATAGGAGACTAGATGTTTGCACTACGTACAAAATACGTGCAAGTCGGAGCAACCTGTACTTGTATTATAATTTGTTTTACTGTATAAACACTGTTTGATGCAGTAAAAGTTTTGAGTTGATTTATATTTGCCTTTTTCATAAGCCAGATCTAATTCCCAAGTAATATTTCCTCAGTTATCTGCCAGTGCAAACCCTTTAGCTTGTAAAGGCAGCCTCACTTTGTTTTCCCAACCCTTTGATCGAGCTCACTTTGTTTTCGTAACCCTTTGATCGAGCCGCAAAGTTGATACTTGTTCATTGTTCAGTGCCAAGTAGAGTCCTATATTAAGCTGACAGAATTTATTTGAACTTCCTGTGATCATGCCGCACAATTGACGCCGGTTCAGTGAATACTGCTAAAAAGAAATCAAAGCCGGCTTCCCTTGCTCGACCGACTTTGTATATAAAAAATCTGCACACTTAAAAGAATCCAAAGTCGGCTTCCAGGGTCTGCTTGCTTACTACAAACTTATCCATCACGGCTGAGATGTATAATGTGGTTTATTTTGTTTTATTTGTATTCCCCTTTATATATGCTAAAATAGTACGGTAACAATGAATGTGAGGAGTCACTTTTATTGTAACAATGTGTGATAAGTTTTCCATTCAAACTGTTCCATTGTTTCAATTTATTTTCGAAATTGCTGTGAATACCGGTAAAAAGAAACCAGAGTCGGCTTCCCTAGGTCGGCCTACTCTGTATATAAAAAATCTGCATACTTGAAAGAATCCAAAGTCGGCTTCCGGGGTCGGCTTGCTTTGTAATAAAATAATCTTTGTATTTGATAGCCGAAGTCTCTACCAGGTGTGTTTATTCACCACCCAAGCATCTATTGTTTGCCACCTGTCATTATAATTGATGTTTGCAGGGTAAATACATGGGTGCAACATCATACACAGCATTAATTGTCTTTAAGAATATTTTTTTTGTACAAGGGTAACCCATGCTAGCAAAAATGTTGTCATTTTCACTCACAGTCAATGTATTTACTAATAATGATTTTTATTTGCGAAATATTATTACATTGTTAACCTGGATATAATACACTCTTGGTTATTTTGCACCATACACCGGATCATGCGTGAATTGCTGATGCCTTCAAGCAATCGGTTATTTCTCGGTCTCTCTCTCTTTCTATTGTTTGTGATTTTGCTGGATCCAATTTTCAGTTTGATAATATACCGGTATTCAAACTTCTTAGGACAGCCAAACATGATTTGTTTATCTATATTCACGTCAATAAAATAATGTGTCAATGTTGTTACCGGACATAATCTATACACACGACCGGTACTCTACATTACCAGACCATGTCGTGTTAGTGGATAAGTTAGTGATAGTGGATACGTTTGTGTCTTTTATACATAAATTGCTTATGAAGAACAAAAAAGAGGAATAAAAAAGAACAGTACAAGGTTAGTTTCTTTCAGTTTATTATCAAATAAACGTTAAATTTACCTACCTTATTGTAACATGAAGTGCTGGGGGGGGGGGCAGCAAATTAAACACAATTTGTTTCGGTTCTTAAGTTCTGGGACATATGATCTAGTTGGAAAAAAGTTTAACCATAAGTTATGGGACAGGAAAAAAATCATTTATTTTATCTTGTCCCAAGATATGCGGTAAATACGGTGCATAATTCCGTAACAACATAAATGTATTTACTCTATGTTGCAATCATTATTTTGAGATTTTTTGGGTTATATTTTTGTGATTTTTTTTTTTCTTCTGATTTTTTTGTTCTCATTCTTGTCATTTCAAATTAAACAATGGCAATGTTATGTGCCAAAATCAACAAGGATACACATGGTATGTGTTGTATTTGCAATGTGTTCATTGACTTCTAATGGAAGTGTATGTGTGAAGTTGTCAGGAGGAATTTGGTGCATGGCTTTTCAATAAAGCTTGAAGAGATAAGTCAAGTCTCGGGCAACAGAAAGTGACGTAACTTCCAATAGTGGCTTGGAGTTATAGAGTGTCCTCCCTTATTTTTGGCAGCCAGTGGGCATAAGTCTCCTTGCATGTCTGAGCACAGCCTTAAGGCCTGTAAGTCCAGGCGCATGGGGTATTGATCCATTTTGCCATTAGTCTAGGCTGTTTAACACCATTCTGGCTGCTGACCAGCCAGTCTAGCCATCTGGCCAGCTGTACTCCACAATCAGTGACTTAGAATCCATCATTTCAGTGAACCATGCCTTATATCAGCAAGCCGCACCTTGATATGTGGAGCTGTTCAGTGATTTGGTTAGCCAATTTGTCCATTTTGCCGCAAGGACCAACCAGGTGGTTCACTGAACCAGCCGTCCAGCTAAAAACAGTACCATCCATCCAGCTGAAAGCAGAGCCGACCAGCCAGCCTATTGCTGGGCCATTCATCAAGGTGATAGCTGAGCCAACTGGCCAACACACTTACTGGCATTTCATACTGGCAGGACAATTCATGGCACTTGCCCTGCTGCTGATGCAACTGCTGTCTCATATCTTTACAGCTTATCCATTGGGGTGATATCAAAATGTACACAGGTCCCTGCCTCCCAGGATGTTTTATTCTGATGTTAACAGAATACCTGATGAGGACAACACCCACAGTGAGTGCAGGGATAAGTTTGACTTCTGCTGATTTCTAATTGCCCAGCCCCATGAGCTGCAAACCAGGCTTAAAAGTTAAGGCTTCAGTGGATTTGGAAGACAAAGATGAACAGCCATCCTTCCGTCATCTTCCACAGTAAGCAAAGGTTAAAGAAATATCTGACCACCTGACTGATAAAATAAAAGACCCAGGCAATTCCAAGGCTTTCTGTTTGAAAAGCCAGCTACCAGCATCATTCTCTCCATGCTGGTATTGCACACATTCACCGATGTTCAGTAGTGAGGTGCCATCCTTGGACAGAAATTTTGTGGCAGTCAGTATGACCAACCATCTGTTTTATAAGGTGGAAAAAAATGTCTTGCATGCCACCTCCAAGTTAGTGTAAAGCATGATCACTAGATTTTCCTTGGCTAGCAATTTTTCAACTGGCAAAATAGTAGGTATCGGTCATGCATGGGAATCCACAGCCCGCATTGCCATGGTGATTAACAGTGCCATGCTTCAGACGACGGGTAATGCCCTTACAGCTTTGGCTAACCTGGATCTTGTGTCTTTCCACAATTGCTTGATTTAAGTGGTAGCAAAGCTTCTTCCTAACATTATTGTGATCAGGTAAGCGTTCTCTAAAACCATAATTTATTACAAAGTTTGCTATTTCACATACATCACAACATTTTGGTACATTTCTTAAATAAAAGTCCATGTAGACAGACAAATTGGGCAGAAATTATATCAATAATAGTTGTGAATTAAAACAAAGATATGCGTCATGAAATAGATCCAGTTAACTAAATCTCATTTTTCCAAACCAGAGAGCCCTTATAAAATTCAGTATTAACTACTTTGAAAGGGCAGGTCAACTTCCTTCAATATCAAGTTGTGTGTCTGCCACAGAGCATGTGACAGCCATAAGAGTCTCAGTAGAAAGCTGCATCAGTAGAACTGTTTGGAATAAGGTACCTCGTTATAAAGTTTGATGGGAAGCAGTCCCCATTTATGTTTATGGGACTCATTGGTACTGCAAAGTGATCACATTTATTCTCTCTGTTGACATATATACTTGCCATGCTTGAATTTAAATAAGAAACCTACACTTGACAAGGTGATTCATGTTTGGAGAAACCCCTTGTTTTCTCTTAACATTTGTCAAATTTTTTGCATTTTAGGATTGCTAGGACGTTTTGCTTTAGTAACCATGGCCATGCATTGTACATGTGTTCTCCAACAGAGATGCAGAAACTGACCTACTCTGCTGCATTATGGTAAGTTACATAGAATGAGAGAATTTTTTTACATTTTGGGAAGTTTTGATTGGACTTGGAAATTGTTCCCTTTCAACTTTTAGAATTAGAGATGCCAATGATGCAAAATCATGTAAATTTAAACCATGTGATTCAAACAGTACGATGGCACATACAGGATAGCTCCGCCTATACAGTCTTTACAATTTTCTATTCAGCAAGATTGAACGAGTACTGACAAGTTCAGTCCTAATATTTTTTCCAGTGGCCCTAGTTTTTCCTAATTTTCCAACTTTTTTGTTAGCCTTTTTTCTGTATTTCTTCCAAAATGTCCCTACTATCCCTGCCTTTTATCAATTTTATGTTGACAATCAACAACACACTGCATGAATGGCCAAAGCAAAGCAAACTCAGAAATGGTTTCTGTGATGTGGAGCTTGGTGTTCCAGACAAATGATGCAAGCTGGACTAAGAAGACAGCACATATGTGAATAAGAGCTTGCTTTAGTTCAAGATTGCAAAGGCAAGTCAAGTAAATGTTTTATTTTGTTCAGCAATTTACATAAATTTCAGAGGATTTTTCTCTATAAAATATCCATAGATTGCCCTACTTTTTCCCTACTTTTTTTATAAAAAAGTAGCCTAATTTATTCCTACTTTTTCACAGGGTTGCTGGAAAGACTGTCGTAACTATCATTGGTGACATGAGTAGCTTAGGTAAATTTTATAAATTTAACCACACAGATTATTTCTCTAATGATGAAACTGCAGTCTTTTCTATTGCATCAGATCTATTCATTTTTTTACTACAAATAAACACTATCTCAATTGTACAGAGACATTTGTCTTCACTGTGTGATGGAGGGAGAGAGAGATAAATACATATAATTGTGCAAATATTAGATGAAGACATGTTTACAAATGTTTTTTGTAAAGAGTTAAAATGTGTGAATACTAAATGCTAAAATACTTTATTTTCACTAAACCTCATATTTCATAGGACTTAAGTTCCAAGTGTGTGCAAGTAATCAGTTTTTGTATAATAATAATCATGAGAGAAAGAGATTTTGTTCTGTATCTTTGTACAGTATCTTCTAGCAGCAGTCACTTTTTGCGGGGACAGTTTCAACAACGTTTATTTTATCAAAGTAAGCATTCAACAAAACAAGCATTTACTTTCAAAACTCCTCAAAAGGGAGCTCTTGTGCATTTAAATCCAAATAATATTATTTAGCTCATGGATTTATGTAGATAAAAAGGGTAAGAAATGAACATAATTAACTTACTAATACAATTTTAATGGCTCTATGAATCACATGGTCAATTGGTTCCACCTATTGACAAACAATTTGTATTGAAATATATATATTTTAATTGGCATGCAAGAAAGAAAAAAAATTGCAGGCATATTTCCTGTATTGCATGCTGCTGGTTGTCTGCATTTGTAACATGAAAGGCAGATAATATTGAATATTGTGAGATAATTGTTTGAGAAACTAGACTGTAAATGGCCTCAGTTAGCCTGATGCTGATAGTCAAGAAAGAAGTACAGTTAGTTGCCTACATGACTAAGGGTGGTATTATGGGTTAGCATCAGTATTAAGATGTCAAAGAGGAAGGTAGATGATGTGTGTTACTTTAATTTCAACAAAAAAGAAATGTGGCTGGATAAGAAAAAGTGATAGTGGACTTAGATTGCTTTCTGCAATTTGTGCAGTAAGCACTTCAGCATTAGCCATGGTGGACAGGACTATGTTGTGTTCACTTTTTTCAAGAAAGATCAATCTGGAGTAAGAGTGCTACATCACATCTGATCAAGCTGCCAAGAAGGCTATATGGAAATATGTTCAAGAACACTGTAGTTCAGCACAAGACTTCTGCAAATAAGAAAATTATTGTGAAACCTTTAAACAATAAGTTGATTTTGTCCGAAAAAGGTATTTTTTTTCTCTTATCTGTGTTATAATTGTGACAAAAATAATTTTTGAACAAAATTAATAGTACTTAGGAACAAAGCATAGAAACAGCAAGGTACGTAAATTTCACATATCTAGACACAGCTAATTTGCTGTGACCGTGTTGTGACGTTTCCATGCAGGCAAACCTCACTAAATTTTTTTCTCTGGAACTTAACATGTCTACATGGTGAGGTTCCCCCTGCATGTATAGCATAGCTGAAAAGCAAGAGACTTGGATGTTATGGTTAAGTCCAATATCATAACAGAAAAGGATGACATTTATTTATTTATTTTGCCTGTAATTTTTTCATATTATTTCCTGTAACATGCTTGTATTTGTAGCAAAATATTACCACATGAAGATTATTATTATCACTTCAATATAGAGAATGATTAACAAGCAATACAACATTCAGCACATCTGTTACATCTCCCATATAGACTCTCGTTAAGTCGTTTCCAACTGCAAACAATATAGATCTGTATCTGCTGTCACATAATGGGCTAGCAGATCAGGGTCTATGTTGTTTGTTCTACTGATTAATCCTAACAAAATGCATAGACCCAGATCTGCTGACACATTATGCTTTGTCGGATCTTGGTCTGTGCAGTTTGCAGTTGGATCCGACTTGTAAGTGAGTATATAAGGTAAATCCTGTCTTGGTCCTGTCTACATAAGCAAATTAGGCCTTAGTCCTGTTCCACTGATGTCATCAATACTGCTGAAAGACAAATTGACCTAAGACCATATATATATATATATATACATGCATAAAAAGTCAGCAAGTGTACATGCAGTTTGATAGACAAAGAGTACATTGCAGCCTGTGTCATGATGATCTGTTCGAATTTAAACACTTTCGCACCTGTTATTTTCATTTTGGTATTTTATAACATCACGTTTATTTCAATATAATTTTGGAAATTGTTGAAATTATAACCCTAGGTAAATGGATATAGCCACTTTCTATAGATCAGCATGTATGCAGCAATGAAAATAAGTAACATTAATTTGCATGATCACTGAAACAAAATGAAACAATCAGAAAACATTGTTGCTTAAAACAGGGACTTTAGTGAGCACATGGCAGAAGGACATTGTTGGGAAACTAATGAAGAATGATATGATATGAGGTAATAACTAGGTCTGTGTGATATGAGGTAATAAATAGATCGGTGCTATTCACACAGAGGTTCATGAACTAGTGCCACTGCATGATATCTGTCTAGGCAGGGCTAACCCAAGTGCCTGTCAGATAATTTATTGATATAGCTTTGCATACAATTCCATTGGATGATTTTGCCAATGTTTCCATCATTCTGGGCATTTCAGAATGCTTGCATCGGGGCAGTGTTTTCAAATGTAATTGAAAAACACAGTACAGACCCTGAAACGGGTAATTTTACCAAATCTGCATTTCGTTTGTGATTCATTTGAATTTGAAATGCATTCAGAATTTATTTATGTTGCATTCTGTTTGCATTCCATTCACATTCGCATTGAAGTTATCATGTTATCATTTTTCAATAAGTGTCTCAAAAATGCATTCTGATTTTGCATTTTTCACTTCCATTCATCATTTCTTTTTGTACAAGTTCATTTGGAACAACGAGTTGGGTTTTCAGTTTCTGTGAGTAGTCAAGAGAGAACTATTGCTGTCATATCTTGTCTTATTGAAAGTGTTTTAATGAAATTGCAAATGCATAATATGCAAAAAATAGCATTGAATTTTTAATTAAAAAAAATTAACTGCAACTGCAATAAATGTAAAATATAGTTGTAGAGTATTTGTCAGCAGAGTAAATTTCATTTCTTATTTCATTCAAATATCATATATACAACCACTGATGAGTCATGATGCCATCACATCAGTGGCACTTGTTTATGTTTGTCTTGACAAGAACAATGTCATGGCTTGTAAGAGGTGAAGAATTGCAGTGTAAAGAATTTGATCTTGGATTAAATGCAAACGGGCTTTCAGCCATCGAAAGTCAGTGACAGCTTGCAAGCAATCAATTTTCAGACCATTAATGATATGTATTCATGTGTCGTTCCATTTTTATCTATCATCCATTGTTCTGCAGGTTTTTATGTCTGCCTTGACAAGAACAATGTCATAGCTTGTAAGGGGTGAAAAATTGCAATCTAAAGAATCTGATCCTTGAAAAATGATTTAAACTGTGGAAATTCAACAGCAGCTTGAAAGCAGTCAATTTTTAAATACATTCCTAAAATGCATTTGCATTTCATTCCATTTTCATTTATCATTCATTGTTCTGCATTTTGCATTTGCGCTATCCATTTTCTTCAAGATGCATTTATCGTTTTCTTTGCATTCTGAATTCATTTGCATTCATTCTTCATTTGTTTTCCATCCATTCTTGCTCTTCATTCTGTTTGCATTTCACCAGTAAAATTACCAAGTTTTGTGTCTGTAGATGAGAAGGTACTGTATTACCTGTAATTTTCAATACACCTTAATTTTTCATTTGCAAAGTTCACGGTAAAAAAGATTATTTATCATTTTCTTAAATGATAATTTTTTTTTTTACCTTTAATTGTTTGTACACCTGGAAGAATAATAAAAAGTGCAGGACTTAAACTATGGTCAGAATAAGTGGAGAAGTGACTTTTCCTACGTGATATAAAAGGGAGAAGTGAAAAAGAAAATAAGTAAGAATATAATTTTCATTCACAAATGTATATTTATTGCTTTAAGATATCAATAAGTAAAGTCACAACTATGGTCAACAGAAAAAAATATTTTTGTGTAAACTACAACAGAATGCTCTGCTCATTTTTTTTAAAATTAAAGACAACAGTGGTGCACATTTTATATACTTATAATGTATTGTAAAAAGAATTAACAATCTTTGGGAAAAATCTCTTCCTGGTACTAGAAAAAAAAAACTGATGTAATCAAAGCAATATCGAAACAGATCCTGTGAAGAACTTTTTTTACAAATGCAAAACTCTGTGGTAAAAATATAACAATTTATTTATTCATTTATTTATTTTATTTATTTATTTATTTGTGTCTTTGTTTATAAATTTGCTTGTTAGCTGGTCACAATATTATTTACATGCACAATTCCAGAACCTGTTTGCTCTGTTCATTCTAATCAAGAAAATAAAGGTGCCCTGTTTGTATACCTTATATGTTATCCTACAGACAACTTTACACATGTGTTTCTATTCCCATGGGTTATTCAGTACTATGTTTTTTTTAATAAAACAATAAAGGTCAATGGCAATCCTTAGGACTGTCACAATTACACACATAAACAACATCATTTCATTTTTGTCATGTACATGTATACAAAATCAGTATTCCATTTAAACAAATAAAGCATGTGACTTATGATGTGAAAAAGTTCAGAATCCTAGTAAAATCAAAAATGGCTGACAAAAGTAAGTGATCAGAAGTTTGTAAATATTTCACAGAGGCAGAAACTAGTGGAAAAAAATTGAAATGCAACAGAGTTGGCTTATCTAGGTGGTTGCGCTGGCACAATGTCAAATCATCTACAGCACAAGCATAAATCCTTTCACTGAAACTGGTTCCAAGAAAAAGATCTTCACTCAGTTAATTACAGCCTTCAAAACTCCTGTGCTTTCTTCAATGTCAGAAGTAAAATGGTTTTAATGCACTTAAAGCAGTCATGATGCGCGTGACCTGAGATCTCTCAGCATAGAGGAGAGGGAATGTTTCAGAACTTTCTACACTGAGCTTAGTCCCTCATATGATTTCCTTTTTTAATTCCAATTTTGATACCCAGTAAATTACAATAGGCTTTATATGAATGTCAACTTTGCCAGTCATATCTATGAGCAATGCTACATCATCTAAGCTTTGTGTGCCATTTTTAATAAAGTTCTTTGAGACAACCACCTGCTGCTGCTGAGTGACTGCCTGATGTACAAGTAACACTGTTGCTGCTTTTCTCGAATTAATGTAAATAGAGTGTACTTGTGTCGTGTGTTATGTGTATATATGTCAAAAGAGAAATGAGATTTGTAAATTTTAAATTTTGAGTAGCAGTTAGTTTAGGATAAAAGAAAAAATTTGGTCTTGTTACCAAAATAGTTGCATTGATAGATTGCTTAAATGGCACTTACCTAGGTATTATATAAAAACTAGTGCAGTAATGCATATTCAACTTAAGTCATTGAGATGGGTTGGTATTTCACCAGTGTCTGTCAGACTTGCAGATAAAATGTAATAAACTTATAAACTCTTTTTTATTCTAATCAAGATACTTGTATACTTTAGCGACAAATATTATCCTTCAGCATTGGTGATAAAGAGACTGATTATCACTTTGACTTTGTTGTTTGAGAAAGCCACCTTCATTATTGTCTACTATGACAATGTAAAATCACATTTAAACAGAATCATTTATTTTCTTACAAGATGCATTTACACATTTTTCACAGACCTAGTCCAGTTACAGATGACTGATAAGAGGGTATTTATGTGTTACATAGGTGCAAACAGTTACAGATGACTGATAAGAGGGTGTGTTACATAGGTGCAAACAATTACAGATGACTGATAAAAGGGTTTTTATGTATTACATAGGTGCAAACCATTACAGATGACTGATAAGAGGGTTTTTATGTGTTTCATTGATGCAAACAATTACAGATGACTGATAAAAGGGTTTTTATGTATTACATAGGTGCAAACAATTACAGATGACTGATAAGAGGGTTTTTATGTGTTGCATATGTGCAAACAATTACAGATGACTGATAAGAGGATTTTTATGTGTTACATATGTGCAAACAATTACAGATGACTGATAAAAGAGTTTTATGTGTTACATATGTGCAAACAATTACAGATGACTGATAAGAGGGTTTTTATGTGTTACATATGTGCAAACAGTTACAATGACTTATAAGAGGATTTTATTTGTTACATTGGTGCAAACAGTTACATATAAGTGATAAGATGGTTTTTGTGTGTTACATTGGTGCAAACAGTTACATATAAGTGATAAGAGGGTTTTTATGTGTTACATTGGTGCAAACCATTACAGATGACTGATAAGAGGGTTTTTATGTGTTACATTGGTGCAAATCATTACAGATGACTGATAGGAGAGTCTTTATATGTTACATTGGTGTAAACCATTACAGATGACTGATAAGAGGGTCTTTATGTGTTACATAGGTGCAAACAGTTACAGTTGATTGATAAGAGGGTCTTTATGTGTTACATTGGTGCAAACCATTACAGATGACTGATAAGAGGGTCTTTATGTGTTACATTGGTGCAAACCATTACAGATGACTGATAAGAGAGGTTTTATGTGTTACATATGTGAAACAGTTAGAGATGATTGATAAGAGGGTCTTTATGTGTTACATTAATGCAAGCCATTACAAATGACTGATAAGAGAGTTTTTATGTGTTACATATGTGCAAACAGTTAGAGATGATTGATAAAAGGGTTTTTATGTGTTACATATGTGCAAACAGTTAGAGATGATTGATAAGAGGATTTGTATGTGTTACATATGTGCAAACAGAGATGATTGATAAGAGGGTCTTTATGTGTTGCATAGGTTGAGAATATTAATGTGCTGCAATAAATATGTGACTTACTTGCACCCTGCTCATAAGTCACATAATCTAGTTATGATCTTTTTAGAGTTCTACACCCCGCTAGAACATGTTTTAACAGAAATACTAGGGTTATATATTTTAATAATGGACCAGCCATATTTCAAAAATTTTGATTTTGTGGTAATAAAGGTTCTTACATAAGTGCCCCTTTGAAATAAATATTATAAAATTAGTTGAATAATTTCTAACTTTTGCAAGCACAATTTTGAAATGATATGTCTTGTTTCATAAATTTCATTGAAATTAGCACAAATATATGATTTCATCACATAATAAAGTGAGAAAACTGTAATCAAATCAAACTAGTATAAAGTAGTTAAATTAAACTGAAGCACAATTGGAATGCCTCAGACATTATGCTCTTGCTTTATATCACATTTTGAAGACATGATTTGTTTGAATATAAAAAATATACATAACAGCTTAAGCAATTTTTCATTTCTCCATGTGTCGAGGTGGGGCCAATAATCCCCTCCCCACTTGCTTCGTGTTGGGGGGGGGGGGGGCTAATACCTACAAATCACCACCATGACTGGGCAGGCAGGTCTTGTGCTTCTCCACCACAGAGTGGGCTGGTCGATATTTTTGATGGACATTTGAATAGTCAATGAATGAAGACCACTCATGGTAAGACAGACGTTAGATACCGTTTGAAGAATCAATCGTCTTTATGTCAATTATATATTTGACAATGAAAAAATCATCTCAAAAGAGTCTTGTATATTCAATATATGTGTGTTTAGAAGAGGTTGATCAGCTATGTAGTATATTTCTATTTACAGTTATTGCCAATGTCAAAAAAGCAAATGCATTCCCAATTCAGTTTAAACAATATAGCCCAGGAAGTTTATGTCATGATCCTTGGAAAGTAGATTATGGACACTTCTCTGAATTTTACGTTTTTACTTTATGCAAAGAAATTGGAACAAACTTACGTGCCGACTTAATGAGAGGCACACCTTTTGGCTCCCTTTGAACAGCTTAAATTTATCCTATTGTTACAAAGGAAAAGTAATCCTCTGAGATATGGACAATTAAATTCCAAATGACAACTACTGCTATTTAAAATAAAGAAAAGAACAGAAAACACTGAATTTACAATGAAATGTGAATCCCAAGCTTAGTCCTTAAGCACTAGTGGCAGTACACAGTCAACAACAGTACATGGTCACAAGGTTGAATATACACAACTTTGCACCAGCTAGATTCTGCATGATATAGCCAATAATGAACTAAAAGTGCCAAGCAAGCAAGCAATGAAGTATAGAGTAAGGTTGTTTTTTTTTTCTTCCCACAAATCAGATCAAGACAGATGTTTTCAAGCTTTTCAGAAAGAATCTTAATCCCTTCTCTCCCCCGACCCCTTGAAAATTGAATGGTCTGTCCCTAGGAGAGACTTGACTTCAGCAGATGTTCTACAGAAATCAGAGCAGTAGCCATTGTCAACACTGTTATATTTCACGAAGCCATGTGACTTTGAGCATTGTATTTAGCAGCACCAGTTATAACCCAGAATTTAAGAGAGAAAGTTTGTTAATTGTCTGCAATTAAACTGAATTAAATTTATTGCTGAAATGCACAGTGATGTGGGAAAATTGTAATGATTTCTAGATTAATCCCTCTCCCTCTCTGTGATAGTTAAGTTGCAATCAAAGATTTTCAAATTTTATTTTCCAACAAAGGAGAAGCATTTTTTCTCAATCACGGTTAATTTAAACTAATGACATTCTTTGTTAGATGTAAATCAGTGTCCTGCAGCACAATTTTCAGCAACTGCTCACAACCTTCTCTCTCTCTCTCTCTCTCTCTCTCTCTCTCTCTCTCTCTCTCTCTCTCTCTCTCATGTTTATAAATTGAGCCTATGGTTTATTCTTTTTAGTAGAATAGGCATTTTTGCTGACCCTGACCTATTTTCAATGCTATTTTTAAGCTTGTAAATAGATGCTTCCATTCAAAACATTATTTTTGTTAAAGTTTAAACATTTTTAATCAAAAATGACCCTTATGGGTAGTGCATCCCTCTTAGGCATAAAAGTTTATTTTAATAAGACATTAGACATTAAATGACTTAAAGTTATGCCCCTGATGGTGTGTCCTCCTGTCTTTGGTTTCAGCATTACTTTGCCAAGAATGGTAGGATTTCAACCAGAATTTACAACTTTATATTGATGAGACCTTGAATGAGTTTGATTTCTAGAGTTCCACAACAACACATACAGGACTTGTATCCTATAATTGCCTGTCCTCCTGACTTTGGTTTCCACAGCGTAACTTTTCCAAGTTTAATTGGATTTGAATTGAATATGGCATGCAGATTCATATTGATAAGAACTTGAATGAGTTCCAATCCAGCATTCTATGACAGTATTTACAGCAGTTATGCACCAAATTGTCCTTTGGCTGGTTGGTTGTTTGGTTGGCTGGTTTTATAGTAGCACTTTTAGCTCATTTTTGGCTATATCATGCAGAGGAAATGGGAGCTAAGGGTCCTGCCCAGACACACACCAATGCAACTGACATGGGCTGGCTTGGTTGGAAATTGAACCTGTGACCCAAGAATTACAAAACCAATGCTCTTGCTCTAGCATCTGAGCTACTGTGGCTCCCTCTGATTGTTCCTCCTGACTTTGGTTTCTGCAACATTACTTTACCAAGGAGTGTCAGATTTCAATTAAATTGGCATGCAGCTTTATATTTGTGAGACCTTGAATGAGTTTGATGTCCATTGTTCCATGACATCATTAATGAGTAATGTCCCCTGATAGTCAGTCCTCCTGACTTTGGTTTCTGTGGTTTGACTTCAGCAAGGATGGTTGGATTTAACTAAATTTGGCATGCTACTTTTTATTGAGACTTCTTAAATGAGTTTGATTTCCAGCATTCCACAGCATCATTGACAGGAGTTGTTGCACATAATTGCCCATCTTCCTGACTTTGGTTTCTGCAGCATAACTTTACTGAGGAATGCATACATGTGATTCTTACGTTGTTGGATGAAAATACCGTTTTAAAGGCTGTCTAGTGCACATACAGTTTTATACTTGAAATCTACTGCTTTTGAAAATGTAAAGATTTTTTTAAAAATATACGTTTGAAAGAAACAAAAATATTTTTACGCATTCTATCCACACATTACAGAAACCAGCTGGAACCAGTCTACTGGGGACCGAGCATGCAACTGCTGGTGCAATGATGCATGGCAAAGTAATCAGATTAAGAAGGTTAACATCTGTTAATTGCTGTTAATTGTAAAAGCTGTTAATTGATTACCTTATTATTGTAATCTGGAGAGTTTAAGGCCAGATGAGGGATGTTTTTTGAGGTGTTATAAGGGATAAAGGGATCAGAGATGAACCATGATGGCTTTTTAGTCTTTGATTACAAATTGGCTGACTTTTGGCAGAGGTGAGATAAAAGGAGAGACCAACCAAAACACGATTTTAACAGAATCAATTGAGAAAGTGTTTTGATTTTTTGTATGTCTTGAATTGTTATTGCATTGTTCAAGATGTTTTAAAAGGAATATTTAAGGACAGTTCTTATATTTTTTTGTACAATTCATGTTACAACACTTAAATGTGTGCTTTCTGCCAATGCTAAAAAAAATCACCAGCTAAGAAATATTACAAGTTAAGCAATGGTTGGAAATCCAGAGTTAAAGTGAATGCAGGCCAGTAGCAAAGGTTCTGAGTTTGCATTGTGTTTTTCATGCAAAGTGGATTTTGAGATAGTATATGGAGGAAGAAATGATATCACCAGGCATCTGCAGACACCATCGCATTGGGGCAATGATTCTTCTGTAACACACTCACTTTAAAGACCTTATTTGAGACTGGATCAGAAGTGAATAAAGTGGCACTTACAGAGACTTTGTTTGCAAATTTTGTGGTAGAGCACATTTTACCATTCCTCATAGCAGATCATTTTACTAAACTGGTTAAAGGTGTTTCCAGACTCTGAGATTGGTCAGAACTTTTTATGCCATCGGACAAAGAGAACACACATTGTCACTCAGGCCCTAGCCCCCCCGCCCCCCCCCCCCCCCCCCCCCACACACACATTCTATTGCTGATCCAGAGAGAAAATTCTCCATTCTTCGCAAAATACAAAGGAATTAAAGAAGAAATCTGGACCAGAAAACTTATGAGAGCCTGTTAAGTGTGAAACTTAATAATCACAATGAATGTCATCAGTTGTCACCAGTCTGTGGTCTTGTGAAGGTAACTAAAAATGCTTGTGGATTTTATAAAAATCTTTGCAGTGAACTATGAGATATACAACTCTTCCTTTTTCATTTAATTGACAATACACTGACTCATATTAATTAATTATGATTGTATCATTTTCCATCAGAATCTGATTCATGTTCAAAACTTGCTGTTTTATTATAGTATGAAGAGAACACATATTAGGGTAAAAAATGCACTTGTTTCTTTTTTAGTACCCTTAAAACATGTCAGATTTATGTTTATGGAAAGTCTACTGATTTAGAAGCCAATCTTCTGATCAAAATTTGTAAATCTACTGGTTTGATGCCCTGGTTCTGTCACATGTATCAGATTGTTGGATTTCAACCAATTTTTTCCTCCTGTTTGGAACACTACTGTCATTTCACGCACCTTGTTCAAACAAAAGAGTGAGTGAGCATGTCCTGCTGTGGCATTTCTGAAAATAATACATGAAAGATAAAGCAGATTCAGACAAATCATTAATGAGCAGGTTCAGACAAAATTATTGTATTCTTGAGGTATGCAATATTGTACGATTGTATTTTGATTGCAGTGATAATCTAGGAGAAATGCTTGGTGATTTGTTTCTGGCTGTAGTAGCCCCTGAGGCCCCAAAACAGAACTTCTTCAAGAACCTCTTCAGTGGTGGATCCAATACACTGGACAGGGAGGAGTTGTGTAAGTTTGTAAAGTTTTGATCCTGTCTATTCTCTTGTGCATCCATCTGTCCATGCATGTACATATTTGTACAAACATATGTCATTCCAAAATGTTATAAATGATCTCACAAAAAGCCTCATGCCTGTGATATCTTTAGGTGCCCGTCTGTGAAATCTGACAAGATATTCTGTGAGATTTTATTAACTTCTCTGAGATCTGGTTTTTGTATGCCTGCCATTAGGCAGATTGTATTATGTTCTGGTCATGTCCATCTGTCCGTACATCCATTAATAATTTGGTTTCCATGTGATAACAGGTTCTGCTTTCAGTACTTGCACCATACGTTTGCAGGTAGGTTGCCCTATAGGAGACAAAGAAATCTATTGATTTATGGGTCATAAGGTTAAAGTTTAACGTCACTGCGATGGACCAAGCAAATTACTGTATTTGACGGCCTATAAGTCAATACTTTTTTAACTGGAAGTCTGGGCTTCATCTTATACTCCGAATCGACTTATATATGGATTATGTCATTGAAATTGCTTTACCGTATGTTCATGTAATTTTTCGTACGTGAAAATCGTTGCATACAATGTACCAATAAATAATACCTATAAATAATACATGTACAGACCATCTTAATCATTTTCCCAGTTAATCTGGAATAGCATAGTGATACCATTAATATTCATGAAACCGGAAGTTACTAGCGAAAGTGACGAAGCCAAGGTGTTGATCTGGCTTCGTCTTATACTCCGCATCGACTTATATATGGATGAAGGATTGAAAATTGACGAAATTAGCGAATTTGACTTATACTCCGCATCGACTTATAGGCCGGCAAATACGGTAGTTTCAGTGCAATAACATCAGTTCTGTTTTACATAACCTATACGAGACAAAAAACTCCGTTGGTGTCGGGGTTTCAAGGTCAATGCTACATACATGTGACCTATGGTAGGCCAAAAATACTGTTTTAAAGGCCGTCTACCACACATACTGTTTAGTTGTTAAAATCTAAAATTTTGTTTTATAAAAATACCCAAACATGGTATTTTTATGCATTCTGTCAACACATTAGAGAAACCGGTAGGAACCAGTCTACTGGGGACCGGAAATGTTCCACTAGTACAACGACCGGTGCGATGATGCGTTGCAGAGTAGGATTAGATTTGTTAAAGAACAGCTGACATGTGCACACAGCAAGCTGCTAATTGATTAACTTATTGTTTGAATTTGAGGAGTTTAAGGCCAAATGCAGGATGTTTTTTGAGGTGATATAAGTAATAAAGAGATGAAAGGTGGTCCTTGATGTTTTCTGAGCCTTTGATGAAAATTGGCCGATCCTTGGTGGAGGGTAGATAAAATGAAGACCATAAAAAAGTTATTTTGGCAGACACACTAGAGTAAGTATTTTGATTTTTGTCCTGTTTAATTGTTATTGTATTGTTCCAGATGTTTTAAGAGGACAGCTTTTACATTTTTGTTCAATTCTAGACATGTTCTTTCTCCCAATGCTAAGAAACCACTGGCTAAGAAATAATACAAGTTCAACAGTGCTTGGATATCAGCGTTTAAGTGTGCGCAGGTGAGCAGCAAAGGTCCAGAGTTTACATTGTGTGTTTCAAAGGTATGCATCTTTTGTATTTCATAACTATTTAAAGTTTTCATGCACATACATTTAGTTCAAGCCCTAGATAAAATATATCAGTTCAAAATATATTACAAGATAATTAATTTTAAAGTTTGGCTAAATTATTCATAAAAGCATAAATACATGATGTATTTTCATTTTTATTTCAAGTCGAAATCAATCTTTATTTTTTTATTTACAGTGGTGAAACTTGCCAACAAATTTTGGGATCTGAGCCATGAAGAGAATGAAGCCTTTGAGGATAAGGCTTAGGAATACATCTCAAGTCCAAGTTAGGAACTGAACATAGCTTGGAGGAGTACTGGAGAGTAGTCAGCAACCTTACAAACCCAGCAACAGAAAAACTGAAGTTAGAACTTCTTTGCAGGCTGAGCGTGGTTGTCCTGTCATTACAACATTCTAATGCTGATACAGAGAGGAGATTCTCCATTCTTTGCAGAATACAAATTGATTCATGGGGAAATCTGGACCAGAGAACTGAGCCTGTTAAGTGTGAAGCGTAATAATCACCATGAATGTCATCAGTGGTCACTAGACTGATCTTGTGAAGGAAACTAAAAATACTATTGGATTTTATAAAAGAAAAATCTGTGCAGTGAACTATCAGATAAACAACTCTTCCTTTTTGATTATTCAGCTGTATATTGACTCATAATAAGTGATTATTATTGTAACATTTTCCATCATTTCATTCAGAATCTGAATCTGATTCATGTTCAAACTTGCCATTTTATTATAGTATGAAGAGAATACATATTATGGCCCAAGAAAGCACTTGTTTTGTTTTCCATCCCCATGAAACATAAAATTTATGCCAATAAAAAAACTACTGGTTTAGAGGACAATCAACTGATCTAAAATTTGTAAATCTACTGGTTTGAAATCCTCGTTCTGTCAGATATATGATGCTAGAGGTCATTGTGATTGACAATAGCAAAATGGTTTATGTGCAATAACTTTAATTCTGTTTGACATACTTCACAAACTATGCAGATGGTTTGTCCTGCAAGATATAAAGAAAATATTGCTTTTGGCATAAGAACATCAAAAGTGGAGGTCACCATGACTGGAGAAAGTATGATTTATCACAATAACTGGGTTCTACAAAACATGTCGTCACTAATAGTTACAGATATGTTGTTCTTGATGATACCAAGAAGGCGATTGATTGATTTTACTAATACCTTTTCAAATAATGCCAACAAACATACACTGAGGGTGCATTTTAGATTTACCTAAACTTTGTTACTATGACATGTTTTCTGGGATTTATTAAAAATTACTTTAAAAATGGTGTCTTAGCTCCAATTTCCATACCTTTACACCTGTTGCCACCAGACTCACATTTTTGGTACAGCTTGGACCATTTATTCACAGTTTATTGAAAATTGCTTTGAAGATACTGATTTATGTAACAGAAGCAGGGGTATCTTGTGAGTTCCTATTCAATTACAGATCTTTGTTTTTCTCACCTGCTGAAGCATGGCGAGACATAGCTGTAGTAGTGGCAACAGCAGTGTCAGTATGAAAGTTTTATGTTTTGAGTTTTGCAAGTCGGTGTGTGGGGGGGGTGAGGGTGGAGCAGATGAGAGACCAGGGTCTGTGAAACAATTTGGTTCTTATTTTGAAGATTATGTTTTGTACAAGTTTGTTGATAAATGGAATTATTGATATGACATTGCATATTTTGATACATGGATTTTCCAATTTTATGTTGTTTTTTTTTTTTTTTAAAGTTGGACCTGGAAATTTGTAGAATCAAAATAAAGTTTGTGTCTAATCAAAATGTTATCAAATGTGTGTTTCATTCTTTTTGTTTTCATTTAAGTTTCCATTTTTGTATTCTGAATTATTACTTATCAACTCAGAATTTGATTAGGCATTGGAAAAATTATTCTAAGCTGTACAAGCATCAGCATATACCCTCTCTACTCGCTTATAACTTGCATCCCACTGCAAACTGCACAGACCCAGATCTGCCATCACATAATGCACTGGCAGATCTGGTTCTGTGCAGTTTGTTTGGAGTAATTAGTAGAACAAACAACATAGACTCTGATGTGCCAACACTTTATGCAACAGCAGATCAGGGTCTATTTTGTTTGCACTTGGACTCAACTTATACACAAGTACATGTACTTTATTATCTGTATACAGTATAATCTGGTTATTTAAACTGTTGTAAAGTTTTACAGAATTTCAATTTTCAAAAAAAAACAAATGGATGATTGAATTTTAAAATGCTAATTTTTATAGATTAAGGGCAGTGTTGTGTTGAATTTTACAGAAGGACCTAATGCATACAAATTATTACAAAAATGCAATGTAAAAAAATGCCTGTAATGTAAAGCAATCCAAATATACACAGAACTGTTGTATACAGGAACAAATATACACAGAACTGTTGTATACAAGAACAGATATACACAGAACTGTTGTATACAGGAACAAACATACACAGAACTGTTGTATACAGGAACAAATTACCAGAACTGTTGTATACAGGAACAAACATACACAGAACTGTTGTATACAGGAACAAATATACACAGAACTGTTGTATACAGGAACAAATATGCACAGAACTGTTGTATACAGGAACAAATATACACAGAACTGTTGTATACAGGAACAAATATACACAGAACTGTTGTATACAAGAACAGACATACACAGAACTGTTGTATACAGGAACAGACATACACAGAACTGTTGTATACAAGAACAGACATACACAGAACTGTTGTATACAGGAACAAACATACACAGAACTGTTGTATACAATAACAAATATACACAGAACTGTTGTACACAGGAACAAATATGCACAGAACTGTTGTATACAGGAACAAATATACACAGAACTGTTGTATACAGGAACAAATTACCAGAACTGTTGTATACAGGAACAAATATACACAGAACTGTTGTATACAGGAACAAATTACCAGAACTTACACATACAAAGTCAAAGTCAGATATCTTTATTCACTGTATGGAAAAACATTGAATTCTAAATGTTTTCAAAAAATGGAGATATAAAAATAAATAAGCACGTAATGTAATGATTAACTGATATTTACATACACTGTAGTTTGTGTGGCAGGTAATCTGTTGGCTGTACATACAAACACAAAGGTTTTGGACAGCATTTGTATGCTTGATAAGTATTATCAATAAAACTTCTCCTGTCCTGTTTCAGTCGGAGAGGCCAGTGGTAAGGGACCAAGGGGTTTGGCAACAAGGTTACCTGGGACTGGTATGCAACAATTACAGGGAGCTTCAGGATCTATTGCAGGGGAGGTGGCCAAAACAAGACAGGTGAGATATTATACTATACACAATTTTTTCTTAAGAAACCTAACAGCTGTGGGCAATCAGGTCTCTCAAGCAACCATATTTTGTTTTATTTTATTTTTGATTATTAGTTATTGTTGCTTTAGCTTAGCTAATGTTTTATCATCAATATTGACAAAATTCTTCCTTTAGTTGTGCTATTGAGGGACATCACCGTATTAGGCACTGGTTTTGTTGGGAATTGTTCCAAGTTTGTGAAATGCATGCATTTGTTTTTATTAAGAGTTTCATTTTCCTGGATGTGGGTCAATGAGGCAATTGTGTATTAACAAAAGGTAACTCCAGCCAGTACTGTTTGCTGTCTTTCTGTTGAAAGTTTATTAAAAAAATGCTTCTGGAAGTTATTTGGTGTTTGCTGTTTTATGGCACAGCAATACAAGTATGCTATTTAGTGCGGAGTACAGTGCCTTTCTCAAGGGCACACCTGACATGCAAGAGATTTATCAGGCCAGTGTTTCATTGAAATTGTCATTGTTTTTAGATCACCTGGCCAAAGGCTATATGAGTTTATGGTATGGCCCTACATCCATTATGCATTGTGCATCAAGTGTCAACAATTGCTGTTTTAAACTTTTTCTCAAAAACATTTCAACTAATTTTGACCAAATTTGGCACAAAGCATCCTGGTATGAAGGGCTTTTAATTTTTTTACAAATGATGATGATCCTCAAATGTGGTCACTGTAACTCTATATATTTAAAATCCATTAAATGCCTCGTTCTTACAAACTTCTGAACAGAATTTGATCAAATTTGAGATTAAGCATCCTGGCAGAAGACCTTGCAAATCTGTACAAATGACACTTCAAATATGGCCATCATTACTAAAAACTAGCAAAATCTTTAATCAACTTCTTCTCCAAAACTATTTACAGTAGTATCATTTATTTTTGTGGGTCTCAGTTTTGGGGGTTTTGAAAAAAAATACATTTTCATGTTACTTCAATTCGTGGTTTTTCCTGTCAAAGTTTGCATATTTGTAGGTATTTAATTTCATGGATTAACCACAACAAATTCTTCAAATAAAGAATAAAAAGGAACAAAACTATGAGGACAACAAACGACAGTCACTTCAACGGTTAAAACAGTTCTACTGCCTGTATGAGCTCAAATCAAACACCTGTCAACATAAATCACACTCAACATCAAAAGGAGCAGACACAGCCAACAACACTAAGCTACTAATCAGTTATTAAAGTACATGTGTATGATCTCTTCCTTAAAACACTGTCCATATAGTTGCACTAGCAGTAACTTTCAGACGACCAAGGCGTTAACACAGTGGTTTAAGAGTGGTAAAAATGAAATTAGATCCCCATCAGTTTGGATATGGTCATCATTCCACATGTGAACCAAACACATGACCAGCTGCCCCATGTTCAATGCAGTTAGCAAGCAGTGTCAACATCTGAAGTGCTCAGAGCCCATCAAAGTGCAAAGATTCTATCTAAATTGAAAAACAATGGAATCACTCCTTTTTTTGAGCCTGCCTTATGTACAAACAAACTTCAAACACCAGACTTCACTTAAAATATCGTCAATGAAGCTGATTGATGCTGAATGGATAATTGCGGCTGACACGAAAATTTATGAAAGATCAGACCAAATTATTCATGGCTTTGAAAATACTGGATTTGTTTAATTCAACAAATTAAAGATTTTTGTACCCAACAAACATTTATGTGTACAAGCCTATTTGACTGACGCAATGTTGATTCATTGGACGTGTCCGAAAATCAGTGAAGTGTGAGCTTCAATATTCTGCCATAATTAGTGTTTATACACGGTGTTTCATTAGTAATTGTGCCTCAAGCAATAGTTTTATTATTTTACAGTGATGTTTTTCATTGGGATTAAACATGCATGGTTAAAATGAGACATGCTTTCACAAGGATTAACATTTTTCAACAACAGTTTCAGTTTGAATAAGTATCAAATCTAATTTTGATGTAATAGTATCATTTTAAATTCGTTCTTTCATTTTCTGTAAAATAATGTTTGAATACCTTATGCATTTTCTTGCTTCTCTCTATTTTTACTTATCTCACAACATATCGATTTAAGGCAGTGAGTGGAAATTATGGCTACCAGATATCATATATATACCTATGCATTGAAACGATGTAAAATACTTTATAATTCTTTAATTAAACAGGTGTTAATAAAACCGACATGTATAAAAGCTCATATTTTTAACTAGATAAGAGAAATAACATTGATTTATCAAATAGCTTTGTTGATCGATAGGAATGAAACACAGTATAAAGTGGGGGGGGACTTCTTTATCATATGTGGCTAATTTTTTGTTGGGTCTTTAAATTTGGAATTTGGGGCAACAATGAAATCCATGAAAATTGGTACCCCACAAAAATTAGCCATACTACAGTAATAGAATTTGACCAAACTTGACATAAAGCATCATGGGATGAAGACCTTTACAATTTATACAAATGATGCTGAGCTGGAATCAAATATGGCCACTGTTACTAAGAATACAAAAACCCTTAAATTAAATGACTTCTTCTCAAAAACTGCCAAACAGAATTTGACGAAATTTGACAGCATCATGGCATAGAGGGGACTTTCAAGTTTTTATGACTGATACTGATCTGCCATCAAATATGGTCACCATTACTAAAATAGAAAAAAACTTGAAACAACTTCTTTCCCAAAACAGCTGAATTGAATTTGATCATATTTCACTGAAAGCATCCTGGCATGAAAACCATTCAAATTTGTACAGAAGATGCTATCTACCATCAAATATGGCCACTATTGCTAAAAATAGAAAAACTTTTAAACTACTTCTCAAAAACTGAACAGAATGTGACCAACTTTAACACAAAGTGTCCTGGCATAAGGTCTTTTCAGTTTTGGACCAATTATACTGATCTGCCATTAAATATGGGTGAAGATAAAAAAAACTAGAGAAAGCTTGAAATGGTTGTTTTCATAACATATGCATGCAAGAGCATTAGAAGAATTTCACCAGAAAGTATTCTACTGACCCAGATTTCTTAGTCAACTGCTCTTCCATTTTGACGATTAGTCAGATGTCAACCAGGTGAGCGATATGAGGCCCACTTGGGCCTCTTGTTCTACTGTGGCACTAAATGCATGCTCAGAACTAACTTGAAATTATTGTAATTGTAAAGTGTAGGTTTAGTTGGTTGTGATGCATACACTAGTATAACAAAAATGAGCACAAAATACTCCGAATCTGTTCATATTTGACTTCCAATGAGGAGTTTGCACTCAGGTTTGAGTTATGTGTTCATGATATTTTATTTGCAACATTTCTAAATCCAGTGTTACATTAGTGTCATTAGTGTTGACCAATCAAATACTATAATGTCAGAAATATTCCTAGGGATAAACTTTTGTTGTTGGGAGGCAACAGAAGATTTTGTAGGGATATAAATTTGTTGGATATCACTGTTTACCTTAACATACAATCAACCATTTTTTTTTTATTTTTTTTTTTTTTGTGGTGGATATAATTTTATGGATATTATTACCCATAAAAAAATGGAGTTTAAATCCTCCATTAATTCTCTGATTTTATGCCATGTCCAAAGACTTTGTTTAATAGGTAAAATATTATTATTGACTTATGTTCTAATGCTTTTCAAAGAGAAAGGTGGGGTGTGTGTGTGATCCTGCACATTTATTTATGCATCTGCCAATGTGTGGATGTTTAATGTTACACGATTTCTCCAATGTCATTTTATGTTTTTTGACCATAAACCGTTTTTAGTTCACCTAGCCATAAGGCCAAGCGAGCTTATGGTATGAACACATGGCCATCAAATATTGCTATTTTCAACTTCTTAAAGACAACTAAACTAATTTCAACCAAACTTGGCAGAAAGTATCCTGGCATGAAGGATTTTCAGTTTTGTACAAATGATGCCGATTCACCATCAAATATGCACCATTACTAAAATCAAACAAAACTTTCAATGATATTTTCTCAACAAGAGAATTCAACCAATTTGACAGAAAGCATCCTAGCATGAAGAGCTTTCAAGTTTTGACAAATGATGCAGATCTGCCTTCAGATATTGCCACCATTACAAAAAAAATTGAAAAACCTTTGAAGGGCTTCTTCTCAAAATCCACTGAACAGAATTTGACCAAATTTGATAAAGCATCCAAGCATGGAGTGCTTTCAAGTTTGTACAAATGATACCAATTTACCATCAAATGTGGCTGCCATTTCAAAAATAATTTTTTTTTACATCTCAGACACTTAAAACAGAATTTGACCAAATTTGAGAGAAAGCATTTTGATATGAAGAGCTTTCATATTTGTACAGATTATGCCATAAACTGGGGCTGCTATTACTGAAAATAGAAAAACCTTGATAAGACTTCTTCTCAAAAGCTGCTGAACAGAATTTTACCAAATTTGACGGAAAGCATGCTGGCGTGAAGGCGTTTCAAATTTATATAAATGATGCCATATTTTCATCAAATATGGTCAGCATTAGTAAAAATAGAAAAACATTAAAACAACTTCTCACAGACCACTGGACATCATTTTTTGTGAAATTTGACAGAAAGAATCCTGATGATTCATCAAATGAAGGAAGGCCAGATGAGCAATCTCATGCCCACTTGGACCTCTTGTATGTAGATGGAGGTTGATTTGCTATTGTGCACAACTGGTTTAGTACATTGGCTATTGTAATACTGAACAGAATTTTACCAAATTTGACAGAAAGCATGCGGCGGTCAAGATTTAATTTATTCTCAGGCAGAATTAATGAAAAAAGGTACCAATTTATGCAAATACACAATTTTAAAAAATGTTGTGTGTCCCCCAGTTCTGGAGAGTGAGGGACGTAGTGTCCCCTGACTTTTGGATCCTAGGTGCAACACTGCATTAGAAAATGGTGCTGTTGTTCAACCTACCAAAATAATCATGTTTTGAATTTTATATATGGTACTAAATCTGACTTCAAAGAAACGTTGCCACTGATCACACACTTGAATGAAGATGGCTTCAACATTCTCATTCAATGCCATCAGTGATGTGTACGTAATAACATTTGTTTTTCAACACGCATCTGTCTGATGTACTTAACTTCAGACAAATTGGGTTGTTCCACGTAGTGTACTTTACTTATGCAAATTAGCCTAATGGCCTCTCCCTCAGCAGTGCTCAAAGGATTTGACACGACACATCACCCTAACTATTGTGAGCCAATTCGGTAAATCTCTGAAAGGTGTCTGTTTATCGCTGACTGCCTTACCTTTTAATTGTCTCTAAAACATCTGGATAAACTGCCCCGAGTATAAAAAGAATATTTACTGTTTAAACATACCACAGATTACTGGCATATATCATTGTGATAAAGAAATGCACCTTTTTCTGGTGGGAATTTTTTTTTTTCGCCAAGATTGCTGAAAATCGTGTTTTTTGAAACACGACCGTGTTGAGGGGTTTGGGAGTCCAAAATCGTGTTTTTTGTGTGACATATCGTGTTATAGCATGTATGGGGCTATTGTATGTGATTGAGAAAAGCATGGAACATGTTGCTTGCTTATTTCAGTCTGTATAATTTTAATCAGACCTATTGACGTTGACATAGTAAATGAATGCAACTTTTTTAATTATTTCAGGCCTTGGGTGAAAGAGGTGAAAAACTATCAGGCGTTGAAGAACGAACTGCTCAAATGGTGTCAGAAGCAGAAAGCTATGCCCATGCAACACATCAGTTGATGTTAAAATACAAGGATAAAAAGTGGTACCAATTCTAGAACACCTGTGTGCTGTTCATAGTGATAATGGAACTCAGTTATAAGACCAGTTCACCATGGGATAAGTATGTCCAGAGCATCTTTGTGACAGATAATCTGGACCAATCCAGTTCTTGGATGTAGAAATGAGGTCAAGTTCAGCATATAGCTTGTTTTGGAGCCATAGAGCAATCTCCTCACTCAGAGAGCTTTTGCAGAGCTGTAGGTTTCACAGAAGTAAAAACAAATCCTCCAACATTTTTTGTATGGTACATTGATGGGCCAAAAAGAATGAATTTTGTATTGTCATTCATGACCAATAAAGTTAATCATCTGATAGAAGGAGTTAGTTCCCCTATCTTTGCTGTATTAATCATATCCATATGACAGAAGGAGTTAGTTCCCCTATCTTTGCTGTATTAATCATATCCATATGACAGAAGGAGTTAGTTCCCCTATCTTTGCTGTATTAATCATATCCATATGACAGAAGGAGTTAGTTCCCCTATCTTTGCTGTATTAATCATATCCATATGACAGAAGGAGGTAATTCCCCTATCATTGCTTTATTAATCATATTCCTATGCATGGAACATCTTGTCTGACCATAGCTCTTCAAAATTATTTAAATATTCTTAATAGAACATTAGAATCACCATTTTGCAAAGACATATAAATAGAGCAACTCTAATTTGCCACATGATGAAAACAATTTATTTTCCATTTTCCACCTTTGATAAGAATTCCCTTTCTCTCATACATAGAATCAACAGTTGTAAAAACCTTTATGGCTGTTCACAGGTATTTGTTACCTGAGATGGTTGTTTCTGTTGCAAAAGATGTAGAAATCCATTATAAAATGTTACTATACATGGATCTTTCTGTTCCTTCATTTCGTGTATGTGGAGATTTATTTTGCCATTTTCATTTATTTTCCAATTCTTTATTCCATTTCAGAGATTAGATATTTTTTTTTTACCACCTGGTCACAAAAGTCACAAAATGAAACCAAACTAAATTTCTCCATGGATGATATTAGATCCTTTGAAGCACATAAAAACAGTAGTCCTTCTCTAACTCACTATTCAACATAGAAATGACTGACATAAGATTAACACAACATGATATAAATGTATCAGAAGAGGGACATGACACTTTATCAACCAGCAAAGCATCAAGACTAATGTCAACAGGTATATTAACAAGAATAAGTAACAATCAAAACAATATTATTTCATACAACTTCACTATCCTGTGACCATCATCAATAATAGTGTGCCCATATTACTGTATGTACTTGCCTATAAGTGGGATCCAACTGCAAACTGCACTGACCAAGATCTGCCATCACATATTGCACTGGCAGATCTGGGTCTGATAAGCTGGCACAGTATGCAAGGGCAGATCATGGCTATGTTTGCAGTTGGACTTGACTTATAAGCGAGTTTACATGTAGCCCCTACTAAAACAACTGATATTGGAGCCACACAGTCTATTTGTTCTTGTATCTAGAAGTTTAAAGAGTAAGGGTTTTTAGCTCACCTGGCCCTAAGGCCAAGTGTGCTTATGGCATAGTCATTCAGCTTTCATGCATTGTCTGTTTTCAATTGATATTTACAGCTTATTCTAAAAATTGCTTTACCAATTTGCACATGATATTACAGGGAGCATTGTGTCATCAGTGTCTTTTAGATTTGTTCAGTGGATGTCAAACTGTCATTCAGTATGCCCACCATTACTACATATATACCTTAAAACAAATTCTTCTCAAAAACTGCTCAACAGAATTGACTAAATTTGACTGAAAAGATCCTGGCATAGATGGTTTTCTTATTTATACAAATGATGCTGATTGATGATCATAGCGAGCTTTCAGTTTTATACAAATGATGCTAATCCACAATCAGATATGGTCACCATTACTAAAAATAGAAAAACCTTGACACAACTTCTCAAAAACCACTCAAATACACATGACCAAATTTGACAGCATATTTGCAAAATGGCCTTTCAAGTTTGTACAAATTATGCCGATCTGCCATCAAATATGGTCACTGTTACTAAAAATAGACAAACTGTAACTGACTTCTTAAAACCTGCTTGCCAGAATTTGACAGAAAACATTATATCATTAAGGGCTTTCAGACTGTACAAATGAAGTAGATTTGCCATCAAATATGGCCACCATTACTAAAAATAGAAAATCCTTTAAATGATTTCTTCACAAAAACCACTCAACAAAATTTGACCAAAATTTTTTAGAAAGCATTCTGGCATGAAGGGCTTTAAAATTTGAATATATGGGGCCCTTTATACCATTTAATATGGCTGCTTTTTTTAAAAAAATATATAAACTTTTCATAACTTTTTCTTAAGAGCCACTTAACAGAATTTGAACAAATTTGACAGTGCCCTAGCTTAAATGCCTTTTAAATTTTATCAAATGATGCTGATTTGCCATCAAATATGGGAACCATTACTAAAAATAGAAAAACATTTATACAACTTTATCTCATGAAATCCACTTAACAGAATTTGACCAACATTGACACAAAGCATCTTGGCTTAAAGGCCTTTCAGTATTGTACAAATGATGCTGATGTGCTATCAAGTATGCATTAAAGGTATAAAAACTCAAAGAAACCATGAAACAGTTGTTTTCGAAACATACATTGGAAGAAATTTGAAAAGAAAGTACCCTACTGACTTTGGTTTTTTGGCCAACTGCTCTTGCATATTTGGCTATTAGGCAGATTCATTTAGGTGAGTGATCTGATGCCCTCTGGGGACTCTTGTTAAAGAAGGTATTTTTATTGTACTATATAAAGTCATCATAAATGAAGGATTAAAATCAAATTAAGCCTACTTTGGATTTAAATTGCAGTGGAACAAATTGGGGTTTCTTTTAAGAAAAATTAATATAAATTGATCTCTTTGCCCTGATGATTGCTATCTTTTTGCATCAATAACGTTCAGTCATTGCATTTTATTTATGATGCATGGCACATGGATATATTAAAGGTTGCTTTACAGAATGTCTGCTCAGTGTCTAGTAGACAAATAAATACATCAGTTCATGAATGTATTGTTTTACAGCATTTATTTGTGTATAATATGCACCCAACTGTGAACAGTTTCAACCCAGATCTGCCATTCATAATGCAGAGATGCTAACCCCTTACAGTGTCATATAGGAATCTTAAGCATTAAAAAATCAGAATCTGAACATTAAAATGGAAAACTTTAAATTTGTATCTAACAATTGACCATTCTACTTGCTTCTAAGTCCGATCCGACTACAAACTGCATAGACTTAGATCTGCCATTGCATATTGCACCAACAGATCTAGGTCTGTGCGAACTGTTAGGAATAATCAGTAGAACAAAATATAGACCCAGATCTGCTGGTGCATTATGCAATGGCAGATCAGGGTCTCTGTTTGCAGTTGGACTCGATTTATATGTGAGTATAGACAGTAGTTTAAAAATTTAAACATGCATTATACAGACTTTTTTCCAGCTGCTTATTTTATAAAATATCTATTTAGATTTAATATTTTACACTGAAGTTCATAGACAAAAGACTGCAGAGGTATGCTATCTGTCCAGTGTTGATGCCTTGCATATCCTAATTGGGTTTTGGATTTCTGTACCACACTTTTTTTCATCTAGGTTTAATCCATATCAGTTAACTTTTATATCATGATCTTTCTCGAACTTCTTCATTATGTGAATCAGAGCACTATGCTGATGTGAATTTTGATTGGTCAATATTCTGTTGCTCATGTGATACAAGCACTTAGATACACTTTCACAAATGAATTTGAATCAGACATTGCAAACTTTCATCGATCTAGATATACCAGTGTTTGAGTTGTGGTTGACCTATATAAAATTTTATTTAAAAGGGAAAATCAGAATCTAATAGAAGCAATTGTAATAGTGTACTTTGAGATTAAAAACAGAAATGATTCCACCAAAATTGTCAAGGTTGGCATTTCTGAATAATGCACAAACAGATCAGGATTTAGTGATGTTATCATAAACCTAATAGTTGTATCACGATATTGCCACATTTTTATGATATCACAATAATCTCACAATGTTAGTACAATTTCTCTACAAAGCACACTGAAGACACATGCATGGCTAAGTGCAACAGCAAAGGATAGAGTTGACAGACAATTCCATTGTGTTTTTTCAAACTGAGCATTGTCTGTAGACTTTTGCAATTTGTACCTGACAAACATGTATTGATTAAAATGTACTAGTTCTGAGGACACAGCTGATTATGGTAAACATGCTACTGTATATTAGTGTTCTGTATTGCAGTAAATTGTAAGCAGGTTTATGGGGTGGAGGGGGAATATCTAAAATTATATATATATATATATATATATATATATATATAGATATATTATTATTATAAAAATATTATAATAACTTATGTATATGATATAAATACTTCCATTACTAAAATTAGAAAAAAAACTTTTGTCTTAGAAACTGCCCAGATGAATTCAACCAAATTTGACAGAAAGCATTTTGGCATTAACAGCTTTCAAATGTAAATACATGAACCTGATTAACAATCATATATGGTCACCATTACTAAAATGAGAAAATCATTTAAATGATGGCTTCTCATAAAACACTCAATAAAATTTGACCAAGTTTGACTGAAAGCACTAAAATATTTGAACACATAGCAGCTATATGCTAGTTCAGTCTACATTTTTGCTTTGTGTAATATGCACACATCTGCAGAGAATGTAGACCCTGATCTACTGGCAGACTACCTTATATACTTGCAAATAATTCAGACCCAACTACAAATAACATAGACCTTAATCTGTCTTCACATCAAGAACTGCCTGATCAGGGTCTGTATTGTTCTACTAATTAGTCCTAACAAACTGTATAAACTCAGATCTTCTGGTTCATTATGCAACAGCAGATCTGGGTCTGTATTGTTTTTGCAGTTAGATCAAATTTGTACGTGAGTAGATACAGTATATTTTCACAGTTGAATGCACATTATGCATGGATAAAGAAGGTATGTTTAAATAAATGTTCCACAAGTGACTACTGTGCAGTAGGTATAGCCAGTTGAACTGGAGAGACAGTTGTAGAGTTTATTTTCTTGCATTTTAACTCACCTGGCCATAAGGTAAAATGAGCTTATGGTTTGACCCGAATCCATTATGCATCATCTGTCATGTATCGCCCATCCATCAACAATTGCTAATTTCAGCTTCTCACAAACCACCAAATCAATTTCAACCAAGCTTGGAAAACAGCATCCTGATGTGAATACCTTTCAGGTTTATACAGATGATGCCGATCCACCATCAGATATTGCCACTCTTACAACAAAGAAAAAGCAACCTTTAAATGCCTTCTTGAAAGCACTCAACAGAATTTGACAATTTTATCAAATTATGCTGATTCGCCTTTAAATATAGCCACTGTTACTAACATAGAAAAAACTTTAAATGACATCTTCTCACAAACTTCATAACAGAATTTGACAGAAAGCATACAGATATGAAGAGGTTACAAATTTGTACAAATGATGCCACTTTTGCATCAAATACAACCACCATAGATATGGCTGCCATTACTAAAAATAGAAATATCTTGAAATGACTTCTTTTCAAAAACAGCTCAGCCGAATTTGACCAGATGTGACAGAAAGCATCTTGACCTTTCAATTTCTTTTACAAATAATAATAATTCACCATCAATTATGACTATCGTTACTAAAAATTGAAGAACCTTTAAATGACTTCCCAAAATCTGCTGAACAGAATTTGACAAAATTTGACAGATAGCATCCTAATAAGATGGTCTCCATAACAAACACTATAAGAACCTTTAAACAAGAGCATCTCAGAAACTGATGAACAAAAGTTTGACCCAATTTGACAGAAAGCATCCTGACATGAAGAGCTTTCAGTTTGGTACAAATAATAATGATTCACGATGAAATGTGACTGCCATTTCTAAAAACAGAAACCTTTCAATGACTTCTTAAAGACCACTAAACAGAATTTGACCAAATTGAACAGAAAGTATCCTGGTATGAACGACTTTTGAGTTTGTACAAATGATGCCGATCCACCATTAAGTATTGTCACCATCACTAAAAATTAAAAACATTGAAACTATTTAATTTTTTTTTAAATTATCTGCAAACTTTGACCAACTTTAAAAGAATGCATCCTGGCATAAAATCATTTAAATGTTGGACAATTAATGCTGATGTTCCTAATTATGTGACTGAAGATAATTTACAGTAAGTGTTACTCATCAATAAAATGCACAAAAACTTGTAAGTTGTTGCAAAAAATAATTACACGCAAAGTAACAAAATTTAATATTTCCATCTATCAAGCATGATTTTATCTTAAGTCATTTCATGAGATGTACAATAAAATGGTCTAATACTTTCAGACTAGCATGTTTTGATGCAAAAAGTATATTGTTACACAGTTGGATATACAAAAATTGTCAATTTAATTGGTATAGTAATTTATGTTAAGAATAAATTGACTCATCAGGGACAAAATGAAGGAAATATTGTGACCTGTGTTGGTATCCACAGTTATTTTCAATATACTCTTATTCAAATTCAGCATGAAAAGTGTTGCTGTAGGTTTATTTGAAGAATAGTGACTTACAAAATTTCATTTCATTTTTCAAAAGTGCTTAGCATTCGAGATATCTCTGTGAAAAATTTGACAAATCTGGATGTAAAATATAGTACAAACATGTTTTTTCCACGGCAAAACCCCATTGAATTTTATCTTAAATCAGATTGATAGGGCCAAATTACAATGTCCAAAACAAGAAAACTAGTTTGGTCACCTCCCAACTTTTTTATGTTGACATATTAATATTTTTTTAATATGAACAATTTCTGGATGTAGATTATTTGGATAGTGTTCTACCTTAAGTCAAATTAAAGCACAGAAGGATTGAAATTTAGATTATTCTTATGTTTTAAAAAATGTAGATAATTGATGCAAATTCTTGTCCTCATTTTAGCATTTCTTTATTGTCAAGGCAACAATTTCTGCATGTGTGCATTGTCAGTAGAACTTATTAGTCCAATTAATGCATGAGGAGTTTTAAATCACAATATAGAGCAAGAATGTAACTCGCATTTTTGTTGATGTAAATTTCTGATTAGAAACTTAGAAAAACCATTTCTAGTTAAATACTTAAGTAAAATTAAACTTTGTTCAAGTCTGTTCATGAGCAAGTTTGGACTTTACAAATTAAAGTGTAAATGATGTTTGACATTTTTAATTACTGTTCAGACATTGTGCACACAAACACAAACACACACACACACACATATATATATATATATATATATATATATATATATATATATATATATATATATATATATATATATATATATATATATACATTCCTAAATAATAATTTGTTTCCCACTGTATATTTTTCTTTCAAGTTGTAAATTTTAATTGACTACGTATGTATCGATTATTTATAGCTAGACCTTTTGTACAAATATTGATACCGTTATTATTATTTAAAGCCATATTATACATAAAATATTTGGTAAGTTGAAAGTTTAAGTAAGGTGTGTATTATATAGCAAAAAAGGTTCTTATTTAAGGCAAGGGTCCAGTTATTTCACATTTTTCTATGATCTCCTCAGTTTCCTTTTCTCTGTGATTTCAAAATAATCGACAAATGTTATATTTTATCACTGTTCACATCTTATTTATGTTTATGGCATGTTGATGCATATTTAATATGTTTACTACTGATGTTACTACAGTATCTTAGAGTATTGAGCCGTAGAATAGAAATCCTATTTTGTAGAAATCAAATGTATATATAGACCAAACATTTACAACATGATCAGTGTTGACATGCTTGTTTGAAGTACAAATGATTTAATTAGATACATGCTTTTCACAGTGATCGGAATTTATGTTTTTTTTTTCTTTCTATGATCTTAATGTATAATTTTTGGCTTGTTTCATTATATGTATTTTTATTTTCTTTGGGGATTTTTGGCTTGCCTGCAATAGAGGTTGAAAAATAAACAGCACTCACAAGTCTGTATGATTGTCTGATGTCACTTTATATATATCTTGGGTTTGCTTCAACCTATGCTCATTTTGATCTTAGATTTCATTTCACCACAGGTCCCATAGTATCAGATTTACCAATGTGTCTAGAAGACTTTAATCATGCAGTCACTGCAGCCACCCTTGGTTCTAGTTTCCCCCATATTACAACATCATTTTAATTAACACACGTATTGGGCATTTTCCTTAACCGCCCCACCACAAATCTTTCTAGATCTACACCTGTTCCATGTAGTAAAAAGGGTAAAATGGTCAAAGGTAAATATCATAGGGTAGGCTTTACAGGCCTCCCCCATCTATCCTTGTATTTATATAAATCCCTCTAATTGCCCAATTGTTATTATTCCAATAATTTTTCCCATCAATTTTTCAAAATCCCCTATAATATCTCTACATTTTTGGGGAGAGAAATACATGCCATCTTTTCTTGCACATCTTTATTTTGGAAAAAGGATTATATAGGACATAGAATTATTTATTTTGATGGATGTATTCAATACATGTGTATTTATGAGTTCCACATGATATTTGACATACCGTGTATACTTGTGTATCAGTTGGATCCAATTGCAAACACTGCATAGACCCAGATATGCTATCAAATAATGCTCTGGCAGATCTGGGTCTATGCAGTTTGTTAGGAGTAATCAGTAAAACAAAAAATATAGACCCTAATCTGCCGGCACATTATGCGATGGTAGATATGGGTCTGTGTTGTTTGCATTTGAACCCAACTTATAAAAGAGTATGTATGGTATGTTTACATTTATATTCCAAAGGAGTTTGTTATTAATTTTTGCTCATATGTGTTCAGGCCATTAAAAATGTGTGGTATTTAATTGATAATATTAGTATGTCATTGTCCCTGTATTTTTCATGATTTCCCTATAAAGTCCCTATTTTGTTCCCAATATTTTTGGGACCTAGTATAAAAAAAATCTGTATAATTTTTAAATACAGTGAAACCCTTCAAAACCGAAAACTTTGGGACCAAATTTAATTTTTGGTTTTTAGAGGTTTTCAGTTTACTGAGGGTTTTGCAGATGTGAAAAAATCTGTCTTTTTATAAGTGCTTATGTGACGAGAGAGAGAGAGAGAGAGAGAGAGAGAGAGAGAATGTAATTATGAGAGAACATGTGTATGTGTGTGTAAGAGTAAACAAATAAGGAAAGCTGTTTTTTTTTTTTTTAAACATTTAATGAAAAATTGCATGAACAATGTACATTCCTTCTGAAAATCACATCCATTAACATGAAAAAGTACAGTTGTTCCACACAGAAATACATTCCTCGTCTCCAGAAACATTACAGTCATGGCTATGTAAATACATGTATGTAATGATTTTTCTCCTTTGGAAATCAGTTGA
Organism: Margaritifera margaritifera; assembly: GCA_029931535.1. Lineage (NCBI taxonomy): Eukaryota > Metazoa > Mollusca > Bivalvia > Unionida > Margaritiferidae > Margaritifera > Margaritifera margaritifera. Next base: position 1,876,974 of record JAQPZY010001594.1, read on the forward strand.
GTGAATCTGACTTTTAGAATACATGTACTGTTTTGTTGGTTTCTGTCGGCAAAATTTCAAAGTGAGGCTGCATGCCTGGTAAATAAACCCCAGGTATTTAATTAAAAAACCAAACACAAAATATTCTACTGATCATTTATACCAATGAATAGATCAATGAAAATTAGATAACAAGCAGATAAACATAATGTTTCTTAAATGGCTTTATCTACATACGTTTGGTTATTAATAATTTACCTTGAAAGCTAGCTCTTTTTTATGGTGCAAAGACTTCAGAATAGCCTATTTTTGGTCTTACTCTGTGTTGGCATGCATCAAGTATTGTTTTAACCTTGCGTGCCCTGGGAACATTTTCTCATCGATAAGCCTACTACAGTGTTTGCTAACTGAAAATAATCTGGTGCAGTGTTTGTCAAGAATCTAGCAGCTAAAATACATCTCCAAATTTGAAGTGCGTTTCAGTTTTATGGGGGCTAATTTAGTGTAAACTTTAAATTTGGAATTGAAATTTGTTTTGGTTTTCAGAGTTGAGGGGTTTTGTTTAACTGAAGAAAAAATGATGATATTAAAGAAGGAAAAAATCAGGATCCCAACATTTTTTTATGTTAAGGGAATTCCGGTATACCAAGGGTTCAATTTTGAGGGGTTTCACTGTATATGGCTGTGAAGCCTGGCTTTGTCTTGGGCATCTCAGTTTTGTCACATTATGCACAAGGTACAGATAGCATGTAAAAGCCTCATGTTTATTTACTTGGCTGTTTTCCAGCATTTCTGTTGGGGTTTTTTTTCTCAAGCCTTGTAACTTTTTTCAACTAAATCTACTCATGTTGAGTTTAGCACTACATCCAACCCTTTATCCAGGATAAATGCATCTCACTAACCAATATCCACGAAATGTGAGCTTCACTGATCTTTATTTCATGCACATAATACACGTGACAATTCCAGATTTCCTGGAAAATTCCTGGATTTAATCATGATTCCTGAGGTGACTTTTTTTTCCATAAATGTCCCTTTTTATTCAGCTTCAAAATATTTTTGTTTTTTAAATAAAAGAATCTCTCCCAATAATGCATGTAGCTAGTGTCCTATGATTGAGTATATCTCAAGTCAGTCTCAAAACAAACTTAATAGCTAATAATAACCTCTTACAATCAAAATTCTCTACTTGTAACCCACTCCCCTCCCCCCACCCCCCACCCCCCACCCCAAGCATTTTCCTTTGATTTCTGAAGTTTTATTTATCCGTAGAAATCCAATTATGACAATTGATGCCTCCATTATAATGCTGACTTGAGTTACTTCACTGCTTCACTCAAGGATGATTTTATCAAAAATATTGCAGTAGCTGAGGAAAGATCAATTTAAGACATCCATTACATTTCTGCACTATATGAATGACAGAAGGCTGTGTTTTAGCCAATGTATAATGACAGTAAAATTGTACTTCCTCTTTATGGACAAACCATTAAATTGGGGAGGGACAGGATTTTCTTTCGAACCAGGATCGTTTTTTTTATTTTACTTCAAGATACTTTATTTTATTGAACTAGTGTAATGGATATAATCAGTGGGGTTTGTATTATTTTCTTTTACTTCAAGATACTTTATTTTATTGAACTAGTGTAATGGATATAATCAGTGGGGTTTGTATTATTTTGTTTTACCTCAAGATACTTTATTTTATTCAACTAGTGTAATGGATATAATCAGTGAGGTTTGTATTATTTTCTTTTTCTTCAGATCAGAGCAAGAATATTTTTTCAAGCTATTTAGGGTTAAGACCTTTTTTTGGAAAAAATCCAAGGCACACAACCACACCCACCCCTATAAGGAAAATGAAATCCTTAGTTGTTTAATATGTGACTGCATGTTAACTCCCTAACGAATATATACATATTGGGTTAACTCCCATATGGGGTACATTGGAAAATTCTAAAACCATTCGCTGTAAGACTCTTACTGACACAACCATCAAATTATTTATCAACAAACTTAAGTGGACTACTGTATATACTCACGTATAAGCCGATAACAACTGCAAACTGCATAGACTCAGATCTGCCGTCACATAATGCGCCATTAGATCTGGGTCTATGCAGTTTGTAAGGACTAATCAGTAGAAGAAACATCATAGACCCTGATCTGCCAGCACATTATGGGACGGTAGATCAGGATCTATGTTGTTTGCATTTGGACCCAGCTTATATGCGAGTATATACAGTATTATTATCTTGATTATAATGTATTCAACATAATATTGCTTGCAAAAAGTTTTAAAACTATTAAATACTGGAAACAAGTTAAAGTATATGCAAATATACACACCCGTATCTTAATATACATACCCCTATTTTAATATACATTCCCCTATCTTAATATACATAGCTGCTCTCCTAACAAAGACTGTACTTTTTGTGCTGCTTAAACATAGAAACTATTTGGGTGTACTAAACGGTTGTTAAAAATGGTGAAAAGCTTACAAATACTGTAGAAAACGTTACTTTGTAGCAATAAAAAAAAGTTCAAAAAGATTCTATTTATTCCAACCAATATGGAAAATAGAATTGTACCTGCAAATAAAGCAGTGAATTAAAAGTAATTGAACATTATAACATCAGAAATATGACATTCAGAACAAAAAAATTAGGAGCAACAATATGCTGATAACAATTACAGCTTTTTATTACAAATAATTCCAGATCCTATGTTTTTTGGTATTGACACATGTTACCATTCATTAAGTACCATATATACTCACGTATAAGCTAATACCAACTGCAAACTGCATAGATCGAGATCTGCCATCCCATAATGTGCCGGCAGATCTGGGTCTATGCATTTTGTAGTAACTAATTATTAGAACAAACAACATTGACCCTGACCTGCCAGCACATTATGCAATAGCAGATCTGGGTCAATGCAGTTTGCAGTTGGTATTGGCTTATATGTGAGTATATATGGTACATGTTTTTTTGGTGTTTTCACATATATCTGTGCATTAAATTACATATTTATCAACTTGTCATTTTTGTCAAGCCTGCAAAGCTTGACATATCAATCACTTTGATGTCTATCCATCTGTACACACCATTGATTAACCTCCATGTTAAAGTTTTTTACATTCCTTTTCTTTCAGAACCATTTTATCCCACCCTCTTCGAATATTGGAATATAGCTTTAGTGTGCAGTTATCTTTACCTAGCTAAATAAAATGCTGTCATTATTATCGAAGCTCGTGGCAGGCTCAACATGCAGGCTGTGGACAGCTTCTTGTTAATGCAGTTCAGACAAATCATCTTTGTGTTATATGCTTCTCACAGGATTTTCTTAAATGCAAATTAGCTCCAACCAACCATTTTTTCTTCATAGGAATGACTTCTTGGATACTTAGAAAAGCTAAGTTCTATTCTTATTTCTAAATGTACAAAGACAAACTTTTATCAAGTGAAGATGCAATACTTTTTGGTTATACAAGAATAATAAGGTATATTTATGTGTTCATTATAATTTATTGTTATTGTTATATTGAATATTTTGGCCGAGATTATTGTTGCTTAGTCAAATCTTTTCATTTTAGCTGACCTGACAATAAGACCAAGTGAGCTTATAGTATTGTCCTTTGTCAGCTGTGCATCATCTCTCATCCATTTACAACTGAAATTTAAAACCTGTTGACCAGTTTAAACAGATTTGTTCATTGGATGCTGATCCATAATTTAGTATGTCCACCATTATTACTAAAAATGCTAAAACCTTGAATGACTTTTTCCAATAAACTGCTCCACAGAACTGGACCAAATTTGAAAGAAAGCATTCAGGCATAGAGGCCCTTCAAGTTTGTTCAAACGATGCCAATTCACCATCAAATATGGCCACCTTACTAAAAGTAGAAAATTGTTTTAGCAACTTTATCACAATAACTCCTCGACAGAATTAGACTAAATTTAACAGAAAGCATCTTGGCATAAAAGACATTCAGATGTGTACAAATGATGCTGATTCACCTTCAAATATAGACACCGTTTCTAAAAACAGAAAAACCTTTAAACAACTTTCCAAAATCACACACCAGAATTTGACCAAATTTGACACAAAACATCTGGCACAAAGGGCTTTCAAAATTTATACAAATGCAGACAATCTACTATCAGATATGGCCACCATTAGTAAAATTAGAAGAACTTTATAACTTCTACAAATAAAACACTGAACAGAATTTTGCAAAATCTGATAGAAAGCATCCAAGCGTAGAGGGCTTGTAAATTTGTACAAATATAGCCAATCTTCCATCATATATGGCTGCTGTAACTAAACATAGAAAACCTTTAAATAACCTCTTCTCCAAAACTGTTCTGCAGAATTTGTTACAAAACTTTACAGAATGCATCCTGACATAGAGGGCTTTTAATTGTATAAAAATTATTTTGATTTGCGATCAACTATGGCCATCTTTACTCAAAATAGAATTGTGTTTAGAAACTACTTCTTAAAACACGCTCAACAGAATATGACCAAATTTGGCATCCTGGCATAAAGGCCTATCAAGTTTGTACAAATTATGCCTATCAGCCATCAGATTTGGGTGCTGTTACTAAAAACACAAAAAAAACTTTGAAACAACTTCATCAAAACCTTGCAACAGAATTTGATCAAATTGACAGAAAACATCTAGCCATGAAGGGGTTTTAAATTTTTACAGATGATGCCAATCCACCATCAAATCTGGCTACTGCTACAAATGATAGAAAAACCTTTCATAAATTTTCATAAACCACTCGACAGAATCTGACAGAAAGTGTCCTAGCTTGAAGGTCTTTTAGATTTGTACAAACAGTACCTATCTGGTTTCATGTACAGTCATCATTACTACAAATAGAAAAATATTTACACAACTTTATCTCAAAAACTGCTCAACAGAATTTGATGAACTTTGACAGAAATCATTGTGGCACAGAGGTATTTCAGTACTGGACAAATGATGTTGATGTGCCATCAGGTCTGGATGAAGCTACAAAAGCTAGAGAAACCTGAAGCAATAGTTTTTATAACGTATGAAATCATCTGCATTGGAAGAGATTTCATCACAAAGCATTCTACTGGCCCAGAATTCTTGACCAACTGATCTTGCATCTGGCTGTTAGGCAGATATCAGCCAGGTGAGCAATCTCAGGCCTAGTTGGATCTCTTGTTTATTTTGTTAGAAGTTTTATATGTACATTCCAGTCAATAGAAAGTTACAGATTTAAGTAGCACATTGTATTTTGAATATAGTAGGGGTAAGGATGCCATTTTTATGGTTCACCTGCACAAATATGCAGAAAAACTAGTCTTTGCTCAGCATTGTTGTATTTGCCAACTGTCATCAATGTGAACAAATGTACACCGTTTCTGTTTTAGTCAGTTTCTTGGAAACACTTGCTTTTACAATCATGAAACTTGACATTTGCATACATCCTTAAGAGGACTATATCACTGTAACAAAAATAGGCCACTGACCTGTTTTTCATGCTTTGTTGATTGTACATTTATTATATTTAGGTCAGTTTGTCAAACATTTCTTCTTGTAAAGTCATGAGTACTATACCACCATACTCAAAGTAGGTCACTGTGGCTTGTTTTTCATACTTCCTTGACTATGTACTTCTTATATGTTTACCCCAGCTTGTCAGACATTGTTGCGCTTGTGCTGTCTTGAAACTTGAAGGGTGCATGCATCCTGGGAAGTATTACACCATCATACTATAATTGGGTTACTTTAAACTACTTTTCATGCAGTCATGGAAGTTTATATGCATACATCCTAAGGAGTACTACATGATCATACCAAAGTTGGGTCACAGTGACTTGCAGTTAGCACCTGGCTTGTCTTTGTGAACACTTCACATTGGTTATCATGGCCATTGACAAATACAGACATCTTGTATCTTGGATAAATATGTGTAGGCAAGGTTTGCTTTCATGTGACAGCTCCATCATTTGTTTTATTTCTTTTTCTTATTTTAACTTTCCAGTTAGTAGCAGGGTAACTCAGGAAGTTAATAGTGGTCTTCCAGTGTTGTCCAATATTTGTCTCTCTTGGGAATGGCAAAAGATTATTGTCTATTTTCCAGCAGCAACAGTGGCATCAATTATCAAGGTGCTGTGTTAAAGTTTTCAAACGTAACATGTCTTCTACATTATATGCTGCTATTAACAGATTTGTTGGCATTGTGTAACCTGATATGCTAGGTTTTTTTTGTCTGATGTGTGAGCAGATAGCTATTCACATCATTGTCAGCAATGTTAAGGGACTGTATTAAAGTGGCATTCTGTATGTCACTTTTGTCTTTTGTTGAGCAACTTTGAATAGTGTGAAGAAGGAGAGGTACATTAATCACACTATTGAAAGTTACCCAGCCAAATACACAAGAGGCATCAGAATGCTCAGACAAAAAGGAAGGATAGGTGCAAAACTGGCACACATATTTCTCAAAAAGCTAAAAAAAAACAACAACAAAAAACACAATTATTGCACAGTTCCAAACTGTGTGCAACCTTTTACCTTTTTTATGAGCATCATGTGTGCTAATGTTGTATTTATTTTGGAAAGTTTCCAATAGTGTGTTAATGAAGATTCTAGAAGTTTTCTTCATAGATTTATCTCCATTGCATCTAAGAGATTTCTCTACAATCCTGCAATGGCATTTTTGAAGGCTGTCATTATCAACATTGCCTTTTTGAAGGCTGTCATTATCAACATTGCCTTTTTGAAGGCTGTCATTATCAACATTGCCTTTGCTGTTGTTCCTGCTATAGTTATATTTGTTTAGAACTCAAAAAAGGATGACAAATTTATAAAACCCTATACCAGACTTTATAATGCTCTGATTATCCAGAGGGTCCCAACAGTTGAGTAAGGGTCTTATGATTGGCTTGTCTCCTACTACAACTTTTCTCTGACCAAGAAATGTCAGGAAGGTTAAAGGTCAAGTAGATCAGACTAACATGTGCATAGAGTTTATTCATGGTTAACATGACACTTGAAAAAAGTATGATTTAAGTACAAACAGCTGTATATAGGCAGTTCATTTCTACAATAGTGACTCCTGCATATGTAAATCAGTGACTAAAATCTAAGTCTGGAGCATGGTGAGTGCCACTTACATCAGGCTGACCACTTGTATGCCACTTATACCAGGCTGACCATGTGTATGCCACTCATACCAGGCTGACCATGTGTATAGCACTCATACCAGGCTGACCAATTTTATGCCACTTGTATCACGCTGACCACTTGTATGCCACTTATACCATGCTGACCACTCATATGCCACTTATACCATGAAGGCCACTTGTATGCCACATATATCAGGCTAACCACTTGTATGCAACTTATGCCAAGCTGACCACTTGTAAGCCACTTATACCAGGCTGTCTGTTTGTATGGATTTTTCTGCATTATCCAGATTTTTCACCTTAGTTGCATTTATATAGATGGGCAATGCAAAATTTATTTTTGTAATGATCTAAATTTATGATGTTAAAAAATACTTTTTTTCTGATTACTGCATCTGGTGGTTTGTTTTCTTTCAAAATGTTGTTAGTATTTGTAAATATTGCTAACTGGAGGGATGAATTACAACAAAAATCCATAAGAATGATTGATATCTCAAATGTTTGTGATACTTTTACAGATATTCTTAGTGTTTTCCTATAAAGTGGATTTTTTTTTGTCTTCACTGCAGATTAAAGTAAAGATGTTTTGCAATATCTATATGGTTACCCTGCTACACCCACAGCTGCAAAGTCCAGCCAACATTTTACCTCACTATCATTCTGTGTTTGAATAGGAAGTATACAATTCTCCATTATACATAGTAAAGACAGTTAATCATAGAGACCTTAAATATCGTATCAACTATTATAAACTTGTACTTTTTTATTCATAAATGCTTTGTTTACCAAACCACTTGCTTATGTAACAGTAAAGATATCAAGCTGACAAGCTACCATTCAGGAAAATAGCATTGTAAACTATTTTAAGAATTCAGACCTTTGGATTCTTTGCTTATATGAAGGACTGGTATTTATACCCTAGACCTAAACTTAACTTTCTTTTTCTTTAATATTTATTTTTTAAATATGTGATATTATCATTCCATACAACTTATTACCCTAGTTGAGCCTGAGTTGCCTAATTAGTTTAGACCAATGTTGCTTTACATATTTGGGGGGATTATGACAAAGAGCTTTGTGAAGAGGAATATTTTCGTACCAGTCTCCTCTTGTCTCCCAAAGCCAATTTCAATAAAATGCTCTAATTTGTTTGTTTATTGTACATATGTTTCCATTTTTCCTAAAATTATTCACTATAGACTGTTCATTTTGCTATCTTTTGTCCTGCATTTTTTTTTACTACACACTCAGTCTGGGCCATGTGTAATAAATACTTCTGTGCATTTGATAAACTATGATGTATGTAATTCAAGCGATATAAATGGGACTGGTTTATAGACTGGTTGTCAGTACGAGTATTTGACACTGAGACTGTATTTTAGTCAACCTGACTATTGTCACTTGTCTGTGGTATGACTGCGTACAAGACTTGTAAAAGTAGACACGATGAAAGATAATAAAATACCTTGAACATAATAATTGCAGTTTTGTCTTGGTTTTTAAATTAAATTTAATTCATTCACATTCCTTATCCCAAAAATTATGTGAGTAGCATGTGCATAGCTGCAGATGCAGACTTGCGAATGCACCAGAATCAGTCTGGAAATTTTTTATTTTAGTGCCCTATTTGTAATTCGGGGATGGCATTAGAAAATTCAAGGCACCCAGCTTAAGACTAATAGAGCTTATGGTATGTTCCTAAATCCATCATGTATCATCCATTCAGAAAGAATTGCTTTTTCACCACTTTAGAGGCTTTATTGTCCCATGCAACTAAGATGAGGGGACATAGAAATAGTGTCCCTGCACAAGCATCTTTTATTTGATTTCAACCAAATTTGCTTTGAATTTTTATCCTAACAAGTTTGGACAAGTTCAATGATGAGTACATTTGACCTGTAATTCTAAGAGTTATTGTCCATGAATAGTTATCCTATTGGTTGGTGAACGCCATAACATTATCAAATTTTGTTTGATTTCAACTAAATTTGACCTTGAGCATCCACTCAACAAGGTCTTGGATGCATTCTAAGATGACCAGATCTTGACCATATTTTACTGAGTTATAGCCCCTGACTGACTTGGAACAGGCATTCCACTTGCCTGTAAACACACTAGCATTCATATTTTTAGCTCACCAAAGTAAAGGAAAGCTATTGTACTACTCCAGCATCAGCTGTTTGTGGGTTTTTTCTGAGCTTTTTGAGAAATATGTGTGCCAGTTTTGCACCTATGCTCCCTTTTTGTCTGAGCATTCTGATGTCTCTTGTGTCTTTGGCTGGGTAACTTTCAGTAGTGTGATGTGCATCTGTTAGTACCACATCCTTACAACAAAAGAAACTCAATATGACCTATATTTCAGTTTCTACTGGCTTTGCTTATTTTTTTGTCTTACGGCATGATGTATGCTCTTCTGTTACTAAATAGTTTTTGTTTTTAGTAACGGGAATTTTTTTTATTTAGTTTTTTTTGCCTTTTGCCTTAAAGGACTCGTGGTACTAATTGAGCTCCCATAGTATACCTATGGAAACACCATGATATTAAAAATTCAATAACTTTAAATTTCTGAATGCCCATGATCAGACCTATATTTCTCAATATAGACCCATCCTTGATGCAAGCTTCTATATGGAGAATGCCATATGTCCCACCGCATTTTCTTGATTTACATGTGTTTGAAACGTGTTTTCAGTTCTGCACCTAAAGAATCGGGTGCTAATTTCAGTAATGAGTGTTCCAATGTCAAGTCTGTAAAAGGACTGAAATTCCATAAATAAAACATTGTCTCTATTTTTTCAGTGACAAATAGGATCAGCTCTCAAAAGACTTTTTTTACTAAAATTGTACTTTTCATTATCAATCAATCATGGCTAGCCAGACCCATATATACTCTATTTTATCTTAACCCATTTCTAGACTGGTTCCCATTCTTAAATATAATTAGTACCATGAGTCCTATATCCACCCTTGATTTACTTGACAGACATAAGTATAGTAGTAGAATGCATAAGTAAACAGTGTGTATAGTTCTGCTTGTCAAAGATAACATTAGTGAATATTAAATTATATTGCAAGTTTATGTATAGCAACAATAGCAATGGTGCATTTCAGGAAACATTTAAGTATTTGAGCTTCATTTAAGAAAATCAGAACAAATATTAAAATAAATTTGTCTAATCAAGAGTTACCTTGTTTGCTATCACCACTTCTCTCTCTTCAATTTAAGAGTGAAATATATTATCAGCCATGTCATATTATACAATAAACGATTACCAGGATTAAGGTCAATGTGACCATCTATATGTGCATGTATATCAAATTACTTAAAATTCCTCCAGAACAAATATAATTTCAAACTAAAGTAAGGTAGGCATAAGCCAATTAAAATACAAAATATGAAGTTCCAAAACATTCACTGATTGAAAATGGTGGGACACAAAATCAAGAGGGGTCATCAGCATTAAGGATGGTGGCAGAGACGTAAGTGATCATATCTGAAGCCTAATGTTTCAAAACACAGCTTGGAAATATCTAATTGTTGACCATAATTACTCTATTAATGGTAAATGTATATATCTTTATTGGATAGATATTAACCAATGTGCAAAACACCCCACCCAACAGTAAAATCTACACACTCCCCACCCACCCCCACTTTCATGGCAACAGTTGCCTTATCTAAAAGTGTTTAAATGTCCACTGAAAATTCTGATGGAGACAAAAGGTATTCCTTTTGCTTATTATCCACAACCAGAACCAGAATTTTGCATATATAGTAACTTAATTGTACATGCATATGTGGAACCACTGCACAGCTGTTGTTCTCAATAGGACTCGGTAGGACTCGTGGTACTAATTCAGCTCCCATAGTAAACCTATTGAAACACCATGGTATTAAAAATAAAAAAATATATACTATATTTTATCTTCACCCATTTCTAGACTGGTTCCTATTTTTCCACATAATTAGTACTGGAGTCCCAAAAAAGTTAAGTCAAACTCTATAAAGGGACATAACTCAATCCTAAGTGGGAATGCTTAGACTCAGAGTGGTGATCTCCATTGATATAGTTTGATAAACTATATGTAGTACTTCAAACGATACTTAATTTCAATAGAAAACACTAATAACAGGTAATTTCTTAAATATTTTCAATCAAAATATTCTACAAATTTATTTAATCAATACTTTTTTTCAAGAGACAGAGAGAAGAAAATATCTATTTTTTAAGTCATATTACATGCATTCAGAGGGATATTGGTAGATGTATATAATCATGAAAAAGGACAAGATTATCAATATCTCACAATATATGTTCATCCCATTGATCCTTTATAAATAACTTATTATCCAAACCCTCCTAGACATCATTATTCTCAATACATTTGAGTGCTTTTAGTTCCTGACTGCATGCATTTTTAGCATGCTATATGTATACTATCCTACCTAGAATCATAAAACATGGCGAGGAGATGCTTCTTGATAACTACTATTCCCTTATTGTAAAAAGAGGTTTTTGTGATTTATATTCCATGCTTCCATGACTTTATTTAAATCTAGTGTTTAAAGGTCATTTATTGGGTGCTGTTTATGTTAGAAAATGATGTTTATGTTAGAAACCTCAAACTTGATAATTGGACTCGATGGCGACAAGTGTTTCCTTGCTGGGCTTTTCGCCTGTGTCCTTACCAACCACATAACCTGCTCAAAAACGGCATCGTCGTTGATCTGCCGCAGAATGTCGTAGAACTTTTGATCGTCCGCGCTGGGCACAACCACGTAGAGCCTGTTACATTTCGTCCAACACGTCAGGAAGTTTAGTAGCAGGTGCGTCTTTCCGCAGCTTAAGGGGCCTATGGGCAGCGCCTGTATGCGGTCAGGCGGTAATGCCCATTGGTGTCGCGGCATTTTTGGCTTTCTTGTGGTTAAGAAGTAAATAATGTATATGCTATTAAAGGACCATTGCGTCCTTTAATATGCTCGCAGAAGACAGAAGAATGAGACTGCAGGCGGCCATTAGGTGTGGCTTGCCAATGGGAAGCACACGCTCCGAGGAACTTGTGCGGTATGCGGAGTCAAAAAGTCCACCATCATCGCGCGGGCGCTGCTGTACAAGCGTCGTACGACAGGGCACGCAAGCCAAAGCACGGCGGCAACATCGCTACCAGCCTCAAAAAGCTGCCGGGGCTGCCCTGGAGCAGGTATCCCAGGGAAAAGCATTTGCTACACCACAACTACTGCGGGCCGGGCACAAGACTTGGCATTCAACTGGACGCTGACGGCCGGCCCAAGCCTGGCGGGGCCCCAGTAAACCGTGTGCATACCGCGTGTTACCGACACGACGTTGCGACGTTAGTCAAAGGTGGCATGAAAGCCAAGCTAGTGGTGGGCGGGCGCTAGTGCTGACAGTGCAATTTTCAGCCTTTTAAAAATGGTTCCCGTTTGCAAATACAAACAGTAAGCACAGTGGTTACTACGCTTGCGGCAATATTCTACATCCCGCGAGGTTACTGGAAGGGCGAAGCAGTCAGGAAGCTGGCAGAAGCCGCCAAGGTCTCACAAGATGTTGCCAGGGTGTGGATCGAATAGCAGGTCATGTGGCAGATTTATCTGCCGGCGCTGCGCAGAATGCCCCGACCGCAGTTTAATGTTCCAACCCCTAACGAGGCGTACCAGGCTTATGTCTTGTTTCAGCCGCACGACATGTTTGGACGATACACGTACAAGTATGTGCTGACCGTGGTTGATGTCGCCAATCGTTACAAGGAGACCAAGCCCTTGACCACAAAGAAGGCTTCCAATGTCGCCGACGCTTTAGCACGAATCTACAAGCAGGGACCGCTAAAGTGGCCCAAACTGCTGCAGGTTGGCCCCGGTTTGGAGTTTATGGATGCCGTGTTACAACTCTTACCCAAGCACGTTGTGCGTGTGAGACGGGGCGAGGTCGGCGTCCACCGTGCACAAGGCATTATGGAGTGGTACAACCGTACTCTAGCCGAGCTGCTGTTTGGGCACCAGTAGGCCCAGGAGATGTCACTTTCACTCAGGACGACAAACGAGAGTGCAAAGCGTAGCACTGGGTCGGTTCAGCGCCTCCCTGCCAATGTAGCGGGCCTAAGTCGCCAGGTAACACGTCTCACGGGCGAGATGCCTATTGATGCCATTCGTGCTACGTCGGTGCGTCCTACGTCTGCGTCGTCTGTGACACGGCCGGTCTCTCTGGAAGAGATACGCCTGCCCTCAAATATCTGGGTGCGGTACCAATATGCAGCTGGAAATCTGGAATGCGAACAACGCCGCGCCACAGATCCTGTGTGGTCCATAAAGGTCTACAGGCTAGAACGTGTGGTTGCTAACACCGGCTCCCCCGTACTTTATTATCTGCTTAATAGCACGCGTTTTAGCTTGCAGATATGCAGGTCGTGCCCCATGACACACAACTACCAACCACCTACTGCCAAGGACCTCTGTCAACAAACACGTCGCTGAGGTCAAAATATTTCAAAATTTTGCGCGATGTATACCATGGATGTTGAGGGCTTGAACGCCATGCATGACGTGGCCAACGCCGCAGCAAATGAAAACATAAATGGTCCTCTTCTACGCCTTGGAAAACTTACCAACAACAGCATTGGAACGTAGAGAGAAAATCCCCTATTAATAAATGATTTTGCTAAATACGTGCTTCGCAGAAGAAACAAATACAAGCCTAGCGTTCTACTGCAGAATACTCGTGACGCTACCTATAAGGTATTCGACATACTGGAGTATATCAGCCGTTGACGTGCGGAACGCGAAGAGTCCTCAGGAGTCGACTACCGTGGAACAATGTGCGCAGTCCCACTTTACGGTTGCACACCAGACAGGACAACCTCACATTATTCTTCAAGTGCCCTTTGGCGTTGTCAGGCGGTCCACACTGAACTGCTACGTGTCTTTTAGCTCGTAGACCCAGAGCATTTCTATGTTTAAAGGGGCACAAAGACTATTTGCTGTTGCTAGAGATGGAGCACGTCATCGACCTAGAGCAGTTCTGCGTGGGTTCCATCCGCAGCAGGCGGGAGGGGGGCCTCGAGCATGTCATGACATTAGACTCTGTCATATTTAAGGCGCATTTTCTTTTTTAGGTTTTTCGAGGCCTCATTCTTGGCACTGTAGTTATCCTCCACCTCTTCGTAGTAGCCCTTGCGTTCCGCGGACGCGCGCAACCAGTCACGTGGCGGTTCTCGAGCGATGGGGGGAGGGGTGATAGGTCCTGGTCGCCATAATAAAAACTCTGCACGCCTCGCATCTCCAGTCAACCATGAAAGATCTCGAGATTGGGACTGGGGACTGTGCAGAACTCGTCCCAGATGATGACCCGATAGATCAATTTCTGTCCAATGTGTTCTGAGGTCCACGTCTCTTTTGCAAGCCGGTGGATTGGGGTTGGTACTAGAGGATTCGAGCTGCGGAGGAGGTTTATCGCGCGTGTGGTAGTTTCAGAGCTTCCGCCGCCGTTGAGATAGAAAAGGCGGTGCGTCGCCAGCGGGTCACTGGCACTTGGAAGTGTCGATTCAGAATCTCAGTTATTGCAGCCGGCCCAGTACTCGGGCTTTGACATGTAGACGGCGCTGTCAATAATGACCAGGAGATTTTCCTCCTTGATACACCACAGCCCCCTTTTCCAACCGTTGTCGTGAACATTACATTGGAGGGCGGCGCATTTTAAGCGGTGGGAGGGAGGGTCCCCACCGTAGTAGCATTCATGGTCCTCCAGCCGGGCCAAGTGCATGAGATTGATGTAAATGGAGTCTGCTGCGACCCACCTAGCCTCAGTGGAAAACCTTAGCAGCATGCTGATGAGGCTATTTATTACACACGTATTCTAGCATGGATGTGCTGAGATGCGTGTACTGCAGCTGCGTGATGACACACCCCATAGGTTTCTTGTTATAACCGATCAGAGCATTGGTCTCGCAACAGGTGCGCATCAGATAATCTAGCTCTCCCGGTCGGTTGGAAGCTGGCGCGGTCATTACCCTGTAGTCGTTTGCACTACAAGCTGTGAATTTGCGTATGATAAGTCCTCTTTTCTTATCTTCCGGCAGAAAGACATTTGTCTGCTTCTTGTAGGAGACAATGACCTCGGTCACCTCGAGATGCTTGAGCATCCCAGTCTAAACCATAAACCGTAGCAGCTCGATGGGGCCCTAGCCACGGTCGTTGAGGGCAGACCTGCTTTCCTCTCGCTTGCTTTTTCTCAGGCTTGCTTGCTTTTTCTCAGGCCTGCTCAAGTGACGCCCGAACCAGGCGGGGATGACTGGGTAGCAGCCCGGTGCGAAGCCCCTTGAGCGCAGCTGTGCGAATCATGCAGGTCCGCAGCCAGAAGCGGCCCCTTTGACTGCCACCCGGGTCATTCCATCCCACGAGTGGCCGAACCGTTTAAAATGATAGATGCCGGGGTAACAGGCAGTCATGTCGAGGCTAACAATTTCCTTCACATGCCCGCTGGACATCCTTCAGCATGTCCGCGGGCGTGGACCTCGACCTATTTCGTTCTCTCGCTGCGCTAGCCGTGGCGGAGGCTTCGCTGAAGACTTTTGCCGAAGCTCCTAGGTGGCTTCGCGCGTGGCTGTGTACCTGCTACAGGCTCTAATGATATGCTTGTGCTTCTCTCGGGTTTTGAAGCACCTCCCACCTCCAGCACGAACTACTCCACACCGCCAATAACCCACACAGCCTTTGGTTTGTCTCTAAATAGCCTCCCAGATATTTCCACCATAGAACTGTACCCTGCGCACCGCCGCGAATTGGGGGTCGTCCGCCAGGCGTGTACGTTATGGACAATGATCTCCACCGCTCTCCATCCTGATGCGTGGTAGTTTCCGCTTTTGTAGATGTCGCCACCGGCGATTTCCCTTAAAATGATCGCACGCCTAAGAGTATTTTACTGGTTGACTACGTCGTCCATGGCTGCTCCTCTTTCTTGGACTCTTCTTTCCCACTCATCCAGCTTCTTGCGACTGACTTCAATCAAACCCTGCCATCTGGTGGCTTTTTTTAAGTATTCGACCACCCGCTGCGCGACGCAGTTTAGATCTCCGTCTCTGAGAGGGTTCAGATTATTAGGGTTCGGTTCTCGCACTTCATAGAGGCCGTATATAACTGCTGCCACCGGATAATCGTTTCTGTAGTAAGGCCCGTTAATGCCGGTGAGAAGCTAATGTCTTGTTTCACGCGTGATTGTAGCCATCGCTACCACCCCTATGCGCTTCTTCCCTCACGGGGTCAAACTTTCCATCAATTTCCCCCAGCCGCATTTCGGCCTGGGTGATGAACGTGACGCCAATAAGGAATTCTTTGCCCGCCGGGAGGTCTGCAAAATGACGGCTGCGCGCACGTTGCTCATCTGGCTGTTTAGAATCAGATGCCTGCCCCGCACCATGTAGCCTGGCATAATGTTGATGTCCCCGATCCCTAACGAGTCGTCCTTTTTCGCTCCAGAGCGTGCTGTAGATGTGCGCTGCTCCATCGACCTCGAACTCTTGCTGAAAACTGCGCTACCAAACCAAATCCAAGTTTCTAGGAATAGACGCAAAATGCAGCGCTACCTTGTCATGGTCAGATGGGTTTTCGAGAGGCTCTAGCTCGATGGCACCAAGGCGGGCAAATTACCGCCCGCTTCCTCTGACATCTGCGAATCTGCCTCAATTTTTGCAGTCTCTGCATTGACCGCTCGCTGATGGTCGAGCCGTTTTACCCGTAGTCTCAGCGCTTCGGGGCTTCTTGCGTACGGAGGTTGCTCCCCAGTTAGTTATTTCCACGTCCTGCGTGCTGCCCTGGCTCGGTTTGCGTGTGCCATGTCATCTGTATATCTACATGGGAAAACGTGATTCGAAATAACTGA
Organism: Margaritifera margaritifera; assembly: GCA_029931535.1. NCBI lineage: Eukaryota > Metazoa > Mollusca > Bivalvia > Unionida > Margaritiferidae > Margaritifera > Margaritifera margaritifera. Next base: position 1,894,022 of record JAQPZY010001594.1, read on the forward strand.
ATTATTCCTTGCGGGCTACCAGTCAATCGCGGCCAGGCCCTGAAACTCGAGGAGCTCAGCATTTTTATTTTCGCTGTGGACCCCCGTTTGCACTGTTTTGCTAGCGCAGCACAGCGTGTGTATTTTGCCTTGAACCCCCCCCCCCTCCACCGCACCCTGTACAGGCATAAGTTCCCCTCCTCTAGGCAGTCGCTGCGCGTGTACATTACAGTACTCTCTTATGCAGCTCTTGTTGCACCTTTTGGTGGCCCCAAGCAGAATGCAAGCGCATTTGTTTGTCCCGTGGGGTATCTTGGCCTAAATATTGCAGTATATATATATATATATATATATATATATATATATATATATATATATATATATATATATATATATATATATATAATTTATTTCGCCGGAACGCCATATCCGGGCACCAATGCTATTGGTTTCCATAAATTGCGCTTCGCTCAAAAACTCTGCGGTGATGCACTACTTTTTGGAGCATACCGCGGGCTGGAGGGGAACAAATATGTGGTTGGAAATGAATGGTGAAGAAAAGTTTAAAATCGTCAAATAATTGATATGATCGACCCCCCTGCAGCTTATGTCACTGTAACCAGTCCAATGATTTGGGTTAATCTTTGCATCACCAACTTGCTATGCAATTGTGTTATAATGATCACTACGGCCACCAATTGAAACTACGTCACTGGCCCTTTTTTAATGGTGCAGTGATTTTGTGCTTACCTTTGGGTTCAACTCAGTTTCTCTTGGATAAGGTTTGTATTTAGCTCAGTCTCTGACACAATGGCCTACAATGTCATGCATCAGGAGGGGTACTACACCCTTCAGTCAAAACTAGGTCACTGTATCATCTAGTTTACTACCACAGTGACATGCGCTAACCTTTACATTTGGCTTAGTTCTCGGATACAATTGCTAGCATAGTCATGCAAGTCTAGACGCGTCATGATGAGTACTACATCCATTAGTCAAAGCGTATACCCTAGCCTTTGATTTCATTGTGTTTGCAAATCAATTAAACCGGTAAATGTAAAAAAAATTGCCTAATTTCTTGATATTGGGCACGGCTGATTCATTGACAGCATTTTCCCTCAAACATGCAATAAAATGGCACCGGATTTGAATTTGTAAAACTTATCGGATGCGTCTTTGTTTGTTACAAATTGTATGGCCTGTGTTTGGAAAGAAGAAAGCCAAAAGAATTTTTTTTCTAAAATTAAAAACTCCATTAATTTTTACCATACACCTTTAGTCCTCCTGTCTGGGATTTTATGCAGTTTACTATCTGCCAATTTATATGGTCAATGTCAATAAGTAAACCTAATTTTTCAACACTGAAACTACAATATATATATATATATATATATATATATATATATATATATATATATATATATATATATATATATATATATATATATATATATATATATATATATATATATATATATATATAACGAAACTCCTCAAAATCGAAACATCAGTATACCGGAATCCCCTCAAGACCGAATATTTGTGGGGGTCCCGAATTTTTCCTTCTTTGATATCATAATTTTTTCCCAGTAAACAGAAACCCCTCAACTCCGAATACTGAAACAAATTTCGATCCCAGATTTCAAATTTACGCTTTAAAAAACCCCATAAAACATGCTCGAACAGATTAAATACGGTTAGCAAGTACTGTATTAGGCTTATCTGTGAGACATAGATCCGGAAATGTCCCAAGGGCACACGAGGTAAATACAATACTTGACACGCGCGCGACAAAGATTAGGGTTGACAATAGGCTAATCTAATGTCATTCCACCATAAAAAGAGCCAGCTTTTAAGGCGAATTATTAACAAATAAATATTTGTAGGTAAGCCATTTAAGAAAGATTATGTTTATTTCTCTATTATCTAATTGTGATTGATGCTATTCATTTGCATACGTAATCAGCAGAACATTGTTTTGTTTGTTTTGGTTTTAAATGAATATCAGGGCTTTATTAACCAGTCATGTGGCCTCGCTTTTGATGCTTTGCCGACGGAGACCAACAAAACAGTATTGTAAAAGCCGGATTCACTCAAGTAATTTTCAATGGAGAAAAAGTATTACCTACATTTATTTATGTAGCCATGACTATCATTTGTCTTCACTCACATGTCAAGATGTCAGAAAGACCACCTACGAGTCGAAGGATGGAACTATCCTTACAGGATAAAATTAGTCTGATCAACGAGTATGATTATTTGCCAAAACCTACATTGAAGAAACTAGGGAAAAATTTGGCGTAGGAACATCTACTGCTACAGATATTGTAAAGAAAACGAAATTATAAAAGAATAATTAACAAAGAATAATCTTGAAAACAACAGTGATGCAAACAAGCATCATTTCAACAATGCCTGAAAATTTGACAACCTAAATTATCTTGTATGGCAATGGTTCAGCCCCGCTGGGACCACAAACATTCCAAATTCAGGCCCTATAAAATATACCTCTCTCTCTCTCTCTCTCTCTCTCTCTCTCTCTCTCTCTCTCTCTCTCTCTCTCTCTCTCTCTCTCTCTCTCCACATAAGCGCTTAGAAAAAGGCATTTTTTCACATTTGCGAAAACCTCAGTAAACCGAAAAGCTCTCAAAACCGAATTTTTTTGGTCCTAATGGTTTTCAGTTTCGAGAGGTTTCACCGTATATATATATAGAGAGAGAGAGAGATTGACCTAAAATTCTAATAGGGTTGGAAAGGGAGTTGTCGAACATTAATTTAAATATGTTCTTAATGTTAATGATTATATACTGCCGAAAGAGTGAATTTGAACCCTGTAACGTGATTGGAAATGTAGAGATCGTGACCTACCCTAAATTCGTCCAATTTCACATTTTATTTTTCATTAAATTTCACTTGTTCATTGAAAATGCAATTTTTTTTATACAAGTATGGGTAAGTTTTCAATTTTTAATATTGTATTCTTCATTTTTATGTTTGTAAATATATTTTCAATGTTGTCATTTTCACTGGTACCAATTTACTTTTCAACCCATGTCTAGCGATCATGGTTACGACTTAAAAGGCTTTGATCTTTGACGAACAAGAGATAATACAAAATGTTTATTTATTTGATACTGTTTGAATGTAAACGGACACAAAATGATAATTAAATTGTATGATAACCCCCAGTTTATGTCACTGGTTGTAGAAGTATCTGTTCGGCACAATCCAATCTGTTCGAAATTACGTCACCTGACTATTTTCCGACGAGTATAAATAGGAGCGAAATTTGAAGGTGGGCAGGTAGCTGTCAACAGTCATAGCGTCCATAGTTACAGATCTCCACTAAACATACTACTATCTTGACGTAGTTACAATTACAAATTTACTAAATCACATTAACAAGCCTAATATATAGTTACAAGAATAAGACAAGTCAATGAATTTCTTTCTTATCAAAATAGAGACTGAAATTGCATCTTTAGTAAATTGTTACGACTCTATGGTCTAAGAAAAATGTAACAGAAAGAAAGTGAAACCAACAAATCAAGTAAAAATCAACAAGCAATTTATTACTAGATAATTAAAATGAAAAATCAAAAAGTCACTTACAATAATGTGTTTTGAAATCCTAATAATCCAATAAGAATGATTGTTCTAATCACAAGTCCTAAATATAGAATGTTCCGAATTCACGGCTGTGTCCTTGAATGTTATGATGTGCTAATGGTCTCCAAAGTCCTGATGTACTAGAAATCTTGATGTGCTGATGTCAAAATGAAGTATTCCAAAATATCTGAATAAGTTCACTTAAATTCCAAAATCATCAATTAAAAATCCAAAATCCAAAAGTTTATGAGCACTGTTATAATCCAATGAATATTTAAAATAATTCCTCTCTTAGAATTTGGAATGAATTTTCACAACTGTAATAGCTCTTTACAAGACTGATGGTAATGTCAAAACTGAATAAATGTCCACCAAACATGGTATATATAAAGATTGGTCACATGACAGAATGTTCTAGAATATGAGTCATCTTAATGGAATTTTTACTTGTAAACAAAAATCAACCTTGACCTTCAAATTGAGAAAACATATTGATCAAAACAACCTAATTCAAGGACACTAGTTTAACATGTTTTTCCTGATAAACATTAAGATCCAAGCAAATATTAAAGTGAAGAAACACTTACAATTTCCTAAAATATCTACAATACTATATAAACATCATACATAACACCTCCCCTCATAAAGAAAAAGAAAGATTTATATAATAAAGCTTTCTTTTGAATATACATCTAATACTATAATAACCAAAATTACATAAGAACATGTTTTATGATACTGGACTTAATTACATCAAGCAATATTACATTTCTAGGCACATGAGAGTGCATCTGCAATCACATTGTCTTTTCCCCTGATGTGTTTGATGTCAATGTTATATTCTTGCAATATCAAACTCCATCTCAACAATCTCTGATTTTTATCTTTCATTTTGTTGATGAAAGTAAGGGGATTGTGATCACTGTACACAATAATTGGAGAAAGAGCTGAGGTAACATACACTTCAAAATGCTGTAAAGCCAATATCAAAGGCAAACATTCCTTCTCAATTGTGGAATAATTTTTCTGATGTTTGTTTAGTTTTTTAGAAAAATAACACACAGGGTGATCCACACCACTTTTGTCTTCCTGAATCAATACTCCACCAACCCCTACATCACTTGCATCAACAGATAATTTAAATGATTGGCTGAAATTTGGCGCAGAAAGAACTGGTGCATTCTTAAGCATGGCCTTTAACTTGTCAAAAGATTCCTGACACTTGTCAGACCAACAAAATTTGGTTTTCTTACTCAATAAACTTGTCAAAGGTTCAGCAATTTTGGAAAAATTGGAACAAAATTTCCGATAATATCCAGCCATACCTAGAAATCGCATCAGTTGCTTTTTACAAATTGGAACTTGAAATTCAGAGATAGCTTTGACCTTAGCTTCTATAGGTTTAACTTGACCTTGTCCCACAATATGTCCTAAAAATGTGACACAAGCATGGCAAAACTCACTTTTGCTCAAATTAATTGTCAGATTCGCATCACTGAGTCGATCAAAGAATTTTCGAATGGTTTCCAAATGATCTTCCTATGTGTTGTTGTAGGTAATGACGTCATCGATATAAGCGTCACAATTATCAAGACCAAATGTTATCATGTTCATCAGACGTTGAAACGTTGCAGGCGAATTTTTCATTCCAAACGGCATGACTTTATATTGATAAAGTCCATCTGGAGTTACAAATGCTGAAATTTCTTTTGCCCTTTCCGTCAGTGGAATTTGCCAGAATCCTTTTAAAAGGTCAAACTTGGTGACATATTCCGCATTTCCAATTTTATCAATGCAATCGTCCATTCTTGGGATTGGAAATGAATCAGTTTTGGTGACACTGTTGACCTTTCTATAGTCAGTACACATACGGAATGTATTATCTGGCTTGGGAACAAGAATACATGGTGAACTCCAGTTACTTTTACTTGGTTCTGTGAAATCATTCTCCAGTAGATACTGAATTTCTTTCTTCAGATAGTTCTGTTTGAGAGGATTCATCCTATAAGGATGCTGTTTCACAGGCGCAGAATCTACAATGTCAACGTCATGATAAATTTTACTTGTTCGTGTTGGAACATCAGGAAACAAGTGCTCATAGTCATGTAATAGCTGTTTTAGTTCATTTCTTTCCTGTTGTTGTAGATGTGAAAGTTTCTGGTCTAGGTTGTTCAATATTTCTGAATTCCGAAGATTGGTTATACCAGAGTCACTATAGTCTGATCGTATTCCATCGTTGATATCTTCACTGTGTGGGACAGGTACAACTAAATTAACTGAATAATTAGCTGGGCTATCTCTGTCAAAATATTCCTTTAACATATTTATATGACAAAGTTGTTTTTGTTTCCGTCTCCCAGGAGTGTTAATGATATAATTTAAGTCATTTACTGTCTTTGCAACGGTATAAGGACCAAAAAATTTAGCCTGAAGAGGATTCTGAGGTATGGGAAAGAGAGCCAGAACTTTGTCACCAGGTTTAAAACTCCTTTCCTATGTATTTCTGTAATACCTTAATTTCATTTTTGACTGAGTAGTGTGAAGATTAGTTCTTGCTACTTCACAGGCCTTTAACAACTTGTATTTGAAATCAGAAACATAATCAAGAAGATTAATCTTTGAGTCTTCATTTGAAAGAAGTTTCTCTTTCAATAATTTCAGTGGTCCACGGACAGTATGACCAAAAACTAGTTCAAAGGGACTAAAACCCAACGACTCTTGAACTGATTCCCTAACAGCAAACAACAACAAATGAACACCCTCATCCCAATCCTTTTCTGTATCAAAGCAATATGATCGAATCATATTCTTCAAAGTTTGATGAAATCTTTCCAAAGCACCTTGACTTTCAGGGTGATAGGCAGAAGATTTAAACTGTTGGATGCCTAATTCATGCATAACTTGCTGGAAAATTCCAGACATAAAATTTGACCCTTGATCCGACTGGACAGATTTGGGAAGGCCAACAAGTGTAAAAAACTTCACCAAAGCTTTCACAATAGTTTTAGTTTTTATATTTCTCAGAGGAATTGCCTCTGGAAATCTTGTAAATGCACACATGATGGTCAACAAGTATGTGTTGCCTGACTTGGTTTTAGGTAAAGGACCAACACAGTCTACAATTATTCTACTAAATGGTTCATCAAATGCAGGAATAGGTTGCAGATGAGCCTTAGGTATCTTCTGATTGGGTTTTCCTACCATTTGACAAGTGTGACAAGATCTGCAGTATTTAGAAACATCACTTTTGAGTTTCGGCCAATAAAAATGATTCAAGATCTTGTGATAAGTCTTACGGACTCCTAAATGACCAGCCAAAGGAGTTTCATGGGCTAAATTAGAATTTCCTGTCGATATGACTTAGGAACAACAATTTGATAGCTCACTGACCACTCGTCACCAGCGGGTACATCAGGTGGTCTCCATTTCCTCATAAGGACCCCATTTTTCACAAAGTAACACACTGGAACTTGTGTGGCTTCAGTTTCACTAATAGCCCTCTGAAACAAACAAGATATCTCGGGATCTTGCTCCTGTTCAACGACAAGAGATTGTCGTTTGTCACCCTGAGTAGAACAAAGAGAATGAGTTGCCAAAAGAGGATCACTGTGATCAATACCATTTGATTGATCAATACCTGAAAAAAGTGACCTCATCAAAAGACTGACCAATACATGTGTCAGCTAAAGGAATAATATCCTGATCAACATCACTCTCAAGAGCTCTTTTTGCCATAGCTCTAGTAACTGCACAAGCAGGTTACAAATCAGGGATTTCAGTTTCGACAGGATCAACTTTCTGATCCAAACAAGGCTTGTCAGTTACAAGTGGATTAACCACAACCTTATCTCCAGCTAGGTCATTGCCTAGTAATAAATGAACACCCTCTATGGGTAAAGAAGTCACTGCCCCAACAGTCACAGGTCCAGAAACTAAGTCTGATGCCAAATTTACACAATGGAGAGGAACATTTACAAAGCCGCACTCTACTCCCTGAACAAGAACACTTTCACTTGAAGAAGACTCCTCAGACAAAGGCAAAGTACCTGATAATAAAAGACTCTGAGAAGCTCCAGTGTCCCTTAATATTTTAATTGGGATAGGTTTGGCAGAATCACCAATAAGTGATATAGAACCTTCTGACATGAATGGTTCATAAGCCTCCAAAATAGAATCAGACTGGGGTTTGTTTGACCCAACAAATGTATTGCTTTCAATACAAGACCGCGACCTTGACCTCGTAGAAATAAGAGCATTTGGAAAAGCTCTGTCTTCACTCTGTTGCTTATTTTTCAACTTGAAGCAATCAGAAATAACGTGCCCTTTCTTTTTACAATAAGTGCACGTAGGAAGAGATAAGGATTTCTGATCAGTCTTATCAGATGCTTGATTCCTAACAGTTGTGCTGTTGTGAAATTTGGAAGTACTCGAATGAGATTGAAATGGTTTTTTACCAGAAAACTGCTGAGAGGACGACCTATTGCCAAATGAAATTTTGTGAGTCAAGGAATAATCATCAGCCATACGAGCAGCATTTTCCAAAGTTTCCACATTCTGCTCGTCAAGATAGGTTTTAACATCACTATGGATGCACCTCTTGAACTCTTCAATTAATACGAGCTGTCTGAGGTTATCATAGCCTTGATCAACTTTCTTGGCTGAGCACCACCTATCAAATAGTTGTTCTTTATCCCTTGCAAATTCGACATGAGTTTGTCCAGTTTCTTTTCTACAATTCCTAAACCTTTGTCGATATGCCTCTGGTACCAACTCATAAGCTTTCAAGATGTACTCCTTAACCACATCATAATCAGTGCTTTGTTGTACTGACAGTGAAGTGTAGACTTCACGAGCTTTGCCAATAAGTACACTTTGTAATAACAAACTCCAATGCTCTCTGGGCCATTTCAAGTTTTCAGCTATTTTCTCGAAATGAAGAAAGTATTTATCTACTTCTTTTTCCTGAAAAGGGGGTACTAACCTAATATATCTAGTAACATCAAAACCTGGACTTGTGTTTAAAGGAGTGGAGTGTGCTCTGTTTGCCAGTTCTAATTCTCTTAACTTAAATTGCATTTCCCTTTCTTCTCTTTGCATCTGCATTTGTATCTGTCTCTCTTCTTTCTCTCTCTTCATCTGTATCCGCCTATCTTCTTTCTCTCTCTCCATCTGTATCTGCCTCTCTTCTTTCTCTCTCTCTCTCTGAATCTGAAGCTTTGCCAATTCTATATCCATCTGGTACTTTAACTCTAATTCCCTTAATTTCCTGTCAGAACCAGATACAGGCTTTCTCTTCAAACTTAAAGCACTATTTTCAAAAATTCCCTTTCCTACTAAATACTGAATTAAAATAATCTTTATCTCCTGTTTTGTCAATGATAATTTTGCTTCAGATAGACTGTATTTTCTGGCAAGCTCGAGCAACTCATCCTTTCTCATGCACTCTAACCCCTCCTGGGTAGGTTTTGAAATGAAATTCTGAACATTAGATGCCATTGTAAATGCTTGTTGGTTTCACACAAAAAAATTTCTCTATTTAAAAATCTTTGCCAAAGCCAAAAACAAAAACAAAATTCCAAGACAAAATCAATATGAATTTCAAAGATAACTTTAATATCTCTAATATGCTTTAAAGAAATTCAGATCCCAGAAGACGAGCCCCCAATTTCTGTTACGACTCTATGGTCTAAGAAAAATGTAACAGAAAGAACGTGAAACCAACAAATCAAGTAAAAATCAACAAGCAATTTATTACTAGATAATTAAAATGAAAAATCAAAAAGTCACTTACAATAATGTGTTTTGAAATCCTAATAATCCAATAAGAATGATTGTTCTAATCACAAGTCCTAAATATAGAATGTTCCGAATTCACGGCTGTGTCCTTGAATGTTATGATGTGCTAATGGTCTCCAAAGTCCTGATGTACTAGTAATCTTGATGTGCTGATGTCAAAATGAAGTATTCCAAAATATCTGAATAAGTTCACTTAAATTCCAAAATCATCAATTAAAAATCCAAAATCCAAAAGTTTATGAGCACTGTTATAATCCAATGAATATTTAAAATAATTCCTCTCTTAGAATTTGGAATGAATTTTCACAACTGTAATAGCTCTTTACAAGACTGATGGTAATGTCAAAACTGAATAAATGTCCACCAAACATGGTATATATAAAGATTGGTCACATGACAGAATGTTCTAGAATATGAGTCATCTTAATGGAATTTTTACTTGTAAACAAAAATCAACCTTGACCTTCAAATTGAGAAAACATATTGATCAAAACAACCTAATTCAAGGACACTAGTTTAACATGTTTTTCCTGATAAACATTAAGATCCAAGCAAATATTAAAGTGAAGAAACATTTACAATTTCCTAAAATATCTACAATACTATATAAACATCATACATAACAAAATGTATCTGTTATTGATTCTGGGTTAATGCAAAAGTAATATCGGACCATAAAAAATTTAGGCTCCTATCTTCTACCACACTAAGAATTTAAGGTTTATTTACAAAATACTTACAATGTAGGCCATCCATTTCTTGCTGATTTATTAGCTCGAAGTTATGAAGGCCATCATATGATAGTCTCTGTATATATTGTACAGAATTACATTGTTACATTCGGATTCAAAGGACATACAAACACCAAATAAGGGTCCTAAAACTTTATGTGTACTGTAACTAAAACTCAAATCTACAAAAAACAAATCCAGTGTTGCTTACAGTACCAAGTCCAACCACGTAACTGACTGCTTTTTCAACTCTATCGTTATTTTAGACAGGATTAGAGATAAGGAATTTTAATTAATTCAACATGTGTGCTTTGTCCAAGGGAGTAGAGCTGGACTTCTTTGAGGCAGGTTTTCGCTTTGTTTTCATGTGTTCAAGGTCAAGGTCCTCTTCATACTCCTGAGTTTCAATGTCCGTAAATTCCATTAGATTCCGACTCTATCATTGTTTTAGAAAGGTCTAGAGATAAGGAATTTCAATTAATTTAACATACTTGATTTGTCAAAGTGATTAGAGTTGGTCCAGGCTCAGCTAGCAGTGGGAAGATAAACAACATAAATGTGACTGTTAACAGTCTCTGTTAACAATTGTCCAGGATGCTGAGATAAATGTTAGGGCTAACTGCCACTACAAACAGATTGAATTTGATATGCACTGAGAGTGAAATTATGCTGATAACATACATATTTATGTTTTAGTCGTCTTTTACTTGTAGTAAGTGTTATGTATATAGAATCTATAATGATAGCCTAAACCTTTGGTCTATGACTATATATGAAATACGGTCAAGTAGTAAGTCGCACTTTAAGTTTGGTTAAGATTGAAACAAGGTATTTACCTACATTGAGTTCAAGGTCGAAGTTGTTGACCATGTGATGGAGAATTTCCATTTTCGAAAGACGCATTTAGTATTGCATTCTGGGTCGTAATATGACACGTTTCCTATTGTTCAATAGGCAATTTGCAAAGAGTATATAAGACCTTGATATGCGCATTATAATCGTTCCAATTTTAAATCCTGTGTTATAAACATTCCTACATGTTTTTTATGATCAGTCTTTGGAATCATCAGATTGTTTAGAATCATAGTTGTGCTATAACCTTGTAATTCTGTTATGTCGTAATGCTGTATTGCTGTATACATAATTCGAAAGGAATTATTTATTGGAACATTCATCGGAGTTACCTAAAGTACTCGTTAATCTTTGGATTTAAATATATGACTTTGGATACTTGTGGATATTCTCAAAGGTGATCTGGATCACATTGTCGTTGGTGTCATCAGGACATTCCAGACTACCGATTCATTCGGAACATTCGTTCATTAGGAAGATTCATTCATTAGGAACATTCATTCACTCGGAACATTCATTCATTCTGATCATGCATTCATTCGGAACATTTTATAATTTGTATATTTAGGACTTGTGATTATGACACTTGGGATTATTGGATTATTTGGATTTTAATTCACGTTACTGTAAGTGTCTTTTGATTTTCACTTTAAGTATCTAGAAATAAATTGTTTGTTGATTTTACATACATTGTTGGTTTCACTTTCTTTCTGTTACATTATTTTAAGACCATGGTGTCGTAACATAAGCATTTTATCTTAATTGCACACAAAAATAAAAGGTCCTGAAAAAAAGTTTTTTTTAAAGTTATATTACAATTATGTAACTTAGCACATACCTACCCTCCTTTTGTTTTACAAATGGCGACAGTAAGTGGGATGTCATAGTTATGTGTGACATCCAGGATAGAATCTAAGTCCATTTTCGGCGTATGGTGGCAACATCAACATCACTGAATACTTACCCGTAATTACTGGAGGTCCCGAAGGACACTAGAATACCAATTGATACCTGTGTGTTCCTTGTCTTAAAAATGGCACAAAGTCCAGACCCAGAAATTGAATTTAGACAGGAGGATGAAGACCAATTAGATACTGGCCAAGGAAACATATATATAGAAGAAAATGAAGTTTTCCAAAACAGCTTTGATGACATCTATAATAACGAAGATGGTGTAGATGTAATGGAACACGAGGCAAGACCTACCGATTCTGTAGTAGTGTCCCCTAGAAATAGCAGAATAAGTAGTAGTGTTTTTAACATTAAGTAAGGAACCTAACATGCAACTGAAGATCTGGAGGAATATAGTTCCCATTTTGAAGTCTATTCAGAGCTTGGGAATTTGAGAGAGTCAGAAAAAGTTCTAGCTTTGGCTTTAAGTTTAAGAGGACCAGCAAGAACGTTTTACATTAAAATATCTACAGAAGAAACGAGGTCGTAAAAGTCAAAAGTTTGACAGCTGGGAATAAGATTTGGCAGTACAAGACAACAAAATAGATGTATGGGAAGCCAACTGCAGCACTGGCGAATGATTTAAGAACAGATGTCACAGAGGGCGTATGTAAACCTTGACTCAAGAGCTCAGGAAGCGTTAGCTCTAAACCAGCTTTATAAATGTATTTTGCTTGAAATGCAGATGCAGAGGCAGGGACTGTCGGACTGCTGCACAAGCAGTTCAAATAAGTGAGACATGTGAGGCCAGGAAGGGTGACCAAGGTAGACAATCAGATATCAGAGGAGTGTTCCGTCAAGGTGATCCAACAAAGAATTTAAATAAAGTACAGACAGAAAGTGACATGAAACTTGAAGAATCCAGCTTTGGACAATAAATAACCAAAAAAAAAGAAGCACAATATGGATGTTTGACAGGATATAGTATTTAACGTTGCACATTTATAGTTACCAGCAGTTGAGAAAGCTCATGCATATGTTTGCCTGAATGAGTTAAAAACTGGGAAGCTTGTATCAATGTTAAAAAATGATTTCGGTTGATGTTTTATTATGCTTTGTAATCTGTGCTAAATAAACCAAGCTGTCACGTGTCTAGGCCCAGAATGCAATGTGAATAAATACAGTCATTGGTTAGATAAATGTCCTTTAAATATAGAGAACATATTGGAGGTGGGAGACAACTGTATGCAGAGAAATTACTAATATATTAAGTATGTTAGAGTAACTGACATAGATAGAAATGCATCTTGAGGTGATAATTATATTTCAGTATCTTGGACCTACTGACTACAAAGAAGAAAGGAACCATTACGCTGGAATAAAAGATTTTTCAAAATTGGTATCATCACAGATAAATAGGCAACACAGGCAAAAACACATCTGTACAAATGCTTAAAAATTGTCTATACCAGAAACATTTATAGAACACAAAAGCCTGTGTTGCAATGCAAATAACTCGATTTATATATTGTCTAAACAGGTTCTGTTGTAAAATGTAAATATCTATCAATACAAATAAACGTTCCACGTATTATTTACTAAGATCTTGAAAGTATCATAGTACCACAGGTCTAAAACTTGTAATCAACAATCCGACATATCCTGGAAAATCAAGTCAGGGTTTTGTTTGTACCTCAAATCAATCCACAAGAGATGCAAACCAAACGTTTACAGATAAACAGATTGTATTGAAGCGTTTTACGATGCGTTGGATAAAATGGCAAATCCAGTGTATGGAGAAATATATTCCTTCAGCAAGAATTTCATAGTTGATAGGTTCATGAAAGAAGAAAAAGGAAAAGTAGTTCAAAGTACAATCAGGTTTTGTAGATAGCTTTAGATTCATGGGACATTCAATAAAGCAACTAGTAAAATATTAAGTGATGAAAAGTTCACAGAAACAATTACACATTTTAGAGATATGACATCTATATATTTGAGGAAAGACATTTACCCATATGTTAACATGGATATCTTTGAAAGGTTTAGCAAAACAGCTGTACCACCAATAGAACAAATCAAATATATCAAATTATGATTTCAAATACACTAAAGATGTCATGGCACATATTGTCCTTCAAACAGTTGGAGATATACATGAATATTATGTCATGAAAGGATACGTTGATGTTAGGTGACATATTTTGCTTTTTTTCTCGTAATGTCTGTGTGAAAAATTACAAACTAGACCTAGTTTTAACTATATCAGGTGTAGAATTTGAACGTTTAACAGACCATGACATTTATGATTGAGATTGGAATACGTAATGGAATTTGCATAATACCCCATATATACGCCAAAGCAAATCATGGATACTATTTGAACAAAGAAAAAAAAAAGTCTGATTGTACCTTCGGTATACGTGCAAAGCCCTATCTGTGTAATAAAGGTAAAGGTCAAGACTATTTGTTATTTACCTTGAATTTCACAACCTCTATGGTTCGACATTGAGCCAGTACATACCGGTAGAAAGCTTTAGATGGACAACTGATGAGCAAATTACATCAGTGGAAGACAACTGGTTCGATAATTAGGACGACTATGATATCGTTTGTATTTTAGAAGGGGATTTGGAGGCTCCATTACACGTTCATTGCTATTTCAATGGCTAGCAGTTAGCTCCAGGGAAACTAATTCCAGCTGAAAATAATGTATCGGAGTTGCAGAAGCAGTTGATTGATGTTTACAATGATACAGACAAAATACTGTTCCAAAACTATTATGAATATTGAAAAATAAAACAAATATGTCATTGACTAACGGAATTTAAAGGTTTTCATACAACTGGATTTAAAACTGAGAAAGATACAGTGTTGTCTTCATGGATCAACAATCATTGTTCAAACGCTACATTGAACTGAATACAATTTTGATATAAGAGAAACAAATGATTTCTAGAAAGATTTTTTGTTTAAATTGATGAACACAGGTATTCGGTAAACAGATCAAAATCTCAGAAAGAAAACAATAGTTAAAATATGTACAAATGAATACATTTTTTTCCAATGTCAGAAAGAGCTCACATTTGCTAGGAGGACAATTATAGACGATGACTTGGTGTTAGTAAATTTTTGAAAAACAAGAAAAATCAGCTTAACAAAACCAATTTACGGTGGATTTACAGAGTTAGATAAATCTAAATGGCTAGTATTACAATAAGATGACGAAACAAAAACGGTGATTGAATGATATTCTATGACATATATATATATATATATATATATATATATATATATATATATATATATGTGTGTGTCTGTGTCTGTGTCTGTGTGTGTGTGTGTGTGTGTGTGTGTGTGTGTGTGTGTGTGTGTGTGTGTTCAAACAAGACCACAGATTCAGGCACATATTGCTGCAAAGACAAGCGTTGCCTAATTTTCAAATATATGCCCGAGACCAAATCGTTCAAAAGTTCGACGACAAGAGTTAGCTACACTATCAATCAGAAGTTTGAATGTCGAACCAAAAATGTAATATATCTTCTAGCATGCAAGATCTGTGGCACTCAATATGTTGGCGAAACCGTTGATTTCAGAAAACGAATGAATAACTACAAGAGACACATTCGCAACAAAATCAACGCGAAACTCGCCAACCACTACAACTCGATTGTGCATTCAGTCGAGTCCCTCGAGAATCTACCGATTAATTCTAACCCGGGGTTGACCGATATGGAGCGCACACGTAAGGAACGACACTGGATACTTCAATCGAAAACTCATGGGGAGTTCGGTCTAAATGAAAAAGTCTAACCTTCCTATTGGAATATTATCAAAACTACAGCCAGGCGTCAGTTTATCAGACGTACGTATTTTTAGCGATGATATTTACTCAAGTAAATATTCCGTAATTCTTTACTGGTATTATTGGTATTCTTCGTCTTCTCCTTCTTCTTCGTCTTCTCCTTCTTCTTCTTCTTCTTCTTCTTCTTCTTCTTCTTCTTCTTTTTATTATTATTATTATTATTATTATTATTATTATTATTATTATTATTATTATTATTATTATTATTATTATTATTATTGTTGTTGTTGTTGTTGTTGTTGTTGTTGTTGTTATTATTATTAGTAGTAGTAGTAGTATTAGGACTCTTGTCCATTACCATGCTATACCATGCTCTTGACATACTTCCTTAGTACCTCCATGCATAACTTTACCGGGATATAATTTCCTTTCTACATTTTGATGATGGCGTTCATTTATCGCCGCGCATGGTGTCAGTCCTTTGTTCTAAGCCTGGAATTAGGTCAAAACACTGTGGTCGTCTGCGTGATACGCACGATAAACACTTGGAATGTTTTTTACACAACTTTGTTGGGCTCATGGCAGCATAACATAGATATGTAGTTTACCTGTTTTAGACCGTTTTTTAATTTTGTCTTCTTTCTTTCTTCTTTTGTTTATCCTTTGTTTGTTTACTTCCACGTCATTTAAAAATATAGTAGTCAAGAATTCTTCTTGGCTTTTGTGTTTAGTGTTTATTTTGTTGATGTAAATTGTTTCTTCCCCTGACATATAACCAAAGAACAACATATTTGGTATCCCACAAATGAATAAGAACGTTCCATGACTACTTAAGTATGAGTTGAACGGTATTACAATTGGAGAGTTTTGTGGGTTGAGGTCAAAACTTTGTCCATTTAGGACTGATAAAATATGACATGAAGTTTGAAAAGCAAGAAAAAACATGCGTGATTAAAATGAATTTAATATCCGAATTGTACACAGATGGTTCATTCAATCAAAAGGAAAATTACCAAGATATTACTTTTCTTCAGATCATTCAATCATGAGATGTTCAGCATAATAATGGACAAATCAGCATTGTCTTTGTATGGAGACAAGTGGTTTTACACATTACCTCGTGGACATGGAAGCATGTCAGAGTCAAAGGTATGCATTAAATGCATCCAAACTTTGTTCTTTTATTATATTTATGAGCATCTATAATTGCTCCATCCGTTTCAGTTGATATTAAGTGATTTTCCTCAAAAATACATTCTGCATCTGTTTTTGTACCGACTGTAGAACATAATAAAAAACCTGATGTTCTTTCAAAACTAACTAGCGTTTATATTGAAATTTTGTGTTATTGTCCATACATATATACCATAATGATAACCACTAAAAGTTAACGTGGTCAGGTTAGTTGATATCTTTTTTCCAGTTATGGTGAATCAATAACAAAATACCTTGGTACACATCAAACAGTAACTCTGACCACTTACCTGATTTATCATCAAGATCTATCACTTCGACCTTTTCATCTCGAGTAATCACTTTCTATCGTAAGTCTTGCTGCACAGAAAAGTTGGATAGAAGATAACGATGTAATAAAAAGTGTTACTGTTGTCTTTGTCAAATTTAGTGCAAACATAGTCTTGTCACAATAAGTCACTCCGCGGATTATTATGCTCTTCGAATATATTTATCCGTAGGTAAACGCTAAACCATTTATTTAAAACATAATTGATCTGAGCCAATTGTTTTGAATGTTTACCACATCTTTACAATTTATATACAACAAATCTTGTAATAATGCAATTTGGGCTGTCATAGATTTTCAAGCTGTACATTATTTTCTGAGTGAGTAGATGCATCGTGATAAGTAAATATATCGGGGTGAGTAGATGCATATAAAGCAAAAGCATCAACCAGGTTGTTGATATACCGAGTCACCAATACTTGTTCTTTCAATATTTCATTCAAGTCATTCATCCGGTGTCTTGGCTGTTTTCATTTAACACTCCAGTTTGTCTCTGTAATTCCTCCATGTATTATCATATTCAGTTTCTTTTCTTAGATCCATTGGAGCAAATAATCTGAACAGAAGGTTGCTTCCTGCAAATGCTAGACCGTTAACTATTTCTCATCTAATCATTACTGATGATGTTACTATCCTGCTCTACAGTTGCTACTCTAATTATCTAGTGAAGAATCATTCTATTTAAGAGCAATATATTTGTATGCTGCTACATGTTTTTGTTTTACAACCTGGCTGAACGGCTTCTTCGTTGTATTTCAATCTAATGAATTAAACATTTTTATCTTCTAGATACTATGTAGGTGTTTCTTTTTCTCTGTTAAGATTAGACTGAATCAACATTGACGTGATTTGCTTTACGTTTTATTTGGCTCAAAATCTAGTAGACTATCTTGTAGTCTTTAACATTGTATTTGTTTTGGGACTTTTTGTAGATGTTGTTTGAATCAACTTCAAATTATTGAATGTTACCTCTTTTCAATTCTTCCGTAATGTCATTTATTACTCTGCTATCACATTGTCCACATTGTAGTCGCCTTCTCACGTTTTTCATGATTACCGTTGTTTTGTTGTATGCCTGTGACGTTATTGGAGGTACTTTTGTTTTCCCTTAGGTTTTGTGATCCAAGCGAAATCATGTCATGAAGGTTGTTAGTCCTTCATTCTATAATGCGCTGTTTTTACATATCTATCGGATCTCGGAAACTCGGTATCTTTAAAAAAAAAAAAAAAAAAAGATCAAAGTTATCATTTTCCTTCCTTTATATTTATGTATTGTGTTTCCTCAATTTTTTAAATGACATAATGCTTTCAGCTGTTTCCCAAATGTTAAACGATTCATCATGTAACTTCTATTTCACAAGTACACTCGTTTTACCGTTCATCAGTTTGGTTTTTAAAATCTGTTCAACTTTGTATATTTCGTCTTGGTTTTGACATAGAGATTAATCATGTCCTCAATATTCATTTCCTAAAGGTCTTACAGTGTGTCTCCAAGCTGTACTTCTCTCATTTAATAATATTTCCCCTGTAAATTTATGAAGGTGGCCTTTTGCAAAGATTCCTTTGCATTTTGGAATTCTGTTTTCCTGATTTTAAATATAGGCGTTCCAATTGTATCAATTCTCAAATAACCAAATAGATTGATCCAAACTTTTGATATGTTTTCTTCCTTACTTATTTCAAACTATTGATTTGTCCTGAATGTTATTGTATCCTCAATTAGCTTTGGTAAAACGTGAACCCATTTGCTGGTTTCAATTTGAGTGAAAAACTTCCACATTCTAGTCTTCATGGGTCTGTTAAACCTCGAGACTACAGATGATGTTTTATCTGAGTGAGTTGAAAAATTTTCAACGTTTTCTTTTTCCATAAAATCTCTAACTTTCCTGGTGTAAAACTCTTTTAATTAATCAAACTGTATTATAAGGTTTTGTTCTTTAACAATTTCTCAAAAAGCACATGTCATCTCATTTCCTTGTTTTCATTTCATTTCAAACCCAAACGTATTTTGACAAAATATCCAACACTGTCAAAAATGTATTTATATCCATTGTTGTATTTTTATATGCTTGCATGTCAACCATGTTGTGGTGCGACTGGTCATTCACATGACGTACATAAACATTTTTGTAGGAAATCTTTTTCTTGCTTGCTTATGCAATGTTCAGATAGAATGTTCGGTTAAGCACTGCTTCAAGTCGGTGTATTGTATTTTTGTTTAGTCTAGTTTATGCGTTTCTATCACTGATTGATGTCTGTGTAAGCAACTTGACATTTCAGATCGTTATAATAACGTTTTAATTACGGTTCCTCGTCAGTCACTTTAAACAATATGAAACCATACAGAGAATACTTTATTCTTGATAAATTGTCTTTAGTTGTTATCAATCAATAAGTCGACAGGACGACCGTCTGTAACAGGAACTTTTATTTTCAGCAATCGGCAATGTTTCTGCAATCATTTCAAACATATGAATGATTTAGATTCATGTCAAAGTTTGCCATTCCTATGTTGAATCTAAGACAGCTATTTTATATACTGAGTCATTATGTTCTGTTCTAAAACGAATTTTGAATCGCTGTAAATGTACCTTGTAAAGTTGCACTATAAATTTAACTGAAAACAAATTGCATATGTATCCACATCAAGTACGGAATTTATTCCGCCCTGGTATTGTATTATCTGGGATTATGGTATTGTACTATCTGGGATTATGCTGCTTATTTCAATGTTATTGTCATTAAATGCAATCTGTAAATCTGCATCTTTTTTTAACATTCTTGGATATCTTCTTGATGTTTGAAATCAACCAATTAGCACTTTTATTTTCTTGCATCTCATTTTGTAACACAATTAGCATTGACCACACTTTTATCCCATCCAAACATGTAAACTAATTGGCATTATCTCCAGATACAGACATTTTTGCTTTCATGTTAAGCTCATTAAACATTTTTTTTTATTTACCTTTTCTGAAATATATTGAATTAAGTAAAATGCAGCGTTGATCCATTATTTACTTTTTATTTGAAAAAAATCAAATTATTTTGTGCTCGCTTTTATTGTCTTTATAGTCGGACCGGGTCTTGATTTTTAATCTTCTCATATCCCTACAAGTGATGGTGTTGCAAAACGATAAGAGTGGTCTAATGACTTTTAATTTTTGATTTTCAATATACCCATGTCTTGCTGGTTTTGTAGCTTGTATAATTCTAATTTCCCTATATGCATAAATCTGATTTATGTATATATATATATATATATATATATATATATATATATATATATATATATATATATATATATATATATATATATATATATATATATATATATGTGTGTGTGTGTGTCTGTCTGTCTGTGTGTCTGTGTCTGTGTGAAATATAGAAAATTATTGGTAAAATATTTTTCATATTTTTTTAATTCCTATATTTTCACATGTGAAAATATACGATTTCCCATCATGCCATGCGACACTTGTTTGTGCGTGCCTATCCAAGATATAGTTGCACCAAGAAAAACGAGCACTGTGAAAGCTTGAGCAATAATTAGAAACTTCATTAACCTTTCAGGCAAGGAATTTATTTTTTTGCCAAGATATTTGACTCGCCACCGTTTTTTTTTTTTTTGTTTTTTTTATTTCTCTTTTACAACATTGACAACAATGTAAACAAATACGGTGTGCTGCATCGCTCATTTGGACTTGCTTTTGCGGTCAGATGGGGTAAAATAGTTTACAAAATGTCAAAACTTTAATTTATTGCAACATATTAGGTTATCCCAAACCTACTGTTCTATCAAATCACTCAAAAAAAAGTTATGATCAACAAATAAATGCGATTGAAATTGAGGTGAATTTAAGAAAAAGGGGTGAGAGTGGTGTGCTGAATCTTCAAAGCTTTGATTAAGAAGCAAGTTTGGTATATAATTAAAAGAAAATTTTCTTTTCCGACGTAAATACCGGATATATTTCATCTTGTGGTGTGAAAAAAATGACATTTTAATTCGTGGCTTCGACACTTCTTAAAAATGTTTTTTGTATTAACATAGTAAAAGGAAATAGTGTGTGTGTGTGTGTGTGTGTGTGTGTGTGTGTGTGTGTGTGTGTGAATTAGAACAAGGACAGGGTTTCCATAACTGCTGAAGAAGATTCTTAGTTTCGACAAACATAAATTTTATAATAAAAATCTCGGTATTTTATTATATTGCAGAGAATAAATTTGAGCTTCTTCTTTTTAAACCTCCCTCCATGTTTTCCAGCTTGTTTTTCAATAGGATACCAGTCTTGTATTGGAGGATTGGAGGACATTAATAGTGGTTTTACTGTGGCAAATTGGGATATACCGGCGATGCTAACCAACGGATATTTGAGAGATTAACACAATTATTACCGTCCTTGAATCATCAAATAAAAGAATGTTATCCCCATTATAGCAGAGTTTGAAAAATGATGTCGGAAAATAGAAGAAAATGAAATTCTTCATGGCCTAAGTCACAGAGACATTAATGACGTCACAAGTTGAGTCAGAATCATACTCTACACAGGGGGTTACCTCCTTTGATAGGATAGCTCCACTGCCACAACGATGTTTATTTGGTGGTAAAATGCCACCTGGAGAAAACAGTTCTAACTGCATTTGTTGCGCATTGATAACTGTATTTGCTGCGATTATTCTGTACAATGGCCTTAATGCAGAATGGGAAGATTGTGCCAAATACGTAGGAGGATGAAGTAAGTAATTCTGATGGAGCACAAGGCTGATGATGTTACAGCATGCATCACAATATACCGACGGCGCCATAATAAAAAGCCTCTCAGCCTCCAAACACAGTCTGATTCTGTTTGCCTTAATTTTGTTTGGATTTCAATCTGTGATAATAGATATAAGGTAGGACCCAGTCCACGTGCTGGTTTATTAATGCGCAAAGTCGTTGTACTAATATTGTGTTAGAATTATCAGAGCATGTAGCCTCAATAGGAACCTCCTCGACTTTTTTCGTAAAGTCGAGAAAGAAACTTCGGATGTAATTCGCCGCCATTGAGAACTATATTCTGAACTATTTTTGTTCACATGGGACAGTATGGCGGCGGAAGGAGACCAAGTCACAATCAGAACATTGTCGGCCTTTTCTGTCGTAACATATGTAGTGTACTCCGCCAGAGACGAATCACCAAACACATCAAATTGATGTGTATTCCTAAAACCACTTGTGAGGTGATTTGCAAATATGACGGAAATGGCGGAGCGATGTTACGATACATGATTGCCAGAGTAGCCCGGTCCGGTTCGGCTTTCATCGCTATGCAAAGGAAAGCCAAACAAGGGCATTTTATAAAAACGAAGTGAAAATAGAACGAGGCGTCCCAAATTTTGGGGAGCTAGACGACGCTGTAAGCGTAGACTAAGGTAAAATAAATGTAATAATGAGAATAAAGCACGCCAATTCACACCTTCAGGATAAAAAAAAATTATATCCTGCAAGAATGTTGTAAGGTCAATTTAGCTGTATATTTGCTTAACGTCATTTTACGCCATGCATATTATATCGTTGATGCCAACACCTGCTCAATGGAAGGGATCAAAGTGTATGAGTACATAATCTGCAAGGGGCCGCAGGTTTTACTGCATTTTCCCCAGATTTATATCTGCACATTGTTTATGGAGATATAGGCTGGACAAACAGATACCACAGTTACTGGATCCCTGTGTTTTGTTAGCTTTTAGGTTGATACTATTATGCAAAGGCAACATGCACGAATTGGGAGTCTTTTTTACTGCACGTCGACTGTACAAATTCTCTCAACTTTCATTAAGTTCCCTAGACTGATCAGGTGTTGGCATCACGAATCCACTAAGGTGGAGAAGACCAAACATCCCGGGGGACATAAGCGACTGACTTTTGTACATTTCGGAACCAGGGATCCACGCCAGGGTAAATGAGGTGCAAAGCGAATGTGTGGCCTTGTATAATAAACCTTCTGCAGTATAATTCATAACTTTACTATTTGGGACAAAGCCGTGGTTCTGGTAGGTGAAATCTCATTCTGTTAACTTTGACCGTATCCCAAGTCTTGTATTAAAATTCCAAACTCATTATTTATTATTTTCGGATTTATTTGAAATAAAGATCAAAAAAGAGAAAATAAATGTTTTAATGTGTGTGTTGGGGGGGGGGGGGGGACACATGAATATGATAAACAAAAGCCAGCGCTGTTTCTGGATTACATTGACCCATGAAGCTAGATGATCTAATGGGATAAATCCCAAATAAATCACCTCCTAAAATTAGATAGCATCAACCTCTGACTGGTTGCATCAAGAGGTGATGTCGATGATAAATTATAGATTAAACTACAACTGTGTCTGTATAACAGGTATGGACCCTACCCCCTGCACACTGAAAAATTCAAGTTCAGAAAGTTATAACAAATTTAAATATTTGAGAAACTGCTTAATGGTATACAAATCTAATAAGGTTATCTTCATATGCATACAAACGCGCATGAAAAGTTTCATTTGTCTAATTAAAGTGGTTTCTGTTTAATCTTGCTACCTAAGTTTTTGTCAAAAAGGTCCAAGTCCATAAAGTTGACATATTAATTTTTTTAAAAAGTAAAATACTTTAATGGCATGAAAATCTAATCAGGTCATGTACATATGGATAGAAACATACATACAAAATTTAATATGTTGATCTGAATTGGTTTTTGCTCAATCTTGCATACAAGGTTTTTGTCAAATGTCTCATTCCAGAAAAGTTCAAAAGTGTTTACAAAAAAGCTTTTAAAAGTTGCTGTAATGGTTGGAAAATACAATCAAGTCATCTATACAAACATGCCAGCCACATTTCCTTTGTTGACATCGAGTGGTTTTTGCGATTTTTTTGCTAATAAGCTTCTCGGGACAGATGGACGGACGTACAGGACCAAATCAATGTGCCCTACTGCAAGCAGTGGGAACATAAAAACTTCAAACACGCTAATATTATAACAATCCCATCTGTCTGGTGTTCAGATTCTATACGAGTAGGTTTTTAAGTGTGTGTGTGTGTGGGGGGGGGGGGGGTCAAATAATGTAAAGATGGTTGTATCCGACACCGTGTGCTGTGCACTTCTTTCCCATTTTGACAGGGTTCAGATTTTTTTCTCTCACAAAAATATAATAATAAAAAAACACCTTTTGCTCTTTTATTGTCAAATATTACTTACAATATAATACAGACCAAAGTAAAACGAATGCATTTATTCACAATGTATACTGAATGTTGAAAAACATGAATTGTAGCTCTGAGGTAACATTTCCATTAGTCAGAAAACTGTACTCAATTATTTACACATATTAATTCATATATACATAATCCTATAGCGATAAAGACAGAGGTAGTTTTGTTGCCATGGAAGTCCCCTGCCTTAAATTACCCCGAAAATAACTTGGTTTGGCTGAAATGCAAAGTTGTTTCGAGCACCTTAATGTGTGCAGACGTTTTCAGTGTGTGGTATAATGGAGATATTTAGTACTTCACGAACAAAAAAGATCTATAATTCTCGAAGAATCTTAAAATTTATTTCAGTATTCATAATTTTGCAATCTGTTGTCCTCCTCTATTTGTTACAGATGTACGTACCTTCGAACTGCCGTTCATACGCACTGTTGTCGGCCTGACAAATATTTACAACATACAAGACGGCTGGCTCACCATTGTTTGAAACATTTTGTACACGTATATTGCAGAAAAGTGCTGCTGTTAAACACCCAAAGATGCAACAGAAGATGCCAGTGGCGGCGCGAGGGTTCGAGGCGCCCCTGGGGCAATGCTCTTGAGTAGCCCATCTACCTACAGCTGCAAAAAAAAAAACCCGAGGCCCCCCTCGCCCGGCGCCCTGGGGCAATAGACACCCCCTTCGCGCCGCCACGGAATGTACCGCACACGGATAATATAATCCTTTCCATACAAAATGTTCATCTTCTTCACAAGATCTTCGTGTAGGTGTCTTAATATCATTTTTGATTGAGCATAGCAATACTTGCCTTTGTCAAAAGTGAAATTGGCAACTCCAGCCGATTGTTGCCATATACGTGTTAAATATAGCGCGTTTCTCAATGTCTGCGACTGACCACATCAAGGGATACATGCCTATGTTAGATATAGTTGAAGTCTAAATGCAAGCATGTCAGTTCTAGCTGCCAAACAACCACTGCATGGAAGCATATTATCTGCTTCATGGTCAATTTTGACGAAAATGAGGAGGAACAGTACACAGGTCGTCCCAACAAAAGAGGACTCTCAACGCGTTTTATTTATTAAAGCTAATTTCGGAAACAAACTATAGCCTATAAGTGAACTATCCGGAACGTATTGTTTTTCGTCGTTACAGTAGAGACCAACGCCGTGTTTAATCCGAAACAGTAAAACGCATCAAGCTCTTAATTTTCTCCACAAAAAAAATCATTTTCATGTGACGTCAAAGACCTTTAAACTTGTCTCCATGATAAATATTTTTGACACACAATATGTGAATTATGGTCTGGTACAAAAATTTATAAGAACAACAAATCATGAACAAAATATAGTACTAGTATTTGACAGGATGATTTGTGATTATGAACCTTAAGAAGTTGCTCTGCAAAAGAAAAAGTACAGTCGAGATATATTGTACATCTATCGCACCATATATTACGTCACATCTTACTAATTTCTTCAATAGTTCTGCCATACAAGGTTGACCTTAACGATGGCCTTTATATATATATATATTTTATTTTATTTTGGAAGTAAATCTCGTTGGCAGTGTAAAATATATATATATATATATGGACATTATCCGCTCAACATTAACTAATAAAATATTGACATTCTGTGCAAGAAAAATTATTCTGAACGATTTTTGGAAGCACCCTGTATTGCATCTATAAGCTGTGTTTACCTCATTTTAAAACATTTGAACACACAGTTTTGTAATCATTATTATACGTATCAAGATTAGTTCTTCAACATATTAGTCATCAAATTTAATGCATAATTGACATAAACATAAATATGTCAGGGCTGAGCAAATCCCATAGCCCGACGTCCCGGACTAGTCATTTTTGAAGTCGGGCAAGTAAAATTTTCCAAGTCCCTAGTCCGGGACAAGTGCTTTTTAAAAAAGTCGGGCTAGTCCTTATTTTCGTGCTTTAATCACTATATCTACCTTTATTTGGCCAATCATACCCTCCGGGCGTACTGACTACTTGATTCTGATTCTACCCCTCTTCGTGCATACATTTACATCCTGTTACCGCTTGACTGCATATTGGGCTAAGCGACCAAATTATCGGCAAATCAAAACACGTCAAACAAAAGAAAGCCAGTATGATCAATTAGCGGCTTTGTTGCATTGAGTTTACTCAAGCCAGATTATCACGAGCGGCTCACTATGATTTTAATCCAGCGAGTCAGTGTAATGAAATTAATGAAAGGTACTTTACCGACATCAGTGCTGGTTTCTTTTATGAACTGATTAAATGACAGTAATGATTCTTTAATTTTTAATTGATTATACAGATGATTAACTTCCACGTGCGATATTGCGTTTGAAGCGAAACAATTACGCTAATTAATGAACTGTCTCTGTTCGTATTTAAAACAGAAAATGTATGTTATGATCACTTTAGAAGTAGTTGTCAAGCAAGCTGATAGTTACTCTGTGGATAAAATGAATTTGCTAAATTACTTTCGCAAGGAAGGTAATAACGGCGATTCGGAGAAGGAAAATTTGTAATGTAAATATTAATGTTGCAAACAATCTTTCGTTCACTGACCTTATTGTTGATCGACACAGCCAGGATATTGAAATGGCAATTTAATATAATTCACCTAGTAGGATAAATCCTTATTTAAATTTTCACTGAAACAAGTGTCCAATTTTTGGGGTAAATTTTGGAAGGTCGTACAATGTCTTTTGTATGTTGAAATTCGTAGCATGGTGTATTCTAAATAAAATTGTAAAACACCATAATCTTTCTTTAGTATCAATGTTTCTTTATCAAATTATTGTCATGCAAGCTATACATTAAACAGAAATTGCGAGTTACAATCAAATAAAAATAATGACTCTCAGCAACTGTTCATTTTTATTTTCCTCAGAGTTGTTATTTCATTAATGTGGAAAGGATAATACCCTATGGACTACAACTTAACGCGGATTTCATAATTTTGCAAAACGTTTCTAAAGTCGTATCGAAATTCACTGAAACCCCTAAACATCTTTGCTCTTTTCATAATACCTGTAATTTTTACAAGCGTGTATGAATCATTAGCAACAGGAAACAAAAGTAAAGCTCATCTATAGCCCGTGTTATCCTGTCATTCGTCTGACGTGAAGTATAGTAGTAATTCACATAAGTGCGATGAAATTATGCTTAAAAATTAGCCAGTCTCCTAAATAGACTTTTTCTATACATGCATTTCCCTAAAATCAGGTTTTAATATTCTATGCGGATTAAAGAAATTGTCTTTTACGAACTGAAGAAATTACTGCCGTCTACGAACTCTGCTTACGGTAAAATCACCTCCGATTGGTTCTGCAAACATTTTCATGTAATTACGGACTGGTCCACTCAACCGCCCTTGTGTGGACATGCACTCCATGGCGAATCAACAAGATCAGAAACTTGACCTGTTTTAAAGTTTGGGGTTCACAAAAACTGAAATCCCACATCTTTTAAAATTTTCTATCATCACAAAGCTTGATTTCTCCTTCGACACAAATAACGACGTCGGATCTTGTCTTCACCATCACCAATGATTCATCTGATTTATGAATCAAAATACTAAAATCTCCTCACTGATTCCTTCTGACAAGATCCAATATCAAGGTGGAAATGGTGTTGTGATCCATGGTCTCAAGAGTCGACAGGCTGATCCCAAGAAGGTCTGATAGTTCCTTTTTATCAATCCCGTAGCGAATGAAGAGTTTGAAGAAGTCTATCTCAGTACCCGTATATTTGTTCCTATATTTGGGACAGGAACAGTTGCATTGAGGCAGTGGACAATTGTCTATCAGATGATGGGAACAACTACCAGTATGTTGTCGGGAACGCTTCCCACGCTTATCTGAAAAACATACAATGGCCAACGATTATGATACCCAAATTAACGCTTATAATGGAGGACGAACTGAATATAATTTTTAATGTAACTGTATTAACTTTACTGTTATTCATAATGAAGGTCTACCATGGTCTAACCACTAAAAAAGACAGTGATGACGGCATCTTTGTCAATAAAGATGACTACGGCTAATAGAACACAAACGATTATGATCGAATGCACTGGGTCTCAAAATGAGAAGCTCAAAGATACCAAGCGATTGTTTTTCTATCTTTACTAGATCTCGTTCAGTTAGACTCTCGCGAAACTCTTATCGAATTAGACATATATCTCGCAGAGTCACCTGAGACTTTGGTTGAACGAGAATACTCAATCTACACAGCCGTGGTGTGTATTTCTGGGCAAGACATTTTCATCCAATTGTCACGGTACGATATAGTCTCTCGTGCGCTGAAACTAAACACCTATCAAGTAATCAATCAGCTATCAAGTAATCAATCAATCTGATTTATACAAGACTTTGGTGCCATCCTGCGGTTGGTTTTTCCAAGGGTAATATCTTTCCTAAAACTACACTAAAATTCCGTGGATTACAGGATGACACAAACTGCAACGCTGACCAACTAAATCAAGACTGTATTGATTTTTACAAATTCCATAATCAATGCTCATGAAACTGAATACAAATCACGTAATGAATGCTCATGAAACTGAATAAAAACGTATTCTAGCATAGTCAATACACATGAAAATGTTTAATTTATGGAACAAAGTCACCAGAAATTTAGATTACATTAATTTTTACCAAAAACTACGTTAATCGCTATTGGAAACAAAAACAATCTCTCGGATTGTGTTATGACATAAGATCAGAATTACTGTTTCTGTTTCACATTGAGATTACAAATCTTTTCCTGGATCATGACGGCAATGGCGGCGCGAGGGTTCGAGGCGCCCGGGGTTAATGTTCTTTAGTGGCGCCCCTACTTTGCCACAGAAAATAGTTTTTATGTCAGTTGCCATCCCCCCCCCCCCCCGTATCTAAGCCCCCTTTACAGCTGAAAAAAAAATCCCGACGGCGCCCCCCCCCCCCCCACCTTCGCCTGGCGCCCGTGGGCAATTGCCCCAACCCCCCTCGCGCTGCCACTGCATGACGGGAAAATTCGCAAATTTTAAACGTAAAAAATGAACTTACTTTTTCCTTCTCGCTTAAGTGTCATCTTATTTCTTCTATTCTTTTTGCGCCTTTTCTTTCCATTCTTTTTCTTCTTACGTTTTTTCTTATCTGTTCTGGTTTTATTCCTAGCGCTTGGTTCGTCACCCAGAAGCCTATCCTGTAGAGTTTTATTTACACTGAAAAAAAAAACGTTTAAATATTGTGAAGTGAATAGCATTTTAATGTATTAAAATGAGTACAGAAAAAGGACAAGAAATTTGTTGAAAACGTATGTTATTTGGTATACAGATGGGTACATACATATACCAATAAATTACGAGTTTAGTGAAAATGTACACGCAAAATATGTCACTATTTAGACAGGAAATTAGTTGTTAATATATACGAAATATTTACTCATATTAATATAGCGGCACTATAGACATATTACCGTGACACCAGGAGCAAGTCAATATGTATTCCGACGTTTTCATAATTCTAAGACCGTATCGCAAGCTAAAATTAATCAAGAGTAGAGCAGGCTGACGAGACTGGTACACCATCCTAGCGGGTAAAAGATTGTAGTTAAAATTGATGATTTGTGTATCATAATAAAAAAAGCCTGCACCATTTACATAATGAGAAGGTTGCCAAAAATGTAGCCTGCTACTCTATTGAAAATCATGTAAAGCCAAGAAGTAACAATTAAGTATTTCAATTGTACATTCTTGAATATAAAAAGTACGTAAAGATGAAAGTAAACTGATTATACATACGCAGGGTTGCACTTTTCCAAACTATAGCTATTTTCCCAACAATATATGGACTGTGCCAACGTGACGCCATTGACGGTCATGGCATGCCAATCACTTTTCATAAGGAGTTCGTGAGACAGGCATGCTGGGGCAAATACAGCACTGAAATTTTGTTTATAAGAGAGAGAGCGATTAGACGTGATAGAAGTAAAATTCAGAACAAATATACAAGCTTGAGAAAAGCAATTAAAAATGACAAGAACTAAACAAAACAGACAGAAAAAGTCCATAAAAGTCTTCTATTACCGAACTATCCTTTTATATTAAACTTTACAATATTTTACTAGACAGCATATACAGGTGTAATCTACTATCTCTAATTTATGCAACAATGTTTTAGTACTAGTTAGAAGAATTTCTGATCGACATAATATATTTGAATTATAAGAACGAAGATAGAAAAAGTGATCTTAATTTTGGCCACCAAAATAAATCTTTCTGCTAGTACATATACTTATGTTTTACATACGCCTGTATAAATTTCATTGATAATTTATATTTATGATGTGTATATTGTATATACAGAGACAAGGTATGCAACTCCCACCATTAAATTTTACCAAGTTTTATTCTCAATGTCTCTACAACAACAAAAAATACATTTGGAGCCAAAGTCAAACATTCCATCACAAGAAGAAACCTTTTATTCTGAATGTCTCTACAACAAGAAAAAATACATTTGGGGACAAATTCAAACGTTCCATCACAAGAAGAAACCTTTTATTCGTGTCTATGCTTTGAATTTAGTGTAACATACCTCATGGTGAAGATACTTCACGTTTATTTCCAAGAATGGTCCGAAACTTTCGAGACGATGTCTTTGACGTAGCAAACTCTTAGTTTTAAGCGAATTCCCAGCTTTTTATTCGTTTTCGTGTGCAACGTTTTGTCTATTACATGTTGGTCTTGC
Organism: Margaritifera margaritifera; assembly: GCA_029931535.1. NCBI lineage: Eukaryota > Metazoa > Mollusca > Bivalvia > Unionida > Margaritiferidae > Margaritifera > Margaritifera margaritifera. The sequence continues at coordinate 1,925,183 of JAQPZY010001594.1, forward strand.
TATGTAAGTCAACTTTTGGGGTACCTCAATTTTTCTCCCTCGTGAACTTTGATTGATTTTTCGTCGTTGACACGTAAAATCTATCACTAAAATGCGGTGGGGGAAAAAACAGATGATAGGAAGTCGCAGTCACGGGCTAATCTTAGAACGTAATATTTTTAATGGATACATTTTATGTTGACATGCATGTTATCTAATCAAATATCGCCTGTCGAGATTAATTAGTGACTGCAACTTCCTATCGTCTGTATGTTCCTCATTAAGTCTTTAGAGATAGATTTTACCAGTCAACGACGAAAAGAAAATGGAAGTTTATGATGTTTGTTGAAGAGTTTACTTGCACAGCATGGATATGCAGTCAACAAGAGGTCAACACTTTGTGGAGATTCGCAAGAAAAACAAATAAAAGCGTCAGGAGTGTGCTTAACAGTTAGTCTGATTTTGTTACGTCCAAAACAGTCAATCTGATTTTGTTACGTCCAAAACAGTCAATCTGATTTTGTTACGTCCAAAACAGTCAATCTGATTTTGTTACGTCCAAAACGTCTTGACACATTTTGAACAACTCTTGCAAACAAATGTGCTCTGTCCTCCACCATGAGATATATTTTACAAAATTCAAAGTACACACACACACACACACACGTTTCTTCTTGCGATGGATTGTTTAATTTAGGCACACAATCTCTGTATTTATTGTTTAGATGGTGATTATAAAACTTAGCCAAATTTGCTGCTGGTTGGAGGTACATAACTGGTTACGATATACACTATATAATATCATTAATAAAATAACAGATGTGGCCAGGGCCGTGTTATAATTTTACATCTCCATCATGGTGGTGAGTCCGTCGAGTACTTGTCGGGCATGTCAATTATCACAATATTTCGCAATGCATCACCGTAGGATTTTACACGACGACGATATCGGAAAAAAATATCGATCGTCGAATCGTATAGATAAGATATACACCACTCCAACCCACCCCCCGCCCACGTAAAACCGTTTCCAATTCACTGCAATACAGAGCACCAGAGTAACATGCTTACCGGAATCATCAACAGCCTACAGGCAAAGATTCAACAGTCAAAAAAAAAAAAAAAAAAAAAAAAAATCTGTGACATTTTCCGCGAGCTATATCTTAGGCCTTGGTACATAGCCAGGAGTGTGTCTTCATGTTACAGACATAGTAATAATATCGTGACGATATCCTAAAATGTGACGATATCGCGATACAACTTTAGGTTCAAGATAACATCACTATTTCGAGAATCGTTTAGCATTAAATGGCATCTTCTATACTTACGTCACATTTTCGAGTGTATTCCTCACTTCCTGTCCAAGTTTATGGAGGTATTCCCATTGTGATTTGGATAACGCTGGCGCGGAATTTTCTCCCCTTATCTGCGATTCGTCAAAAACATTATCCACCATAATTTGGGCCTCGTCGAACAGATACTGAATCACATACAGCGGAGCTGAAATTGCGAGAAACGGTAAGACATCGACAGCTATAGTAAACAGTTAATTGAAGATGAAGAATGCATCGATTATAAAGTAAACTTTGACTTCATTGCATTTTTTTTTTTTTAAAGTTTCTGATGAACAGCATCTAGTATAAGTTAATTACTTTTATCCTCCATTGAGGCATGTGCAACCTACGGCCCGCGGACCGGATCCGACCCGCCACTTGGTTTTATCCGTTTATTTATATCATCGGGTGTGGCTTTAAAAATCGCTTATCCGGCCCGCGCCCTAGAGGAAGTTGCACGTGCCTGGCATAGATCAACTCGGATTATCAACATAAAGAACAAAAACTTCATAATTCAGTGAATAAGTATTTTCGTTCCTTCTTACAAAAAGGTACAACTACTTTTCTATTAAACTACCATGGTTCCAAAAAGTTATTTCTGTCCAATGTTTTACGAGTTTTCCTGATCACACAATAGTAAATTTAATTTAAGATATGGTGGACTGAAATTACAACGAGAGAAAACTCTGGAGTTGGTATGAACAAACTGTAGGTAACCAGAGTTTTCATATGAACGATGTCGTCTAATATTCAATGTTTTCTGGGGGGGTGGGGGGGGGGGGGGGTGGCATGATCACATTTAATGTTAGAATTTCAATTATCTATATTAGAATGTTTATTATAAATATTTTCTTCATGGTTTTGTGAAACATTTTATTAATTAATTTGTTTCTTATTCTATACACCAATAAAAATAAAAAAACGCAAATCATTTTATTAACAGTTCCACTGTACTATTGTACTAGTTTTTTTTTTTTTTTTAAATTAGAAACATAGCGGACCTCGCAAGCCTATACTTACTGCAAAGATTATGTAACTAGACGGAATGGTTTTGAGCAGCATTCTTGAAAAAGTGATCTTCACATATGCTTCAAGCCATAATATTGTTCTGTCAAATCTACATATTAATTAACATGCGATAAATCTAGAAAAGCCACTTTCAGTTATTTTTTCAGAACACTCTACATTTTTATATGATGACTTCAAGTTTTACGGCATTACTTCCATAAAACTTAGCAAATTTTAGAATCTTGGAAACAATGTTTCCATACAAGAATTTTGACAAATAACGGAAACTATAAACACAGAGTGAAAGGTCTCCTATTTAAGGGACGTAGGAGAAGTCGCGCAAAATCACACATGCTTTTAGCTCACGCCCACACGCGTGAACAGAGGGTGTCGCGCAGTCCCCGCGATTTCTGAAGGCAAAGAATGGACACAACAAATTCTAAACAAATGAAAAATGAATAAAGAAATGTTACGGAAATAATACTGGATCCTTACTTTTGAGGGTGGGATACATTCTGTATCCAAAGTAACATCTCCAGTGTTCTGATTCTGGGTACTGGGCTTTACAGGTCTCTGGCACTCTTCCCCGCCAAACTCTGTGAGGAAAAAGAACAAACACCAATTAAGTATTAAATTATCCGGCTTATGTTAATATGATCGTCGACAAAACCTGCCGAACAGAATACATATAAACTGCCTTCCGGTCACTTCGGCTCTGGTTTTTTTTTATGTGCGTTTCTCTTATCCGCTGGCATAACTTTGTAGCTGAGCAATTATGAAGTAGTTGCATTTATGCAAGTGTAAATATAGGTGGGACATATGTTTCCCCAAAACAGAAGGGAAGAATTCCAGCTTATGTAACGTACATCTTATGCGGCCTTACTACCACTGCTTTTCTACACTAGTTTTAATAAGGAATTCGAGTCGTTAAATTTCGCGACTTCGCAAATCTTTGTTTATTTAATATCGTCTTTTGCAGACAGAGAGTTTTGCGATTTATGACAAGAACGGAAAACATACCTAAAAATTTGTTTGATATATGCAGAAATTTCTCCACATCAGTTTTTCGTCAGACTTCATAACAGTGCATTATGCTATGTAAAGTTGTAATCTAAAATGTTTACACATAAACACCATTTTGAGATTGAGTCTAGTATGTACTACAAAAATCGATAATAATGGTTTTTAGCCCACCTGGCCCCAAGGCCAAGCGATCTTATGGCTTGGTCCTGCGTCCTGCGTGCGTCGTCCGTTGTTCTTCGTGCATCATCTGTCCCCCGTCAATATTTCCTATTTTTAAACTTCTTTTCATAAGTCGCTCAACAAAATTGTACCTGATTTACAGAAAGCATCCCGACATAAATCCCTTTCAATTTGTGTACAAATGACGCCATCCGCCATCAGATATGGCTGTCGTTGCTAAAAATATTCAAAAAAATATAAGCGACTTCCAAATTTTACAGAAAGAGACCTTGTATAAAGACCTTTAAAGGTTGTGCAAATGATGCCTATCCGCCGTAGAATTTCTCCGCCGTTACTAAATATATAAAAGAAACCTTTAAACTATTTCTTCTCAAAAACTGCCCAACAAAAGAATTTGAGTAAATTTGGGAAACAGCATTCTGGGATGAAGGCCTTTCAGTTTTGCACAAACGATTCTTATCCACTATCAAGTATGGTAGTCGTTGCTATTAAAAATAAGAAAATTTGAAAATATTTTAAAGACTACTTCACAAAAACTGTTGAACACGATTTGACCAAATTTGATAAAAACCATTCTGGCACATAACAGCTTTTAATTTTATACAAATGACGCGGATCCTACCTCAAAACAGGACTACCAATACTGAAAATGGAAACATGTTAAACAGCTTCTAAAAAAACAAAACAAAAAAAAAACGCTCAACAAAATTTTACATATTTAACAGAAACCACTGTAGCAGAAAATCCTTTAAACAATTATACATATAATGACGATCCGTTTTCAATAATGGTTATCGTTATAAAAAAATAAAAGCATCTGTTACAACTTCTTCTCAATAACAGTTTTAAAAAATGTTTACAGATGCACCCTGGCATAAGGTCCTTTACAAGTTATACAAATAATGCCGATCCGCTTTCAAATATGGCCACCATTACTAAAATAGAAGAACTTTTAAACGACTTCTTCACAAAGGCCGCTTGGTAGAATTTGATCAAATCTGACATAAAGCTAATGGCTTTAACTTTCAATGATGCTAATCTGACATCAAATATGACGGCCGTTACTAAAAATACAAAAACATTTAAATTACTACTTCTCAAAACCGATCAACAGAATTTGACCAAATTTGATACACAGCACCATATAATTATGGGCCGTTTAACTTTATACAAATGATGCAGATTTGCCATCAATAATAGTCGCAGCAAATACTTTTTCGAAACTTCTGGACAGAATTTAATCAAATTTGACAGAAAACACATTGGTCTGGAGTGCTTTACATTTTATATAAAGAATACTTATCCGTCATTTAATATGGCCGCAGTTACTAAAGAAAATTAGAAAACCCAATTAATGACTTCTTAAACAAGAAAGCTCAGTTGAAATTGGTCCAAATTTGACAGCATACTGGCATCAAGGCCTTTCTGTTTTGTACATATAATACTAAGCCACCATCAAATATGGCTACCATAATTAAAAATATATTTTTTAAAAACTTTTAACAACTTTATCTCATAAATCTGTCAACAAATTGCAACCAAATTTTAAGGAAAGTATCACGACATAAAGGTCTTTCAATCTTGTACAAATTATCCTGATCTGCCATCAAATAGGGATGACTGTACCACAAAAAAGAGAAACCTTTAAAAATTGTTTCCATACCATATACAATCAACAGAGTTGGACGAAATTTAGATAGAAAGTGTACTATACACCCAGATTTCTTGGCCAATTGCTCAAGCATTTGGCTATCAGACAGATGTCTGCCAGGTGAACTATCGCAGGCCCACTTGCGCATTTTATTCACTTGGGAGATACAATATATCCCAGATATAAAATGGTTTCAGCTCCAAGCGAATATCTTGTTGTTACGAAATGTCCGTTATAACGCGGCGAATACATTTTTTTTTATAACGCGGCGTCTTTTGCTGTCTTAAGTGGATATTCGCTCCTCAAGAGAACTCGTGACTGAAAACTCAAGGACTACCGTAATTATTCCTTTGACATTCTTAGTCAGCGTTATAAAAAGAAAGGAAAAATGCAAACATTAAATTGTTTTTCTCCCGGGAAAGATTAGGGAAAAAAATTGTCGCAAAAATTACCAGCACTTGGCAAATTATGCATAATCAAATGTATCCTACCCACACGAATCTGAAACATGTTGTCAATTTATGAGGAATATAAACTATACACTGTATATATAAAACTGTATATATAAACAGATATAATGAGATAGCGTGTATTACTTTTGTTGAGAGAGAGAGAGAGAGAGGGGGGGGGGGGAGAGATTCATCAATGAAAAGTAATGAATCACAGAAAATGATTCGAGTATTCAGGTGACCTCTAAAAAACATGCATCAGAATTGGGAACGAGTGAAAATAAAATATGAATTGCACCTTGTAACGCAAATCCCCCTTCTGGGGGAAAAATAAATAAACAAAACGGTGGGATCAGCTTATTTGTTTTAAAACCATGTCCTTTCCAAAAGCAATTTTGTGGTTCACAAACGTTCAATGATTTTGATTCTTTATTTTCTTTAAAACCATCTTTGATCCACTAATAGCATTTGCAGCACGTGCTGATTTGTTTGTAATACGATATATACACATTCAATTACAAAGCTAATCAATATCTTAGAATCATAGAAGGTACACAAGATCAAAGGGATATTTAATCAGGACTTTTTATCGCCCCATTTTGTGCCAAATAAACTGACACATGGTCCCAGATAAGAATATTTAGGTAACCTAATTAATGCAGCGAATTCGAATTCGAGATAAAAGTGAATCGACTTAAAAAATTAATCTAGACGAATAGAGAATGTGCGTTACAGAGTTACTTTCAGTACCAACTTCAAATATATCCGCTAATAAATTTGACATTAACATTACCAGGCGCTGGCCAGATGACTAATGTCAGTAAATAACTAATAGGATTGGGGATGTTGGGCACACCTGAAGTAAACACCAGTCTCTAATAATTCGCACTTTTATATATCAATGCCTACTTTAATTCAGAAACAGAGGTTAATAGGTTTGTTTTGGGTACTTGCTAATCGGAAATCCCCGTCTGTCGACCTATTACATACAAGTTGTATAATTCCAACAACAGGCTATATGGATTAGAAGCATCAACCAAAGACAGTTGGTGTTAGCACGCGCTAAAAACAAAACGTATGAAACTTAGTGCAGATTGCAAATTGAAAACGTGTTGCCTTATTTAAAAGAATGAAACTAATTTGAATTTAATTTTGGAAGCCGTGTTCTTCGTCACAAATTACCTTTTTTGCATCAAGTCTGACCTTATTAGTAAGCAGCGACATCTATAGACACCAATTTTCTACAGATGGCGCTACGTGGCATCGATTAGTCATAATTGTATTCCTACGTTATCGCTGACATTCAATCAATCAAAAACCGATACTTGTCTCATTCAAAGAGGTGACAGACTTGGTACATATCGCTACAGGCAGAGACATCCATAACAGAGAAATTCGCAACATTCCCACTGCCTTTGTACGATCGCATTTTGTCGTTTCATAAGCAAATAAAAGTGCCAACAAAGACGAGTGTCCCTGTGTTGTAAAGGCCCGTCTATACATGCGCGGTGGCTAACTAGGCTGGAATGTTCATATCACGTGACATGTAGTAAACTGCCGATGACCAAGGCCGGATTAAAGGCGGAGCAAATGGACAGGGTTCTGGCCTGGCGAGGGACCTCGCAACGCAATTAAATGGGGTAGGGTTTTTTTTGGAGGGGGTTGGGGGGCGGGGGGGTTTTTGAGATTGCTCCAGGGCCTCCCGCCACCTTTATCTGGTCTTGATGGTGACACTTCGGCTGGTCGTTTTAAACAGCCATAATTTTCACAGTGTTTAGTTTTTTTAAGTCACCAGTTCGTGACGAAAGCATATTGATAATAATGTCAAGTCAACTGATAAAGGTTTGGCGGATACATTGCGGAACTGCCTCGCGTATCTGCATCAAATATTTCATTATCATCAGAGAAGTCATGTTTCATAAATGTTATGTCATGCGTTATTTTTTATATATATATATATATTTTTTTGCTGGTCTACCGAGAAATATATAACACTAAAATAATGCTTTATCTAAAAGTTATTAAAACTGTAATTTATAAGAACAAAAAAAAAAGCATTCGTGACTTCGAAAAGAAATAAAAAGGGGAATACAAAATAATGGTTTTGGATTTTGTATGTAAAATAATGGTTTTGGATAAAATGTCTCAAAATTAATATTAAGACTAGCATTGCAGAAAATGCATTAATCTCTTAAATAAATGCATTAATCTCCTAAATAAATGCATTAATCTCTTAAATAAATGCATTAATATCCTAAATAAATGCATTAATCTCTTAAATAAATGTATTAATCTCCTAAATAAATGAATTAATCTCTTAAATAAATGCATTAATCTCCTAAATAAATGCATTAATCTCCTAAATAAATGCATTAATCTCTTAAATAAATGCATTAATCTCCTAAATGAATGCATTAATCTCTTAAATAAATGCATTAATCTCTTAAATAAAATAAATGCATTAATCTCTTAATAAATTAAAATCAAATTCAGGTAAATGAAAGGTGAAGATATGCTGGAGTCAGAACAATTAAAAAAAAATTGACAGTCGTACTAGTAATAAAGTACGCGTTAAAATTGACTATAATCTTTCTCCAATGTTGTGCAGTTTACAGAAAATTGATTTACCTTTTAAACGACACCAAATATGATTTCATAAAATTAGAGCTAAAACGAATATACGAACATTCAAATTAGAATACCTTTAATTGTATTTGCGAATATTTGAATAGAAAATTGTTATTTGAATATTTGTTTATTTACCCTGCGAGTTTGGCAGCATTTTGTAAAAGAAAAAAAAAAGGCAAAATGTAAACTATGCAACGTTGAATTAATTAGTTTACAAGGGAACAACTTGCAACCTGCTAAATCAACTGAAATCAAACTCCGACTAACAAGCTAATCATAATGTCAAAATTCTGAAGTTACCATTTCTATTCATTATACTCTTGAAAAGATAACGTATAAAACGGCAAGTTGATGAAGAACATGGTATAAAATTAGGGTCATACGCAAGTCAACAGTCTTTACGTATCAATCAACAAGAGCTCTGAAAATTTCGTCGGCCATTCGTTCTGTCTGGATCAGTTGTAGTCAATCCCGCAAACCATTACCACTCCCCACCCACCCACCCCTGATCATCACATCTCGAAAAGTAAACTCCAATATAGTTCTGCATTTGGTCTTTTTTTCAAGTTTTGTAGTAATTACACAACTATGTAATTACCAATATGCTCAAAATCTGACACTATCCTTTTATTTTCTTACAAGTCAGTAATATAGATGTCAGTTTCGTATCAATAAGGGACCGACCATTCAATTTTCTTTGGAGAAGGTGGGGTGGGCGTGATTTTCTTTCGATTAGGGATATTTTTATTTTTTCTTTTCTTTTACATCACGATAATTTATTTTTTAAAACTAGTATAATGGCTATAATATTTTTTGTTGTTGTTGTTGCTATAAATCGGAGCAAGAATACTTTTTTTCAAACCATATTAGAGCCGGATTTGTTTCTATTTAAATAACAAAATCCCAGGCCACCCCTCCACCACCCCGAAAATGAAATGGTCGGTCCCTAAGATGTAAATGGGCCAGCTGACACGACTTTGGAGCAGAATCATTTAAGCCTTAGGTATCAACATAAATTGCAATTTGTGCAGGGATTAGTTCTCTTACTCCTTCCTATGCCCTGTTGAAAATGACTTAACTGTTTCTTGGAAATCCAACTTTAATCAGGAATCCAAACTGTCTAGTCGCAAACTTGGTTGAGGAGGAAACTAGTTTCCATGTACCTACCTTAGCCAGGTAGAGGTTACATGATACAGTCACAAGACCATTTCACACCTACTGCAATATACATTTTATATACAAGAGGAGGTCAATACCCATATATGGCTTTCAGTTAAAACAATTATTATGAAGTCTAAAAAATAGTTTCTTATAGCTTAGCAGAAAATCCCAAAGTTAGATTTGGACGAATACATAATCCATCAAAAAGTCAGTTCGATTTCGACATTTTATAGTCCGTCAAAAAGTCAGTCCCTGCGGAAATGTCTGACATGTATTACTAGGACAAATTCCGCAGACCTACAATCAACGTATCGAAATTTAATTAAATTAATTTGGTCACGTGTGAGATTATGATTGTGAACAAATTACTTCCCAGAGAAATATTAGAGATAGTCCCCGTATTTAGCTGAACAGGTAATTTAATTTCTGCCTTTTACAGTCCGTCTTCAGCACTATTGGAACGTTTATGTTTGTACGGAGTTGGAAGATAAACAAGGAAAATAATGCCTACATTCAATTGACTTTTCGTTTGAATCATTACAAAATTTACTCAAGACCACGACAATGTCATTTAACTAGATTTAAATGACTTGGTTCACACTGTTTTCAATGCGGCTTGGCTGGAAGTGGTGGGTGTCAATACATATCAACACAGACAATGAAAAGAAGATGGATTTGATACATATATTACCACTGACGAATATTCGAATCCTGTTCGAATACATTCAGTGAATATTCGAATAGGACTATTTTGGTATTCGTTTCGGCTCTACATTTAATAGAACATGAAGACATGCATACAGTAGAGCAATTGGTATGTATTTGACAGTTGCGACAGGTAAGCAGCTGAAATTATTTCAAAGGCATCTTTGCTAGTCGTGGGTCGTCGATCCCCTTTGTTCCGCATCAACCCTTAGCATTTCTAGCTAGCGGAAATTGTATATACTGCTTCGCTATCTGTCTGGATGTTGTTGAAAAAAAAAAAGATCCATGCAAATCCGCTGTTACACTGAAATTGGGAGATTGTTCGGAATAATCATAACAGCTTATTAGTACACAACGACACATGTCACACGTAAGTTTCTCCAATTCAAACATTGCGTACAACTTTAATTTCGAATCAATGGCTATGGAGATCGTGGAAATCGCCTTATTGAATACCTAACAGGTCATGTAATGAGCTCTCTCATTGTATTGGTTAATTGATCTTGCTTGCTATTGGCAGGGACTTGTTTATCCACAAGAGGGCACTTGTTCAAAACACAGTTTCCGCTAGCTAAAGATGTCGAGGATTGATGTGGAATAAAGTGGATCGACGAGCCTTGACCAGCAAAGATGTTTCAAAGGTTGAATTTTATTCTCATGTTTAGACTCTGGATACTGCCCTTAAATTTACATTAGCTTTCTAATATGTTGTGCAGTTTACAGAAAATTTATTTTAAATGATACCAAATATGGCTTGATTTAATGGAATATAAAGAAACGGATAAAACAGGGCAATTGGTATGTATTGAACAGTTGCTACGGAAATGCGTTTCAAGTTGTTTCAAAGATAGCATTTTATGCTCATATTTAGTCCCATGATTCTCTCCTCAAATTGAAAAAAAAAAAAAGATTTTTAAAATGTTGGACATTCTACAGAAAATTGATTCCACGTTCAAATGGTACCAACTATGACTTGACTTAATAAAATGTGAAGAAATGCATAAAACGGAGCAATCTGTACGTATTTGACACTTGCAACAGAAAAGTGGTTCAAGTTATTTCAAACAGAGACTGTTATGCTCCCGTTTAGACGCTGGATACAGCCCATAAAATTAAACTTAGTTTTATAAAAGCTTGCGCAGTCTATATAATATTTATTTTGCTTTTAATTGATACCAAATATGATTTGATTTAAAGGAAGATGAAAAAAAAATTTAAAACAGAGTCAGCGGACTTATTACTCTCCAATTTGACTATCGGAGTCACACCCGCCCCTCGGACTAATTACTCGCATAATTAAATACAAATGAAAATACAAATTTTATTTCTGTGTTTAAATAGCAATGATATATCCCAGAATAATAAGATCAATCCTCATTTTTGAGGCGCAATAGGAAGACGCGTGTTCATGCAGCAGACTCGCAATATGACTGCCCCCATTTTGCTCTGGCTAATTTACGCACCGCCGCGTGATGTCAACGAGAGTCTTTGATCTGTCGACGAGTTTCTAATATCTGTGTTACAGATATCGCTGCTTCAGGCCTTTGACCTGGATGGTGAATGAAATCTTTCTAGACTGCTATTTACGTTTCATGACAAAAAAAATTATTGCAAATAACATGTTAACATTTACTCCCAAGATTTACTAAGATTAATTTTGAGAAAAACTATGATAACACAGTTAAAGAATTTGGGGGCAAGATGAAGGAAAAGAGCCAGTAAACCAAATGTTTTCACCTACCAGAAACAGGAGACCAGCCTGTTATAACTCGTATGTTAAAATTATGCACAGGGATTACGGTGTGCAAACGTTTATCAGAGCACATGAGTAGAATCCGAGTCCCAACGGTCTGTATATAGCAAATCGCATATATATCAGAGGTGCGCGGTATTACCGGTATAACGGTTTTACCGCGGCTGCTTTTTTTCCGGTGGTACGTTATCATGGAACTTTTTCACTGTACCGGTACTTCGGTACTTCCCGTCAGTAAGGAATATACGGAAATTCCCGAGTGATCTTTTCACGAATTTAATTACATTAAAAGCATCTTTTAATTTTTCATGAAAAAATAATTCCAAAAATTATTTTTCTTTATAAAACAGTTGTATTTGTCACAAATTAATTTTGAATATTACAAAAGATAATTATATTTATGAACCTTTAATCACAAGTTTGACACATGTCACGTATGCCAGCATAGCGGCCGAATGGGATGTTGTGAACAAATCTGGATTAAAAAAAGAAACAAAATCTAATTTTTTTTAGTTATTTATTAGCGTATGTTAATGTGTTACGTACATGTATTCCATTGTAAGACCGAGAATCATCCTAAGATTTTCAGGAGAGCAGTTGTTTTCTGTTTGAATTTTACGTAATTTCTCTAGTGCACTACATATTTTCTCGTTTCTTGAGTCAGTGTCTTTTATGTTTACTGGCTCTGTCTGATAAATATTGTGCCCGGGTGTTGGCATCCCACTCAAAGTCTCCCTACCTATCATATCAATAGTGTAGCTAGTATATTGTAGGCTTCAGTGTTAGTACTTCCAATTTTTATCAACAAGCTCTCTAATGCCAGCACGATGTCTTTTACAGCGTATCAGCTACTGTCCAAGCTTAATCATCCCACTTTACAGTTTTTAGATGACGACTTATACAACAATTAACATGCACATCGCAAATTCATCTACTAGGTAATGAAGATTTAATTTGTTATTTTTTTGTTGTTTTTTGTTTGTTTTTTTTTTGGGGGGGGAGTGCGGACGCTGGGATTTTCTTTTGAGCTGATATTTTTTATTTTATTTTATCTCAAGATAACTAATTTTTGGCATCCCACTCAAAGTTTCCTTACGGTGTAAGATCCCTATATTTTATCTCAAGATAACTAATTTTTTTCTCCAAATAATATAATGGATATAATATGGTATTTGAGAGCTGGAAGCTAAACCAAAGAAAAATCCCAGGCCCCTGCACCAGAGAATTAAATGGTTGGTCCCCAACATAATTGCGGCATACCGTGGTACGTATCGCGGTATGTTCAGAAATACCGTGGTGTACCGTGGTACAAACTTGTTCGTGGTACCAAACTCCAATATATATGTGTGTGTGTGTGTGTGTGTGTGTGTGTGTGTGTGTGTGTGTACGTAAGTCCTATCCCGATACGAGTTAAAGTTTATATTTGGAGTTGTTGTTCAATATATTTAAACGCTAACTTCATGTATGATAGAACTCCTATATGGCATTGCATATCTATATACAGTGTTCCATTCAGATCCATATATTAAGATTGAAGCCCAAATAAGGGATGTGTAAGTCTATCAAGATGCTACGTGATCTATCAAAGTACGATGTCAATATATGACACTGACGTATTATATTTCACAAGGTCGCCATTATCTTGTATCCGTGAACAGTGCCCGGATGTGTAGTATGTGACGACACACCATCTTTTCTAATTAATGGCTATGAAGGGCTTACATGGCAACCTATCTTCACTTACGATCTGGTTTGAGTGCTTTTAAGGTAGTGTGGTTCCGTCATCTGTAGCAGGTATCACATGTAAAGAATTTGCACGAAAAATGAAATGAATGGAAACGTTTATCCTGATAGGGTGTGGCAGTCGGCGAAAAGAAATTCAGCGCAAATCCAAAAGAGACTCAAGTGGTATATTGAAAAACATGCATGTAGTTTTAACAAAGTGTAAACATTCCTCAATAAAATGGTTTACATTACAGTATGCGATCGTTGTTTTAAAGATTTTTTTTTTTGCTATGGTATCGAACGGGAGAACTTTGTAGACCTACTGTATCCCTTTCTTGGTTCCGTCCCTGGGAGCACAGTTGTATGCTTCCACGCAGTCCTCTTGGCTGTACTGGGGAGAATCCATAAACCAACCGGAATCGGCGATACCTCTGACTTCTACCTTGGGCGCTAATTCCGCCATCAGGTCGGCTACGCGATCCAGATTGAGCAATACACCCGTACCCCCTGCACTGCAAATAGATCAGCTTTTATTTTTATTTCTTATTTTTATTTTTGTTAAACTATATTATCATATTTGTAATGAGAAAAAATATCTACGTTTGTTTCCTGGATGTTGAAGTGTTTTGTTAGCAAAATGCCGAAGGTGTAGATCTTGTGGACAGACGAAATCTGCCTCTGACAAACGAGTACCTACAGACCTACGTTATTCCTTTTAATAATCTTCCAACATCTGGACTACGATTACCTGGAAAATTACATTGTCTGTCGAAAAGTCCGAATGATTAACATTTTATCGTAAATATTTGCAGGATTCCATCTTAATTCGTACTTAATGAATGTGTATCGAAATATACATTGGGTGTAGGAATGTAATTGTATGATCTTGTAATGTCATGTACAAGTATGATTTCAAAGCAAACTATGCGTTTGAAAAGCATTTTTTCTTCTTCAATTCTTATTAAAAACAAAGGTCTAAAGTAAATGTGAGCGAGTCTGTTGAGCATTTCATCAAAAAAACTTGAACGAAATCTGCGAAACACAGCTTGAAGTAAGTACATTTTCAGTAAGCATAATCAAAACGTCTCCGAGTCTGTATGAGTGTGTAGGATAATTTAATGTTGAAATCGTGTTATTTCTTACCTACTGCCGGTGAGTATGAGTTTACGGGCGTTCCGGAGCCCTTTAGGGATCAGCTCCCGTATCACTTCCTCCAGGATTAGGGATCCCATAAAGGAAAACCCTAAAGAAAAAATAGGATTGTTGTAATAATATATCAGTGTTTTATTTATAGTCTGAAATGTTATTCATATCACAGTTCGAGTTATATTTTTTCAAACCATTCTTGAAACAAACACATGCATGTTTCCTGACAGCATCGGTCCCAACGCTGATGCGACAAAATAATTCATGCTTGCCCATTATTAACAAAAATATACTGGATATATTGAAATGTGCTTATCAAGTCAATCGCTGGCCCAACAATTGATGTATTGCCAAGTCCGCCCACCTGTCAGCATCTTCGCTAGCCAAGGGTCTTCGATCCACTTCGTTCCACATCAACCCTTGGCATATTTAGCTACCTGAAACGGTATCTATTGTTCCGTTGTCTGATTGGATGCGGCAGAAAAAAACTGATCCAATCAGATCCCTCGTTATATTTAAATTGGGAGATTCTTAGGAATAATCATAGCGGCTCCGTACATACGACACATATCGCACGTATGTTTCTCCAATTTAAACAATTCAAACAACTTTTAATTCGGAGTCACTGCCGTTGGACATCATTAATTTATTTCGCTTGCTATTGGCAGAGACTCTTTTATCCGCAAGAGGGCACTTGTTCACAACACTCTTTCGTACAGTTAAATGTGCCAAGGGTAGACGTGGAACGAGGTGGATCGACAACTCTGGGCTAGTGAACATCGGACGTTACAGACTGCAAATAACAATGGCTCGCTGACCAATGCTATCGCTGTCTAGGTGTGACTGTTGCGTAATACAAGCTTGTCGCCTAGATTGTCCGAGCAAATCTGATACCTTCATGATTGCCACTGTGTATCATATAAAAATTAAAATTGTCATAATTTCACAATTTCTCAACCAATTTTCGTGAAATCTTCAGTATATATTATACAAAGAAGTTTACTTTCAGTGGAAGCTTTTGCCAT
Source organism: Margaritifera margaritifera (assembly GCA_029931535.1). NCBI lineage: Eukaryota > Metazoa > Mollusca > Bivalvia > Unionida > Margaritiferidae > Margaritifera > Margaritifera margaritifera. The sequence goes on from JAQPZY010001594.1 coordinate 1,940,950, forward strand.
AATAAAAACTGACATTTACATAAATAGTTATGCAAATGAGTAGGCGGAGCTATGACTCCTCTCGCGATCCACGAATTGTTTGCTATGTTGATTTGTTTGCCAACATTTGTAGACACGTGATTTAATTTACCCCCCCCCACACACACATACACACATACACACCAGTACCACGAAAAATGGTGAATAATCTGCCTTCTCGTAGTCCTTTAAAACCTGTTTCTTCGTTTCTTTTATTTTTAATCCTGACTATTGACACGATATTTCAGGAGCTGATCTAGAGGAGGTTCGGGAATGGGGGTGGGGTGGAGGTGTTCAGTTTACCTCCCCCATTTTCAATTAAAAGAATGTGCTATTCAGTAATACACATAAATATGGGCACATTAAGCTAAACCAACTTCCCCTTTACAAAATCGAACCCCTATAGAAAAGAATCATGGTTCTACCCTTGGATTTGTAAGTAGGCGGTGGAATTCTCTCTCAAAATTGGACGAAAGAGTAAACTTTATACCAAGAAGCAACCAGTGATAGGTTAATGTTATCGAATCCTCATCCCGCCAGTGGAATCTGTAAATCAACTATCGCATGACAATAATTTATAGAAACCGCTGACCAGTCCAAAGGTATGTTAGGTGTAAATCATTACGTAAGTGTATTTAGACTGGTAGCTTTTGAGTGGCTAGACGTGAGAATGGGTCACTTAATTTTCAACATATAACAGCTAGAATATCACTGTTATAACTTCAGGCTTTTTTTTATAATTTTCCCGAAATTTTGGAGGAGTCGGTTCGAAAAGTTATCAGATCTGAGAGAATAATAAAAAAAAAAGAAACGAAAAGAAAAGACTAACCGGTATCATCTGGTGATGTTGCGGTCCCGCTCCAGGAGTCGCTTGAACAGTAAGGTATATACCTAAAAAATTAAGGAAAATTTAAAGTAAATAAGTTCTATATTTCTAGTTTCTCAGCATATCTGTTTAAAATTCTTGATGTCACGAAAAATCAATCATAACAGTATTTGAGATGTTAAACTTTGCATACAAAATGAAAACAGTTCACTTGTACAAAGCTCATATAACACAAATTAAAATTACAGGCCCTTGGAAGAGAGGAGAAATATGAAAGAAGCAGTCCTCTGCTAACTAAACTATTCCCAAAGATATTTGGAGCGGAAATATATTATTATTATTATTATTATTATTATTATTATTATTATTATTATTATTATTTTCAACAGTAATAGATAGCTAGCTACACTTCATATTATTTAAAACTTTCTGACCATCGAAAATGAAATCCAAACAAAAGGTAAAAAGCATGACAAAGTCAGCTTTCTGAGATCTGTAAAAATCCGAAGCGTTCTTGATCAGCCCAGGACATCTTGACCAAAACCAATCATGGACAGTCATCGAAATGTTATCAATTTTCTATACAAATTAATTAGACACATGTTGTGTTTATCTTGACTGTACTGTGGTCAGATGTTTTAGTCTAATTCAAACGTTTAATTTTTTAGAGCAGTCTGCATTTTTTTGTGTTTGATAAGGCAAAATGTGCACAGTGAAGTGAAATGTTACTTACACCATATTGGAATGGAAGTAGTAGGGGTTTTCCTCTGGGTTCCAGGAAAGAAGACCAGAACCTTAAAAAAAATGTTTTAATTACTAAACATTTATTAAGAGATTTAGTCTGTCTCGATTATTAATTTCCTTAACTCCCAACACCCTAGCCCAAAGGTCTATTTGGAGGTGCATCAAATGAGAATATATCGTGCCGAGACAATTGGAGTAAAAGAGACACACGACGGCGGCCAACCCGGTCTGGTATAAGGAGGATTCGAACCCGCACCCCCTTTGGTCAGGAGTCCGGCACGCTTACGAAATCATACTACTGCAAAATGTTAAGTTCCCTCCTCGCTAACATCTGAAATTTTTAATTGCGCACGCAAACACACGTATGGAATGGCTGTCACTCATTTTCTTTCAGAGGCGTAGGCATCGTTACACGAGTACACATGCGTGCGAGCCAAGCATATGGACAGGCGGAAGGACAAACAGACAGGCGGAAGGACAAACAGACAGGCTGATGGAGAGAGTGATTGATTTTTCTTACTCCAATATGACCACATAACCAAGGATAAGTTTCGTGTATTTAAATTCCTGTGTGCAATATATCAAGTATATATTCTCTGCTATTGTCAATAAAGCACTTTTCCACCAATACAATGAAACCTAGAGAGAAAGAGGTTGTTTGTTCTAAAATAATACAGTTAATTAATTAATGATGTGATATTGTCATGTAAATTGTCAAATTTTCCGAATTAATTTGCATTACATGACCAGGGGTGGGGTATTATGTAGATTATGTAATCATTATTATACAAATAGATGTATGTATATACTGTATACACTTTGTATCATTATTATACAAATAGATGTACGTATATACTGTATACACTTTATATCATTATTATACAAATAGATGTAGGTATATACTGTATACACTTTATATCATTATTATACAAATAGATGTAGGTATATACTGTATACACTTTATATCATTATTATACAAATAGATGTAGGTATATACTGTATACACTTTATATCATTTAGGCTTCCAAACTACTACGATTATCAAAAGAGTGAACAAAAGTGTAATCCTCAAAATGGGTTCTTATAAAAACCAAACCACTCTTTGGTTTACATATTAAATTTCACGAAAACACAAGGTTTCCCTCTAAAGTTCAAAGATATTAAAGAAAAAAACTATACGAGAATGAATGTAAACAAGCAATTTTTATAACCTTAATAGATTGCACAATTTATATTTGTGGTGACGGCGCAGGGCTAAAATGATTCCTGTGGAGTTGTTGATGTGTCTCTAATGTATTGCACTTCTACGCCTTCCCAACTGTAAACATGTACTTCATTAATTCATTACAGTGCAAATTTGCTCATTGTTAACATTATTCAAACAATTTTCACCAATCCATTTATCCTACATGAAATAAAGAATCAAACAACTGAATGCCAACTTTTATTCATACATACAGTTTCATTTCAATTGATAAAAAGAATAAAAGTGCTTCAAAAAAGATAAATGAAATATTATTGGAAGAAATAACACCGACCGTAAATCTAATCAATGAATAAAAATGTTCAACAAAAAATACACGTAATTACTGTATGGAAGAGAGGAGAAACGACATTTTAACAAGTTTGGTGGGGAACATAGCTTTGCTCATACATACACACACACACATATATACATATATATATATATATATATATATATATATATATATATATATATATATATATATATATATATATATATATATCAAGAAATCGTAGAATGGTAAAAAAAGAAGAAAAGAAACCAACAATAAACAACAAACGTACAAACTTACGTTTAAGGTGCTGATAAAAAATTAACTCAGTCGATGAAAAAGTTAACATTTTGGTATTCTGTATTAGACTGATTAAAACAAATCGCTATCTTCTTGCACTAACTTTAACAGACATTTTGTTTTAAATCGTGGTATTTAACCTAACCTACCTACATGTTTCATTATGCCCAATTCATTCTTCATTCCTCAACACTGATTTTAGAACATAATATTCAAGAATTTATCTTAATAAATTTTACGTCGAAAATTGAGACGAGTGTATTTGAACTTGTAAAGTTAACGTCACAGAGGCGTTAGGTGATTTAAGCCAAATTAACACCGTTACGCATCGACGTCATGGTTGGTAAAGTCGGTACGCGTACGATCATCTGCTCATGTTTAACTCTTTGATCCCCAACTATTTTTGAACCCACAGTTCTTTGATGTCCAATCGAGATGAACTCAACCTTTTAATTATATAAACGCCCCTCTATTACACTCACTTGGTTGATATTTCTGACACACGTCTATTCAAAGTAGCTTATTAAGATACGCACAGGTTCGATTACTTTACAAACACTTGTTCTGTCAGAAATCATAACGGATGAAAACAGGCGTAAGCTTCACCAAGTTATCATCATCTGTCTTGGAGGAAATAGATCAAAACTAAACATATTAAGTTATGTTGTCCATAGAACAAAGATATTACAAAACATATGTATCTCTTCAAAGGCAAAACAAAACTTTCTCAGTAGCCGATCTCCGTAGATATTCATATCTTGCGTTTCTTTCATAGATGTGCTAGATATGAGCTAGTGAGTGTTCTTATATTAAGCAGGCAAGTTATTATGTTGTAAGTATGTAGGTAGGCAGGTAGGGAGACAAGTATATAGGCAGGTAGTTTGGTGTGTGTAGGTAAGAAGATAAGAAAGTACTTGGACTGTGTGTATGTATGTATGTTTGTATGTATAATAATAATACGAATAATAATAATAATAATAATAATAATAATAAGAAGAAGAAGAAGAAGAAGAAAAAGAAATTACTATTACTTAACGAGGATAACATGCTTGGTTATAAAAGACGCATTTATTTATATATATATATATATATATATATATATATATATATATATATATATATATATATATATATATATATATATGAGTGTGTGGCAGACATGAAGCGACAAGCCAAAGACTGGATGGCATCCATAGTTAAGAGATGGAATCCATAGTCAAGAGTGGGCTACCTGGGAAGTACATGGTCTGGTGTTACCAACATGGTATTCTACTAAGAATCCTTTGGCCACTTCACGAGTACATGTGCCAAGGTACACCTGTGATGGTTGTCGCCCTAAGCATTGCTTGTTGCATAGAAAAAAGACGTTTTACATCGTCAATTCACACTGCATAAAAAAAAATTAAAAATGTTTTCGACTCAGAAACAATACTGTAATACAGGCAGAAACTCTTGTAGTGGATAATCAAGTGGAATTGGTGTGGTTTGTCTTTTGTATAAAACATCATTCATCAAAACGATTTCATTGAGGGATGTGAATAAAAGCGCTTGCTACACATGTTTTTGCCAAGGAAAAATGGTTTAATAGAGTACAAATGTAGAGGTAATAGACACCCAAGAGGACGGTGTGTATTGGTCACCACAATTTCACACTATGAACAACACATACATTATCAACAAAAACAACTGAATGATGACAACTGCAGCAGCAACAACAGCAACAAGACCTACTACATTTATTGCAGCTGTTGCTATATGCTACTTCTGTTAAAATTAGTTCTTCTATTACATGATTTCACCCTACGGGTTCAGGGATATAGAAAAGGTCCAATGCGCCCTCTGCGTGTCGTAACAGGCGACTAGTGGAAGCAAACATGTTTGCTGTGGAATACATCATGTGATGCTGTTTCAGTCGAGGTCTTGGAAATTGTTTAAATATTTCGGTTTATCCAGAACAATTTTGACTTGTATTTTAAGGATTTTTCCTCTTTTTTTTGCGTGCCTTTTTGGGGGAGTTTTTGCAACATCTTTAGCTTTGATCTTTTGTCTCTTGCTAGATATTTACTTTTGGTTGCAGGGGTTTGTCTTCCTGAGGAGTATGGCAGAGTGTTTGACTTCGACATTTTTCTAACTAGCTTTTATTCAACACTATACAGGCGGGGTTGTACTGATATGCCGTTAAATGCTATACCAACCTACCTACATACATACAAACAAACCACATGATCAATAGCAGAATCAGTGAAACAGTTGAGACTGAGGTAATATACTGTAGTTATTGCTCGCCATATTATTATTATTATTATTATTATTATTATTATTATTATCTGACTACATTGATTAACAGAGAACGGCCACAGTGAAACAGATGTACGGTTCCTAATTGGAGTAATATTGACCTTTCTCATTCCTCTTCATGTGCAAAATTATTGAATTTTCAGTATTGTCAAATCACCCAGTGTACGTACGTTGAAACTAACTTCAGACAGGAGGGGTTTTAATTAGTAACCAGCTGTTGTTTCCTGTCTCCCTTACAATGCGATGAATGGATCTGTCTTTACCGGTATATGCAAGGATTTTACAGAAAATTCAAGTAACAATAATTCATAAATATCTCCATGAACGTGCTGAATGTTTTTGAAGAGAAGAACTTTAATAATACCTTTCGAACATTATGTAGGTGTATAATTCATTCAGAACGACAAAATAGATCCTAAACTTAATTATGGCATGACGGATAAATATCGACTTTTCACCTCAGCCATAACTTAAAAATACCAGGATGTACAAACTATCTTTTATTAGAATATATACATATGTTGTAAATATGTTATCTATAGTGAGAAGAAACAAAAGGCATTATGAACGACAAAACTTCAGACCTCAGACTTGCACCCACACGGGATTCTACTGACGTCGATACCTTTATCACCTGGGGAACAAAATCTCAATACACGGCTCTCATACCCTAGTTTTCGTCAGTAATACAACCTTCCTCTTTTCTTCGCAGTTAGAAGATTGGAATGAACATAATTTGAATTGAATTCAGGTTAATAGGAAAAATTAGGTATATGTATTGGTATATAGTAAACCAATTTGTAACTTGCTATTTATGTTACAAACAGAGGCGGAGTAGTAGAGGCGGAGTAGTGAGAAAAGGGTTTAATTAGATCTCGTTGAATTGGCGTGGATTAGACGTAATAAAATCTTTTTATGTACGCCACATGGAATACCTTTTCCATTGCGCATAGAATGAGCTGCAAACATCATCAAAGCCTGACCGCATACCGTGCTCTATTAGCTGTCACAGCATGAGGTACACACTCAAAGCCACTATCTACCATCCAGACTGATTTTCAAGTCAACTTAAATCTTGACCAAACTAAACCAGATTTGCCGACAGTTCGGCGCATGATCGATCAGAATCTACAACAAGTCGTAAAGTTGTGCTCGACTTATATCTTCCTTGTATCGTTCAGGTGCTAGGTATATAAATTTGACGCTCATTAAAAGGGGCGGAAACGTGAACTTGTAACACGTTGCGATGCTCTGGACAAACACGTGATTATTTTAACAAGTTTGTATGAGATAATTAGTTATTCGTGGAATATTAAATTCTTATATAAAAAAAGTGATTGGATCAGTGAACTTCCTCTATAAGTGTGTGGTTTTAATACTAATCTGACATTAGAAAAACACGAGCGACATACTCTTTAATAATAAAAAAATCTTCTTTAGGAAAATCTTCGTTCTATCAGCAAATAATATGAATAAGAGTGGGGGCATGTGTGCTTTATATACTGTGTAAATACACCGAATGTTGGGATTGCAACTGATTCGTACCAATCATGTGCAACTAATTTGTCTAAGTCATTGGCAACTGACTTGTACTAATCACGGGCAACTGATTTGTCCCAATTTTGGACAAAATACTTGTCCTCACGGGCAACTGATTTGTCCTAACCATGGGAAACAGACCTGTCCTAATCATGGGCAAGTGATTTGTCTCAATCATAGGCTGATGGCAAAACTTGTTTTCCGACCCCTCTGCATTATAATGTATGCAATAAAATGTCAAAATAAAATGAATTCCCAATAATGGGCAATTGGCGTCATTAGAAAATATGGTGATGGCGTCACACTTTACATCCTGGAACTGCCCACGGGTTCAACATATCGATAACACGCAGATTACGGTAACTGAATATTAGTTAAATACACAATTAATGAAAGAAAAAGAAAAGGTAGAGCCTGCTTTTGCAAGCACGGCGTGAAGAAAGGGTGTTTTTTCAATTATTTGCAAATAATGCTCATCTTAACTTTGCTTGTAAAACAATAGGGTTAAAGGTCGAACCCGAAAACGAAACTAGTGAGGGCAGATAGAATTGAGATTTTCTTATCCGAACGGTTGGTCAGATAATAAGAAGTTTTCCACATAATATGAAACCACAATTTTACCTTAGCTATCATATAAAGTGAAATGAATAACTTTGCCTTGAAAAAAAAGGTACATCATGAAATTAATTTCACCTAGCACATTCAAGGCCTTGCGTTCATTGTAATCAACATCACGGGGAAAGATTTTATGTATTTTTAAGACGCTGTATGTATATATTATGGTATTACCATAGTATTAACATGGTATTAACATAGTATTAACATGGTATTAACATCATTAACTTAATATTTGAAAATGACTGTTTGGCTCAGATCGCCGTTATGTCAGAGATCTCGATTTACAGGATGTACAATGGGTAACGTTTTTAAAACTGGACAGACTCTGAAATATGCAACTCTTTCGTTTGAACACAAAAAACTTGCCCCACTTAAGCAACTTGCTGATCTGTTCTAAAACGAAAATCTCTTCAAGCGTAATTTCTCCTGGAAAGCTAATTAGTTTAATACATCACATAATATTACAAACATCGTGAAGATACAGTTTTTTTTTTCTTCTCTTTTTTCTTCTTCTTTTTTTATCAGTGATTACTCGACTTTACTCGGAAAAATGCATTAAATTGAATCTCTAAAAAATCAGCTCCTTTAATGGAGATAAATGGGTTCAATTTTGGGTATGACAACATGACACCGCTATAATCACGAACATGCTAAAGATAACTTTCAAAGACACCGGATATGCATTTCGCACGGTCACATCTTTAGCTTTCATGTAGTTGAGCTGGATAAATACACTGCATTTGTGTCAACGTAGGTGGTTAGAACACCAATAAGCCCGCAATATTTCCCCCCCCCCCCCCCCAGATGACCTTCTAGATAATCTTATTGATTAGAGATGGTGAAAATTATGAAGGTTTCACGAGTTACAGATTCTAAAAGTAAATCGCTGGAAAAGGAATATATTGAAACCTTCGCCACTCCAGTTTCTCCATTTCGTACGATTATTTTAGTTCCTATGAGTAAACAATAATAACAAAATAAACATGCTTTCTACTCTGATTAACACTCTTTTCCGAACAGTATTTTCTGGTCTGGATTTCAAGTCAGGACTTAAAAAGTCTGCATTTCCAGAAATCTCAATGGATCACATTTAACTCTTTGACTTAAGTATGATCAATCCTATTTCTCAAGTCTAGTCTTAAACTTTAAGACACATTAGTGACATAAACGCCTGGTCCAGAAAGTGCTATTTGTATGGTTTAAGCTTGATACACAGAAATACTGCGAATAATCGTAAACGAAAGAAAGTTAAAATAAGGAAACAAGAAATTACCTCTTTTGGTTTCTGGCCAATGTTTGGATGTCATGAAAGTCTTCATGTGTTCATGGCGCCATCGAAGCTGACAGCTTACTTCGTCAAAACAATACCATCCCCCTTAAACAGTAATAATAATAATAAATGCGACATGTAGACAACACCTGTTGAAATACACTTGAACTTTTTAAACTTTTCTTACTAAGAAGTAGAGGTAATTGATTGCTAACGTCTAACAAATATATTCACAAATCTGTTTCAAGTGAAACTTCAAACAAACAGGTAGATATGTACTGGTATTCTTCAGGTTTTAAAAACAAGCGACTGAAAACAGTTTCATGACAAGTACCTGTACAAACATCGTAGTAAGCCACAGGCGATAATCCGCTACGCTCCTTGATTACCCGTGGCTGCATGTACTGATATTTCCTTGTTTTTCACGAGTACGCATAAACAAAAAATACGTAATCAACAACACATTGTAACCATATCCTACACATCAATGAAAGTGTCCGTTTTATCGATCGATGAATGTGCTTGGAAGAGAAACTTTGATTGGCTCATTCAAATAGCTTGCAAGGTCATGTTGGGTGATAAAGGCGAGTAAAATTTACATGCTCTCGCAGTGATTGCTCAATCAGATTTATGCATATTCATGAGAAACAATTTAATCTTCGCACAGGCGGCCAAGGGTGATAAAGGAGCGTAGCGAATTATCGCCCGTGGATTGCGACGAAGATGTACAAAGACTACATTATGAAACTAACTCCTGCTCACTTAAGGATGGTCGACACCGCAATGGTAGATTATTTAACTTTTTTTTAAAAATGGGTATTTTTACATGGCAAATAATGCAAGCAATCCCGAATCACTTAATATTGTACAGGTTAGTATGCATCTTTTTGCGCTAATACTGGTTGCATATCTATCTTCAAGCAAGTGTATTTACATAGAAATGTATGGGAAGAAGCACCCTGTCACTAATTGTCTATAAATTAGTAGCTGAACGAATATTTAAAAATTCATCAAATTTGCACTGGTTAAAGACTATAAACTCCTCTTATCAAATTCTTAAACAAAAGAATATTTTGATGAGTCAATATTTTTAGTATGACGCAATTATTGAGATCACATTGCTTTTCCGCAACAGAAAAAAAAAAAAACGCAAATCGCTGGAAATTTCCTTATGGTCTTGTATTGTTTTCGCTGACTGTAGTATTTTGTTTCACTGAACTGATATTGCGATAATTAAAATTGCATAATAATTTTATTTCTCCATTTTAAAACGAGACAGATGTTGAAACCACATCATTTTATGTACAATCGATCCTTGAGTTGACACCCCTGCAATGCACTTAGGAAACAAATGACATCATTTCAACGACGTCAAACTGTAATGATCAAGTCATTATGAGCTGCGCAGTAAGCGTTGATTTTATAAAAATTGACATGCTTAAAATACTCCTCGTTTAAGTGTTGATTTAGTTTTTTTCACCCAAACTCGCCTGTCGCGGTGACTGCTTCGCCATACGAGGGTCTGGTAGAATAGCTTTATCGATATCTGTTAACGACAGATGGCTTCAGTAACTTTGCAGAAGTGATACTACAGATTTATCTAGACATATATTCTGCAAACATTCAAACAAAAAAAAACCAACAACAAAAAAATATACTGAAAACAAAAAAGGATAGAACTTAACACCACTACCAATGCAGGAGGCGTGTCTCAATCAGCTAATGAAAACGCCCACGTGTGGTGAAATGTTACATCACCTTATCGTCATAATGACGAAAAACCTTACCTCATCTCATCAGCCAATGAAATTGCTTTTCCAATTTTTGGGAAATCCTCGTCCTGCCGTTAGGAGTAAAACTAAATGATGTTGTATTAAACTCTTCTATGGTGAAGATCTCACCGAGCCACGCGAGATTCTGGTTGAAGAAGACAATGTTGAGTATGGTAGTAACACTCTAAAGTTTCCTAGATTTAGAAATGCCCAGATACTAAACTAAATCTTGAACATACAATACCCTTTCACATACTTATAAAGGAAATAAAATAGCATTTAGTAATTTACTACACTTTTGGGGCTACAGTACGATTCTAGTCGGAAATAAATGAATAAATAAACTAGATTTGTGTTTGTAAAACACTGCAAACCGAAAAGGTCCTAGAACAAGAAAAAAAATTAAAACTCTCGAAAAAGTTGTTAATTGCTCTAAAAGCATAAAAATATATATAGGTCATCCATATAAGCATACAAACATGCATAATCAAATGTAATTTGTCTACCCCATATTATGTTTTTTTTCTTCTAAATTGTACTCACAAAAAATTTGTTTAAAAAAGGTCGAAAAGTTTTACAGTGTGTTTTACAAAAATTAAATAATTGCTGTAATGTATTGAAAATCTAATCAGTGGTCATCTGCATATAAATATACCTATCAAACTTTATTTGTCTACCTCAAATGGTGTTTGCTTAATTGTGCAAACAAGGATTTTGTCAAAAAAAAGTCCCAAAAAGATCACAATGTGTGAAAAGAAAATATCCGAAAAATTGCTGTAATGGTCAGAATTTCAATTATTTATCTTTTCATGAGCATGATAAAGTGTGTAGCATTTAATGGTTTTAGGTCCAAAAGTTTTTGTGCTATCGCGCTAAAATGGATTCGTGACAGACGTACGGATTTACGGACGTACTGATGGACAACAGTAAAGCAATACGCCCCCTTCTGCTATCGCAATGGGGGCATATTAAATAAATAAATACTTCTTTCTACATCTGTTGATATAATATGATTGGCGATGAGGAATTATCTATTTGAATAGGTAATGATTCAATTCAAAGATTAAGACCATGGAAAAATATCGGTTCCATTTATATCAAGAGAATGTTATAATGTTTTTTAATCGTAGTTCCAGTTTTGTGTTCAAAATGTCTCGTGAAAAAAAGCCAGTCTATCAGTCTGAGGCACCAAGTCATACAACCAGAGTGCTTTAAAAACATGGGATTGTTTCTTGGTTCTTTAGCTGATGGGATACTAAATGCTAGATTGGATCGCCACACTTAAACCTCTAGAGTTGTAACTTGTTTGGTCAACAGTCTTGCGGCCTCTCTTTAACATTATAAACTTCCAAAGGACCAAGTTCTCTAACATCTTACGTTCTCCTTGTATTCGATTGTGCTTACTTAATTGAAAATGCATGCAGAAGGGTCTTGTCTCTTAGATCAAAAGCCACAAAAGGTCCATAAGCGGATCGATTTCTTTTGATTTTATTTGTGTTTATGATCAGTATAATAGTTTTCATTCAGTTGTTTGAAACTGATCAGGTTCAAGCCGGCACACTCACCTTGTAAAAAGACAATCCACTTCGTACTTCCATATGACTTTCGCATGAAGTATCTACAAAGAGAAATCAAAAGAACATTAAACAAGGATTAAAGTATAAACCGCATTGGACGAAAAGTCCCTGGAAGAAAATAAATGGGTCTTTTTCTCACTTAAAGAGATTGGTGTTTGTCCAAAAGTCTTTCAATTATAGTAATGCAATGTGGTATTAACAGGATCAAGAAAAGACGAAAGGTCGGAGGGTAACATTCAAACGATCCATCAAATACGACCCAAGCTTTTCTTTCTGAACCAAACTACCAATTTTCCTAACACATTAACGACTGTGATGGAAAGCGCTCCTTTTACCAGTCTTTTTCCTGTGGTTGATAAATGGTCATGCACAATTACATCACGCCACAAGGCCCATTTCTTATTATGACATAAAGAAAAAAATATCTTTTGCGTCGCTTCAGGCCATGTACCGGAATTCGAAATGTACTAGTTCCATTTTCACAACTACAAAGAGACGTTTAGCTAAGCAAAATGAATTTGTGAAAATGTAATCGAGTTGAAATTCGTTAAAAGGTGAATGAAGCGATTGATTTTAAGTTTCATAACCCATTTCATATTTCTTAAATCACACATATGTAATATCATGATCTAGACTTCCTGCATGACTTCTGGCAAGACAAAAACATAAAATGCAACATGTCTGATTGTAGTTTGAGTCCTATCATGTACTTATTCTCGTTCACCCAGACCTCTCGCGTAGCTCTGTGAGATCTCCACTCGTATGGCGAAGAACTCAAGGAGACGCGGAAGAGAACAAGACTACCACGAGTTCATTTCCTCTCCCCCCCCCCCCCCCCTTAACGTTGAGCGAAGCATCTCTGCATTTCACGAAGATCAAATAGAATCTGCTATTTTATTAATCTCGTTTCACAATTGTATATTTCTATTTTTTTATTTTCATAAATGTATATGATAGGATCATACAATTATGATCCTAAGCATATGAAAATTGTATAAAGAGACTGCAACTAGTTTGCATACGAAGAGATGAGCGCAGCAATATATCTATTATGTAGCAATATATCTATTATTATGTAGCAATATATCTATTATGTAGCAATATATCTATTATGTAGAAGCTTTTTGTCAGAAAATAAACTTTGCTGATATAAAACATTTGATAACTTAAAATATGTTTTGATTTTCCCCTTTATTAGAAAGATACAGAATTGAATCGTGTGGTAGTGATACCGTTACGCCTTGAAGGCCTGTGACTTTTTGTCGGGTATTCCATAATTCATGCAGTCTTGTACAGTCGAATTCTTGGTCGAACCAGACACTCAAAGTAAGAAAACAAAAGTGTACACCGCGTACAACTGAAACGTATACAGTATACTTGTATCAATATTTTTTTTTAAAAGTTCAGTAACATACTTTAAGTATAAGTATATGAAGCACTAAATAACTCAGAGCTTTTGTAAAATCATAAATATAACTGACAATCTGATTGCGAATACAAGTGTACAATTGAACTTGGTTTACAATGTAAGGATTCTGAAAGTTAAGCTGTCGATGAATAAACAAGAGGTATATAAACTTTGCTTTTCAAAGTGTGCTGAAGGAAAAAAAAAACTACTTGCAGCACATAGGACCCAATCTTCGGAAGAGAACATTTTTTAAAATCATTTAAATCTTGAAGCGAAACGTTGCAGTGGTTAGTGCGCTTGTTTAAACAAAGCAACAACAACATCGACAACAAAACTTCTCTTCATCTATATATTACTGGCAACCTAATGACTACCTGATATATCAGTGTCCTATTAAACGGCACTAGGTTTCGTATGGAAAACTTAAAATTATGTTTGGAACTTTGAAATGAAAAGAGTACAAACATCAGAAGGTCTCGTAATCGTTTCCATGTTTTTAAAAGACATGAATATATTTTGAATCGTCTTTCAGTCACAGGTGCGGAACGGAGATTTCTTCTAGTGGTTCGAGTTCAAAGGGCGTAGTGCGTTTGGCATAACATGACAAAATTTATTCGCTTCTACACTAAAGAGTGTACTGTTTGTCCTTGAAAGGCGTGGTTCGACTGAACCCTCCAGACCGCCTCATAATCAGCCCCCGAGTCATATATTTTATTCGGTGGAATTCGCATCATTATATTCCGTGGAATTCACATCATTATATTCCGTGGAATTCACTAGTAAAGAACCGTGATTCTGCGCCGAGAAATCGATAATTGATTAATTCTTCTTGTACTCGGGAGAATCAAAGGTTTATGTACCATTTTATTCGATGGAGATTCAGTGGTTAGCGCACCAGCCTCACGACCAGAAGAATCCGATTTCGAAGCCTGCCCAGAGCACTTAGAGTCATCCGCCGTGGTAGATCTCTAGGTAGGGCATGTTACTCTTAATGACTCTACTCCATACAACCTTAAATGTGTTGATGTGCCTTTAAACACCAAACAAATTAATTTTGATTCTGTGATATGCATTAGAATGCCTCCAATATTTGCTTCAGATCTAATGCAACTGTATAAACATTCAAGGCTTAGAGTGAGCCAATCATCTTATCGCAGAAATTCTCGGGATACTTGACCTGAACTACTCATGGAATATAGCTATATTAATAACAGGTATTTAACCTATGAGCTTGATAGAAAATTTAACATATCTGTCTGATAGAGAAATCTGCTGATTTAATTGAAAGTAGTTCTGTTTGTTTTTGACGATCCTCAGGTCTTGAAGAGAAATGTACATGTAGTTCCGATTGAAATTATAAGATATCATATTTTTAGCAACTAGCAATCAATGCAAAGAGGTAGGAATTTCCATCGCGTATTATTCCAGAATGCGGTTTCAGGGTTCACGACAAAAGCAAAAGATGACGGATACAAATATAGATCTTCTCAGATAAGGTCTTTAATATAGTTGCAATTATGGGTGACTGAATTTTTAAAAAATCTCTCATAAGTTCCCAAAAATGGTTCGTCTCAATTTTGTACTTTGACAAATGGCGGAGGGATATTGGATGTGTTGATGCTTATTTTGGAACAGCCTAAAAGACCATTAAATGTAGAATAGGTAACTTTTTGAGCCGACAAGTATACAAACAGACAAAAAAATCCTGAATGGCCTTGTGTAATTTTATCATGCAAATTTAAACCCGAAGTAAACTACTCTCCAGAAAGTCAATCGTATTGGTTTAATTTCTTTTGATTGTATGATACTATACATTAAAACACGACGTTAGTTTGATACCTTCAAGGCTATTTCTCAACGATATTCAAAGTCGAGGCCTGGTATTCATTCAACTTTTCAAGTAACAGACTCGGAATACTACTCCAAAATCAAACATTAAAAATCAGAGTTTCCACCACGGTCAATTTCTTGTAAATTGTTTCCTTTCCACCACTGTCAATTTCTTGCAAATTGTTTCCACCACAGTCAATTTCTTGTAAATTTCGCATAGGATAAGGAGTGGAAAATAGCTTGAATAGTTTGGACGAAGAACAGTCACAGCTGGAAATTTCATGCAATGATCATCAATACTTTCGGAAATTTTTGTTTCAGATGTTTTGAGTAATTATACAGTCTCATCATTTGGAAGTTTCTAGTAATTACTCATCCTAAGTCTGTATGAATTGAAGACTAGATTCAATGAAATTCGATTAACTTTTGGTCAATGCAAAAGACTCACTTAAAGTATAGTGGACATCAAAGTCTTAGGACAAACGGCAGAAGGTATTATAGTACTGACTATATAAAAAAACAGGCCTGACATAGTAAAAACTATATTCTTTTTTGTCAAATTTCATTTTATACAACAATCTTTTCTTATCGCCAAGATTTAATTGGTTAAAATTCGTCAGGCAAAAGAAGAAAAAAAAACATTGTAATAAATTTTGTGTACACCTACAATCATCATTCAGATAAACGCACCTTTGAACTCGATTGGGAGGATTGGGTCTAATGTTTCAAAATATAGTAAAACTTCGACAACTCAAATATCAATTACTCAAATATTCAGCATTTACTCGAATGACTTGCTCACTCCCGGCTGGAACTATTATATACAGAATATACTGCCTCTGGTTCCCGCATAAAAGGCTTGTCTTGACAGTGACATCATAAACTGCAAGTTTTCGAAGCATACTTCCCGGAACCAGTCCTTAAATACTGAAGTTGTTTGGGAAAATTAATTTTACTGGTTCCACTGGACCTATCGTCCTTATTTCACGAATAGTCCTTTGAAACTACATAGGATATAAATATTATAACTGTAGACATATATTTTTATTATTGCTGGCGCAATAAATGTAAAATAGGACTTTTTCCTTCTCTTTTTCGCACCGAACGGAGTCGTAACATTATTATAAATTTTTCTTCATCAAAAGTCTGTTTCTCCAGGCCTCTCTCTCTCTCTCTCTCTCAACAAGTCTAAACCTTCAAGATGGATAACATGACAGGGGCGTATATATTACCGTAATTTTGTAGCCATCGCTAATATACTGTGCTTTCAAGATAATTTCCCAAAATTCGGCACGAACGTAAACGAAATTAGTACTACTCACTGATAATTGGCCCATAATTAGACGCATGAACTCTCCAGTTTACATACTGCTTGCCATTCCATTAATTTTTTGCTCGTCCTTGGAGAGCATGCGTCATGGGTATTTTCATTGAACACCTACCTTACCTACTAGCCGGCGTTCACCAAGTTCGAATCGTAAAGCAGTAGCCAAAAATCATCTGAATCGAGCGTTGACTGATGGGGGTGGGGGAGAGAGATCGAGAGATCAGCTAACACTAATGAATTTCTTTCTTTATTTTGATGGCAGCTTGCTTTGTTCTTCTTTAATCTCAATCAATTTTCCCTGCCTTATCACCACCAAAGTGCTGGTCTTTATCTTTCCACTCCCGACATCCTGTACATACCAATTTAATTGTAGAGTTAACTTCAATGAAATTGCTAGCATACTAGCGATTCCAGCCAATCTGGCTGACAATGGCGGTATTCAGGAAATTTCAGATGGCTTTCCACTCCCCTCCTTATAAAACCGATTGTTCTCAACCTATTTTATATGTAAATCGTAACTCGGCTATGGTGCACGCACTCTGTGTGTCTGCATCAGATATATAAATCCATTGAAGATCGATAGAAGTTGATTTTCATCATCTCTAGATGAACATGTTGGAAATTATTATCCAATTCCGACTTATTTTATACCGATTGTGCAAAATTTAATTCTGCATCTTTTCAAGATGCGGTTTATG
Organism: Margaritifera margaritifera; assembly: GCA_029931535.1. NCBI lineage: Eukaryota > Metazoa > Mollusca > Bivalvia > Unionida > Margaritiferidae > Margaritifera > Margaritifera margaritifera. The sequence continues at coordinate 1,958,692 of JAQPZY010001594.1, forward strand.
AAGAGATTATTCTGGAATGTTTTTGTAAGGTTTCATACAAACTGTGATAGTCTTCTCTCTGCGACATTGCCGTCATATGCCAAACACCCTTGTATACTTGGAAGGCTTCAAAGGAATATTAACACATTCGTCTTTGAAAGCAGTCAATTTTAATCAGGGTTGCCTGACGTGTTTCCTTTGATCGGGTTATTTGTAACATATTTGATGTGGAAGTAAGTGCGTCAAATCAACAAGTCTACGAGTTGAAATTACTAATTAGTGACTATTGTTAGTGGAAGATACAGCGTTGATTGGTCTTGCTGGCGCTTCAAGTAGAGCTGATGATATTACGAAGAAAGAACTATGTTTTCTTTATATTAAAAAAATTGGTTACAGAAGCAGTAAGACTATGTGAGACCTATACTCCGAATAAAAGTAAAATGAGTCAACAAACAGGATAATAAATGAAATATCCTTGACTCGTATGAAAATTGAGCTAATTGTGGCTAGGGTATTCTCTTTACAGCTTGAAATTCCCAGGTTAAATCCCGTTTGCCGTCATATGCAAGGATTAGTGGTAGAATATCGACGATCGGTGTTTTTCCATCACCTCTACGGATACTTTATTTAAATTGTTGGGATATTAGAACAAAAGTTACGAATACAATTAAGAACATCTCTGCAGGAGCCAAATTTAACAGTATTTGGGTCTGCTAAGTATACTCTCGGTTGACCATCGACTCACTCTGCCACCACCGAAGACACACTTGGAAAGGGACAAGCCGCCTTTTTTGGTACAATGATTTGTATTAGAGACCATTTCGAATAAATCCAAATCAATCCCAATTTCGGAATCACCTCTTCTTTTGTGATCTATTCATCGCCCTCCTTTGATGTGTTTATCATTTGATGCTATATTTAGGGAGATATTCGGCCTAAGAAACAAACAGTGCCATTTAGATAGCTTTGCGCACCTTGGATTGCAGTTACACCTTCCGTCTATTCTCGCGTATAAATGGGGTAAAAATGCAAACAACACAGACCCCGATCTGCCGTCGCATAATGCTGCGGCAGATCAGGGTCTTAGTTGTTTGTTCTACTGATTAATCCTTACAAACTGCAACGATCCAGATCTGCCGGCGCATTATGCGCCGGCAGATCTGGGTCTATGCAGTTTGCAGTTGGAATCGAATTATACGTGAGTATATACGGCTGTTCTTTTTTTAGTATCGCTTTCTTTTATTTTTCACCCTAAATTTTTAAGATTCCTCCTTGCCAGAGAGAGGAAATTTTTATTTTGTGTTGTTTTCCCCATGTATTCGCATTCTTTTTATAAAATGGTGTTAAGTCAGTTTTTGGTCACCTTCACCGAATAAATTAGTGGTATTATCTAGCAAAGATAGCTTTCTTTTAGATATATCAATGCATCAAAGAAAGTGGCATGGTGATATAGTTCTTGCACTGACCAGATGTTCTCATTGATGATTTGTTTTCTTCTCATCTGGTCTTTGGAAGTTTCATGTTGGCCTCTTGTATTGTTATCTTCAAAAGCAGTTTTTATGTTTAATCTAACAGGCTTCAAACGAGAAAACCCGAATTCAGTTCTTTTAAAGTTAGACCATCTTCATCGACCGTGCCGGAATCGTTTCTTTGATTCATGAAATGAACTCAAAGCGTTTCTGTGAGAAAGAAAAGTAACGTGATGTGTACTCGTGTGTTTATGTGTGTGTATATATATATATATGTGTGTGTGTGTGTGTGTGTGTGTGTGTGTGTGTGTGTGTGTGAGAGAGAGAGAGAGAGAGAGAGAGAGAGAGAGAGAGAGAGAGAGAGAAGGGTGGATGGTGGAGAGACTCTAGATAGGATTATTTTTACGGCCGAGAGATGAAACATCTGCTTTATTTTCTATACACGTGAATATATTTCTGATTTTCCGGTAGGTCTTCAAAATCTACCTACAATCTGTCACCAGTATGCTTTCATTTAAATTTTGTTGAGCTGTGAAACTTTGACTTAGTTTGCTTTTCATAAAGCTTAATTCACTTTAAAGCAAACACTGTTTCACACGTTCATAAAGCTTAATTCACTTTAAAGCAAAAACCGTTTCACGCAATCATAAAGCTTAATTCACTTTAGAGCAAACACTCATAAAGCTTAAAATCATAAAGCTTAATTCACTTTAAAGCAAACATTTTTTCAAGCATTTATAAAGCTTAATTCACTTTAGAGAAAACAGTTTCACGCAATCATAAAGCTTAATTCACTTTAAAGCAAACACTGTTTCACGCGTTCATAAAGCTTAATTCACTTAAAAGCAAACACTGTTTCACGCAATGATAAAGCTTAATTCACTTTAGAGCAAACACTTTCACGCAATCATAAAGCTTAATTCACTTTGAAGCAAACACTTTTTCAAGCATTTATAAAGATGAATTCACTTTAAAGCGAACACTTTCACGCAATCAAAAGCTTAATTCACTTTAAAACAAACATTTTTTCAAGCATTCATAAAGCTTAATTCACTTTAAAACAAACACTGTTTCACGCGTTCATAAATCTTAATTCACTTTAAAGCGAACACTTTCATGCAATCATAGAGCCTAATTCACTTTAAAGCAAACACTTTTCCAAGCATTCATAAAGCTTAATTCACTTTAAAGCGAACAGTTTCACGCAATCATAAAGCTTAATTCACTTTAAAGCAAACACTGTTTCACGCGTTCATAAGCTTAATTCGCTTTATACCGAACACTTTCACGCAATCATAAAGCTTAATTCGCTTTAGAGCAAACAATTTTTCAAGCATTCATAAAGCTTAATTCACTTTAATACAAACACTTTCACGCAATCCTAAAGCTTAATTCACTTTAAAGCAAACACTGTTTCACGCGTTCATAAAGCTTAATTCACTTTAAAGCGAACACTTCACGCAATCATAAAGCTTAATTTACTTTAAAACAAATATTTTTTCAAGCATTCAAAAAGCTTAATGCACTTTAATACAAACACTTTCACGCAATCATACAGCTTAATTCACTTTAAAGCAAACACTTTCACGCAATCATAAAGCTTAATTCACTTTAAAGCAAACACTTTCACGCAATCATAAAGCTTAATTCACTTTAAAGCAAACACTGTTTCATGCAATCACGATATCGAGACACGCGAAGGAAGTAACCCTACTGCATAATGACGTCACTGATGTGAACAACGAGGGGGGGAGGCTGATAACAATATCCATTTACGTCATATTGTGCTGGTGAATGTAAATACCTGTTATGTTCAACCTAATGCCAAAATAAATGTCTGACATAAATTACTCTTATCCACATGGGGCTTCTAATTTAATAAAAACTTGCTAAAACTGTTTCATCTGACCTTGTGTTTTTCCTCTTAAAAGCTGGACTTCAATCAGAAACAATTTCAGTTTTTCTCTCGACTGAAATTACATTTAATGGGATAACTTTTCGATATGTTTGTACGATGATCGCATTAATGAAGTACAAGGCAAATTTGCTATTGTGATACTTTTGAGCAGGGAAAGATATGACAGTTGCAACATGAAATATCAAACGAGAGGCTGAGATTCATTTTTACGAGTTTATTCAACATTAACACGATATTTTATGCCATAATTTCTCTTTACATCTGTTTAATAATAATAAAAATACTAAATCAGACGTTATGCACTCAAATTACTCTGTGTACATGCCAAACTTTGTACACACACACACACACACACACACACATCATGAAAAGTGCCGTTTTCGCTGACTATTGCTCCATATTTACGATGGTCGTGAGATGTGGCAAAGCCGGTACCAGCGAGCTAAAGAGTTTGTTAACATGCATGGCGTCAGTGGGACATTGGTCTATTAACATTCGTGGATTTGGCGTTCAGACGATATAGAAGTTGCTGCACATGATATTCTTGAACATTTTAATGAATTCGGGATATCTGTGTGTTCATCAAATTCGGATGAATACTAATTACTTTTTATTTTATCATACATTTTTGCTTTTGTTGCAATGTGACGTTGGTATCCTTTCTCACATCAGAAGTATCTCATCGTTTGCACGCCATTCTATATGTGCCACGGTAACGTGATTACGTCAGGCACAGATTAACTTTATTTTGACTTTGGGTTTAATTCAGAATCTCTATCCCTACACTCACATTTCTCTTCAAATATCGATTTTTTTTCTTTTTTAAAATTATTTTTATATATACCCTCGCCTCGCTTTACATACTTTTTTTTCTCCAAAAATCTACTTTAATGTGTGCAAATTCTAATCAGTGGTGGATCCAGAAATAACGTGGAGGGAGGGGACTAAACAAGTAGACGAGGGATCTGTGGGACGGAACCCCAGATGGGGGCCCAGGGGAGAAGCCCGCTGAAGCTCCTGCATTTTAAGCGTTTTCGGCATACTCTTAACCATCTAACAGAAAAGAAAACTTACTCTAGGAAACGTTTCGGTTGTTTCGCGCTCATTTTTAGTGGAGGGGGGCGCACCATCCCCCCCCCCCCCCCCCATCTGACCCTGATATGATACCCATACAACTCATTATATCCACGTATCGCATCATGGATAGTCACCCTTGTATGTTCTTCATACATGCATTGCATTCTTTTATGAAATCCACAGTTCGCATGGTAATTCCATTCTTATAGCATACTAAAATAACTCATCGCATGGTAATTCCATTCTTATAGCATACTAAAATCACTCATCGCGATATTCATTACCTTCTACAAGAAATATGGTAATGTTATTCGAGTGTTCATTTATAACAATAAAGGATAATTTCACTATCCCGTAATTGCCACAAGCAATATTAACCTGGCCTCAATTTCACCAACATAACTTAAGTCTAGACTTAAATTGATGTCTTGTATCCAGCGATCTAATTGGCTCAAATTTAAGTCTGACCTAAGATTGACCAATTGAGTGTCTTAAGTCTAGACTTAATTTAAGATTTATTTTGGTGAAATTGAGTCATGGTTCCATGAAACTCGAGCTCAAACTCAAAACCCCAAGATCAGATTGGAGGAGTAACGATAACAAGACTTTCAAGATGGGTGCCATGGTGGCCATATTCGATATCATATTGGCACCATTTCTATTTAGTACCAGCTAGATATCATAAGAAGTTTCTTTTGTGAAAGCACAATGTTGATATAACCAGCCATCTAGGAGAAGTAGTGATAACAATATTTTCAAGATGGCCATTGTGGCAGCCATATTAGAAGTCTATCAATAAATCCCTATGCTGATATGACCATTCAGTCAGGAGAAATAGTGATAAGAGTTTCAAAATGGCCACTGTGGCAAGCATACTGAATGTCCTGAATGGCACCATTTTCATTTAGGACCATCTAGAAGTTGCTTAGTAAAATCCCCATGTTGATACGACCATCTGTTCAGAAGGAGTAGTGATAACAATATTTTCAAGATTGCAGCTGTGGTGGCCATATTGGACATCAGATAGCGGACATCAGATCGGCACCATTTTTATGTACAACCAACTAAACATCATAAGAGGTCTTCTGGTGAAATCTCCATGGCAATATTATTTTTCATTCAGGAGAAGTAGCGAAAACAAGATTTTCAAGATGGCCACTGTAGCGGCCATATTGGCAATCAGATCGGCACCATTTTAATTTAGGACCACCTAGACATCATAATAAGTCTTCTGGAGCAAACCCAAATAGCAATATTACTTTTCGTTCTTGAGGAGTAGCGATAACAAGATTTTCAAGCTGGCTACTGTGGCGGCCATGTTGAACATCAGATCGGCACCATTTTCATTTCGAACCAACTAGGCATCATAATAAGTCTTTCAGTGAAAACCCAATGTTGATATGATCATCCATTCAGGTGGAGTAGCGATAACAAGATTTTCAAGATTACCACTGTGGTGGCCATATTGGATGTCCAAGCGGCAGCATTTTCATTTAAGACCAAATAGACTATGGGATAAATGTGTGTGTAAAGTTTCATGGCAATCCTCCAAGTAGTTTAGAAGGAGTAGCGATAACAATCTTGTACTAACGGACCGACGGACAACAGACCATCTAAACGCCACTAAGCATACTCTTCCGTATACATTCCACATGTAATATAATAATACTATTGATTCTAATGCTCACACTATGGAGTCGCGGTGTCTTAGCGGCTAGCGCACCGGACTCGTAAGTGAAGGATCGCGGGTTTGAATCCTTCCCAGATGAACACAGGTCGGCTTCTGTGGTGTGTCTCTGGACAAGGTACTTTACTCCGATTGCCTCGGCACTATAGAGTATTTCATGTGTCAATGTGTTGTTAAACACCAAAACAACGAACAAATAATCTTACCCACATACATATATCTCGTCACACAAAAAGCCAACTCTTTTCCCATTATCTATATAGTGATCTATCTGCAATACATATATTTAATCTCGTCATACACGTGCACATAATTTCACCAGTTCATTCTTCAAAAACAGTTTCATGTATGGGGACAATTTCTGAGTGATCTTTATTTTGGCGACTTATTGAGAGCTGGTCGAAAAACTAAAACTATAAACGTAAAACAAATTGGTGAAAATTATATAATATCGTAAAGTCGCATTAAATAAATTCGCTGATTCTGCAAACATGAAAAGGAATCAAACACCCGCATTAAGGAACCAACCATTTATATTTCGGGGTGGGAAGGCTTGATTTTTAAAAAAAATACTCTTGCTCTGATTTGTAGAAAAAAATAACTAATTATATGCATAATATAAGTCGAGACAAAATTATCTTGAGATAAAAAAATATCCTGGTTTGGAAACATAAATGAAAAAGAAAAATTATAGTGCAATACGTAAACCATTCATTAAGCTTTCGTCAGTTATTAGAATGCTAGGGATAATGGAGCACGTCGTGTTATTAGTGGGCACCAAGGTTTGTTGTACGTGTTTGAATCAAAAGCGGAACGAGCGTTTACAGCTTGATAAGTATCAAGGACTTGGAGGATCATTAATCAATCTCTCGTTGTACTGCAATTAAGATGTCCTGATAATGTTGATTTATGCATTATGTTGTGATAACCGTCTTTGACAGCCAGTAAACACTAGTTTTTCTATTCTATCGTTCTTCACTCTCTAATAGAACCATCAGTACTTCGTGGCGAAAGAAACTTCCTCGATTAAAGTTCCATTTTCCCTTTTCATTAACTTTCTTTAAATTGTCGACCTATACATATAGTTACAGGTTTGCGTCTTTTGTACTTTCAGCTTGCTAAGTTTTATGAATGAGTTATCGTGCGATTATTGTCAAATTAGCAACAAATTTACTCGGGTTAAAAAGTGCAATTGAAGACCATCAAGTTCATGGTGCCATTGAATTTCCTATTAACGAAAAAATAATGAGGTAATTATCTGAGAGTAGTCGTGGGCGGAGATGAGGAGAAATGTTACACTGAATGATAGATACTATATAATACAAAACTAAGTGTGTAAACCCACAAACTTTAAGCGGAGGTGAATGTTTACTATTGTTGAAATTAATCATCATTCAAGGCTTGATTTATGAGTATTTTATCACGATTTTGTCCAAGATCGATAATTATTAACATTAATCGTAAATATATATATATATATATATATATATATATATATATATATATATATATATATATATATATATATATATATATATTGGTTTCTATCGATTTTTTCTTTCATTCTTCATAACACACACTGTACTTGCGTTTCATTTGCAGCCAGTTTTAAGTTACCTCTATGGTATTGGAAAATTAAAAAAAAAAAATTGGGATACAATCCGTTGTCATAAAACAAGTTAGGAACCATTCTCATTTCCTGTCATTTGCGGTCACTTCTGATACCGTAAGATGCAATCGAAATGTCACTAAGAATTTTCCGTCAAAGTTGGATAAAATCTTGGAAATAACTGAAGGAATTCACACGCATTTAATGGGTTTGGGTCATTCGCCTCCGGCGTAGTAAACCACAAAATGGATGCGGCGGGAAATGGCAATGATGTTCTATTGTTACTCTGTCTCCTTTTGCCGCAACAGTGTACCATACGATTGAAAGTAATTCGTTATGTATAGTTCTCAATAGTCCAGCTAAATCTCATTTTTTTTAATTTTTTTTTTGAAACAGTAGATGATGTTACGATTCCCTAACGTGCGAACTCAAACCATTTGTACGAGTATACTACAGTATTAACGTCATGTACGGTATATTCTGGCGACAAATGGGACCATAATGTAAGACCGGATTGGGCAAGGATCCGGAATATTCAGTGCAAACTCATTATAAATAAAGTTAAAAAGACTGCCGAAATTGGCAGAGATCTGAAATAGTAATGGATTGAATTATAATAATACGTTGCGCGCTGTATCTATTATTATTGTGAACAATAGCAACAAAACAGTCAATCATGTAATTAATATATTGTTTCCTACGTCTCGCCAAAACCAGGCCATTTTTTTTTTTTTTTAAATGAAAAAGGTGGAACTCCTTCTGGACACTGATATATGCGTCTGTGATCTTTCTAATTTCTCCACAGAGCCATGAACATCGTTTAAGTCCACCAGGGGGTCATTCGGACCAAGACAGGGATGTAATTGAAAACGGCTTCCTTTGATCTTTGCCGCCTTACCTGTGGCTCGTTAGCATTTGTTTACCTGACCTCCTGTCAAATAAATGAAGGACGCATCTGTTGCTCTTACATCGGAATGTCTGCCCTCCAATGGTACGATTTTTCATCTAGGTTGACGAAAGTTACTTGCATATAAAATGTTCAGTGAAATACGATGGAATGGGACGATTCTCTTTTGGAAAGACCTCCGCTTACGAAAGGACTTCCTAAACGTAAAAAAATCAAATCTGTTCGAGAGATAACCTCACAAAAATCAATCAAATACATCGAACAGTCAATTTCTTTGTGTTCCCAGGAGAAAGTGTAGTTTAAATGAATCTTTTGAAGGTAATAACTTGTCCACAGGGGTCATATCGGCATTTTTGATCATTTTCGAATAATGCGTGACTTAAAAAAAAAAAGACAACTTTCAGGTCTGATTTTAAGTTATTTTCTTTTAAATTCCCAATTGTTTCTATTTCACTTTTTTGTACAAAAAGTAAAAAAGTGTCCATAGCACTCGAGAGGAACATTGTAATGTATTTAATGCAAAGATGATGTATATTTATGCCAATTAACACAAAGTCTACAAGAAAATTGCATTTCTACCTTCGGCCGGATATTATAACGTGGTAATGGCAAAGTTTCTTAAAGTACAAAACTTTCATAGCACGACAGTGAATGATGCTTTCTTGCATAAATAACTTGGTGAGATAAACTCGTTCATATTTTCATGAATATTTCTACGAGCATGGATGCAATACACGAAACTGACCGATATGTCTCATTTTTTTTTTTTTTATTTTTTTTTTTTTTTTGTTACAACTGGTTTACTTGTAAGTTTATGCTATACATAAGTGTTAAGTTTTACAGATTTTGTGTAAATCAGTGTATGCATATGTAACTGTTTGACTGGTTGATGTTTAATTGAATTTAATCGTTGGCCGACCCGGCTTTTGTCCGTGAGGATTTGAATCCGCATCATTCTGATTGCGAGGTCGGCCTTGCGACTCCGTATGCATATGTCTCCACAACTTGTGATAAAAACAATATAAAAAAATGAACTGTAGAGGATTGACAAATTTATCAGATACAAAAGCTACTGAAAATACAGTGGTTGCTTTGTTGTTAACGGCACTTTCAACACATTATTGGCCATGTAACCGGGATATCTTTTATTTTTCTTTCCCCCACCTATTTCTCTTTAGTGATTATTATGTGATCAATTAAAGAAAGGCGACTCGAACTATTGGACGCCTCTGTAATCAATGATCATTGTTATGGTTGTTCACACCTTGGTTATACGTTGGGCTGTCATTATTTCTCCAATTAAATAGAATTTCTCATTGATTCTCATTTGGAAAGTTGAAAGTCCCGTAATGAAACAGTTTACGGTTCAAATGTGTTTTAATACATTAATCCTCATCGATCAGTTGGTATCTGAAGTAGTTACAGAGCACCGAATCAAACCGGAGAACGGAAAGCTTCAAAAGGCGTCCAGGCGAAGCGAAGTGCACCGCGGGAATGGCCTGTGTACGGCAGCGTTTCAAACTTAGATCGCTGATAAAGATTCAAGCCAACATGAATAAGAGACCGCCACTTTTGATTTTTTTTTAGTTATGCTTTGATGCCAGAGACCACAGAGTGGCGTAACGAGTCTCGCACGTTTACTCCGTTACATCTTCGAGTCCTGTAGAAAATCCAAACAGAAGCAGCAACAACTCGTGCTATTTTGCTGCTTGCGTTACCAGTACAGTTCAGTCGGTCGGCAAAATATGTTCGGTTATTGCAGTCCAATCCGTGGCCAGAATCTACTCGCCTCGTTCAATTTGGCGGAACCAGTCCACTTCAGCCCTGCATAACGTCACTATACACATTCATTACGCAACCTACTCCACGCCTGCCAGCGCATTTTGCCCAATTGGCCGTACATTCTGCCCTACAGAATACAATCTGATCTGCCCAACAGACTAAACATGTAGCACATTCTGTCAACAATTCCTTTTTTCCAACAGAACATTACCAAATTCAGCATTTTCTGTCCAGTACAACAAAACGTATTACAAGACTCGCGCTTGTGCACAACGTACATGATTGTTTGTTAGGCACTGGGTCTGGGGGTGGCAGCGTTAGCAACTTATTTAAAATGGCTTTGAAATTCGTTCCCTATCCCTTGCGTGTTACATCTAGGTGATGCCGAGGAAATCGGAGCTAAGTGCCTTTCCAAAGGACATACCGTGTACATGTATTCCAGCCATGAAGTCGAACGAATTTTCAGCAGTATTGGGCAGCGAACCGGGGGCACTGGACAAATCCATTATAAAGAAACAAAGACGGGCCAAAAAAGCGTGTCCGCAATTGGCAGAGATCCATGATATTTTCAGGGGTCTGTTTTGACAGGTTCTACTGTAAATATTTAATGGCTTTGTGCTGTTGGCAGCTCGTGAAGTCTAAACCGTAGCGTGACTTTTTGCGTCCGTCATCCACACTGTCTGGGAAAAAGTTCATGGATTGCGACAACAATTAACATTTATCGCGCCATCGCTCTTGAGATCGTATCTAATGACAGGTTCTATCCAGTAAAAGATGGGCAAGTTATAAATTAATTGTAAAAATTTCCACCTCTTGATCTTCGAGTTGATTTTAATTACTTTCACCCATTCAACTTCAGAGTTTTTTCTCAATGATCTGTCCTAATTTATTTGCCATAATAGGTGTAATAGGCCTTGCGACTTCCCGCTTGAGATATGAGTCTAATTACTGGTTGCTCTATTTACGTTTTGTATCACGAGAAAAGTCTTATATAATTGAAGAATGAAGTATGTCTGTTTTGTGTTAGAACGTCATCTCTGTGGAGTATAAAGTTAAAAAAAGATCGAATCATAATATATAAAATTAAAATTAAAATTGACAGTCATTAACTCAGGTAAAAAGTTAATAACTTAGCCTTTGGCTGTTAGATTTTATCAAACATTTATTAATCGTATAAATAACAGAATTTTTATCCTATTCCAGGAGTTTGTATACACTTAATTAATCCAAAGTGGTATGGTCTACTTTACCAATACAGAATCCCGTGTGACAGAAAATGGCGCTTCTTTCTGCCGGAAATCTTGTGTATTGTTGTCGGTTAAGATTGCTGACGAACAGTAATTAATGATGCAAAGTTATGACAAAGTTGGCGGATCATCATATTTATGGGTCAAATGTGTGACTTACCCCCCTGGATTACGAGGAGGCGTTTTTAAATTGTATTTAGCATGACTGTGAGTCTTAGTTCATGAGAAAATATGGAACAATACGATTCTTGATACACTGAAAGAGAATTAAATGTCAAAGATGAAAGGAAAACGTTTGAAAATTTGACTTGTCGTATAACTTTGGCCGGTATTTTCCCTTAGTGCTGTTGTGACGACAATTAAAATTTTTTGTTATCTAAGTTTATTCAATCAGGATAGCAATGCAATGTAAAAAAAAAAAAAAAATTTGAATTTTGGTTAATTTTTGTGGAGAGAGAGTGCTCTAAATAGATTTTGGTTCTATTTCATAACTCCTACATTATTATTAAAAAAATTTCTCGCTTAACTATGTACAAGGAATCTGAACATACATTTTTAATATGTCATATTATTGTCGGTGCTTCTCTGATGATGCACTGCAACAAATCGAGGATTTGTAAAGCGGAAGAAATCTTATTTTTGCAAAAAAATGTAATCGCCCAAATCACCCCAGTCGTTGTACAAGATAAGTCGAAATGGTGCGAAGAATAACTGTCTGGTGCAGTCATAACATCGAAGCAAAGGCACGCAATTGATATCCACTACCAGATGTTCAAACACTCTTGTTCAAACCCAATAACGGTTCAACACTGCGAACAGCTGGTGAATGGACATGATCGCCTGCTTGCGCGTTTGATATGTTTACTTCCTAAGACATCGATTGTTCGCACCATTTCGACTCTAGAAATATTATTCCAGTCCTCAATTGTATGATTGTAATTGTAACTCGTAAAATAACGTGAATTTATCAAAGATTTCTGACTGCTTCCACAGTTCTGGCCCAAGCGCGACGCAGAAAACTCGAAGTTATTACTTCATACCATTAGCAAAGAACTACTTCCGAATTCATGCGCCCGTCTTGTATGCTTTGACATTATTGGTAAACAATTTTAAAATATAGTTCCATTATTTTCCATTGGTGCTGTTGTGATGACAATTACGCTATTTTTTTACTTGAATTAGTTATTATTTTATATAACTATTTGTGTAATTATAAGAATCCAGCTTCATAGTTTACAGGATTGATGACGTCATGAAACTTGAAAATCGATTACACACGGTAGAGAACAATGTTCATCAAGTGTAGTCGATTTACAAGCATCACAACTTCATGCATTCTGTAAAATATGAAGTTCAGTTCTTAACACAAACCAACTATGTGACGTCACGGGCGTTCTCTAATGGGGGCTTACAGTGACAGTGATAATACTGTATTTTCAAGCGAGTTTTTTTCGTGGAAATAAACAATATCTTCCATTCTGGTGCGAATATTATATAAAACCTGTTTCATACATATATGTAATATGTAATATATAAAATGAAACATGGACTTTCCCTTTCAATACACACAACTCTCTCTCGAACTTGAAGGTGATATATTGGGTTCAAGGAGGTCTGAGAACTTTGCTTATATCACTCCGCAAGAGACAGTTGCAATAATTACCGCAACATGTGAATGTCTTTCGTTCATTGTATTGACGCATTGCCAAGACCCGATTACAAAGGATTGTGTAAACAGTTTACTCTTAATCTAAAACGTTATAGAACACCACCACCAATGAAAAATCTAGACCAATCGGTCTTTGTATTAACATGTGTGCCTATCTGATTGGAAAAAGTATATGCATAATCCAACAAATAAACCCCTACTGTTCTGATGAGATACCACTAAATTCCCGAATGGAAACATTAGGCGACGATTTGAAGATCTTAAAATCTTACTCGAATTACCTTTGGAAGCAGCAATACGAGTGCTAAGGCCATTGCTCGTCGATATTAATTTAAGTTACAGAATGTCATAAACAAAATTCTGAGGATATACGATCCTTCGGTGATTTTGTAGGTAAGTGCTACCATCAACTCTGGCACAAAACGAGTTAGCTAACAACTTGGCAGAAGTGAACTGGCAAGAGTTAGTGTTTCGAGTTTTAAACGCAACCAGTGTCAAGTTCTTTGGGGCGAGTTTTAAACGCAACCAGTGTCAAGTTCTTTGGGGCGAGTTTTAAACGAAACCAGTGTCAAGTTCTTTGGGGCGAGTTTTAAACGCAACCAGTGTTAAGTTCTTTGGAGCGAGTTTTAAATGCAACCAGTGTCAAGTCCTTTGGGGCGAGTTTTATCGGGGCTACTTTTTAATCTCTAAAACGTGTCATGGCTGGAGTCTAAAATTTTGATACAGTCGCATTTTGCAAACCCTGGGTTGTATGACTGTGAAAATGTTGTGTATCAAACAATATCAAACTGCCAATGGTATACATGTACTTGAAGTGCATCAAAATAATGGCATGTAAATTAAACTTATCCAAGTTAGTCATGTGTGCTGAATATGAAGTGTTAACTTGCATGCTAGATTTTGTATCCTGATCACACGTATTTTATTCCTTATCCATTAATTTATCATCGACCCATTCCCTCCTAATTAACCAATCAATCGACGCGTCCCTAGTAACTAACCAATCAGGAGTCAATATTTGATCGTTTGAAGAGGTGATTTTCTCCATAGGTATCCATATGGCTCCTGAGCTATAATGCTAAATACGATCATGAAATAGCGTTTCCTTTTGTTTTGGAAAGAATCTGTGTCATAAATGGCATTAAATGATTTATTTCCTTAATTGTCTGAGCTTTATTTCAAATAATTCGGAAATGAGCAATGTTGAAAATTTAATACTGAATTGTTGATCATTTACAAGCAAACCGAATATTTCCACATGCCGAAAACAGAATTTTAACTCGTATATATTGAAGTTATGGAAGGAAAAATGGTCCATAAAAACCTTCCTATTGTAATTCACACGCTTGCACCCAAATTTAATTGGATGGATGCATGATATCATATTACAAGTATGGGCTGTGTAGTGTAACTTGTGCATTCTAAAATTTGAACCGCTTGAGTTAGCTGAAATTTTAATTGAGTCATCAACATTTTGAAGATAATATCATTTTTCAAAAGAGTACTATCTAACGAGTAAGTAACAAGCAAGCTCGTATGGATAATAAGATATAATATCAGTGTTAGGAAGGAGCTTGAACAGATTCGTTCAATATGTTAATGTAATTTCCTGGATTTATTACCCTGACTAATAATTAGCTACGAAATAACTTTATAGTTTGTAAATATTTTATAAATGCAATATTTATGTCTCTATAGGGGTGGTTTATTTCGCATTAAGAATCAATGGGGCGCCCAAACACTCTCGTTTACCAAACAACATGGCGTCAGTTTACGATGGAATCCACGTCAAACAACCAATTGTCTGCCTTTGCACTCGTTAAATAGTATTTATTGCAACTATAAAATATTAATAATTCCTTGTCATGGATGCCTATGAATAAATAACATCATAACGTACCATTATTCCATAATTATGATTTTTTTTTAAAATTAAGAAGGTATTTTACTCAGTGATTCATATATTTGGAACATGCTCTTATTGATCGCCAAAATGGTTCATATGCAATGCAATCTGGCGCTAAAGCTTTCTTTTGCCATTGATACATCGCAAACACCTATCTTCCTGGCACTCAAATACGATCTCTCTGCTTCAGCAGATTAACTTTAACTTTTTCAAGCGGTTTAAATTTCCATTACTATAAGGGTTGTACGAAATACAACCGTAATTTAAGATATTTGTATCTGATTATCTCTTCCCCCACGCGCCTTCTGTATTTAAAAAGTATTCGTTTCAAGTATTAAAGCGTGTAGGTGTAACAAAGGTTGTAAAGTTTATTAAATAGTTGCGAAGAGGTATACTGAGACAGTAGAATATACCACAGCCTCTGTAGATCCTGTTGAAAATCAGTTGATCATCAAAGCTTTAAGTGATGAAGATTTATGATTTAAGCTTCGTCAAACTGGATTTTGCAATAGTCATCCCGAAGCTAGACTTCGTCTAAAACATTAGGCAGCATGTTAGCACCTGTAGCACAATGCAGCTTTGAATCGTTTTCATTTCTTCTAATTTATATTACCATTCCTCTATTCCATAGTACTACCCATATCGAACTATAATAGTACCATTCCTCTATTCCACAGTAGTACTACCCGTATTGAACTATAATAGTACCATTTCTCTATTCCACAGTACTACCCCTATCAAACAATAAAAGTACCATTTCTCTATTCCACAGTACTACCCCTATCAAACAATAAAAGTATCATTTCTCTATTCCACAGTACTACCCCTATCAAACAATGAAAGTACCATTTCTCTATTCCACAGTACTACCCCTATCAAACAATAAAAGTACCATTTCTCTATTACACAGTACTACTCCTATCAAACAATAAAAGTACCATTTCTCTATTCCACGGTACTACCCCTATCGAACTATAGTACCATTCCTCTATTCCACAGTACTACCCCTATCGAACTATATAGTACCATTTCTCTATTCCACAGTACTACCCCTATCAAACAATAAAAGTACCATTTCTCTATTCCACAGTACTACCCCTATCAAACTATAATAGTACCATTTCTCTATTCCACGGTCCTACCCCTAGCAAACAATAAAAGTACCATTTCTCTATTCCACGGTACTACCCCTATCAAACTATAATAGTACCATTTCTCTATTCCACGGTACTACCCCTATCAAACAATAAAAGTACCATTTCTCTATTCCACAGTAGTACCCCTATCAAACAATAAAAGTACCATTTCTCTACTCAACAGTACTACCCCTATCAAACAATAAAAGTACCATTTCTCTATTCCACAGTACTACTCCTATCAAACAATAAAAGTACCATTTCTCTATTCCACAGTACTACCCCTATCAAACAATAAAAGTACCATTTCTCTATTCCACAGTACTACTCCTATCAAACAATAAAAGTACCATTTCTCTATTCCACAGTACTACCCCTATCAAACAATAAAAGTACCATTTCTCTATTCCACGGTACTACTCCTATCAAACTATAATAGTACCATTTCTCTATTCCACAGTACTACCCCTATCAAACAATAAAAGTACCATTTCTCTATTCCACAGTACTACCCCTATCAAACTATAATAGTACCATTTCTCTATTCCACGGTACTACCCCTATCAAACAATAAAAGTACCATTTCTCTATTCCACGGTACTACCCCTATCAAACAATAAAAGTACCATTTCTCTATTCCACGGTCCTACCCCTAGCAAACAATAAAAGTACCATTTCTCTATTCCACGGTACTACCCCTATCAAACAATAAAAGTACCATTTCTCTATTCCACAGTACTACCCCTATCAAACTATAATAGTACCATTTCTCTATTCCACAGTACTACCCCTATCGAACTATAGTACCATTTCTCTATTCCACAGCACTAACCCTATCGAACTCTAGTTAAAAGTTAAAGACTATAAATAAAAATATAAATTTTTCGTTATTGAATCCGAGTAGTCAACGGTGAACACAAATTAAAGATGCTGCTCCGTTCAATCAGCTCATCAGTTGCATGTGCGTTCTAATATTAGTTTTGAAGAAAACCCTGTTTTTTTTTTCTTCACACTGACTTCACTCGAGAACCTGAAGAAAACGGTCCGAATTCTTCTAGCTGTCTTCAAGAATCATCATAAAGTAATAAAATATGACGAAATTTATTTAGTCGAATAAAATGACATAGCACATTTATATTACTTGGCTCGTTCCAGGTCAACATCAAACATCAAATTAACACTTCATTTATCTTTTAATCTTTGTATTGTATACCTTTTGGGGTACTCAACGTACACGGTGCTATATAGCCTGGATTGTGCTTATGTGCCGTTAAACCATATATATATATATATATATATATATATATATATATATATATATATATATATATATATATATATATATATATATGTGTGCTTTGATGTGCTTAATATATTGGCCTACTGAAAGTAGGGCGTCGTCACCAGGACAGAGTTCGAACTTTTTAAAACTAGTATATCACTCCAACATGGAGTAAAACTCGGTCACAGACCGAAATTATTTAGCTCCAATTATATGGCATTTACCCATGACAAATTTTTAACATAATGCTCAACACATGGTGTTTTTGTGCATTTGGAGTTAGAAGTCTCTTTAAAATGATTAAATATAATAAGTTCCGTCTGAACTGGTTTGGACGGCCAAACCTCTATTACTCCTTGAAAATGTTGCAAACCACGCTAAATTCAGCATTATTGTTGTTTAATATTAGACAAAATATTTAAATAAAAAATGACGGTACAAACACAATTTACAGTTCAACATTTGATATGAACTATTGGTATCGTATGGCTTAGTAAAAATATATTATATGTTTGAGCTTTCAAGACAAATGCAATTCAATTAGAGAATCCCACTAACCACCTCAATATTCTGTGAGAATTTGATAATAGAGTATTGCGCATTTCACACGTAAAAAATATGCACATGCAGCTTCAAAAACTTTCATAAATAGCTAACCTATTTAGAGAATGAGTGACGGGCATGATTACTTCCTTTTTCAAATATGAACCACTTGCTCTTGGTTACAGGCGGTTTACGCTCGAGCTACTGTATCGGATCGACATGCAATCGAGATTAGGTTCAAACTGAATCAATGGGTGTCCTGCGCCTATGTTGTGCGATTACAAAATTATCACAAACACTAAATCGTAACACCACAGCGCAGCTCGTATGGAAAACAGGAGGTGTCTGGTACCAATATCCGCCGATGTTCTTAAGGTACTGAGTGTACCAAGCTATGAATTCGCCAGCAACTCGAGCGTATATTCAGAGAACAACAAGAAAGGAGCATTCTAAAATCCGTGATCTCAAAACTGTCAGTTTTGTGTTATTCTTCCGCAACAGACTATCATTCATCTAAGCTTATAATCACGTCTTATGGAGAAAGATCAAATTTATCGCAGTTAGCATCACATGCAATGCCGATATACATAATTACGTCATCACTGGCATAAAACGGAGCAGAAAGTGCTGTTTGGCTTATTCGAACAGGTGACTGACTCTGTTTTTAACACTTGTGGCCTTTAAATTTGTGATGGTGAATACAATCCTTCTAGACTACCAATTTGACTTTAAGATTAAATATTTATTGCAAATAACAGATTAATTTTTATTCCGAAGATTTTCAAATAATAAGACTTTAAAATTATACGATAACAGATGTGGAGAATTTGAAGGCAAGATGAAGGATAAAACCCGAGTATATCAAATGATTTCACCGACCGCAAACATTGGTCTAGTCCGGTTAGCACGTATGTTAAAATGCTGGATTTTTTGCACTTTGTGCCTACAGAGTTTTCCTATATTACCGTATGTACTCGTGTATAATACGATACCAACTACAAACTGCATAGACCCAGATCTGCCGTAGCATAATGCGCCGGCAGATCTGGGTCTATGGAGTTTGTAAGGACTAATCAGTAGAACAAACAACATAGACCCTGATCTGCCGGCGCATTATGCGACGGCAGATCAGGGTCTCTATTGATTGTATTTGCATCGGTTTATACGCGAGTAAAGACGGTATTCATTCATTATTAAAATAACTTTCCATACATTTTGTTTACAAGGCTGCAAGTGCCGCTCGGGATTCGCCGTAGCTTCAACTGCTTAAAAAACCATATTTAAAATAAAACATGGACATGGCTATCTGCTGTGGCAGTGATTTAAAAAAAAAAAAAAAGGAAACACCAAAATAACAGGTTTTGTTTAACAGATCCAAGTGTCAACTTCGTGATAATTTTGACTATTTCATGCAGCATCCTATCCAGATTTAGAAACATGTTCCAATTTATAAATTAAAAATATGTGAATTTTTTAAAAAATCGGTTTTATTACATGTGATTGCCTTCTGAGAGTCAAAGTTCGAGTGCAAGTCCGTGAGAAGCCTTCCAAGGGGCTATGTTGAAATTCACTTTTTCCTACAACTGGGCTTGGTCACTTTTGCAGCGTTAGGCCAACAGCTAGTCGTTTCTGAATGCTGACAATTCCTTGATTTCTTTTTTCCAGAAATACGACCCCTAAATCTACTCATCATTTATGCATGAAGTTCCAAATGTTACACAAAAAAAACTCCAAAAAAAACCCCAACAAAAAACAACATCCTATTATAGTCTTCCACCCGTCCCGTAAAACAAAGTATTCGTCCACCGCCACCCCCACCGCCGACTTTCCACCGTTTCATATGATGTCAATTTTCGAGATCTTGGTATTAGTTTCTAACACTTACTATGAGATGGGGTCAGAAGACAGCCATTGTGGCTAGCTGAGTTGCATTTTACATCCACTATGATGGGACACAATTGAAGAATCTACATGTATACAACTTTGATACAATGTCTTTTTGTAATAATGAGACGTCTGCACGTGAAAAGCGTGTCCTAGTGTCTAGAATCCCAATTCAGAAAGACCGCCCTTTTCTATAATGTTGAAGTGTATCCTCTAATTCACAAGTAGGGTGCACGTGTATATGTAGTATAGGTTCTATAATGTTGAAGTGTATCCTCTAATTCACAAGTAGGGTGCACGTGTATATGTAGTATAGGTTCTATAATGTTGAAGTGTATCCTCTAATTCACAAGTAGGGTGCACGTGTATATGTAGTATAGGTTCCAAGAAAATTGCAAACTCAGACGAATAATATTACTGCGTGCATTTTTAAACATTGAAATCTGTGATCTTCATACAGAACGCTGTAAATATGATTCTTTAAATACAAACAACGTCGTTTTAAAAAAATATATATTTATGTATTCTCGTAAACGTTCCTTCTCATAAAGTTTCTGCACGTCACAGTTTGTCATACAAGTTCGTTGTTAACGTTGCCTTTGCTACTCGTTATCTATGACTCAATCTCTACGTCTGATGGTTTATTACCCAAGATCTATTAAACAGTGCAGTATTACTGACTGCTATTGTTCACAGAACACCGAGAAACAAAAGTCCCTCAAAGCTTCATTCATTCTTCATCGTAACTTTTCACCCTCACATTCACATAAGTTAAGCCATTGCTCGGCTCGGTGATATTGAGAGATACTCTGGACATCGCTATTTTCGAAAGAACACATTCCTATGATGTTTTGGCTAAATTCTAATATATATGCTATACTCTGTATGTTCTCATATAAAATCCATTGGCAAAGGAACCTTATATTATTGAGAAGTTGAATAGCATAGTGGAAATTCACAAATTCGGTCGTTGATGTGTAAGGCATGCAAGTGGTTGATAAACAAGGTCGAAAGTTATACTCGTGTTCGGCAGATATTGCAAAAATGATTGATGGGTCATTGCTACCACATGTCATACATAAGTAATAATAGAAGAATAATTTTCAAATATTAAAAACTGTTTCCTTGACATTGATAGTGTAGACTTCGACCAATTATTAAACAGATACCAAAGAGAGCGAGCAAATTGCGCGGAGAGAGAGAGAGAGAGAGAGAGAGAGAGAGAGAGAGAGAGACTTACCCTGCAGGGGATCCGTCATTGCACGTAATGCTGGTGTTAGACAAAAAATATCTTCTCAGTTTAGGTACTTCCTTTACTCCACAGTTGTGTGTGCGTTGGGCTATATCCTTCAATGCTTTAATTAGACTATCTGTCTGTCCTAAAGTTTCTAATTTATCAAAATCCAAATTGATGTCGTTTTTGCCTCTTTGGTTATCAAGAGTGCGACTAAACACAATTGTTACAACACACATAAAGGATAGCCATTCTACACGAGGATAAAACTTCATTTTCCTTCGAGAAAATCGTGCAAATCTATCAATAGCCTCTCGTCATTTTCCATACAACATACAAGTAACCTCAAAACAGGGTTAGTTAATTTAAAATCAAATCCAGATTTTTCTGTCATGCTCTCCAGAAATATCCTTCAAATGCCTGCTATTTTAAATGTAATGAAAAAAATCATTCAGGTAGGTAATTGTGTTTTAAGAGCCACTTATCTTCCCGATATCATAACTATTTTGTTTGCGTCTGAATAACATATCTTCGAGTTATATCACAAGATTAGCAGACATATAAAATATAATAATACTATATTATGAATACAGGTGAATTTATCTGTGTTAATTCTTCACAATGTACACCTGTGCATCCGTCAGAAATAAAGATCCGTGCGCCACATTCCGTTTCGTGTTTTGAAAACATTCTTCCGTCCCTGCCGTCCATATATGTATTAGTAAGGCACTAAGTGACCAGTCGGCTTCTTGCTCTTTCCAATATTCCTTATTCACCGGATGGTGTACCTGGGTCTTTGGCCCCGCCCATTTTCAGTTAATTAACGTGTGGTGAGAAACTCCTTGAGCCGATTCGCCGACCGGGGAGGGAAAAATCCTTTTTTATGTAAATAACTCTATTTAATGGATTATGAGTGATAAATTGCTGCCAATTTTTCTCTTTAATCTTCAAAGGAGGTAGTTTTCACCGTGGATTAGAGAGGACAGGTCTAACCGCACTCGATAGTTGTAGGTCTTACTACAGTTAATAGACTTACTGCCTACACTGAGAGAGGTCATCAATACATACACACCTCGATGCCACTAGCATCTAAAGAATATAGTGTTTCCAACTTTCAACACTAATTATATGGGTTAATAATAAAGTGCTGAACTGGATATCAAATGAAAACATCGAGCGGCCTGAACTGAAAACACCTTTGCTAGTTAACGAAATAACTGGCGGTCTCAGGGTCTCTATATCGTATTATCCCAGCTTTTGTTTGATCTTAGCTTTTCATGTATTACACGACTTCAAAGAAAACTGGCTTGGCGCACGTTCTGTTCCCATTGATCTATGCCTCGTAGGATCCTTAGATTAACAGAGGTGATGTGAAACGTCGGTACAAATATTACTAGTCCTCCTGGCATATCATCTTGGGGCTAAATCACAACTGACGGGACATTACTATGAGGTACGTGCTATAGTAGGTGCTTAGTAATAAAATGCCTGCCTTACTAAAGCGAAGACAATTAAGATGCACATATCAAAGGGCTTCCTATCGCAAAATCTATTGTACTCGCTAATCTCTTTGTGCGAAAACTTCTAACGATGTTATAGCTCTCTGGACCACACCATAATTACCAAACACGGGATGTCAGAGAGCAAGTCAATTTGAATTGGATCTGATTTGTGTATCTACATTCTTGATTAGCAACTTGTTGAACGTGCCTATTTGTATGTGTGTGTTTGTTCTGGTGCTGAGTCTGTGAACGGACATACGACAGATAAGGTGTTGATCAGCATCCGTGTCGTCGACCGCGTGTACCTTAACCCCACCTTGAAGTAGGTGGAATCCGATAGGCAAAAATGGAAAACTTGTAACATGCAGAGGAAAAAAAAATGTTAAACGCATAGAAAGACCTGAAATGTTTGACTTTTTTTTTAACGGCGGAATAAAGTCGTAACGTAGTAAATTTTAAAAATCTTCTTAATAATACACATATCCATCAAAATTTACATATATAAAGCTAATAAATATTTTATGAATTGGTCTTTTGATAATGTTTGATTGCCATGGTAGAGTCTAAAAATGTGTGTTATTGTTATTTCAGAGTAAACTGAGTTTTGGAGAGGATTCTACCTTTGCTTTACGGACATGGTATGATAAATCCGTGAAATCGACATTTAAACATAATAATCAATCAGGAACAGAAACTAAACTTGTTATAGTCATCCGTCATCCACAATGAACATCCATTGATCCATTATGTTAAATTAAAGACCTTGGCAAAATGTAGCACAGTAAACACACCAAATTCCAAAAGTGGCAAAACAAAATTCATGTACAACCGTGAACGCAAATAAAGAAATATACTGTGTTCAAGGTCTGACTTTTCTGCATCATTTAAATAAACGCGAACATTAAGGTGCGGTCGAAAG
This sequence comes from Margaritifera margaritifera, assembly GCA_029931535.1. Taxonomy (NCBI): domain Eukaryota; kingdom Metazoa; phylum Mollusca; class Bivalvia; order Unionida; family Margaritiferidae; genus Margaritifera; species Margaritifera margaritifera. The sequence continues at coordinate 1,982,442 of JAQPZY010001594.1, forward strand.
AGGACTTCCTGCCCGCACATTTCTAAATCTCCGCGGATTAAAAAGGGGTCGTCTTACACGGTTAACAAAAGAACCGTTGGATGGTTGAAAATGCTTACCGTATACACTCGCGTATAATCTAGATCTAAATGCAAGCAACATAGACCCTGATATGCCGTCACATAATGCGCCGGCAGATCAGGGTCTATGTTGTTTGTTCTACTGATTAGTCCTTACAAACTGCATAGACCCAGATCTGCCTACGCATTATGCGACGGCAGATCTGGGTCTATGCAGTTTGTATCAATTATACGCGAGTATATACGGTATCTTGAACTTGCGTTATATTGAGTATATTCATAAATTACTGATTAAATATACAAATAAATAAATAGTTCTGCCCACATTTTTAATTCCAATCATTTTGTCTTCGCTTGTTCTTCCCAAAAAGTGTTTTTGAGACTCCCACTTTTTTTTATCCGGTACGAAGGTATCCATTTTTTCTTACTGAACGAAACATGACTTTTCCAATTCCTCGTCCGTCCCTTAATCCCTAATGACAGATTCATTACGTTTTTTCTTTATTCCACTCATTGTGATTAACTTTGCAAAGTATTTGATATTCAGGATACAGCAAAGAGATCTTTCTTTAAATCCTTGAATTTTCTTTGTAACTGTATACCAGTTTCAAACGTTTTTGCACCATGCCGTAGTATTGGTCGTGTACATCCCGTAGTATTGGTCGTGCACCATGCGGTAGTATTGGTCGTGCACCATGCCGTAGTATTGGTCGTGCACCATGCCGTAGTATTGGTCGTGCACCATGCGGTAGTATTAGTCGTTTACCATGCCGTAGTATTGGTCTTGCGAGTGTAGGTCTGTGTCCGTTTTCACGGCAAATTTTGTTAAATTTCCAGAATCTCGACGGCTTCACAAATACTGTATTTTTTCTTCTGTACACACAGTATTATATCTGTTGCTACGTCACAATCATTCAGTACAGTACTTCATGGATCGCAACACTTCCATTGCTACGTCACAATCATTCAGTACAGTACTTCATGGATTGCAAAACTTCCATTGCTACGTCACAATCATTCAGTACAGTACTTCATGGATCGCAACACTTCCATTGCTACGTCACAATCGTACAGTACTTCATGGATCGCAACACTTCCATTGCTACGTCACAATCATTCAGTACAGTACTTCATGATCGCAACACTTCCATTGCTACGTCACAATCATTCAGTACAGTACTTCATGGATCGCAACACTTCCATTGCTACGTCACAATCATTCAGTACAGTACTTCATGGATCGCAAAACTTCCATTGCTACGTCACAATCATTCAGCACAGTACTTCATGGATCGCAACACTTCCATTGCTACGTCACAATCATTCAGTACAGTACTTCATGGATCGCAACACTTCCATTGCTACGTCACAATCATTCAGTACAGTACTTCATGGATCGCAACACTTCCATTGCTACGTCACAATCATTCAGTACAGTACTTTATGGATCGCAACACTTCCATACTCCTTCAACGACATGTCCTGCGTGAAAATTGATTTGCCTATTTAGATCATGTAACAAAAGTTGTGGTCCTTAGAATTCCAATATACAAGCACATCTTCCTTGGCCAAAAGTTATTCTGTCGCCTTCTGTTTCAGCTAATCAGGATTGTACCAACTATTTACCTTAAATGGGCACATTTGTGTCATAGTGGTGAAGAAGTCATTCTGAAAACTTATTCTTTTCGGAAAAGGCGTCTGTTTCCCTCTAAATGATAAGGAAGAAAAACCTGGAACCATCTGAATTTAGGTCACATAAAAAAACCACAATGAAAACAAACCACTACAGATGTTCGAAATTAAAAGTCTAAAAATAAAACTAAACGTGTGAGGTTGTACAGAAATGAGAATCGGACATAATGGCGAAGATGTACTAAAAACTTTAATGGTGTTATCCTTTCCTGCAAAAAATACACGAGATTGTATTTTGTTAGATCCTAATAAGACTTGATTGAGACACATTAAATAATGCCCAAAGTATTAGTATGCTTAAATATGAATACTTCAGCAATTTATATTGTATCATATTATATTTTAAGAGTAATCAACTTTCAGAAGGAAACAAGTACAATGTGCCTTTGTAGAAAATAAATTCCTTTAAAAAGCAAATCATCAATCGCAAAATTTGGTGAATCCATGTCTTAAGTTTGCACAGTATACATATAATGAATGTCTAACTTAAAACAAAGCGGATATAGTATTTCGACAATAAGTGATTCCCTACTTCGGGCAAAACCACATGATATATTCTTTTCATCTAGTATGTCAGAGGTTGTGCAGATCAGGCCTTACATTATTTTCATCAAGCGATTCAGATTAAAAAAAAAGTTTCATCAACTTGATATTAGAGGAAAAGCTTTTAAATAAGTTGTATATTTTGTTTGCGAGGTGACTAAGGTGTAGATAATATTAAAGACACATTCGTAAGCAATTCGTTCATTTACGCCCTTTTTTTCGGGCCATGCAATTATTTTCTTTCAAAATTAACATGCACTATTCCTGAATGTTGTCTTTCTTTTTTATGTCAAAGGTTGCAAATGCATTTATAGGTAAAGTTTATAAAACTTCAATGAATTTTTTCCCCGAAAAGCTTAACTTTGACTACTGATAACATGACTCTAAGTTTTACAAAAATAGTAGTTTACATTAGACTAAATGGAATTGGCTGTTTTTGTTTTTTCTCCATTACTTTTACTCAAATAAACTGTTTAAAGACGTTTACTACACATTGAACTAATAGCTGGCACCTAGTGAGCCATCTCAATTCCCTCACTTGTAGCGTGTCTTGAACCAAACTTAGGTAAGTGTGCTGTGTAGAGATTTTCCTTTTTTTTTTTGTTTTTTTGTTTTTTTTCTTCAAATAATTGTTCTTATCTCTCTCACAGTGCATTAAACTAAGTTACATTACCTTTATTACTATCTTTGGGATTTTTTCCGAGAATCTTAAAAAAGCGAATTAAAAGCATATACAAAAATTCATATCCGAGTTCGTTTTCTTTACCTTTATCATTTAAATTGTATCAGATAAATTTGTGAGTTCTCACCCAACACTGTTTACGAACATTATTATGACAAAAGAGTCCGATCGAGCACGAAAAATTGGTCAGTTATCCGTGGTCAATTTAAACTTCGACATGCACGCGACGTCAATGGGTTACGTGAGTTTATTTCATGATATCATTAAGAATTATTGTGTTGATAGGCAACGAGATAAGTTATTTTCGACAAAAGTCCGTTGAATCAAGACCTGTTTGGAAATATTGTGAGCATGTTAGGAAGTATATCAAACACATGGTTGTCTTCAGGGTCTCTAAAGGCTCGTGTTGTGTATCGGGCACTTAAGAAGGTACCCTAGACTCGAATGTAACATCCCACAGTAAATCAGTACCTACGATGTAAAACTTAACTGGAGAAGAGTTAATGCAATTTATGCCCGTATGTCAACGTTTTCAGGCGAGGAAATTTAACCCAGAGAATTCTATGTGAGGAAATGTTGTATCAAGGAAACAATTTTATTCATTTGACAACAGATAGAAAATAACCAACTGCTTGACCAACATTTCAATTTCAGTTGCAACATTAAAAGTCTTAGAGTTATAGTAAAAAAAAAAATTCTGAAAGGGGAAAAAACATAACAGCATATTCATCGATGTTGGAAGTCAAAACATGTTTATTACGAATAATTGCTGGGCGCCAAATCTATTGAAGTTACGCTTTCGTGCTCTGTACATTGTACAGAATAATCCCATCGCAGAAAAGGGCGGCTGTGTTGAACCAAAATGTATGATAACCAATCAGTAAAATGACAAACTGGTAGATAACGATGGAAATGTACCTTCACCAAACAGTGCGAGAATCATGTTTTGATTTTACCAAAGTCTATCCTTTAAATCGATAATGACCCTAATCTACCCTGGTTTTACAGCGCTAGCAAGTACACTAGGCTCATCCCAACCCGACATCAAAGCTAGGCGCTGATAAGTGATCTGTATATAGAAACGCTACTAATCGTCCAAAAAGTAAAATATTTTATGGTGACGTCACGTTCATTTTTTTAAAGTTGACTCATAACACGAAGATCATTGTTGGAATCGTTGTGGTTACTTTAAGTGTAAAGTAGAAGATAACATTTAAAAATTACTAATTGAACTTTTCCTTGCGGAAAGCAAAAGTTTTGACATGGAATCGGATTTCACCAAGGCGTATTCTGTCACAATATTAACACATTCTCTCTCTCTCTCTCTCTCTCTCTCTCTCTCTCTCTCTCTCTCTCTCATCACAGATGACGTTTATGCTGTGGAAACAGAGAAGATACAAAATTTACAAGAACACGACCCAGTATCTGCGTATATTTCTGTCATATTTTGTATACGATCCTGCAAAATGGTACAATACACTGGGACTTAATTGAGGATCGAGTAGCATATGTTTCTACACAATATGATACCTCAACATTTCTGAACTAATGGTTAGTGAATATAATTATACTGTATCGTATTTATTTATTTTTAATCAAGTTTTGTAGGTGCTTCGAGATGGACTATTTGGCTTTCTCTGTTGCATCTATCACGTGGTCCAAAAACTGACTGAGTGGATATTAACCGATTGCCGCTAAACATTGTAGAAAAAAAAAAAAAAAAAAAACATCGTCAGGCAGTGGGCGACAAACATGTTTTTGAACTAGTCCTGTTGAAAAAAAAAACACGGATACAATAAACTGTCTTTGTTCCTTTCTCCTTTTCCTAAAGCTGGATTGTCTCTGATCCGATACATCAATTTCTATTTTGTGTATCCTTATTAATATATCTTGAGTAGCCGATGGTCAAACTGAGAGGTCAACACTCCAACCCAATGCCCATTGAGTACGGAAATCGTCTGCGATATAAAGAAGTCGGCTTAATTCTTTGGCCTTCAAACTGGATGCAGGCATTGCACGTTTACGAAAATCGTATGCAATAATCGTTAGGAACAATTTCTTTACTCTGCACTGATCGGTTAATCTCCAGAAGCTTAATGCGAGATATCTGAGTCAATGGGTCAAGGATTTGATGACTCAAAGGTCACCAATCTGTTTCTTCGTGAAAATGCTTCGCCATGGCGGTAAGCCCAAGTAAGAAGTCGGCACGAACATTTAGATTTAAACAGGTTAAACTAAGTCAGCAATGACAGATGAGCATGCCAATTAATTAACCCCTTTGTTACTGCATACCCATCTCAAATTCTACTTATGTAATCAACATGGTATGTATACGTAAAACAATTGTACAATTTGTGCGAATTAGAGATCGCTGATATTAACAGCAAGGAAGTTAGAATGACAATTATTTATTTGAAAAGCTCTCTGTATGTATTTGCATTTAGATCAATCATATTACCATTAGTGTAACAGGCCGAGGTCTGCACTTTCCGGCTGTTGATTACTGTAGGTACAGGATAAGGTCATTAATCCCATATCTCCCACATCTTCACGAAAGTTATTCCAGTTCATTAGGAAAACAAACCGTTATAATCTTACAATTCTAATACTTCGATAGGCTGGCACCGTCTTTACCAAATTTGCGATTAAGAGTCCACAAGCAAATCTCCCCTGCAGAACGTTGTTCCAAATTGTTTTGCTGGATGTTACGGGTACGGTCTCAATATTATTTGCTTTAGACTGACTACCCGTTTTCTGTCTTAGTCACTCTAGAGTAGTCAACAACCTATTAAAAACCCATCAGGAAATTCTCTATTAAAAGTATATTTTGAAGTTTAGAAAAGGCAACTCTACAACAATCTGGCCGCAATAGTAAATGTCAAGATGGTTCTTGGTAGTCATTGGAAAATTAAGGAACCAGTACAATACGGTAATGTCACTCGCAGAGATAATGCTCAATACCACCCGATACTTTAAGACTCATAGTACTATCTCAAGTTACTAAGTCATTGTTTCGTTTATAACCTATTTATATTAAACACATTTGATGGTTATAGAGCATTTACTTAATTTTGGAAATTTATTTCTGATATTATTGGAAACAGAACTACATTTTCACATGGAAGTAACAGATGGACATCATCTTTATCACATAGACGGGGTTAAAGAGTACTGCCTTCTCGATTGACTTTAAGTGCTCCGTGATGCATTTGCATGAAGTAATTCTACTTTTGGCACTAACTCATTGAGCTTCTAACGCCATGGTGCAGTGGCGGCGCGACGGGGTGGCGGGGGGGGGGGGGCAATTGCCCCCGGGCGCCAAGCGAACGGGAGGGGGGGCGCCGTAGGGAGTTTTTTTTTAGTTGTAACCGGGCGTAGATGGGGGTTGGAGGTTGGCAACTGACATAAAAACTGTTCTCTGTGGCAAAGTAGGGGCGCCACTAAAGAACATTGCCCCCGGGCGCCTCGGTAGGGGCGCCATTAAAGAACATTGCATCCAGGCGCCTCGAACCCTCGCGCCGCCACTGCCATGGTGTTCAAGGAAATTGACTTTTATGGACAATCAGTATTAAACAAGTATCTCAGAGAGACCTAAAGTTTTCGATTGGTAATCAATTAATCTAAAACTCGTCTTGACTCTTGTCATGGAACTAAATAGAATGTGCGAAGCTCCAGACGATAAGTCTGGTTGAGATACACCGAAACAACAACAAAAAAGCAACAACAACAACAAAACACACACACACACACACACACTGTATGTGTATGTAATCTGCGTAGCAATAATCTAGCCAGGGGTTCAGCCTAATTACATATTCTTGCCTGAGAGCGATCCGGAGTCTCGACCAATTAACAAACCAGAAAAAATTGAATTCACCCTAAAACGGTAATTAGACCTTTCATTGTGCCATCGTTTTGATAGGAAGAATGCAGGGGAGTAAGAGAGTCATCTTTTAGCGATGTTACATGAACAATGTGGAAGACGAAACCTATTATTGGCTAGAGGAAGAGTGAGAATGCTATATACGTATTACTTAACCTCCCGCTGGGAGTAATCTTAGTAGTGACTTGCAGTTTTTATTCCACTGTGCATTTTGTCTTCTTCCCTAATTGGTTTGGGAATAAGCGTATAGATTTCGTTTTGTTTGATTGATTATAGATTGAGAAGGTGAAATGAAACATTACGTCGTGATATGGAATCCGGGCTGTTTTTCTTTGAAGTTATCCCCGTAAAAGTAGATTAGGCATGGTTTAAAACTTATCTGTTGATGATTGTCACATTTATAATTTTAGTATTTGGAAAATTGTGTCTACGCTGTCGTTATGATGCGCTGTCTAATCCCTTTGATCGATATTTTTGGACAACACAATATTTCAAACTGAAATCTGTTTTCACCTAGATAAATGAATGGCTCTGGAATATAATATATTATGCAAATGATAAAGCTTGAGCTTGACGGTTATGCCCCAAGATACTGTATTCGTTTGCGTCCCTAGAACTTTAGTATACAGGTCAGAATTCTGTTTCCGGTAGGTGAAACTGTTAGGTTTTCTCTGATCTTATCTCCAGCCTCATGTTAGAACTCATTATCCGAGTATTTTACGCTTTATTTTAAATAAAGCTTAGGATATTTAGAGAATGGATTTTTTAATGCTATGATATAACACATATATTATAATAAACAAAATACAGCGCAGTTTAATGGTTGTATATCCAGTGAAAGTTCAATGAGCTATAAGGACAAATGCCGAATCAATCACTAGTCGAATAAACGACTATCGGCTTCTGATTGGTTAATACTCGGGATGACATTGATGATAAAATTATGGATAATGTGCGCCCAACTATGAACAGTGTAGACCGAGAGATTGCGCATGTGTAGGAATTTTATAGCACTGCCATTATTGAACAATTACAATAGCGTTGTATTAAAAGTTCTGCCAGCCTAGTATCGGCCTTCCTGTTACAGATTTCATACAAGATACAGCAGCAAATTCAATTTACGTGAGAGAGAGAGAGAGAGAGAGAGAGAGAGAGAGAGAGAGAGAAGTACATTAAGCTAAAATAATAATAATAATAAATAACAGTATACGTTTAGATTAAGAATTAAGACTTTTTATACATTACGATTGCTAAAGCAAAACAAGATAAAAATTTGGGTTATATTGTATTATTCTTCATTGTGGCAACTGCACAGTTAGATAAAGGCAGAAAATACTACAATGAAACAATAACTATCTCTTCAGTTTATCTATGTTGTCTAAAACGGTATCCATACATCATATTTTTCTAATCTGTTTCTTTTGATGGTTCGTGTACAACATTTATATAAATTTTTTGATGCGAAAAGAATAGAAATGTTTTGAATTCAGTTGTGTTTTTTGTGAAACTTAGGTCCATAACAGTGAAGTGTTTTTTTTTTTTTACATAGGTTCAGAACACTTTGCAACGATTTGAAACTTGGTTTTAAAATGGTTTCAAAACACGCTCATGCTAGAATCTCATTGCAGAGATACTTGTTTTGAAACTGCTACACCAGCAGATGACCCACACTTTTAGCATCTGGAAGCGCGTTATTCACTGTATATTACAGCAGTTCACATATAGTTACTATATTATATACTATTAAAGTTAATTTTGTCCGTGTATGGAAGACGAATTCAATATCATTCTGATACAATTTTCAGAGAAAATTTTCTTTCATTTTTACACTTATAAGTGATAAAAAAAATGCGCTCCGCCTTCATGTGAATACAGGAGAAATATACCAAATATCAATTCGAACAAGATTTGCACAATAATTGCCCTATAATATAAAAAGACTAGTTTTAAAATAATTCATTCTGCACTCTCTTTCTGTATCACTGTTTTTATTGAATATAATTCAGTTTTTGTTTTATTAAATGCTTGCAGCATTTCACTGACTGTTCAACGGAATGCATGTATAATGGCAAACACTCTGGGTTTTACATCCTCAGAACATTTTTCAATAATTGTCACACACTATTTGGCAAATTTAAGATTTTCCAGATGTGAAATAAGGTTAATGTTTATAAATTAATGTACTAACATGTGTTTGTACCCGGATGTATTGATTTGTCTGCATCGGACGAGAAACTAACATGCATCATTATTGCTCTTATGTGAAATAAATATCCCTCCGCATCTGTCTGTAAGAACGGTTATTTTAGTGGCAATACATTTTCGCCCTTCTATCATTTCAATGATTTAGTAGTATTTGTAGTTTGCGCTCTTCCAATGACAGCCTATTGATTGCCATTTTGAAAAGATTGAAAATATACCGAACTTATATTTTAATGTTTACTTCCTACATTACTATTAAGGTTCGTTTTAATTTTAAAATTGATGAAAGTCTTGATATAGCTATGGAGTTTAGGTGAATATGTGTGACAAATGGGTACGCTTGACGGATGGTATTCCTGGATATTTTACCCGATATTGTTAAAGTTTACCCGAGGCTCTTGAACCTCTATCGTCGCAAGCCACGGGCGAAAATCCGCTACGCTCTCTTTTCACCCGTGGCTGGCTGCCATAAGATTTCCTCGTTTCTAATGAATATGCATCAACAAAATTCGTCGTCAACAAGCCAATGAAATAAGCTATAATACAGCAACGGAAATCACCTCTTGTCGATCGATAAGTGAGTGTTTTCGGATACGAAAATCTGACTGGCTCATTCAATCAACATTTAAGGTCATGTTTGGCCAACCTTTAGAGAAAATTTTATTGCGGCTCGCAATGGTTTCTTTAAATAGATTCAAGCATATCAAAGAGAAAGGAGGAAATAATATCGCAGCCAGCCATGGTTGAAAACAGACAGTAGCGGATTTTCGCCTGTGGCTTGCGATGATGTTGAACCTCATGGATTCATAGTTGTTGGCAAAAACAATAACACTTAAAGGTCCTTCGAAAGGTATATCGAGAGTGTGACTTCAATCGAGAATGCTTCGATTTAAAAAAAAACTCAGAAATATTTGGTTCCGATTTTTAAAAAATGAAAGAGAAGGTATTCTCTGCATATTGCCCATCGGTAATCCCAGTTATAAAAAGAATGCGTGTATCTTGGGGGTGGGGGGAGGGGAGCGGGTAAAGAACCTTTCTGAATTTCAGAGGTGAATTTAAAAAATAAAGTAAAATAAAAAGGAACCGAATATATATATATATATATATATATATATATATATATATATATATTAAATTGTATAAGCGTGCTTTCTTAAAATAGTAATACCTACACTGTGCAACATCATTTCCGTATTTTAAGAACAAGCAAAGTTAGTGCGATTTGTGCTAGTTCAAGTTCATTTTCTGAGCACACAGGAGCAGTCATTTTTATAAGCTACCTGCTTCAGACAGCAAATGATTTTCCTTATAGTGATAAAAATATCTGTTAACACAAACAGGTGAAAGACATTTAGGTCTATGTTAACTTTCTGAACTTTGTAATAGTTGCAGAGAAAACAACTTTGCCCTGTACCTTCCCGTCTTCCAGCATCGACCCAAAACCAAGCCAGAACGGAACCTTGAGGACCAAACAAACATTCATCTGAATAATTGCGATGCATTTCTTCTACAGAAAAGTAAGCATTAGCACGAACGTCTCCCCCCTCCCCCCGCTCTAATACCATACACATGAGTTTTAAGTTATTTCATTCGTCGGATTTAAATTGTTTAATTTCATTTCTATATCCTAAGATTTTAAGTTCCCCATGAGTAGGTATATTTCACACACAATACTCCCCCAATGTATTTTTTGTGTATAAAAGCAATATAGATATAAGTACGCTAGTTTTGTTCACATCATCAATATAAGTGTACTTTTATTCATAACATTCATACAACGATACATTATCATATATAACAGAAAAAAAGTGTTGAACAAATGTTTAAATTTGTCTCTCGGTTCCGCTCCTTATTTGCGTATTTTTCACAGGGTTAAAAATTGAAAGAGAAGATATTTTCCACACTGGTAATCCCATTTTCCAGACTGGTAATCCCTGTTATAAAAAAGGAATGTATGTATCGTAGGGAGAGTGTAAAAGACCTAGAGTATTCTTTATTTTGATATTTGAACGATAGGGGCTGATTTGGGTTTGAGAGTATACAACTAGGCATTACTTATGATTTGCATCTCTCAGAAGATTGCTAGCTCTGAATGCCACTTTCACTTTCTGAACTTCAGAGGTAATTTATAAAAGAACGCAAACAAACAAAGAGCCGATAACTTATTTAAGTTTTTTTTTTATATTTTAAAAGTTTGTAAGTGTGCTTTCAGAAAGTAAAAATACTGTGAAACTTCATTTATATATTTTAAGAATAGGCTGAGTTAATGTGATTTGTGCCATTCTAATTTCATTTTCTGAGTGCACAGGATTAGTAACTCTCTACCCAAGTAGGTGAAGGAGAGATAGGTGGTTAAATTTCTCTACATTGTGAGACTTGTTGAGAAACAACTTTGCCCTGTACTTTCCCGTCTTTCAGCATTGCCACAAAATTTCGGAACGGAGCCTGAAGCTCATTGATTAATTCAACGAAAACAAACACCAATTCACAAAGCACTGGTGTTTTGGATATGGCTACAAGGAGTTCCGATAGGGAATGTCTTCCAAGTGGCTACTATGACAACCGAAAGTAGTCCCAAAATTGAGTTTATATAGATACAATCGCGATGTGATAATAAGGGCGGAGGAGTTCCAAATGACAGTATCATATAACGTAATATTGCTGGCGGTTTGTTCGTTTCCTCGCACCTCCCACTGGTTGTTTGGTCCCTGCTCTTTTCTCCCACTCTTGCAAGTATCACTGGAGTATTGTTTCGGGGGGGGGGGGGGGGCATCTTTTTTTCATATCATCAAATTTAGAAGGAATATCAGAGGCATAATATTATCAAAGTTTAAGAATTATTTCTGTCACATTCTATGGGGAAAAATGTATTTCCATGAAAAGTCCTTAATAAATTGTGTGGAGGGACCAAATCACACCCGTATGCGTTGTCACCTCATTCTACTAACAAGACAAATATAAGTCCAATTACCATCATATTTTGATTATATTCTTCATTGACAATTTCTAAGAAGCATTGGTAATCTTTTGCTTTTATAAGTTGGTCTCCACGGATAAATGTTTAGAAAAAAAAAAGAATTAAAAAAAACAATACATTTTTTTATTTTACCTTACTAGTCACAGAAGTCACAGTAAAAACACAAACTATTTTAGCTATTCTCTATTTTCCCGTCTATCTGTTTTAAAAGTTTTAAATTTTACTTTCAATCACCCTAAAGAACACAATTATATTAAAATAAAATTTTAATAGCTTAAATATATAATTTAATATTTGTCCAAAACTGAAATAAAAATTACAAGAAAGGTGTCTAGCCTCATGGAACTTTGTACAATTGGGTGCAAGAGCAGCGATTTTGATTGATTTAATGCAGTAAAATCTGAGATCAAGCTCCTTTAAGTGTGAAGGAAATCAAATTACAGCCGATCCATTAATTAGGGCCAGTTACTTTCTCTTCGTGTAAAGAATTGAGTCACGATGATGGGATATGAAAAAGCTGTACTGTTACTCCAAAACCCGAAAATGTAGACCGCGCATCTTTAGTAGATATACATCTATATCAAAATAGTCATCGTTTTGTGCATACTTTAACTTAAAGGTCATGATTTAGTCACTTGGAAAAAGATTCCAATTATTGCTGGATGGAACTTTATTAAACATAAAAAGGCAGAATGTCCTCATAATTTGACATTTGTACCCTCTTTAAGTCCACACGCTATGATGGCAGCACCACATAATGCATGAAAATATGATAATTATCTGAGTTCTAGTAAAATAAACCCAAACCACATTTCTTTCTTCCTTCATGTTTGTTTTCTGTTTAATTTTAAATCCCTCTAAACGTAGTGTAACTACCTCTGCACATGCGCTGTAAGTTCGAAGCAATCATTTTGCTTACTTAATTCTATTTATACCAAGTTTCCTCTGTCTTGGAAATCGTTTAATTATTGGGCTATTACTATTGATCTCCAAGGCAGAACGTGATGCACATAATGTATGTGGTGAGAGAAATACCAATTTGTCATCATTTTTTATGGCAGGTGTTTTCAAGAGCTTAGCTCCATTTATAAGCAAAGTATTAAATGCGTAGTTAGCCTGATCATAATTTGTCACTTTCAGACAACTGTTGTTCCAATTCAGCGTGAATATTTCGCCCAATCTCCTGTTTTAATCAGCTACCCAACTTTTAAATCTGGCGCATGCCCTTTGACCCACGAGACTTATCCCAAATTTACCAACTTACATCACATCGCACGGTCCATATATGGTATTTCTACATTTATTTGTTCACACTGAGTTGATTTCGAGATTATGCTATCGGATACTTCCAACTAATATATTCGGGTTTGTTTTTTTTTTTATTATTGTTTTTTTTTTTTGTTTTAAAAAGCAGAAACAGAAAAGAAAAATTAGAGCCAAAGCAACAAATAAAGTAGAGTTTACTTGACTTTGATTTATAAAACAAATATTACATTATCAAGTTGGATGAGAGTCCCCACACGTGTCAAAGTGACACCAATACACACATGGACTATGCTATGTACAAGAGGAAATTTCTTACAAGGAGTGAAACTTGTATTAATTGTGAAATAGGGCATGTAGTTAATGGGAAGGTGAGAAGAACTTCCTTTTGTGGAAAGATTTGAAATTTATATTTAAAAAAAAACAAAAAACAATAAAAAAAAAAAACGGAATATATTAGTTTGATGTGACATCACAGCATACTCTCGAAACCAGATAAACGTATACAAACTCTTGTAGAAATGCCGTATTTGGAGTTAGCGACGTAAGTTGTCAAATTTGGCCTTAATCTCAGGATTCTGAGGGTATGTGAGAGATTTACAAATTGTCCAAAACCTTGAAATACGGCTTAAATAACTGACTACATGATTTCTGATGATCATTCTCTTTCTTGGGAATGGACAGTAATATCCAAATAATAAAGCGATTTTCAAGGAAGATGAAACTTGGTCTACGTTGAACTGCGTTGTTCATTCTTTCTTTCTTTCTTTCTTTTTTCTTACTCTTCTTATCGAAGATAGTTTAAACGCAAGTCAAAGTTTCTGTATGATCAACAAATAATCAAAACGTTCACTTCTGACTTATCAAAATGGTTTTGTTGTTTATAACCTTGATTTGAAGCACATTTGATCTTTGTACACTAACGCCCGCAATTTATTCAGGCTTTTGTACCAGGTAATTTGCATTTGTATGCCAATCTGATACGATAGCTTTGATATCGTGAGAGATTTTCATTAAAGTTATCTTCAGTCTCTAAAATACACGTCTTGTAACGTATAATCCACTTAAATCCTTTTGAGAAAAGTGAAGTGTGTGTTTTGATGTTTTTCTTCATTTGAGAGAAGCCTTTAGAAAGGCCATCGACAAACAAGGATAAAAGAATGGGCAAGAATGCCAGGCCGCTGTTGCCTTCTTATCACAAGGAGATGAAGAATCTTACACTATTTCTCTGTATAGAGTATAATTGAACATACGCTAGATATTGGGCTTGATGTATCCGATAACAGCGCAGACGAAAGGTAAATTGCTGTATTTGTGGGAAGGAACCAAAGAACATTGCCGTACGTTAGGTATTTATTTTACATAGGGGTTTCGTAAATGCCGCTGTGGACAATTTTTGTAAATAACGGCAACAGGATACCGAACAGAATTAATTATGTGGGGTTCTTTGAATGTTTCTATATGATTTCATAAATTGATTATACTGTACAAATGTTTAGGAAATAAAGCTTTCATCTCTTTTATGGGAAATAAATAAAGACCTTGATGAACTCAGAAGCTGTCTTGTCAAGCTTGATGACAGATTTTTAGTAAGTCTTTGAGATGTTCATTGTGTTATCGTGACAACTAACTAAACGGACAAATACTAACTAAATGTTTTTCCTTATCTGAAACTATGCAAAATGCTTTTTGTCTTAATTTTTGCATAATAATCACAAGACAGTATTGCATGGGTTGCAACTCTACATCGAAAACTGTAGATATACAGTGGTTTTCTTTCTCCGATGAATTATATATATATATATATATATATATATATATATATATATATATATATATATATATATATATTATATATATATATATATATATATATATATATATATATATATATATATATATATATATATATATATATATATATATATAATGTCACCACACATCTGATTTTTTTTATATACAATTTTGCTATTCTTATATACGGAGTCCAACACAAAGAAGACATGTAGTTTACACATTTCGACACTGTTTTCATCTGATTCATTTTACTTCATTATTTAAGTCTTTTCTTATAGAATTCACCTGTCATTCAAACATGTAAATAGTTTAGGTTTTCTCTCGGCTTTTGTGTTACGTGTTTATTTTGTTTTTGCAAGTTATTACACCCCCACCACCCGGGAGCTTGATTAGCTCGAAAAGCTGGGAACTGTATTCTTCTTACTGTACCGTTACCAATTTGTGTGTCAGTATATATCAAAAGATAATGACAGTAAAAATATTGAACTAATTTGCATTTTTTGTAAAGTTTTAGATTTTTTCTAAGAAAGTAGGAGCAATCAGCTAACATGAACTGTTCTTCTAGAATGGGAAGAGCGAAATTGGATAAGATATTTGTGCAAACCCTTGCGGAATTTTTTTAATGCAGAATATGTTTTTCTTTCACTCTGACTTTCTTGGTTTTGTAGAAAACATCACTGACTTAAAATTTAGTACATACAAATGAAGTAAAAAGCAATGCGAAGATACTTATTGGGCTGAAGTAAAGTCATTCGTATATGCTGTATGTTTTCGTTTCTAAAATAGAAACATTGGAAGACCTTTAGTTAATAGAATGTATTATCCCAACTCTAATTCTGGAAGTCCAGCTGATCTGAACTTTCATCTTCTCGAAGAATAAAAGTTTGAAAATTTCTCCTAATATATATTTCATGGAAAAAATCAGAAGCCATGTTCTTCTAGATAATCATATCACGTGATTCCTTGAGCCAATAATATTCTACTGTATTATTTGAACTAAAACAATGGGGTAATTATTCAAATAAGTTATAGTTCCCCACAGATTGAATGAAGCCCATATTATTAAAAAAAAAAAAAAAGATATACACAAATAAAGAAGGTATTGACTAAAACCAGATCATGCGATAAAACTAGCATGGGGCGGTGATAAATCAAAGATTAGACGCGAATTTGTGAGGGGGAGGAGAGATTACTCACGAGAACAGAAAGCAGATACAGTTTAAACAAAAGCACACACCACTTTGGTAAGAACACATACTATTGTTTCATTTATCTAGCACTTTACGACGATACAGAGAATAAACAAATCGATAACCGTGTACTTCAAAATGACAAAATAGCTGTATAAATTTGGAATGCACACGATAGGGGGGTGTTAAGTGAACAGTTTGGTCTTCTCTCACATGCTTGGAGATTGTGCGGCTTGTTAATCGGGATATGAACATGCATATGGGGGGGGGGGGGCGGATTACATGTATACTCACCCTTGAGTGAGGATGGAACAAGGAAGTATGTCAGTTGAATTTCTGACATTGTTGCTTCATCGAAAGATATACAAACTGCCACAAACGAAATAAAGTTGAGTAGAACGGTGGTTTTGTTTTTTTCAGCTGTCATATATATATATATATGGGGTGTCAAAGATATGGCCTTCCAGACTCTTTATTTATTATTATTATTATTTATATCAAATCTGGCCCTCCCGACTATTTATTTATTATTATTATTTATTATTAATATTTATATCAAATCTGGTCCGCCATAGCAAATGAGTTTCACCCCCCTGCCTTTCAGTGTCTCTAGGATTCACTAGTGTGGGACAGTTCAAGTACAGTACACATGACTGAATTGAATACGAAAACTTTGTTTTGGGGCGCTTGCAGTGGATATTTCTACATGGATTGACCGTACTAATATTGCTGCTGTGGCTAGTATTATTCCACCAATGGCATCTTCTATTCCAGAAAATGACTTGAACTGGGATTTGACTTTCTGCGATTTTTTTATCATCGTAGGAACATTTGCCGGTACAACCTCCTCCACATTCTCCTGCATTACTACTATCACTGCCAGAATATGACGATTAAAAAATAATAATAATAAAAAAACATAACGAAAAAGCTAGAGACCTTTCTGCAACGTCGACAGGAAGAAGAAGAGGCTTTTGTACAAAAACAAAGAAGAGGAAAAGAGAAAGCAACAAGAGATGAAAACCACGAGGGGTGAACAGAATGAAGTGAATGAAAACAGAACTGTCAATGTGTTACAGGACATTTTGACTGGAAAACAACTGAGAGCAATGTATGAAGTCTCTTTGCTGAAACCAAAGAGAAAGAGTCCTTCACCTACAAATAATTCTAAACCTTCCATGATATCGACTACATCGACTATCACCGATAGCAGCATGTGGAAAAGGTCTATTACAATTAAAACTAATGTAGAAATGTCCATGATTTTTATTTTCAAACCCAACGGCCCTTTTTAGGACCACCCATATCTCTCGGGAAAGATATACTACTCACTATTGCCAAATCAAAAAACAAAACAAAACTACCAATCCCTTAACCCCAAAAAAATAGAATGTGTGCATGTGTGTGTCTATATATTATGAAAAATAATCAAAAACAAATTAAGACATGGATACACTTACCTTTGGTATAATCGCGTGAATAAGAATGACAACACATTTCAAACGATTTATTTTACAAAAGTCCATATTTTTTTTCTTCTTAGGAATGTCTTGCTTTGAATGTCATCGATGGATTGGATTCTTCTTCTTCTTCTTCTTCTGAAATCTCATCTTTCTCTTCCTTTTCCCATAGCTTACCCTTCCTTCCATTTGAATTTCTTAGAGAGGGTGTGTTCTACTTTATCTGTTTCTGAAAGTTCTTCCTTTTTTTCTTTTTTATCGTTATGGACACTCTGAAGACCAATGTTCTTTTTCTTAACAATAATAACAGGTATCTTTCTTTTTGTCTCTGGAACTAATTTCTCCTTTGTTAGAGGTTCCTTTTCCTGCAAGATGTGGATATTCTGTAGCCTAGTGTCCTTTCTCTTGACGGACATAACAGGTATCTTCACTTTTATCTCGAAAGGAGTAGTCTTGAGTCTCTGCATCGGTTTTGTTGCATGTATATTTTGGAATCACTTTCTGTAATTCCCTTACCTGAAGTGTAAACATTTGTGCCTCTTCTACCTTCACAGGTTGAAGTCTCAGTGAAACTGAATAATAGTATATATATATATATATATATATATATATATATCTATATATATATATATATATATATATATATTTATATATATATATATATAGTGTGTGTGTGTGTGTGTGAGAGAGAGAGAGATTCTGTACCCTAGTAAGCGTGAGTGCTGGTTAGTAACACTGTGCATTGGTTAATAAGCGTGGATGTTGGTTAGTAGATGTGGTGCTGGTCAGTAAGACTGTTGGTCAGTAGTTGTAGATGTTGGTGAATAGGTGTGGGTGTTGGTCATTAGAGGTAGGTGGTGGTCAGCTGGTATGGGTGATGGTCAGTAGGTATGGGTGTTGGTCAATAGGTATAGGTGTTGGTCAGTAGGTGTGGATGTTGGTCAGCAGGTTGGGGTGTTGGTCAGTAGGTGTGGGTGCTGTACAGTAGACGTCGGTGTATGTTCCACCAATGGATGTTTTTAACATTAAATTTTCCCTTGAGGTCATAGACATTTTTGAAACTATTTGTATAGCTTCAGTGGTAAATTCCCTTGAGGCCATAGGATCACATTAATGTTAAACCTATGGACGTTTTTAACATGGAATTCCCGTTAAAAGCCAGAGAGCCACATTTCAACATGGGAGCCGTAATGTTAATTCCCACTGAGGCCATATAGTCATTTTTTAGGCCATACCGCCACACTATACTACTCACATCTGTCATCACCAAAATCATTTCGACGCCATTACTAGTATCATAAGATTTCTTGGATATGGTTATTAATGTGACTAAGGCCTCGGCAATTGGGAGCAACATATTTGTTGTAGAGAGAGATATCGTGGGTATTTAGCGTCGAGACCTTGTGTTACAGAGGGACAAGAAATGATCCAATGTTCTACCTGCAGACGAATATTTGTGAGTCAAGCGTGTCATGACCGACATCACATGAAACAATTCCAACAACAGAAAAGTGCTTGTGAATTATTGAAAGCTTGTCCAACATGTGGACTGAATGTTTGTACCGATTCCAAAACTTCACATGTTAGTCCGGAAATAAACAATGTCCTTGTTGTTGTCAGGACATCGAGTATGATCCCCAGTGTTACATTCAACGATATGACCAGGAACCAGAGGAAACATAGGATCACAAGAATCAAAATAAACGGAACCATCGCGTATATTTTATCTTTTCTGACTTTGAATGTTCTCAAGATACTAGGATTCACATTCCTAACGTTTGTGTTGCTCATTGCGCTGCCCATTCGGGAATCTTTATTTTATATTTTATCACTGTTGGAACTGTAGCGTGCTCCTGGGTGGACGTGAAAAGATATTGCGTGGTTCCAATACTCTTTCTGATTTCGCTCAGAAGGTCCTCAATATGTTACAATCATTGCTCACAATTTCTCGAGATACAACAGACATTTATACAGAAACATTTTTCAGAACAAGGAACTGAACGTCCAAAAATCACCATGAATGGAGCCAAGATCATTTACATGAAAGTGAGAATAGTACAGTTTAAATATTCCGTGAGTTACTTAACTATGCCTTTGAGTAAATGTCTAATACGTTTGGACTCACGGAAATGGACAAATGATATTTTCCTCACTTTGTAAATACCAAAGAAAATCAACAAGTCATGCACCTTTCATTTGATCAAAGCACACTACTACGACCCCCACTGGTATGGAAACAGAACAGCTAGGAGCTTTCTACGCTTGGTACCAAGCCCACTCCTGAGACCCTTTAGATTTTTGAGAAGAAATGCTAAAGTATTGTCGGTACGATGTCAACATTCTACGACGTTATCGTGGAAAATTTCGACACTTATTTCCCGACCATGGTGGTATCGATTCATTGAAGAAAGCTTCAACCATTGCCAAATCTTGTGAATTAGTGTATCAAATAAAGTTCATGCCGAGAACGAAATAGCGATTTAACCACCTCAAACGTATCTAAATAGTCAGCTGTCGATATTCAGCGAAAGTTTTGCATTGGTTACATTACTTGCGCCAAACTCAAGACAAATGGATACAACATGCCAGAAACGGTGGATCTCATTCCGTCGATGATTGTGATTTGGAAAACCCACAGATCATGCACGAATTTCGTGGAGTTTTATGGCATGGATGTCCCACGTGTTATCCTAACCGAGAAGTGAAAAATCCCTTTTCAGAGTTGACCATGGATGGTTTATATGATAGAACTTACGAACGACGCCAGAATTTAAAAATTCAAGGATACCACATGGTGGAATTGTGGGAACACGACTACGATCAACGTTTGAAAACAAATCCAGGATTTCGACGCATTGTTGAAGACTATTGGTTGACGTCAAACCTTTGAATACTCGCGACAGTTTTTTGGACAACTGACCAATGCCACACGCTTGTTGTACGAAGCAGACGAATCTCTAGGAGAACAGATCAAATATATTGATGTGTGTTTTTTTGTACAGTTGGATGTGTAAATATGATCGATTTCCTACCGTCACCCTGAAATGTTAACAGAACGCATCGATGTTGAACAAATTCGCCAATCGGAAGGTCTGATCAAATGTAATGTTCTTCCACCGACGAACTTGTACCATCCCGTGTATCCCCATCATTGCAAGGGACGACCGATGTTTTCCTTATGTCGTATGTGTGCCGAAACGTACAATCAACACGAATCTTGTCGTTACGATGACCAAGAACGCACATTGACAAAAACGTGGATGAATTTTGAATGGTTTCATGCTCTCGATCGCCGATAATTTTTTTTAAAACTTTACGAATTTTGGTACTTTCCTACCACAGAACAACACAAACAGGACGACAGTTCGAGTCGAGGGATATTTTCAGGATACGTCAACGAGTTTCTCATATTGAAACAAGAAGCAAGAAGCTATCTCACGTGGTGTCACATCTGAAAAAGAAATGAAGACCAGCAGCGTGAACCGACGAACATCAGGAAGACACTGTTCTGAGTTTTGTCAGTGGCGGGCCCACAAATTACGGCTACCAATACCGAGATAAGAAAGGTCAACTTCTCACCAAATGCAGAGTGAAAGGACTGACACTAAACAATTGTTCTAGTCAAGTGGTGAACTTTGATGGGTTGCAAGAAGCCTTAAAGTCAGGTCAAGATCAAAACTTTCGTTTCAAAACGTACGACCCCCACAAATCTGTACGTTTGTTAGATCACCAAATCGTCAGTCAACCCTTGGAGAAAATGTATCGTATCGTCTACTAGAAAGGAGTCCGATTTCCCTATCACAACACTGTACCTTCAGTATAAAAAAGGAGCGAGTTTTAAAGAAGACTGATCATTTTGAGCAGACTTTCATCTAGAAAGATGTTTTCCAAAAAAGACGAGGTACCCTACCCAAAGTTGAATGAAGACGAATGTGATGCGGTACGCTACAACACGAGTGAAGATATACCCTGCGACATTAGCGATGCAGCACGACCTTGCTCCACATCAGTAAGTGATTCCGTCTCTGTGACAAATTCTGAATGTCATCATTATGTCTATTTCAATTGAAATGAACAACCTCCGCCTTACAGAGAATAATGGAAGAGAGTACACGAATACGCGATTCAAGTGGCTTTGCCTAAATGTTGTCATTTTGCCAGTCGATTGAACACATTCAAAGGGAGATGGTGAAAATATATGGCAGGATCCAGTCCCAGAGCTTTAGCTAGAGCAGGATTTGTGAACATGGGAGAAGCAGCCAAAGCACTGTTTCAGTTGTGGCGTGAAACTCCACGAATGGGAACATATTAATTCATCTTACCCTGAACGTGCCCAATGGTCTCCGCGCTGTCACAACATTCACTTGCATGGAAAAGTCTGGGCTCAAAGAGACGACACGTAGTTCACCATGTCAAAGTTCTGTGTGAATGTTTACACGGTGACCACTCACCATCACAATAACAAACACTCAAACGACGGGTCGTGCTGTGAATCACCTCAAGAAAAGGCAAAACAAAAAAATGAACTTTTTTGAAAAAAACCTGACCTGGTATTTCATGCGAAAAAAAAAAAAAAAGAAAATTAAACATGTGTTTTTTTTCTTCTTCTGCATAAACTGTCTTGTGTCCCCTGTAGTAGTCTTATAATTTTGGAAACAACTCTGGAATTATGGCTGCATCCTCCGTTCCCAAAGTAATCAACGAAAGGTCAGATCGTCAAGGTTTAGAGGCACTGTATCTTCGCCATCCCTTTAACATGTTGATTGCTGGAAGCAGCGGTTCAGGCAAAAACGATTTTGTCAAAACGTTTGATCGAACACAACTCATTTTTGTTGGCTCGGCCTCCACGGCGCATCGCGTGGTGTTACAAAGACTGCTTATCGGCTTACACGTCATTGAAAGAATGTCAAGGATAATCCATTTTGTTTGCAAAAGGGATTCCTCGCGAACATGATGGAATCGTGTCTGACTCTAGTTAAACGCATCTCGTCATCTTTGATGACATGTTAGGAGAAATGAAGAAGTTAAACTTAGGTTTATACGAAAAGGACATCATCGCAACGCAAGTATTATCTACATAACTCAAGATTTATTTCAACAGTAGAAAACGCATCAGCCTCAATGTTCATGATGTGGTGTTGTTTAAAAGTTATAAAGACAAATCTCAAGTCCAAGTTTTGGCTAAGCATTTAGGAACACCCTGGCTGAATTATCCTTATGACGATGTCACTCATTTGCCACATTCATATTTACTGATCTAATTAAAACCTACCACCCCAGATTATTTTAGATTTCGTAAGGATTTGTTTCACGACTTGAATCAAGAAGGAGGTCTAGTGATTTACACATCCATTTCTTTTCGTTTCTGTTTTCCAATTAAAAAACAAACAAACAAACAAACAAAAAAAAAGAAACCATCATTCACTTCCATCCTCCCTGGCAGTATTCAGCATGACTTCCTTTCAGTCTCATCCTCCTGTCAAACTCATTCGCGTGCTGTTTGCCATCAGGCGCGAAATAAATGCACAAGTACGTAAGCACTTGTTAGAAGCTAGTCTCAAAGAAGTGTCACGATGGTTTACTTTTGAGAGCAGGTTAGTTACTACAAGGAATCATTTAAATTTTCAAACAAACACAGTGTTCTTCCTAAAAAGCATAAAGTGGCTTTGACGCAACTGGCTGATCCAAGAATCGATACTCAAACTTAGAAACAAATTATCTTGAAACCGGGTGGAAGTGGATCTATAGGAGGTGTCATTATTCGTTCGCTTCTATGATGGGATCCCTATTCGGTAACCAAAGCTAAAGGACCAAAACCCGCCCAAAAAATAAAATCCAAGAAAAAGACGAAGAAGAAGATGACAGCAGCAGTGAGTTCATGTTTCATATCAACCTCTCCCAATAAGAAGACCAAAATAACTACCACTTCACCCTCAAGAAAGAGAGGTACTGCGACTAGAAAGCGCACGTAAAATGACACTCTCCAAGATCATCAGAAGTCAAGTCTTACTACCCAACGTTGTCATCCTTGTAAATATGTTCAAAAATTGACATTTGTATTTGTCTTTGTATTTGGGAATGAAAATATTGTACATGATGGGGATGGACTGTCCTAATCCACATTCGTCATTTTCCTTGTTCACGTTTCAGTGAGCGTTATTTTTTTTTTTTTTTTTTTTTTAAATGTAGATTTAGAAAATTGGTGTTGGTTTGTTTGTGATTTAGAAAAGAATTCTTTTTCATGCTCTTTCATTTCTCTCTGTCAAACTTTTCTTTGACTTTCTAGAAAAAGGGGAAGTTTTCTTTCACGTCCGTGCACTGATTCTTGGGGATGTTTTCTGTCACATTAGTGCTTAAAGCATATAAAGCCAATATTGCCATTCAACGTCGACTCGTCCACGAAGAAAAATGAGCCAGAATATGAGCGAAAAACTAAGTGAGAGCTGAGTTCACTTGGAGTATGTATAGCAACTCGTGGGCCAGGTGATAGAGCTGAAGCTGCATCCGAACAGGAGAGTTATCAAGAGGAGGAGGATTCATTTCAAATGGCTAAACAGATGGTGATGTCAATAATGGCGGATAAAATGAAAGCAGTAATGAAGGCGTCACAGGAGTAAAAGAGGATGGGCCGAGAATTGGAGGCCAACATTCAACAGTGCAGAAAAAATATCGACAGCAGCAGCAGTAGCAATATGAAGAACCGGAGACCCTTATCTCAATGAATGAGGGCTGGGAAAGTGCGACTTCAGTCTCACTTTTCCCTCTACGTCGCTATCAATTATTGGGGTGGAGACAGATGGAGGCAGAGATATACTGGCTGTGGAGCTAGACCCAGGAGGTGTGGTCAATAAGGTGAGTGTGGGAAAAAAATCCAGACCTTCTTAGTGCTTTTCAGAGCCATCTAGATCTCTCAGAACATAGATAATATTCAAATAATACCCAAAACTCTGTGTTTTATCTTTTATGTGTTTGTTTTTTGGCCTTTGTCTTTTGTCTGATGTTTTATCTTCAACACAAAACTTAAACCTCGTGTACCCTTCTGTCTTTAAAAGTTTGATAGTATATAAATATCAGTGATATAAGTATGTTTGTGTGTGAGCATTCCTTGTATTCTGTCTATTAAAGGGTTATACTCTTCATTACTTTACCTCCTACTTTGCATCACCTTTCATGTCGTGTGCTGGTCAGTAGGTATGGGTGTTGGTTAGTAGGGGTCACTGTTGGTCAGTATGTCTGAGTGTTGGTCGGTAGGTGTGGGTGATAGTCAGCCACAAGGTGTGTTGGTCAGTAGGTGTGAGTGCTAGTCACTAAGTGTAAGAGTTGGTCAGTATGTGTGAGTGCTGGTCAGTAGGTGTAAGTATTTTTTCACACTACATTTCCCCTTGTTCCTAAAGCGTACCATCATGTTCAACCTATAGACTTTTTTCATATAACCACTCCCATTATCCCTAGACCGTCCCACCATGTTCATCCTATATACATTTTTAATATCACCATTCCCCTTCTCCACAGATTGTCCCCCAGTGTTAATCCTATAGACTAATGTTAATTTTCCATTGTCCCCAGAGAGTCATATTTCAAAATTGCAGCCCTAATGGTCATCCTCGTTATCCCCAGAAGGTCAGTTTTCTCCCCAGATCGTCCCACGCGAATGCACCTCTCTGACTGATCATATACACATACATGAAGACAAATTATGATTACCCAATTCAAATTAACAATATCCCAGAGGTCTTCAATTATCGTCCGAAACATGCATTTTATATATCTCCATTGATTTACTTGTTCTCTCAGCGATCATTTATGCTGGTGAACTGTAACATCTCCAATGACATAATTTGTACAACGTATGAAAAGAAGTTATACAATTTTCATATAATATATTGATGACAAAAGAACAAACTTCAATCGGGATCGCACATTTTGCCTTGAGATAAATAACAAATACAAATATTGGCTATTCCATCGCCGTTTAGAAATCAAGAGCCAGCGCTAGACATTCCGTACTCAACGTTTTGGCGCGGATAAACTATGCAAGCGATAAACAACGCACAGCTGACTGTGCTGTAGGTTTGATTTACGTACACAATAAATATAAATCTAGAGTAGGAATGAGGAAATAGAAAGCTTACGACATATAGCAATACGCACTTGAGTCATAATTGAAAGAGAACAGCCAAAATTCAATTATGACTACATGCAATTCCAAAATTAAAGATACTGTTTGGGCAACAATGTACAGACATACATAAAACATACTTTAGAGACATTTTGATGGGGGAAGGGGGGGGGGAGTTAAAAACTTGAAGAAACAGCAAAATAGAATTTTGCTCTAAGATAACTAATTTGAAACAAGAATTCCGCAATATAGCGGGTGGAAAAATGGAATAGTGCTACTGTGCTCTCAAACCTGGACCTGAAAGACAAGAACGGTTCAACGTGTGTAATAGGCAAAAACAACTTGAAGAAACAGCAAATTAAAATTTTGCCCCATTATATCTACGTTTTACGCCGCATTTGAAACAAGAATTCCGCAATATAGCAGGGAAGAAAATAGAATATGTAGTGCTCTCAAACCCGGACCTGAAAGACAAGAACGGTTCGACGTGTGTAATTGGCAAAAAATGGTTGGGTTTTGCCGACATTTTTATGTACTTAGTATCAGTTTACTTTCAAAGAAATGAGATATCATCCACGCCTTGTCATTACAATTAGACAATAATATAACTCGGATTATTGAGAATAATTCACGCTCGCAATAAAATTACCTTCAGTCAGGACATGTATAAATTAGTAATGGGCTCTAAAATTGTATTAAAAAAAAGATTGAAATCTAGACAGGAGATTCAAATATTCTCCATTTGAAATCTAGACAGTAGATTCAAATATTCTCCATTTGAAATCTTTAATAGAATTTGATGATGTTAAGTGAATGGACAAATGCATTGGTTCCATATTTTGCAAGACTACATTCCAGCTGTGCAGTCTTTGTAAAAATACATACCGTATTGAGACTGAATTTTAAATGGTTGAGAGCTATACACACTCTATCTACTATAGACTAATCTAAAGCGTTGTATTTCAATTTGCCTTCGATTATTAACTACGTGCTTATGCATTCATATGTATTACCTGCAGATTACTTACAATATGTATTTAACAATAGGCGTGGGGTTCTCTGAAGTTTTGGTCGTGTGATTGTTGCGCGGCATAGATCAAAGGGCCTAATAACTCGCTCAGGTGTGCTGTCACAGGTGAACTCTTTCGGTATATGGACTTTTAGCTTTGATCCTTGAGAGGAAGAGAAACATATTTGCCCAAATAAACCCTCCAAAGTTGTGTAAAGCACGATGCGTCGATTGATGCTGGAGAGTTGTTCAATGCTGTTGACTTTTGGGCGCCAAATCCATTTCCTTGGGCCTGTTTATCGAGTATTTACAACTAAAAAATCAACAGTATTATATCTATAAAGTTACGCTTTACTGTTATTTATATGACGACAGTTGTCTTATCGAGTTTAAGAGAGAAATATTCAATCAAGTACCATGTATACTCGCTTAGAAGACGGCTCCAACTGCAAACTGCATATATCCAGATCTGCTGTCGAATAAAGCTTTGGCAGATCTGGGTCTATGGAGTTTGTAAAGACTAATCAGTAGAACAAACAGTATAGACCTTGATAGGTCCTGATCTGCCGACGCATTATGCGATGGCAGATTATGATCTATGTTGTTTGCTTGCAGTTGGACCCGACTTATAAGCGAGCATATGGTAGGTTGTTGTCAAAATAATCAAGGATTAAAGTGATACCACTGTCGTTTGCTAAGATGAAACACTGCGCGAAAGTATAGTCTGTGTGTACAATACTATAGGTGATATCACAGAGTATATCTTCCCGACCAGTTTTCAACAACCATTTATCAAGAAATATATGACAAAAATAAGTAATGCTTTTTGCGATATCAAGAACAGACCAGAACAGAACAAAACTGTATTGAAACAAAAATCATACTTAGGCCATACATATCTGGCATATGAGTTGAGTACAATAAAAGTTATATTATATAAAACGTCGTCATGGAGTTATTCTTTTACATGTAATACACAATAAAAGAGAAAAAAGTTTTCTTATTTTTTAATTTTTTAATTTTTTTTTACTTTAGTCAGTTTCAATCATCAGCTTGTTATGCTTGGTTTTGATTTGCTTTATTCCACTATTTAGGGACCGACCACTTAATTTGCGGGAGTAGGGTGTGTATGGGCGGGGGTTCGTTTAAAAAAAATTCTGGCCCTCAAATAGCTTGAAAAAAAAATGTTTTCTCTGATTTATAGAGAAAAGAATCTAGTATACCCATTCTATTAGTTGACAAAATAATTATCTTGAGGTAAAAAAAAAAAAATATCATAAATGATCGCAAAACTCCTCCCATCCCCCTCCCCCCCCCCCAAAAAAAAAAAATAAATAATAATAAATAATTAAATGGTCAGTCCTTTACGTTATACAACTTTTGTCGGTTTCGTTTGTGCCTCATTTGTTTATTTGAATATTAATCTGTTTGTCTGAGTATTTTTATTAAACAACCATGCTTATTTAATTTTACCTTTTCTTCCTTTATTTGAACTTTATTCATTTTGCTTTAATTTCATACTTTTGGTTGTGATGGCCTTCCATACACTTGGATTAAGAAAGAAGACCATCGATTTCGGAGTCAAGCGGCCGATGTAAAGGTCACTCTAACTGAAAGGAGACTAATGGTTTCCGCACAATAACGTTAGTTCTACATCACATACCTAGAACACTCTGTGTAGATAGCTTGCACGTGGGATGAGAATGAAGCCTATCGGTTTTGGGGTCAAAAGGTCAAAGGTCACTATGATTGAAAGAATAAAAATAGTTCCACTCAATAATATTAGTTCTACATAACGTACCTGGACAAAACTTTGTGGATAGTTTGCACTTGGAATAAGGAGGAAGTTTATTGATTTGGGGGTCAAAGGTCAAGGTCATTGTCACTGAAATAAGAAAAATGGTTTCTGCACAAATAATTTAGTTCTTGACATGTTCCTTCACCAAAGTTTGTGGATGACTTGCATGCTGGATAATAAAGGAGCCTATTGATTTGGGGGTAAAAAGTCCAAGTTTACGGTCACTTTGAAAGAAAAAATGTTTTTGGGATAGTGACTTAAGTTCTAGCCCAAGTACCTTGACCAAAGTTTGTGGAGGGCTTGCATTTAAGCTATGGAAGAGGTCTCCTGATTCTGAGATCAAAAGGTCAACAGTCAAAGTCATTATAGCTAAAAGAAAATGAGTTTTGCAGAGTGCCCTTTGTTCTAGAGCAAGTTCCTTGACCAAACTTTGTGGATAGCTTGCACTAAGGGTAATAAAGAAACCTATAGATTCTGGGATCTAGAGGTCAGAGGTCACAGCCATGGTAAGTCTAATAAGAAAATAGTGGTTTCTGCAAAGTAACGTCAATGCAAGACCACATAGCTTGACCACAAAGGTCCAGATCATTGAGACCTGTTTGTCAATAACCTCCCGAGTCAACCATGCCCAACTAGTAACTACATAGAGAACTATTAAACACGCTGCGGGCGTAAAATGTGCCGTTGACGGTACTTTTGTTACATAATTTTCTTTATATGCGTTATGCACTTATGGTGAAAAAGGCCAGAATCAACATCTAAACGCTTCATTCTGTATACAATACTTGACAATTTATTTTCCTTTCCATGCCGGACTAATTCTGCATGTAATATATAGAATGGAGTACTTTTTTTTCTCTCGTGAAATTGTTATTTTTCAAAGAAATTCATTATTACATTTTCTATTAGGTCCAGATTTTAATATCGTAGATTTCACTCTCATATTTTTAGTATTTTTATAATGATTTGGTGAAATAATGTTAATTACAGATTTATAGGCAAATCGAATTCTCTTAAAGAAACAATTAAGGTTTGGGAACTCGCGCTATACAAAAACTTAGTACCAAACCCCACCCTCACCTCCACCCTCGTTTCAAAACGATCATACAAAGCAACAAAGAAAAACAAACTAGAACAAAAATAAGTATTTTATTCAATGGTATACGATGACATGTATGAATAACCCGGTAACGTCATGAGTCTGATCACCACGGGGAAAGTTGTTTATACTTTCTTAATGTTTTTTCTTAAAAAGAAAGTGGATTTGATAACAATAGGATTCATCATATCATGTCATTCATATATAAATTCCCCTATTAAATATTAGTACAGGAATAAGGCACACGTTCCAAACAACACTTCGATCTCTTTATTTAAAAAAGATAACAAACAAACGTTTGGAGTGCATTTATCGGAGGTTCTTTATAGTTTCTTGAAAGGGTCCCTTGCGAATAATTTCACCAAATTATATAGAGAACGAGTAAATTGGGTTCAAGAAAATTAACTTCTCTCTGTGTTACACACAAGATGATGATGATGGTGGTGGTGGTGACCACCACCACCACCACCACCATCATCTTGTGTGCAACTTCCAGGTTTTCCTCAGTTTGAATCAGTTCCGGTTAATATCCTGACAGCAGTTGTGACTGGATGAACAACATGCTACAGGCAGCAATTGTTTCACAAATACCAACACGGACAGAACTTCTCGGAATATAGATGCAGGCACTGGTGCTTAGTGTTTCTATCCAGACGGACGGCAAACATCAGTTACTGTTTAATAATATTGACGTAAAATAATGACCCGGAGAAAGCTGAATTGCACAACCACTGTAATGCGAAGTAAATGGACTGACCAGAAAGCAATTTCTTTTTTCCATCCGCTACGTGTGTAAATGTGTGCATGCGCGCTAGGATTTATATAAGAGTGTAAAGACTTGGATGCATACTTGCTAATGCTTTCATTCTGTAGCTTGCATATGCAGTACCCCATGCCATCTATGTCTTATCTAAAATGATTCATGTATCCAAGATAAATAACAAGAAAGCCAGGATCTACATGTCGAGTTCGTGCTAAAAGCAGTTCTTTAAACCTTGTGGCCTTGACTTTAAGTCCAAGGGGTTAGGGAGCGTGATCAGAATTAACGTATCGCCGTATGCCACGCAAACCTTATAACGTGCTGATATTTGGTAAAGGTGCGAACATCACGTGATTTCCAGGCGCACTGGCAGCTTATCGGACATTCTGGCCTAATGTCCGCAACCTATCTGACTGCCACTATATATCATATACAAATCGTCATAACTTCAACATTTTTCAACTACTTTTCATGAAGTTTGCAGTATACACTTTCCAGTAAGGAAAAGGAGAAAATCAACTGGTAACAGACCGTCTGCTGCGCTCGCTCACTACGCAAACAACTGGTAAGAGCTAATGCAACAATGGCTTCTCAGTCAATCAGACGCACCGAATCATATGCAAATATGACAGATTTTAGTTTTGTCTCCTAGATGAATGTATACTCTTATATATGACATTGACATTGTTCAAAGCTATCTCAATCACGAGAGTCACGATATGTACATTAAGCGTAATTTTCCTTTGTTTGTTTCTTTTCAACTAAACTCTCGCATGACTACTCGCCAAGTCTCCTAAGCAGAATGCTGACCACTTTTTGGCCCCTTACCGGTTCTTTGTGTTCTGAGGTATTAAGCGAGAGCAGCAAACGGCCGGATACCAGTTTAGGACATTCGGACTACCTCGGCTATTTCTGAGAAGAAAAAAAAAACATCGAATGTATATCGGCGTAGTAATTTGCAAAAAAATCATTCACTTTTGTTCGCCAGTAATTTCTTCGGAAAAGGAGAAACCGCAATCTATTGGGACCATCTCTGCTATTTCTACGTTTGGATTGACCGTAGGATTGACCGAGAAGTTGCGAATGAAAACTAGTTCGATGCATTCGAAACTTCTCTGTCAATCCTTGTTTCGTAGATAATCTAGGTGGTCCAAATTCCAGCTAATGGCAGCTATTGGTATACATTCATTGTATGTTCCGTAGAATTGACCGAGAAGATGCGAATGAGTATAGGACAAAATCCACTGCCAACGCGTGTATCTGATCCCACGACCTCAGGTTTCAGGAAAGAATATTTAACAACACTAGGCTCTGAGAGATCACTCTTCCAACATCAGAAATTTTTTGATGCAACGCTGACCGTATATGTTGCACAGATTGTGCGTATTTATGCGTTTATAATAAGAGTAAATAAATTACTATTTTCTAAATATTTTCCTCAAACCGAAAGTCCCACACTAATAAATTTATGCAAAACTGACTCTTTAGTATTGCTTGATGCACAAATCCATACAGTAGGGGCCAGAGTAGTAATATATGGCACTTGGGGGCTCTACGGGAATTAAGATTACGCCGTAGGTTTACATTGTGGGACCATATAGGGCTCTACGGGAATTTAACATTACGCCTCCATGTTGAAAAATAGATGTGGATCTGTATGGACGAACATGTGGAATAGTGATCTACTATCCAATATTTAGTGATCTACTATTCATCACCTAGTGATCTACTATCTAACACGCCGTGTATAGTGACCAATACTTAGACATCTAAAATCCAACACCCCGCACTATACCATCAACACGCCATGTGTAGTTACCAATACCTCACATTTACTATCAAACACGCTGTGTATAGTGACCAATGCCCCACATATACTATCCAAAACGCCATATGTAGTGAGTAATACTTAGTCCTCTAATATTCGGCTCCCCACACTATACCATCAACACGCCGTGTGTAGTACCCAATATCCAGTGATCTACTATCCAACATTCCACACTATACCATCAACACGCCGTGTGTAGTGACCAATTTCAAACACTTACTATCCAACACGCCATGTGTAGCGACCAATATCCGCACACTATACCATCAGCACACCGTGTGTAGTGACCTACAACCTAGTGGCTATATTCATATATCAGAGATTGTATTACCTATACCTCAGATTATATTGGCGGTGGCATTAAATTTGCATATATTGTACTGATGTTATAGATAGTTTTGACCAAGGGGACCAACTCATAATAACACTACAATGGATGTGACTAAAAGTAGTACTAAAATTCCAAAAATGTCAAGGACTTTAGCGGAGACTGCAAAAAATCCGGAACATTAGATTAAACTGATCGAGACTAAAATTCCGAAACTGATACTAAGCGGAGACTAAAAAATGTCCGGATTTCTTTTATTTATATATATGACCGAGACCAAAAGGAATAGTAACATTTCTAAACTAATACAGAATTTAGCGCAAATTAAAAAGAAATCCCCCAAAATGTAAAAATTTTAAAAAGGATTGTTACAAATTAAAATTATTGTAAAATGAAAAATTTACAAATTTACATTTTTTGTTTACAAATAAAAAATAAATACCGAACTTAGCGTATACTCAAAATTTTCTGGATAAATTTGAAAATTGCTAAATTGTTCAAAAAATTTTAAATATAACATTTCAAATTTTAATAGCAAAGTTTTACAAATTATAAAAGATATATAAATTTTTTTTTTTACAAATTTTACGCCGTTTTGAATGGCAAACACCCCACAGTTACTAACCAACATAAACTAAAAAAACGAAAACGCGGACATGAAGGAAAACATTTCTTTTAGACAAAATTTCAAAGCTCGCAGAGAGAATGTGAAAGAGCACGTTCAAAAAATTATTTTGCTTTTTTTACAACAAGCCAACACCATTTTATTTCGTCTAAATCAACATTTTTCCTTTTTGATCAGTCCCGGTCACTCAAATATCAAAACAGCAACAAAGAGGGAATATTAGGGCTAGTCCATTCCTCTTCATTTCCAAATACCAAACATTAAACATTAACGTATTTACAAGGTTGATAACGTTGTAGAGTAACACTAGACTTTAAACGATCTAGGACAGTGACATTTTACCATGAATAATCACAAAGTTTCTGTGCTAAAGAAAATAGATAGCCATAATGTTTACAAAACCACCTATCTAGAGAAATCAATTTCAAAGCGAATCATTACGTGTTTTAATGGGAATCTAAGACTGCGTCCATGAAGAAAATACACATAATATTGTCCACACATAATTGAATCTGACCCTTGTAATCTCACATTATTGAATTGAGTAGATACAGCATTTCGTCTCATAAAGTCGATGATATCGTCTTCCAGAGGAGGTAATCCATAAGAATCAAAATATTCTACACTGATGGCTACCCAATGGATTCCTGGGCGATAACTGTCGTCCATGTTGATGACATATTCTTAAACGTCATTAGGTTTGCGACGAGGAATTTCAGCTGTAACACACAACACTGGATTCGAAGAAGCTGTGTACGAACTGTGAGTCAAAATTTAATGAAGTTTGCAGGTATCCGTTCTTCACGGGTAATAAGAAGTCATGAGTTCACACAATACTTTCTTTCTGAAAATATCTGTCAAGTAGGTCGATGAACGGGAAGTTCCAGTACTCTGTTGCAAAAGAGCTTCGATACGTTTCGTTTCCAAAGAAGTCAGTGGAGGTAAGGAATGACCACTCGTTTGTATACCACTCTTTCAAAATCTTATCCTCTGAGATGAAGGTCAATACTTCTTCAAGATGCTCTTCCAACATTTCTTTTATATTCATCACCAAACAATTCAATTCTCGTGTTTTTTCTGACTAGAATGATCGATTTGACAACCATAACAATGTTCTCTGGTTAGAATGTGTAATTCTTTCAGCCAAGTGACGAGCAAAACAGGAGGCTAAGTGTTGTTCTTGTTCAGGCCATCTTGACATCATGACTATATTTGTTTCTTCTCTTTCTTCTTCACTTGTGGTCTCTGACTGCTGCTGTTCTGAATAGAAAACATCCTCTTTGCCTATCTCCATAGCTCGTATTCAATCTGTTTTTAATAGTCTAGGATCACTTCTACCAAACTGTTGATTATTATTGAATTCAACATACAAGATCACGTTCACTGTGTTCACCAAAGCCAATGCAAACTTAAGTTTCACATATAGTTTGGCCTAATTTTACTGGGTGAAAATGCCCCTTGGTCAGGAGTGAAGTCAAAGCCCCACAAATCATATCCTCCTGCATAATCGTCGTACGAATGCCGTGGCTACTGTTGGTTCGTAATTGTCCTGTAGCTTCCAACAGAGTCAATCAAGATATCAAGTACTTGTTCTGGGCAAATTTAGGTTGAAAGTGTTTGACACACAACGTCTGGCCTTCTCGGGTGAGTTCTAACTTGGACACTTTGAAATGTTGGAACTCGAAAGATTTTGATCGATTGAAGACTGCATTGCTGACGATGCCAATGAGCAAGCGCTTTGCCAGTTGGCCTTGGAAAACACGATCTTCGATCTTGGATCGGAGTCCAGAGACAATGGTGAATGTTTTTGACTTCCACTCGTTGCAGAGGCTTGGCTGTCGCTCTGCTTAGAATTTGACTGATGTCTTTTCCCACTTAAGGTAAGACTTCCACATGTCAGACGTAACGTCTGACTTCTTCGATGTTCGTGTTGTAATCGTTAACATTAGCCATCAGATGGAACACGGTACTACTTCAATTCAATCTCAGACGTACGTCCATATCCTTCAACGAATATTTGTCTTGCAACCACACGTCCAAGTGTAAACTATCCATCATTTTTAAACTACGTGTTTCTTTGATTATCTTTTGGCTGTCGTTAAATCCTACATTGTGAGGAGCGTCATCTGCATTTAACATTGTGTCGTTGAACTTG
Source organism: Margaritifera margaritifera (assembly GCA_029931535.1). NCBI lineage: Eukaryota > Metazoa > Mollusca > Bivalvia > Unionida > Margaritiferidae > Margaritifera > Margaritifera margaritifera. The sequence continues at coordinate 2,017,911 of JAQPZY010001594.1, forward strand.
TCAAAAGTGTCAGACCACCAAGGTATCCAGATGTGTGTTCTTGGCTTCTTTTTCGTACGTCAAGAGATTTTCGAGGTAAGCTCGGTGAGAGTAAGTGTCCGTACGTCAAGAGATTTTCGAGGTAAGCTCGGTAAGGGTAAGTGTCCATGTTGGTACTGACGGCTTTGTTGTTCAAGTACAAATCCTCTTAGCTGAACATTGAATGCATGCACTTGTTGACGCTAGCTACTCTGTCATCGACCCCTGGATTGGTGCTGTCCATTTTGAGAACTTTGACTTTCAGATACAAGTAATCTGTTATTCAGATCGATGAAATCTTTGGTTTGTCCTTTGATTACAAATTTGGATGGAGCTGAAGTAGTCAAAGACGACACAGGATAAAATTCTACCCACTGGGATTCTTGCATCGTCATCATCGTCGGTGGCATGGCAAATAGATCGAGTTCTGACTTGGAACATTCACAAAAATTGTTTTCGTTAGCAATCAAAACATCCCGTTCGCTGACTTCTGTTCTTATTCTTTTTCTGGGCAGCTGCGTGCTTATCAGGCCTGAAAAGGTTTCGACTTCTCTTTCTGCCTCGTCCTTGCTGTGGCTTAGATGAATTAATGCCTTCGCGTGGAGTGTGAAGTGAATTTCTAGGGTGTCTTAGCGACCCAGGAGTTCTTTTCCTGTTTTAATCATCACATTTTTTCTGCTTCCATGAAAGCTTGTTTGGCAGTTTGTTGATCGATGAATACGTTTCCTTTCGTCAAAGTTGCTTCTTTGAAAGCATGCAATTCTCGAGTGACAATAGGTTTCAAGATGGGTACTACCGTACGAAAAGCTAATTATACCGTATCTCCAAAACTATGCCCTCGTTGTCGAGCTACTCCTCAGTACACAGGGTACATCTGTTACATTTCGCTGGAGAATCGTTTTCACCGTGACTTTTCCTTTCGAGAATACAATATTTTGTCGAAGGTCTCCTTTGATACTAATATTGACACTGTCAAAATACGATATCCTGACAGGAAGATATTGAGGATATACAAATTCTTGATGAATGTGAATACGTGTTTCCTCCTTCATCTTAAGCAGCTATAGCATAATCCACTTTTATTGCCCAGATCGAGTAAATAATAATATAAATTGTGAAACTTATAGATGGAATGAATAGAGATCTGAGCAGATATATAGAACAGACTAAAACGAGCCCCCTTATATGAAATATAACAATTTAATCAATTACATAAACAACTGTGATAATACATTACAGTAGGAGGATACACTTCTTTTTGAAATAAATCATTCACCGAATTTTAAACACAAATATACTTATATAAATAGCCGATCTGTTTAAATGATAGAATTAATTCATCATAGAATCGAGTGAACAATCGAAGTCATTGCCTTGTACAACTTCATAACCTGCTTATCTCCTGTTCACTCCAGCTTCACCGTGCTGTTCAATTTGTTCTTTCGCTTTCTTCTCACTCTGACTATCTTGCCTCTGTCGGCCCTCAAACTTTGTGTGGGTTGGTGGATACGTAGGTATGTAGATACGTAGGTACGTGGATACGTCAGTGGATTACGTCAGTGGAGCTATTTCCCCTTGTGATTTCAAGCCTTGCTCGCTTCTACCGCCAGAATTGTGTCCGTCAACTTTCCAGACATCCGATCCCTTGGATAATTATTTTACGAGATAATTTCTTGCAAATTCAATCTCGGAGTCCCTTATAATCTCACGGAAAAAACGTAGACTGGCTACATTTTGCGATGTGGCATATTAAAACTATGAAATTTCGTGTGGGAAACACGCCTCTTATTTAGCGTAGCCAATCAGGATTAAATATATCTACCGCCTTTTATAAATAGGCGTCAAAATTTGCGGTCATCCTGACCCTCTAGATTTCCAAATAACTGATTCTGGACAATCTCAACTCTGACATTTTCGATACAAAGATTGAGTTAACCTTTTCCCTTCCAGTTTCTCTGACTGTTAAATAAACGAATGCTTAATTAAAAATCGGTTCCTCTCACAACACAGACCTTAAAATCCTTGCAGCATAGCGATTCAATACGCACCCTGTCCTCATAAATCTAATTAATTGTTCTCTATCCAAGTTAATGTTCTCTTTATAGATCGACAGAAATTTGCACCCTTACACGCTCGTTGTTGTAGATGTCTTTTGACTACAGTGCTATAATCTTGTTTCCACCCAGAATAGCAAACAAACTGGGAGACAATCTGATAGACAGCGATTTGACGTCAGAAAAATTCAATTTTTAGACCATGAGCACTTGTATGGTAATCGATCAGTACACTTTGGCGAGCTTTATCCAGCGCTATGCGAAACTGATCGATGAAGATAGCAGAAATAGTTTCGACGAGATGTTGAGCATTGAAATAAAATCCTGAAGGAATTCGCATGGAATAGATATTTAATTGGGGATTCGCTGGCGATGGTGTTTTTGGATTCGCAAATGAGAGGATCATTTTTGTCCAGGTGTTTCTGAACTTGTTCGATGAGGATTTCAATGAGGAAAGTGGTTTCATCTCCAACCATATTCTTGACTTGAGTGGGATGAATGATTTCTATCAAAGCCAATTCCCAGTTAGCTTCATTATCCAATTGTATGGAATAAGGTAATTTGGCCGTGAAAAAAACATAATGTGTTGGTGGGGAAATTCATCCATAAAACGTCACTAGGTAATGTTAAATAAACTTGATTATTCATAGTTCGATGGTTCTGGTCTCCGAGGAGTCTCCCAATGTCAACAAATGATTTTCCAAGGGTTTCGGAGAGGGATGCGGTGATTGGAAGAGGAGTGGTGACTGTCGTTGGCGCGGCTACCGTTGTTGTTGCTGCTGTCGGTATATTTCAAGGAAAGACTGGGAAGAAGATAACCATTACAACTGCTGAGTAAAACAATCCACAGTCATTTATCTTCTTATTGCAAAGTAAAATTTCTAATAACTGCTCCTATGACGCAATGCACCACAAATATACGGCAGAAAAAGACGATTTTATTTTTAGGGACAAGTTCTCCACACCCACCCACAGAGGATGTGTTTGTAGTTCTTGGTGAGAAGGAGATGCAGCTGTGTTTAACGGCATGGTCGTGACTTCCACTTCCTTTTATAGTCAATGACTTGTGAAGCGGCAATCCAAGAACTTAAACTGGGTGGGTATCGTTTACAACGAACTTTTATTTTTTAAAGTCGAGGTTTTTCCCACTTTACGGTTCCTTTGATCGAGAATGCTTTCGATATCGTACACGTCGTTTTCTTTCTTGGGCACTCGTTGCAACTCAGGCAAGTAAAATGTTCCTTTTAACAACTCCCGTTTCATATTTTCCAGTTTATAGACAGGAAGATCACGTCCACGTACGTGTCCTGTGACACGAAACAATTCTGTCGTCCAGTTGGTTAAATAAACTTTGTCAAAAGTGCGTCTTGCTTTTCCAATGCGAACCCAATCTCCGGTGTTTAACACTTCTTTTTTATGGTCTTTTATGTTCCAAACAATCGATCAAACACAATCACTTCGTTCTGAAGTGTTACTTCTTTTTGGAGCACATCTGATGCTACGATGGTATGATTCATTTTTAGCTTTGAGGAGACGTAGTAACATGTCGATGAATTCGAGAGTATATTGGTGGGTAAAATATTTCCACATACGATCTTTTAAAGTTCTCTGAAAACGTTTTACGACACTGGCTTTCGTTTCAGAATTTTCATTGGTGAAAAAATGAATGTGTCTTTTTTCCATTCGTTTTGAAAAGCTTGGGTAAGAAATTCGGTGCCTTTGTCTGTTTGGTATCGTAGAGGACGTCGTCCATTTTGTTTCAAGACAAGTTTTAAAGCTGGCACTAACTCTGAACTTGTCCTATAAGTCAATGAACTACCCAATCTGATTTTGAAAAAACATCGATGACACAAAACAAATATTTGTAATCTCAATGATACAACGCAAATCAGAGACATCCGCTAAATCTTCTTGCCATTGATGAACTATTCAAGCTACTTTGGTTTCACTTCTGGAAAATTTTCGTCTAATGGTTTTGTGTAACATGTACGTTAATTGTTCTTGTAACCATTGTCGTACATTTTGCAGGGGTAAACTATTGAGTTCGATTCATCAATGGTTGTAATTCTTGTTGTAAATGTGACATCTCGGTGACATTAAGATTTGGAGGTAAATGTGGTGTCCGTTGTTCGTACCAACGATGAAGTTCCATCCATCGTTTGTAAGGAACTAAAGTTAGTTTTTGTCCTTCCATAAGATCCAAGTGTATAAAGTAATGTCTTTCTAGAAAAGTGCGTCCTTTTGATCTTCTTTTCATCATCTCATCACTCCTCCTAAGAGGCCCAGCAATGGATCCTAACAAAGAAGCTGCCACTTTAACAGCGGTCCTATCAGCATGGATAGAAATCCTCCTCGCTGACCGAGCATTTTGTTTTTCTTTTTTTGACTGATTGGCATTGTCTTTTTCATCATTTGGCGAAAAACCTGACGATGTCGTATTATTCGCTGTTTCTGAACTTGGGTCAAAGACACCGTTCCTTTCAAAACGTTCAAAAAACATTCACACAGGGTATCGATGATTTCTTTAGGTGTGTTTTGAATCATTTGTTTTCGCATCCTAGCACTGGATTTAGTCAGGACTGACAAAACATCCCAATGTTTAGCTAACGAGGATGGAGTCCCTTGTTTCCTTTTTTGGAAGAAGGTCTTTATGGACGTTAACGACGATAGTGTGAACTTTGTGACATCTTTGTTTCAGGGGGAAAAAACTGAAATGAATCTTATCCAACACTTCTTCATTTTTTAGACTGGAATTCGTCTCCACTGATTGTCAGGACGTCATATCAACTTGACATTAGGTACTACTGGTGTTCTCAGTGGACTAAATCGTCCCAATTCTTGTTTGGACAAATCCAGTAAACTTTGTAACACACCTTTTCTGTCATGTACTTTTTTCTTAGGAGATGCCACTTTTATGGCAGCAGCAGCAGCTAGAACAATATAAGAAGAAGAAGACGTAGAGGAAGTAGACGTTTCTTCAGTAATGCGTTTCCATTTGTTCTTCAAATTGGGAATCTCTGATCTTAAATCAGGTTTGGCAGGCATCATCATTAACGGAGGAGAAGTAGATGGAGACACCGTCACCGATCGAGGTTTTCGTAAGGATGTGCGCATTTTAGCAGCAGTACCTCTCTTTCCTGAAGGATACGTTTCCTTTTGGGTTTGCTTCTTCTTCTTAGATTGTGAACTTGCTTCACCTCTCTTCTTTTTGGTCTGTCTTTAAGGTTGTTTGATTCTATTAGCTTCGGCATTAGGATCCCATCTTAATAGTGAACAAAAAATGACAACTCATAAAGAGCCACTTCCACCTGGTTTCAAAATGATTTGTTTTTAGGTTTGTGTATCGATTCTTTGATCAACCAGTTGTGACAAAGCTCCTTTATGATTTTCAAAAATACATTCCGTTTGATGTGGTATGTGAGTGATGTCTTGTAGTAATTGACGTGCTGTCAAACTAAAACATTTTGACACTTCTTTGAGACTAACTTCTAACAAATGTAAACATACTTGTGCATTTTGTTTCCGCGACTGATGGAATACAGTGCACGAATCAATTTGACAGGAGGATGAGGCTGGAAGGATGTCATGTTGAATACCTTTAGAAAGAAAAGAAGTGAATGATGCTTTTATATTTTATTTTTTATTTTAGTTTTTGTTATATTTGTTTCGTTTAGACAGACGAAAACGATGAAGGTGACCAATTGTGAAAAATATTTCTACGAAATTTCAAATAATCTGGGGTGGTATAATTTAAATCCATGAGTAAATAGGTATGTGGCGATTTAGTGGCATCGTCATGAGTATAATTTAGCCAAGGTATTCCAAACTGTTTGGCCAATACCTGAACTTGAGATTTGCCTCTTGGACTTTTAAACAACACCACATAATGTCCATTGAGACTGATGGTGCGATGCGCATTACTTTGTTGAAATAATTTTGAGCTACATTTATGTCCTTTTCGTGTAAGCCAAAGTTTAATTTCTTCTTCGTCTTCTCCTAACATGTCATCGAAAATGACAAGACATGTTTGGTTAAAGTCAGACATGATCACACAAGTAGTCTTGTCTCTTACTTCTTTCAAAAATATTTGGCATCCCACAAAATTTGGTCTAGTATTCCAATACTGTATATTAAAGTCGTGGCCTCCAAACTCTTGCAAGATGTGGGTACTAGTTGAACAATATCTGACCATTTGAACAATTTCAAATTAATCAACCTTATAATAGCATGCAGATACCAATGGTTAATGTCGTAGATGATGCTGTTGTTCTTTGCGTTTCACTTGAATCTTTAAAAACTCTGTAAATGCGTTCTCGCAGCTCAGGGGGGGGGGGGGAGATTATGAATGTACTGATCTAAACTGTCCATTTGCAAAAATGTGATTCTGTGCCACGCTGATGGCCGAAGTCGTAGCATCAACAGCCTTATATCCACGTAGAGGTTTGTGTCTGTCATAGTCATTCCCAATAATCAGTCTTCTTATACCATGGAAATAGCAGAAATCGAGAAATGATTTTGAGTTTGCGTTTCACTTGAATCTTCACATACTCTCTGTAAATGCGGTCTCGCAGATCCAAAAGTAAACTACGAATCCTCTCCAATTCTAAAGTATCCAACACGTGAATCATATTTTGGACCGACAAAGGAAGGTAGCGACGGTACGGAGACCATCTGGAATGTTCATGGAAAGCTGTATTTTTATAATTTCATTAGTGAAGTTTCACACCACAACTGAAAAAGTGTACTTTGTCCCCTTGTCCTAAGTCGACAAGTCCTGCTCTCTAAAGATTTGAAACTATGTTCTTCCAGATATTTAGGCCATTTCCCTTTGAACGTCTGGAATCAACTTTAAAACTTACAAACGGGAAAGGTGTATTCTTCTTTGCTTTGTAATTCTTGACAAAGTTGTTGTGGTATCCAACGTGGTTTGTAAGTGCATGTATGACATCCATAGATGGGCACACGAACGACATTGCTCTAGCTAGTAGAGTGGCAAGGTCGTGCTGCATCGCTCATGTCTCAGGGTACGGCACCACTCTGGTCGCAGGGTACAGCATCGCAGTTCATTGAACTTGGAGTCAGCAGTGGGTTCATCACACTGTTGTGTCGAATTCATCATTCTCAGTGGAAGTCTATGATCACAATGACCTTTCTTTTGCTTATTTTTTTCTTTTTATACTGAAGAAAAGTACCCGTAAAGTAACGTTTTGTGATTGGGAAGTCGCGCTTGTTTATAGTAGACGATCTGATATACTTTTTTCCAAGGGTTGACTGACGATTTCATGATTTGACAATCGTACAATTTTGTGAGGATCCACCGTTTTCACGCGAAAGTCTTGATCTTGACGTGACATAAGGTTTTTTGTAAAACAGTCAAGTTGACCACGTGACTGGAACAATAGTTTAGTGTCAGTCCTTTCATTTTGCGTTTGGCATGAAGTTGTTTATTTATTTATTTTATTTTTTTTCGTCTCGGTACTGGTAGCCATAAGCTTTAAGTCCACCACTGGCAAAACACAAAATAGTGTCTTCGGGATGTTCATCGTTCTAAGCTCCTAAAACTTCATATAGGATGTGTGGGTGATCGATGTACATGCAACTATTGGTGTCAAAGTAAAGGTTCCAATACAGCGTACAATTTTAAACTGCCATTGGCTATCACATAAAATGCAATGATGACATTACCAAACACATCGGATAGTTGTTAATCTGAACGATACTTCGTTTGATACCGGTATACTGACACCCGATAAAAGTTTGCGTTTTCTGCTGCCTCTTGGAGGTGAAACGTGTCATATGAAGGTTGGCTTTTCCATCGGTCATGTCAAACTTTTCATTGGATTGTTGGGCATAATGAATTTTGTCCAAGATTTTGGAAGAAGTTGATTCTGCAGCTGTACTAAACTCGATCAAAACAGGAGACTTCAGACTGTTGTGAGTGATGGATAGTCTCAAACGATCGTGATCTTGAGCTTGGTTTTTTTCCTCTCAATTCGTCTAACATTGACTCAAATAAGTCTGATATGAAGACCGCTGCTTTCTCTGCTGGATCTTGACTCAAAATTTGACTGTGTAAGCCATAGTTCTAAATTTTCTGGAAGTTACTTTTTGGGTAGATGGAATGTGAAAATAATCTTCAGAGGCTACAGAACGACTTTCTTTCTTGGCCAATCTTGACTCCCTAGGTCTTGAGGAGGATGGTATTGGATAATGATCAATCATGTTATCTTAAAATCGCGCGGGTGAACTTCTGCCAACGCATCTTGGAGAGTGTTGGGTGACACAGAACGTCGTCGTTGGGTGGCTTCTGGTTTCTCTACACAAATGTGTAATTGTTTCATGACAGTAGATGATTCAAATTCAATTTGACTGCACAATCTCTCCCTATATAGAGAGCATCTCTCTACCTAAGAGAAAACACTCATTCAGTTTCAATCTGTGAAGATGGAAGAGCCACAACAGATCACACTTCTCGTCAGAGATTTATCGAGAGTCATCCGAAAACGTACTTCAAACAAGACTTCTGACTGCTTCTCTCGAGATAAAAGTCAAGATACTTACTATGTCTGTCAGGAAAAAAGGACACTGGACTCCATGGTATCCACAACGTCAAAGAAATGGAACAGCTAAGACAGGAGAAAAGAGAGACAAGAAAAAAAACTTTGATTTTCAGTGTCCCAAGAAAAAAGAGAACAAGAAGGATCGTTCAGAAGCAAAAACAAAACAAGAACCTATTCCAGTAAAGAAATTCAAAAAGGCAAGACAAGCAGAAGAAACAGCAGAAGAACCCATGTCAGTGAAGAAATAAAATAAAAAAAATAATAATAAAATAAAGACATTGAGAATGAAGAAGAAAATGGACTCTTGTGATGTGCTTTGAAATTTCATTGTGATTTTTATTCAGGAGTGTTACGCACCCCTCGTTACAGGTTTACGATTTGGTTGGTTATAGTTATCTAGAGGATGATCGACCTCGGTGTTATTGCCCGGATCGAGTAAATAATAAAATAAATTATGAAATTTATAGATGGAATAAATAGAGATCTGAGCAGAGATATAGAACAGAATAACACGAGCCCCCGTACATGAAATATAACAATTAAATCAATTACATAAAGCAAATTGAGATAATACATAACATTAGAAAGATACACTTCTTTGAAATCATTTACCGAATTTCAACACAAACATAATTATGTAATTAGCCGATCTGTTTAAAACGATAGACTTAGTTCATCATAGAATCGAGTGAACAATCGAAGCAATTGCCCAGCATGCCTGCATAACCTTGTTATTGCTGGTCCCTCCAAATTCAATGTTGCTGTCCGGTCAAGGTTGATGTTCTCCCTTTTTTTCTTCTTTTCTTCTCACTCTCTCTTATCTAGCCTCTTTCGGTCCTCAAACTTTGTGTGGGTAGGTAGGTAGGTGGGTAGGTAGGTAGGTAGGTGGATAGATAGGTGGGTAGGTAGGTAGGCAGGTAGGTGGAGCTATTTTCCCCTTGTGCTTTCAAGACTCGCTCGCTTCTACCGCCAGAATCGTGTCCCTCAACTTCCAGACACCTGTCCCTTGAACAATTGTTTATACGCTATTTAAATAACTGATTCTGGAAAATCTCAAAAGATAAAACAACTTTACAGACAATCTCTGCATACTCTAAACTTTGACATTTCCGATACCTAGACCAAAGTTAACCTTCTAGTTCCAATCTGTCTGACAGTTAAATAAACGAATGCTTATTTAAGAATCAATTTCGCCCCCAACAGGGACATTAAAACCGTCGCAGTCTAGCGATTTAATACGGTATCTTTCTTCATAATCTAATTAATTGTTTTCTGCCAAATTAAATGTGCTCTACCGAAATCATCGACAGAAATTTGCACCCTTACAACGAGAATATACCAAAACACGAAAGTGTATCTTTGTCTTAGTTTGTTCTTTTAGTATGGATAAGATACTCAAACACACTTACACGAACAAAAAAAATGGCGTGTTGGAAAGTAAGTGTGGGGTGTTGGATAGTAGATAACTGGGTGTTGGTCACTCTACTCATTTTGTTGGTTAGTAAGTGTGGGGTGTTGGTCACTCTTAATGGCGTTAAATTTGTTAAACTTTAATACAATCTTTCACAATTTGTAAAAAAAAAATATTAAAATTTGAAATTGTTCATTTATAAATTTTTTTTAAAATTTCAATTTTTTTAAATTTGTCTGGAGGTTTTTTAGTCTTCGGTAAATTCGGTATAATTTGTTTAATTATCTTTTGTAAAATATGTAAATTTGTTCATTTTTAACTTTAAACTTTTTTTATAATTTGTAAAAATTCCTTTTACAATTTTTACATTTTGGGAATTTCGTTTTAATCTCCGTTAAATTCCGTATTAGTTTAGAAATTTAAGTATTACTTTTAGTCTCGGACATATTTTAAAATTTTTCCGAACCTTTTCAGTCTGCTGAAGTCCGTAAGAGTTTATGAATTTTAGTACTAATTTTAGTCTAAGTCAAACTTTTTACATTCCTTCATGATTTTTTTCAGTCCCTGCTAAAGTCCGTGACAGTTTCGGAATTTCAGTGCTACTTTTAGTCTCGGCCATTTTATTATATTGTTTCAGACCTTTTCAGTCTCCATTAAAGTACATGATAGTTTGGTAATTTTGGTACTACTACTGATTTAATATAATTACTTTTGGAACTAATATCATCATTTATATTATTTAGCCATACATATCTTCCTATCTTTTGAAGAATTGTCTTTATATGCGTTACCCACTTATGGTCAAAAAGGCCAGAATCAACATCTAAGAGGATCATTCTATACCATACTTGACAATTTATTTTCCTTTCAATTGATGAGTGATAGCCAAAATTTAAACATACGCATATTTATAGTGAAGTGTGATGTATGCGGGCCTCATTCTGCGTGTAGGTATCGGACCACTAATTATTTTACAGCCAGGGAACCAGTCTACTGGTGGAGGAATAAAAAGTAGAGTACTAAATCCTCTGCGATGCGCCCATTGGGCAATAAATGGGTTCAGTTTGTTCCATTATTAAATTCACAAACTTCAATCTACGTGCTATAGCTGGAAAAAAAATATTTACTTTTATTTTGATATCCTGTATTTAATTTCCTATTGACAACACAGCATATGTACTCTTGGTGCGAGGCTATGTTATTAGGTACAGACCAGGGAGTCCCCCTATATAGCACCACGAGACTCAAAAATATGCTGCGAGGCACCTGCTTTTTTTGGCTGACAAAATTTTCTCTGACTTTAATGAATGGAACCATGTGTGGTTTGTATGCCAAGCTAATGAATTTTTTTTTTTTTTTTTTAAATATATTAACATTAAGTTCTATGGGAAATGAATTAGTGGTCCGATTCCTGTAATATATAGACTGGAGTAATTTTTCGTAAATTTTTTATTTTCCTTAGAAATTAGTTATGGAATTTTCCTATTAGATCCAGATTTCACTCCAATAGGTAAATATTGGTATAATGGTATGGTCAGAAAATTTTAACCGCAGATCTAAAGGCAACTCGAAGTTCCTTTTTCTCTTCAATAATAGCTTAAGAGCCTTACGGACCTCATCAATACCATGATTCCTTTTCTTGAAAAGGCTTCTGGGTTTTAAGAAGAAAACGGATATATATTTTTAACGATCAACTATTTATAAATTATAACCATCCAAAATTGTAACTGCTTGACGTATCTTGCTCAAAGCCCATTATTTTTGTTTTACTGTAATTGATATTTAATTCCCAATCCTAGCAGTATTGTATAAAACATTTTAAACTCTCTTAAAGTTTTATTTCGTTATCAGGTTGTATGACAGCATCATCTGCATACAGAAGAATTAAAATCTCGAGTCACATGGTTACATCATCATGTGAAAAATGAATTGTCAAATTTGACGAACTTGGATAAAGCAACAAACACGATTGTAGTGTTACATTTCACACTGAAAGTGATTAAAGTACGATGCCGAAATAGATGTAGTTGATACATTAATTTTCAACTTACTAAATTAGATAATATTAATTTGATGCGTATTGATTCTAAACTTCTAAACTTACTAAATTAGGCGCATGCCCTGCTACAAATTTAATATCAAATCAAATTTTTAAAAATCGATTCCAGTGATAAGTGTTGTGAGAGTATTTCTGGCCGAATTCCAAAAGAAACTCCCGTCTGTCGATTGATGACGTCTTTCCATCTTTCTGGAGTCAATATTTTCATGAAAGTTTGGGTTTAGCCCAGTTTTTCAGACACTAGTGCGTGCAGTCACTTGGTTTGATATACAGATGTTACGTGAAGTAATACGCCATTCAGACAAAATTAAGTCATTATGATCTATATTTCACACTGTAATGACGTTCAATAAATCTGGTAAGCGTTTGCGTTTAGCTATGTTTCTCAGACTCTAATGCCTGCAGAGTAATGTAACTTTATATGTAGATGCCTCATGATGACCACATAACTTTTCAGAGCAAATAATGTTTTGTAACCCAGCCCATAGCGTTTCCAGTGGTTTTCTTGTTTATAGAGTGTTCTTACACAATTTACTTAAGAATCAGTTAGGACTTGTTTTAAAATAAAATGAATTACCAGCTTGCAATAACATTTGTAAATTCCATTTGCAACAGTGCTGTCGAGAGAAAATTTGAAAAAAGAAGGCTTGCACATGTTTGCTCCTTCACTGTTATTTATCGCGTTACTTCCAAAACATCCATTACAAAAGCGCCATCTTCCCAGATTCGGAGGATTTGAAAGTCAAAAGGTCTGGGGCCATGACTGTAAAATAATAGCCAGAAAAGAACAAATGCTCTACATCTCTGATAAATGCTTTTCGTCGCATAAGGAATGTGAGTTCTATCCACGCAAGATGAACAAGATAAGAGAGTTATTACCTAGGTTAAAGAGATGACCTGTTATGTATGTCTTACTTCAGCTGCGTATGAAGAACTACTACATATTTCCTGGACCCCAGGTGTTTACTGCAAAATAATTTGTTAAGAGAAGAATACCATAACTGTCCGTGTATAACTCGCAACCAACGGCGAACATCATAGACCCAGATCTGCCCACGGGTAATGTTCTGGCAAAAAGAGTAGATTTTGACAAGAGCCCGCAGATATGAATCTAGGCTACTAGCAACTGGGAATGCGTAGGACACGGGTAAACACGGTACCGTTGTCTCAGATGCTTGGTCAGGCCGTGACTAATGATCAAGGTTCAAAGAGTTTATGTCCTGTGGTGACACAAAAAATAACATTTTACAGAGGATGTAAAGAACACGTGATTACAATCGTACTGGTGTTGGGAAGACTGCAATGAAAGAAACCCATGTATTAATAGTATTTGATTGATGTACAACAGTGGTCAAGTAAATAAATAAATAGGTCAGCGGTTATAAATCAAAGGGAGTATTCCACAAATACGTAGAAATATCACAAAAGGAAAAATATTTCGTTTCTTCAGTGCAGCAGTAAATAAGAGAGTTATTTTGTTATCGTCGCGCTTCTCTCCAAAGAGCGGATAAATCATATAAACAGTATCTGGTTACGGAGATGAGAGACACACTGCAAATGAACAGTACCCATAAAAGTGTATTGCTAAATTTTATCCGGGGTGTCTTCATCACACTCAGTAAAAAGTCAGAGGTTCATAGCATACTTTGGTATAATTCACTAAAAGAAGACCGTACATTAATTGTTACATCATGTATAAATAAGCAGATGACAACTATAATGACAGTAGACTTGTTATCGTTCTTACTGGCAACTTATCCATTAAAATAACATCCTTTCACTCTACCAGGCATAGTTTCCCTAACACCAATTTTCTTCTATTTCTCTACGAGCCGCGACTCGCGTTCCTGCAGCTTACCTCGTTTGAATAGGTAAGAGAGATCAGAAGCTGAAGGGACTGGCAGCCAGTCTATAGTGACAGTGGCGAGGACGTAGTCACTTCTGTTGCCACCAAATACTACCAAAGAACTGAGGCATGATTTGACGTTTAGAACTGAGTTAGTAAATAGTTTGCTTTTCTTCAATCTGCTTGTGTAATGACATCACAAGTAGGATTTCTATAGTCATGTCTTTGTTAGGCTGTTGTTGTTTTTGTTGCTGATAATGCTGACGAGGCGGAGGAGGAGGAGGAGGAGGAGGAAGGGGTAAGGTAATGGTGGTGATTACGATAACCACGTTAATGCCTATCATTCATTTTTCAAAAGAGACCTTCTATGAAGACCCAGTGATTGGAAATTCTTCTCCAGATCAATTATTTATTTATCTGCAAATGAACATTATATAACTCGATACAATTAAATGTGTTGTTAAAAAATGTTTTTACGTATTGTAAACAACATTAATACACTCCAGCATATGAATAAAATTGTATAAGCATTGGCCTAATGTTCCTTGTCTGTTAGTTTTTTATTTCTTTTCTTCCTTTCTTTCGTTCTCTTTTTTTAATAGGCACAGGTGAGGTTGTTTTGGTTAATGGAACATTGAAGTTAGCCGCTCCACAGTTCATTAAGAACTCATTCTCATTAAGTGAATTAGGTAGGGGAGGTTTACAATAAACAAGACACCGTCTTGTTTTCAATCATCCACCTCGGAGATAGAAGAACGTGCCGTTAATGAATGGTCAGCCGAACGTACCTCCCACATTGTGAAGAATGACCAGTATCGTTCGTTATCAGAGATCAAAGGGCCACTATCATAATTAGTGCTCATCTAAGGCACGTGCTGGGATATGTTCAAAGAAAAACATGTTGATACCGCCAGGTGCCGAAGTGGGTTTAGAATTTATGTTTACTTTTGAACCATCCCGTCATTCTATGGGTGCATTCACAATTAGGGTACACAATTAGTTCAGTCAAAGAGAGAAAGTGATCTTAAACTCGCCATTATATCACGCCGGTTTGTTTCCTTCTGATAATGGTCCATATAGTTTTCAAATTTGTCCTTTGAATTTGGTGCAAAGTTTCGGAATCTGAGTTATATACCTTCACGAATGGAAATGGATCAGAAAGTCAATATTAAAAACAGAAATACACGATGGCATGTTGACAGGAAAGAAAGAAAGAACGAGATGGGAAACAATAATATACTGAATGTGGGCGAATTATCGTCAATACAAATGCAAGTGAGACACAAACATATAACATAAAAAGATGATATCTATTTTATTCACTATATATTATACGAAATGGGAAACTGTTTACCCTAATTATACAGATCAATTATGCTTACCATCCACACATTTTCAATATATATTGACGTCCTTTGATGTTTAATGTAACAGATAACCGAAGCTACATTTACATCTTCTGACGGATATTAAATGTTAACACGTGATATGGATACCAAGATATTTCTTGTTCACATATATCTGAAGTGCCCATGGCTTAATAAATATCATCAAAGAGATAAATTAGCAATTAGAACGCAGAAATGGTTTCTTGTTTTAATTTTGTTATTCTGAGACATATCCTTACTTCGCAGGCAAGAATAGGCGAGTATCTTTTGGAATCGACTCCTGCCGCGTCAAAGGTGTCATTAAAAAAATAGTGAGGCTCTCCTCGCGCAGATTTAATCCTACCTATAGTCGTATAACAGAACTGATCACATTCACTGTTGTTATTAAACAAGTCTTTGCAAATTGGCCTTGTTATAGATCTGAGGTCTGCTCTAGTAGCTTAGTTTTCCTATATTGGTTCATTTTTTTTTTTTTTTTTTTTTGGGGGGGTGCATTGTGCAGATTTCAAATTTCAGTAACGGTTTGATATTATTAATAGTTAACTAGTAATGTTAAGTACTGTAAATGCTTGGTGTAACCCAACCCACAATCCCCTCAACCCCTTTTTTTTTTGCCACTGTCACACCTTTAGAATTTACTTTCTAAACTATTGGAGGAAGTGGGCATAACATTAGTGACAGCCACTGTTTAATGATTTAAAGAAAAGTATCAATAATGATAAATCTCTCTCTCTCTCTCTCTCTCTCTCTCTCTCTCTCTCTCTCTCTCTCTCTCTCTCTCTCTCTCTCTCTGCACACGCAGATTGATTCAGGTCTTAGAGAAATTATGAATGAAGATTTTATTGATGATCTTTAAATTGTCAATTAAGAAGAAATCCACACATGATCTGCATCAGAAATACGTGTATACGACATAAAGTATTATCCACAGATTTCCGAAATGTTTTTAATAAAACTCGTCTGAATGCTACAAAATGTTTCTGACTTTGTCCGATTTTATCGAATTTCTTCACTAGTGATACCTGTTTTAATCTGGCAGCGTCGTCGGTCCCTTTGATGTCCGTTGTTAAAGATTCCCCGCCTCGTTCTTTTGATGAGAATCGAACTTTTCCCAGCAAGGACAGTCCCCATAATTAGTCAACACCTTTACAACTCAACGCCGATACACTTTCTATCTTCATGACATCTCCAGATCTCTACGGGATACATTAAACTAATGATCAGCAATACATAATGCGCTGTGATAAAATTTCCAAGCTTCCATTATTGTAGGAGTAGATTCGTCCAATTCGTTCTTGTGATCTTTCTTTTGAACCGTCGGTGTTGATTTCTGTGGACAGAACATAAGACCGGATGCTTCCCGCGTAGGCAATCATAGCTTACACCACAAACAAATGCACAGCTCTCTACTAATCATCGATTCGGAAGAAGAAGAAAAAATTTCTAGCATAGTGACATCGTAAGTAAATGTATTACGAAACGTTTCCTGCTGTCTAGGCCCCTTATTTTCCGTGAAAATCTTTTTAAAGATTTAAACTTAAGTTCATGTTTGAAAACACGAATCGGATAATGTTACTTGCGTGTATATACGTTAATAAAATGTATCATGCTTGTAAGAGAATCAGAGTTAATGTCATTAAAGTACTAGGATTATATTTTGTACTTTATTATAAACAACTGTACAAAATTTATAAATATTTGGGCTGTATCATTTAGGTTTAATTTCGTCCTCAATCAGTTCGGTACAGTTCAGAAAACCCTTTATAGCTTAAAGTGACACTAAGGTCTGGATATAAAATAATAACTGTCGAGGTCATCTTCACATAAAAATGACAGTGAAAGTTCCTATAAAATTCACTGCTAACATATCTAGATATTTCAGATTTTTTAAAAAAATTCAGGGATATAATTTCTGTCAAGCTCATTATTATTTATTAGTTCTGATGATATCACAGAATTATTTTTTTTCAAAAGTGTAATCATCTCTTATAACACAAATTAAAAGTAGTTTTGTTTCAATTTTGAAAATTACAATAATACGTTCTTTTTAATGCATCAAGAAATTTCGAGAACTTAAATTTCTATTTCTGTCTATATATCAACTAGTATAAAATTCATGGACCAGTCAGACTTTAGTTTTTCACAAAATGTTTTAGACAATTACTAGAACAGCCAGACTATGAAGACAATTATCAAAGCGAACACAAAATAATTATTAAAAAATATTTTGCACATCATAAACAATGGTACAAAGTACATTGTATTGAATACAACATTTTTGATGGATTTAGAGTGTAATAAACGCAGGATTTAGCATTGTATCACATTGTAGATACGCTTAAGCAAATCATGAACTCTACTCGGACAAAGATGGTAAGATACCAAAAACAAAAATGAGGATGAGTACGAAAGGTGAAGATCATTCATTATATCCTTAGAGGGTCATTAGCCAATACATGCCAGTAAAAAATAAATTAAAAAATATAAATGGGTAATTGATGAATAAAATTAAAGCATCAGATAAACGTTTACTCATTTAGCTTTATAACTGATCGACTGGTTGCATTTGAGATGTGAATTTGTGGATTCATTTACACATGTATGACTATTTCACATACTACCCATTATAGTGGAGCTTGACCGTTCAGAAACACTAGATCTATTTAAAATAGTAAAGACTTTTTTGGCGTAGGGTTTCACCAACGCACAACAAATAAAACAAACATTATTGATTAATTCAAATTACATAACTCTCAGTAGCCCTCTACAAGACACGAGAATACAAGTGAAACACTTTATACACTCCTGCATAAAGAAACTGAAATACTTACTAAACTATTGCAAAAACAAAAAGAAACGTAGCGGAAACACTTAATAACTACTGAAACAAAACTATCAACAACTGCCTAAAAACAAAAATACCCTAAGTTTCTCGACCTCATTTCTAATCAACCAGATTTCATAAAAAGTAAACACAATTTCTGGTTTTATTCTGAGTTTAATACTTCCTCATTCTAGTCTTTAATTGTCTAATAAACCTTTTCTGCTACACGTGCTTTTTTGTTCTAGTTTGTTAAAGAGTATTCAGTGTTTTCATTTCTCAACAATCTTTAACTCTTCCAATGTCAAACTATTTTCCTTTATCAATCTGCATCTTTTCAGACTGTCCCCCTTTAAATTTGTCTCTAAAAGCATTGCGTCTGTCATCTCCCTTTTTTGTTTCACCTTTTCTGCCAGAGTATTTCGAGAAAATATTATCAGTGTCAAAATGTATTTTTTTTATCCATTTTTGAATTGTTATTTTTTTTCTTCGTATGTTAGCAATGTCTGCCCGCCACTGGTAATCCACGTGACTTATACATACTCTTTTGTCAGGAAATCTTTTTCTTGCTTGCTTGTATAATATGAAGGTAAACTGTTCAGTTAACAATTGTATTTTACTTTCTTTTTGTCCCATTTAATTTGTTTCCTCAATTAATTTACATTTCAGAAAGCAACTTGATTTTCAATGTCGTAGCAAAGATGTCTTAAATACTTTTCTGTGTCGGTCATTTAAAAAAATTAAACAAAATTATATATATATATATAATCCAGTGAATACTTTACGCCTGATAATTTGTCTTCTGATGTAATCACCAAGCCAGCATGACAAACGTCTAAAACAGGTATATTTATGTTCAAATTTAATCAAGATTTGGGTGTCTTCTGAAACATTTTATCGTCAGATGTACATCGATTACTGTATACAGACACTTCTTTTTATAAGTTTGAGACCAAAATGAGAGGGTTGAGTGGTTATTTGAGACAAAATGAGTTGCCTTCAAGGTTTTATTCTCGGAACTGAGATAGACGAACTGCAGACATCTATTCTGATCAGTTTTATGGCAGTGTTTCAGGAGATATAGTACCAGAGGCTGTAGAGCTTTTTTTTACCATGCTCTTTTTCAAGCAATGTTGTTTAGCCAGTTTAATTTGGTTACTTTTAATGATGTATGTATATCTATGGTTTGTAACGATAGAAATAAAATTTTGCTGTGTTTGATTCATATTAAAGAAGTTCAGAAGGGTTAATTAATGAAAATGGTGGCAATGCTGTCCTGCTGATTTTTGTTACTATAGATGAAATGTTAGTTTACAGGTACACTATGTAACCTGATGCTGAGTTTGAATTGAGTCCAGTACTTTTTAAAATGTCCAGCCTTAAGTGCTGAACTAAGAAATGTTATATCCAGAATCAATGTCATACTTCAGATACACTAAGATATGTGTTAGCTTCTCTTGAAGTCGGTGTTTAAGAACATTTAATTTCATTAACAGTTATGACTTGACCACTGAACTAAGAAATGTTACATCATAGTCATAGTTGAGATTTACTAATTTTTGTTTCCATTTTTGTATCGCCTTTTGTGTGTATTTTGCATCATAAAACATTACTGTTGATATTCTGATTATAACATCTATTATCTATTGTAAATGACTCGTATTCTGATCTGCACTAAGGTTTTCTATTATTAATCTGTTTTAATTCAACCATTTTAATTTTTTTTTTTCGAGATAATGTTAAAGTTCTGTGTCAAGATAGACATAATGGAAAGGTTTACATTTGAACGTGTACAGCTGGTTATACAGCTATCGCATACATATACATGTAAGCTAGACATACAAGTACTTGTACATGAAAAAATCTCAATCTCTCAAATAATATACCTAAGATTCAACTTTAGCAAATAAGACGTAACTTTTGTTAAAACTGGATGGAAGAGATTATTTTTACATATTCACTGTGGAATACTGTATTTTCAATTACTTTATAACTTTACATTCATTTTTCGCAAAGTTTAATTTCTTACATGATAATCAGTTTCTTTTTCCAGTAGTGCGTTGTTAGCTTATCTGTGTTTTTTAGTTTGATGGTTCTGTTCTCTATATTGTAATTTTGAACCTAGTGACAATAATAGCATGTAACACTTTACAACAGGCATATTACCATTTTACAGAATTTCAGCATGCCATCAATCTGTCCGTCCACCTGTTCTTTGACAAATAGCTTCCACGCCAAAACTTGCAAAGTCTTTTAGAAATGATCATGGAACTTCACTGGTATTACTTTTAGCAAAACGTAGACCACTATTACTTTTCAAGTAAGAAGGTCTAAGGTCAAGGTCATTGTACTGAAATGTACTGAAAATCACTTTCTTGTTCAGAAAGTATTTTTACCAACTCTAATGAAACTTCTCAGGTAACAGAGCGTACTTCCCTTTAGTTTTGGGGTCAGTAGTTCAAAGGTCAAGTTACTGTATTGAAATGTATTGAGAAAATCATTCTTCACACTATAATAACGTGCCTCAATATTTGACCGATAACCATGAAACTTCAGAAGAATAGTACTTTCAATCAAACGTACACACATAGTGTTTTTGGGGTCAGTTGGTAAATGTTCAACAACCATGCACTAAAATAAACTTCACAGAAATATTACCTTTGCTGAAAAATATACCTTAATCTTTTTTATAGGTCAAGGTCACTCAGATTTTCTGTACATACAGTACAGAAAATTGCGTTCTGCGCTAAACCCTTTGATTCAGGAGTCTTCCACTCATGGCTATTTTTCTTTACCTTGTAAATTAAAAAATGTTCAACAAATGATAAACAGCGGTTAATTGCCTTCAAGTTGAAACGAATTTTCACTACAACATCACTTTTATTTAATTCTCCAATCAACTGACTTTGCTTTACTTTTTTGCAATTACTGATACAGTGTTAGCTGTAACCTTTTCAAACTTTAAACAAAAACCTTTTCAGTGACGTATTACATTCTTGTAATCAGATATTAACATACATTGTACTGTGCATTGCTATGTAGATTGTGAAAGTTTTTTGTGCACCTGATGTAACGTGATGCATGTTTGTTTGTTGTTTTTTTTCCGAACTTAATACATCTAATTTTATTTACACATGAATTTCATATTCACAATTGTAATATAGGATTACTGATTTATAGAATCTGGCAAATTGTTAATGGCTGCTTACCTTTCCTCAAGCTATCATTAACAAGTTTGTCAGCTGCTTACCTTTCCTCAAGTTACAAAGCTGCATTATATGAAATAAATATTCTTAAGTGCAATTCAGCTCAAACTTGAATCTTCGGCAAGCTGTGAAAGTTTGTAAACAGTATTTTTATCCTCTTTTTTTAAAAACTATTTATGACCAACATTTCAGTTATTGATAAATACTGATAATATAGTTTCATAGTCTCTGTTTATTCTTGATGCAAATTTTCTTTTATTATTCTTGTTTTCTATTATATTAATTTTAATTCTAGTTTTAAAAAAACCCACTTGTATTCATTAAAAGAGTTTGTAACAAATGATCTGTATGCTTAAGTTATTGACATAACTTCGATGAAAACATATGGTCAAAATTTTTCAGTTTTTACTAACTTCTGAATGGTTCATTTGAGATATTTTTTTTAAAAAATCCTTATTTCTTCATATATGACAACGTTTGTAAAAAAAGTTGATCTAACATCCCCTTTCGTATGAAAATTAGTATGAAAACGTTTCTAAACCTTTGATTAAAAATTTTACCAAGGCTCCCTCTGTAATAAAATGAAACAGATGTATGCAAACTATATTCAACAAAATAAGTTAAGGGTCATGCTTATATTGTTATGTCAAAACTTTCGCAAAGGTTTTCGCCAAAAGCATTTGGAATTTTTTAAAACGTCTTTGCAGGCTTTTCATTACTTACTCATCCAAGTAAATATTTTGCAGTAAGAAACAAAAGTTGGGTTTTTGTGTATTTTGATTTTGAAGAAAACGCTATTTTTACCCTAAAGATTAAAATCGATAATTTTTGCATTATTTTTAAAACAAGCTTAATATTTTGTGAAAATTTCCCGATTAGACCAGAACATATTTTGAAATGTATCACCGTACATTTTCAATGCAGTCCTTATTGGGATAAATATCTTATGACCCTTCATTTAGTTTGTTGAGTATATTAATGACATAGGGGGATATTTGGTTTGTCTAGCTCAACTTGATGTGCAAATAATAATGCCTTTTGTTTTCATAGAAGTTTATTTTTATAATTGTTGCATTTGTGCGGTTGCAGGACACTTTAGAACTCCTGCATGATCGTAAAAGGCTACTAATGGAGTCTTAACAGATGGAATTACTGCAACTTGGTGATTTCAGTAGGTACGAAGGTTTTGGGTCCATATCTGATATTTTTATCTCCATGTAAATGAGATGTAGAACCAAAATGTTCAGTCCTGTCAGGCACCATATAGCCAAAATCTCAATGGTTTTCCTGGTATGCCATAAAACCAAAATCCATCCATCAATCAATGTAATTGCAGCCTATATTTAGTCATTGCAAACGCTTTGTTGCGGCGATTTGATAGTTTGCATCAATGTTATCTTGTAAAGCATTCAACGTGTATAACTGTAGCGACATAGTGTGATTACAGACAGACTGGGTCCATGGCATTAACACAGTTTAAGGACCAATAAATTACTTACTACTCTAAGACGGTAATCAAATTTGACGTAAACGCTCAGAATCCATGGCCCCGAATCAACTTCACGGAATATGTTTCTGATATTACATTTCATGTTTTAGATGAGTGTATATTTTATTATAAATTTCATAATGAGATATTGAAATATATCAGTGGGAGAAAAATTATATCGCCACAGTGTCGATACCACTTTTGTCGCCACAGTGGCGATATAACTTTTGGAACTACTTTCTTTTCCCATTTAGGAAATATATCTGCCTTTATGTATGTTATTCAAATCTATATTTCCATATTTATGCCTATTTCGTTTTTCTTCTTCTGCTCTCTCTCTCTCTCTCTCTCTCTCTCTCTCTCTCTCTCTCTCTCTCTCTCAGGTTGAACATATCTTTAATTGTGTCAAGACTGTAGACCCTCTAGTATACATTTATTTAATCGTTAAAGTGGCGCCATGAAAAAATTACCAAAAAAAAAAAAGAACTCCAAACAACAAAACGTAGTCTTTCAAGTATTAACCTTTTTAATTAGTTTTCCACATGAATAATGTCATTTATTAGTGACTGAACTGACATGAACTGTTGCTATTCGATATTTTGTCACCCATACAGTATCTTATGCCTTGTACACTCTACGACAAACAACACATTTTTAGGAAAAACGCTTGGTTAAATATAGTAATAAAATTGTTTAAGTAGCGATTCTAACTCTCAATACAATCATCATCATGTCTGAAAACGATGGAGAAATCGGGCATTGATGAGTGTTGATTGCAAACCAAAATTTAGTTACAATCGAAATTTGGGTCCAGCGTCTGTTACCGAACTAGACTGCAAGTTTGCCAAGGCCAAAAACTCACATTTGAATGCAGAAATACACAAAATAAAGAATCAGAATCATTACAAGTAAACTCACAATCTTTTGTTTAAAGATGTTACGCTCTGAAATCTCTCGCAAGTGACCGCACTGTGATGTTTCTACATCAAACCCATCCCAGCAATGTTAACTGTATCAATCCGCGCAAGAAATGTGTTAATGAAATAAAAATATCGTCATTTTCTTTTGCAAACCGTCATTAATTTGACAAAAAACACAATTTGAAGCATTATTTGTACAAGCTAACTTTGTAAATTGTCCGAAAATAGTTAACCTTCTTTTTATCGATGTAATAATGCAGCCGTTAATCCCATATGCATAGAATGGAGAAAATATCCATGCAAGCCGACGGTTTGTGCCTTAAAAAATATATAATAAAAAGAAAATCTACGTTTTGTTGAGTAGATATAAAGAAATATTTCACTCGTGAAATGGAAACATTTTGTATTGTCACTCGTGGTTTCGTCACTCGCGACAACACAATATTTCCCAGTTTACTCGTAAAATATTTCCTTATATCTACCAAAAAAACGAAGATATCCTCCTCTATATATTAACTGCAAGGGACAGCGAGCTCGGATTAAAGTAAACTTAAAAACAAACTTGTCTAAGAAAGGGTTTATGGCGAAAGTAATGATGTTCGAATTTAAATGACATGTCATTTGGGAAACCTGCACAGTGATCACAATTTATAGGAAAAGATTGTCGGTATTTTATTTAAATTAACCATAATTCCCACAAGCTTAGGACGTAGAAAAAGTGGTCATATCAGTTAAGCCGTGAATTAAAGTTAACTTTCACCAAGTTAAGTTTTTGCGGATATTTATTTGAAGAATCTATTAAGTGCTGCAGACGATGATAAAATTGGTACCTTGTAATTTTCTTCTCACCCGTGAATCCATTTATGCTCACTGTAATTATCTGATCACTAAATGAGGAACGAATAAACTTGACGCAAACAAATTTGATTTTTAACCCGTCTAGACAAGGAGGTGGAGGAAGGAATGAATATATCGTTCTCCCATAATTGTTTCTATGTTCACCTTTTATTTTTCTTGTATTCTACCCTCCTACTCTTTTAGGACACAATAGAGCCACTCCATTAACTATGTGGGTTAGTTAACGTAGAAATTAAACCTTATGAGGAGTAAAATCCGTTCGCACGCTCTCAGCCTCCCCCCTTTTATTTATTTATTTTTTTATTTATTTATCAGTTGAATATGCAATAGTTCATTTGCTAAGACCTTTACAATTTGTAGAATACATCAAAATATTTATTTTTCTAAAATAAAAGAACTCTTCGGGAAACGGAATTATTTAGATGAAATGTAAATAATTTATGGTTATTATAGTCAAGGTTAGATCATATAAATGTTCTTTATGTTACACATAAATATACACATTTAAGTCAAGTTACATCTATCCAAGTAATCTGCCTTAAATAAATATATAAATACATGTACTTGGAACAACAGTGATGTTCTATTGGTAAATAAACGGCGCAAACAACCTGCTGACATTATTACATAACTTACAAGGTCAAAATGCAACTTGAATGATTGGACCATCTCTCAAAATAGACATATATACTCATGCCATATAAGAACTTAATCAATCAGCATTTTATTCAGAGAGAGAGAGAGAGAGCGAGAGAGAAAGAAAGAGAGAGAGAGAAAGAAAGAGAGAGAGAGAGAGAAAGATGGTTGGAATAGAAGGGGTTAGCGTTTTGTTTCATTTTTACATTTCTTTTAATTGGTATAAATCAAATGAATATGTATATATATATATATATATATATATATATATATATATATATATATATATATATATATATATATATATATAAGAAATCAAAATAGTTCAATACACAATATACAAGCCCTCCTTAAAACAGCACATGATCCAATACGGAGAACTCTTCTGCTTGCCAAAAGATCAGTATCATCAAAGAACCAAAGAAAACACATAGATAAACAAAGATCTAAGAAGCTAAATATTTCTCCATTTGTTATCCCACTTAAGTATTTCCCTGTTGTGTGGGATAAAGAGTTCGACGTGTGTGATTTAAACACATCTAGTCCAGACCTTAATATAGATTGTATGATTATCGTCTGCAAACCATTGCACGCGGCAAATCTTAGGCGCGCGCGTCGAATTCCTCGGATTACAGAGAAAGAGGCATGGGCCTCGAATGGTGCAGGAAACTCTGTAATGTAAGGAAGACGTTTATTTTACTTTTAGATCGCAGATATTGACGCTTACACATTCAACTTGTTGTGTATCATGCCGTAAGAAACATCAAAGGGGTCTGTAGAATGAACCGAAGCTAAATTTGTCGCCGAGGTTATTCATTAACGTTTATTATTCACAATTGTTTGATAATTTTCTCGTCTAGCTACCGTTAGATTCTGCAATGTGGGGGACATTTTCGGCAAAATGAACAAAGAATTGTAATAAATGATATTAAAATTATGTTGATGTTTGAGATAAATAGACACCCGAACAAAAGGTGAATGCACTTTTATTGTATTCAATTTAATTTCTATCCAGCATACGTATCTGCGTAAGCCTTGTAATGAATCTCCTGAATAACAATATTAAAGCACAAATAACAACGTTATCGCATATGAATCATAGTCTCGCCTTGAGAGGGTTAAATGTACTGGAGAGAGAGAGAGAGAGAGAGAGAGAGAGAGATAGAGAAAGGAGTCTTTAAAATTGCTTGCTATCTACAGACATTATACATATTTTAACGTCTTTAGTTCCGCGAACGACCTGACTTCAGCATACTGGCGACGTAATTTTGTTGGCAGATTATTGATTCTTAATACACATTTATAGCAATTTAACAAAAATATTTTAGCGGATATACTTTCCTCGCCAAACTAATTAAATATTTGTGCCATCTAAAAGTTTGTGATTTACAGCATTACTACACTTTTAATGTCTGAATGTGCCGTTTGGGTCATTTGTCTGTAGGAAGCAACATCTGTCGAACAGTGCAGATATGGTGTATGATTGGAAATTCCATTTGGGACAACAAAATCCTAATTCTGAAAATCATCTTTCAGTTCAGTTAATATTCAAAGAAACTTCTCACAAATAGGCATACGAAAGGACTTAAACGTAGCGATATTATTTGCTCAGAGTGATTATGATCGTGTTTTTCTCACTAATGGGCAATTTTAGGTTCTAATTAGTAAACGTAATAATGGTGGCCATTTGTTCAACATTAAAATAAACGGCATTGAAATACTAACATTTAAACAAGAAGACAGATGAAAATAGATTTCATCTTTATTTCGTATCGACTACTGCCAATATTTCTCAGTTCATATGAAGGTGTAGGCGAACAGAAGTCTTATACATTCATTTCGCACTCTTTTCAACTCTCTGGGATTGCCTCTATTTTAACTTCGATATTTTTCTGACTGACTGGCTTTTTACTTATCGCTTACGAATAGTATCAATGTAGACAAACAACAACATTATAAAACTATTCAGACCATTACAATCGGAAACTGCATGCATTGATGGCGTAAAACTTTAGCTGCAGTGCATTTGACGAATTTCCGGCGTAGTTTGATACTCTATTTTCTTTCTGATAAAATTATCTCACTCGTCTTTAAGTGTTGGTGATTCATATCCCACCGTTTTTAAATGCGATATTATACATACTATATATATATATATATATATATATATATATATATATATATATATATATATATATATATATATATATATATATATATATATATATATATATATTCAATTATAATTACTATATTTCTAATATTGATTGTACATTTTTGCAATCATGAGAAAAAATAATTAAAAATGTTATGAGAATAACATTTCTTCATAAAATCAGTATTAGTAATTACAGGAGACATTTAGAAGACTTCGTTTTCTATTGCTCTAACTCTAGTTTCACTAAATTTCACTAAGATTTTACACTGATACCTTTGAAAATGTTACTTTTTCCAGTGGTAGTAGAAAGGATGAAAAATAATCCCCTAAATTCCAAAATTGTCTACTGGGGAATCGTTTGAGTCTTGACAAAAGAGTTAACAAATTAGTTATATTTGAGGAAATCCTCAAATACTCCTCAGCGATTATACTCTTTTGTGAAGAATTCAATCTATTATGACCGTTTTTAAATCCTTAATTCTGCTTCATATTTAGTAAACAATTATGGATGTAAATTAAGCGATAAGAAAAGACAATTTGAGATGTCTAGTGACACCAGGGTCTATACGAGGGTATGTTGTCTCTAAAATGTTGAGGTTGATATCAAGAATATTGTACGTACAGATGCCTCAACAAATTGATTGCCTCCATATATATATATATATATATATATATATATATATATATATATATATATATATATATATATATATATATATATATATATCATTCTGAGACACCATCCTGAAAGGAGTACATAATTTTCAAATGGCCACCGTGGAGTACATACTTGAAAGGTTACCAAAAAACATATATCAAGAAAGTCGCGACTCTCAGATGCCTCTACAACATTTGGAAGAATCCATGACCAAAAAAGGTCACCGACTGAGAAGTTAGAAAACGTGTGTATTTATCTTTATAGAGGTAAACGGCACGTTAGCACAACCAGCCGAGTAAATTTAGGTAGTAAAAATGGTCAGAAAACGTATGAGCCAGGACGGCATCATGGCTGACGTGCAAGAAAAAGGTAGTAAAAGGTCTTTATGGATATCTGAAGGAACCAAAAGGACAGAACGTCCTACAACAGTCTGGTGCAGATGACACTGCATAACTAGCTGCCATTAAACCGAATGAGAGAGAGAGAGAGAGAGAGAGGGCTCAAAATAGAGATCCATGACATCTGTTTATGGAAGCCCTATGTGGCAAATGTCGTGCAGGAAACTAAGAATATAAGTTAGTAACCCGGGCCTCCTCCATATCAAATGTCTATTTTCATGGTCGTAATTTTGAAATTTAAATACCTAAAGAAACCTGTCAGACCACATCGATTTGACAGTCATATACTGGTAACAAAAACTAATGTAGGGTCTGTGTACCAAAAGAAGCAGACTCATACTCGGCTAAAAAGGCCACTTTACTTTACTCCACTAAGCAGCTAATGAATTCAAGTTTTATTACAAGGCCCATGTGTACAATTATTCTCAGACTTGATCTTGAAAAGTTGAGACGATAAAAAATAATGGTATGATATTTTGTGCATGAAACGCACCTAAAAGTTTAGCAGATGCAAAAACTCTAGAAAAACATTTATTATCAGCACTACTATCCCACACACATCACGAATTCGCGTGCGTGTTCGCCATACAATTAGGCCTTTCATAAAGCCCTTTCTGTGCCAAGGAAATCACATCTATACTAGTCTAGAAGAATGAACATAGAAGTGATCCTCTGATATTACAGAGCATTAGCAGAGATGGACACCTCTTTAATACGAACGATTTCTCGTTTTTAATATTAGTGATGTACCTAAAATTGAACACTTAAAAAAACTGAACACTTTCATTGTATCTTGTTTGTGTTTAGTAGGCAAATAGCAGTTTTTATATTTTCAGTAAACATGTTCACAGAACAGCAGGTAATGTACAAACTTGAAATTATTCAACGAGTTTCATAAATTTCATATAGTATGAGCACCAATGTAAAATTTTATTTATGGCATGACGTAATGCGATGAATTTCTTCAACGGAACGGACTGATTTAAAAGTCTAGTATTTCTAGTGACTATATAATACAGATTTGGATACTTCGAAAGATGTACGATGTTACCCCATGTGAAGCTTTTAGGTGATATTACACGTATGTAATACAGAAGACATCATACGGATTCATGAAAGGTCGTCTCAATGAGGTCATTCATAAAATAAAAAACAACAGCTGAATTGTTTTAAAATACCCAAAGACGCACTTTGCACAAGTAATAGTGGCACACACTGGGGCAAAATGATATCTAATTGCTGTTTAAATTTATCTTTTGGTTATCAACAGGCAATTAAGTAAGGTAGGACAGATACTATAACAGTACCGGTTTCGCCCCATGTAACGTGGAGCTCGTGCGTTGCGACCCGGTCTGTGACTCATGATAAACCGCAACCTTCCGGACCAGAGATAATTGTGCATTAGGTACAGAATATATTGTCTATGCAGTCTGATTTCCTTTATATTCATTGAATAGTTAGATCTGGTAACTAATACTCTTTTTCCAGTACGAATCCCACCCCGCCCACCACACAATAGAGAGTTGTAAAGTTTTGGATTAATTGTTCTGAACGGTAGGATAATCCTAGCGATGGGAAAACATATAACATCATATTGACGCATATATATATATATATATATATATATATATATATATATATATATATATATATATATATATATATATATAAAGGGCTATCTTTAGGATTCGATTGATGATCTTTCTGCAATGGTCCGCTTCTAAAGAATATAAAAGAGACAACCCCACCCCGATATTTTTTAAAAACAAAATGCAGCTCTTTTAGCACAACGTAATTACAACAAGTAAAATGTGATATTATTTTATCTGGTACTAGTTTACAAGTATTTAAAAGAGTGAACATTAATTAAACGATATTTGAGAAGCTATTCAATTATTTTATATCTGTCATTTAAAATAGCCATTATTATCAAAGAATTGTTTGAATTAAGTACTGACAGTCACATGGGAGGACTCTCAAGGAAAAGTCACTAACTAAAAGATATGTGTCTGGCTTATAAAACAACTTGTTTTGGTGCACTGAAATACAACACATACAGGAGTCTTCTTTCATATCGCACCTATACCATAACCTCCGCAAACATTAACCCCACTTTCACACTAAGAACTACGGTTTTATTATAAGCGATTCCATTTCAGCTGTAGCGTTGAACAATTGCAAAAACACTTAATAAGTAATACCCGGGATTGGGAGGGGGGAATGGGAAAGTTCTTTGAATGGTGTCAAGTTATGTCAATGATATTGTGAGATATTAAAATCCCATTCTCAGTCTAAGACTTAACTTTATTGAATTCGTGGTCATATCTCACCGAACGTGTGGATTATTCCAATTATCATTTTTTCCCTGCGATCTATCACACATAGTCTGTATTCACACTTATAAATTAGGTGTATGACTCTGCAAAAATTTATGTTGGTAAATAAAAAAAAGATTGGGCAATTTTGCAGGTCGTATTACAACTGATGATTTACTTCAGTGAAAGGCGATATGAATGTTATATTGTGCATTTGAAATTAATTAAAAAGAAAGGTAACACATGACAATTTGTGGAGTATGTTTGGGGCGCGACGTAAGCTTTGGACCTGTCATAAATTTGAATGCTGTCTCCAGTAATTCAATCAAGTACCAGCCACAAACTCGAAAATGATAGGGTGTAACATGACAGTAAATTGTCAAGATTTAAATAATAACCATAATAAGATGTTTCTACAACTGATCAATTGGTGTGATAACGGGATCGTCGCGTTGTTCTCGTGATCCGCGGTGACGGGTTGTCCGGGTATTGCGTTCACCAGTGGTCAAAAATTAGGGTGCGGCGCTTGACCTTCAGCACGAAATGGACAAGAGACCCATTTTCTGGTTCCCTAAAATGCCCAAATTACCGAAACATGTTTAAGTATAGAAATGCTAACGCCCATAGGTTGTTGTACCCTGATACGTTTAATAAACAATTACAACTAATATACACCAAAGTAACGAAGACACCAGTCACTTATATTTTGATTTATAATCTTTTTGATACGTATTAGACACTCATAGATCAATAAAACAATTGGATTATTATAAACATATTTCCTTCACTTTTACAACATTGGCTGAATAAGTGTCAGCGATTAACGGTCATTTCCAAGTTAAAAAGCGGGCAGTACTGATAAAACATAGATAAGCGCGTCGATCACCTTTACGCGGAATATTTTTCCCAATCGATAGTTTACCGTGGGATAGTGAGAAAATTTAAATGTAATTTATGGTGGGATAAGGCGAGCTATTACATTTGTTTTGACAATAATTTAAAAATATGGTTTCGTAACCTATGAATCGACTTTGCAACAGGAAGTTAGCGAAAAATGTCCCAATTCAAACTGTACTTATTAACAAGGACCCACATCAATCATGTAAGGGGTGGCAAGTTGCTGAGGCGAAAGAAGACACAAGGATCATACAAGATTCAATGTGTGTTATCATGCATTCAGTTTAGTCATCAATAGACAACATTGGAAATTGCATAACAATGCTAACCAATGAAACTCACTCACATAGTACTCCTCCAGATGACGTCTGTGTGTTATAGTCTGTATCCAGACAAACGGGCAGATCTAGAACGTCCGTTGTGTAACACTGTATCCATCGCTCTCAATGGATATAAGAAATGCTTTCATTGGTCGACGTCCATCTTGTATATACACTTCATTAGTCGAGAGATAAAAAGTTACGGGAAAGCCTGGCAACGCATAACAACATAGCAACGGAAGTAGAGGTGAAATTCGTTTTCAAATGAAATAAATGAAACTGGTATTTTAAAAGATAAGTTCAACAAATCAGATTTTCCTTTATGGCAATAAAAGGAAAATTTTGACAACAATATGTTTTTAAAAGGAACTGGTTTGCAAGAAGAGTTTCCAAGGGAGGTAAAGCTTGTATATAAGAAATTCCTTACAAATTAGCAATATAGCGGCTGGGCCGTAATAGTCTCGTTAACTGCGATAACGAGATATGTTTAGTGTGTGTGTTTTATCCACCTTTTGGTTCCGCGTTTACGACAGAAAAGCCTTCAGACACAGATAATCGATCTAGAAATCCCATAGTACACTACCGCCATCTAGCGAGAGCGAAGAGTGATGGGCGAATTGCATACGACCGCCAGCTAGGTGTGAATCGTTACATAATCGGGTGACTGGACAAAAGCATGCCCTATGAAGTATGACACACAGAAACAATTTACCATATAAATCTAAAAATTCATCTTTTATGTATAACTTCGATATTTTTCAATTAATTTTCATTAAATATCCACAAAATACTGCACTTACGAGTCTTGTCCGAGCCATTGCGAAAAGTTTAAAAACGGGAAGTGCCGGTGTTAAGATGAAAATTTGCAAATAAATATTTGGAACATTCTCCTTTTTCCGAATGGTCAATAGCACGGGCAGCTTGGGAATTTCCCTTTGCTTTCTTCTTCTGGTCTTGAATTCATTAAACATTGAAGACTGATACTGAGAAATATCTTGAAAGTATTGATGACAACTGCACAACACTGCAGTTCTGGCTGTCTTGCTCCTGTAATATATTTCTGTTCATTATGGGAATATTGTCTTGAATAAAACCAGGATTTCTAACTGTTGAGTTTGTAGCTATTTTCTTTTTTTTTAACCTGAAAAACATCCGGACTTCGAAACCTGTTTTCTGTCCTTGATCTTCAAGGTGCTATCTTAAGCATGTTAACTAAGCATATTCATGTCCCTGTTTTAACTGAACAAAATATATATGTGCAGTTTTTCTAGGTTTCTCTGATGATGAATCTGACATAATCAAACCCAAAACTACGTTGTTCCAAAGTACATTCAACGACCTAAAGAAAACTACAAATATTTACGTATGGCTCCATGCCTCGCACGCAAATACCTGCAGTTTTTAATCCTCGAATAGCCCTAGATGATGAAAACTGTATTGCAATACCAAAAATATATAGGTTTTACTGAATTATATGTCACTTTCTAGTGACATATTAGATTGCTCTTATGCAAACAAACTTTGCAGTCTTCTGGACTCACAGATAAAGTTCCCAATGTAGCAATTGACTGAAATTTCTGCATCCACTTGGGCTATAGAGTAATTGGATTTACTAAAGGAAAGGTGCCGGTTCGAAACCTGCCAAGAACAGGCAGGGTCGGCCTCTGCGCTATATACTGGTCAAGGCACTTGACTCCATATGTCACGGTACAGTATAACCTCATGTGTGTTGATGCGCCGTTAAACACCAAAACAAACAAAACAACCAAATATTGATTTTACCAATATAAATAAGTTGCATTCCTCTCTCTCTCTCTCTCTCTCTCTCTCTCTCTCTCTCTCTCTCTCTCTCTCTCTATATATATATATATATATATATATATATATATATATATATATATATATGTGTGTGTGTGTGTGTGTGTGTGTGTGTGTGTTTGTATTTATTTACTTTTGAGCGTTTGATGATGTGCCAATTTTACTGCTCCCATCCAAGCGTCCCATATTTAGGACAATGTGGAAATATTATACAAAATGTTTTTACATCTTTCTCCTCCAGCTCGTTTTCTCAACCTGAAAACGAGCGGGTATACTACAGATATGAAATTCTGGAAAATGCTGGAATAATTTACTCCGACATTTCGATTGTTCTTTCTATTTTGTCTGTTTCAGTCTGCATAGAAAGATGTTAGGCCTATAGTACCATCATTGACGAGCTTATCTCGTTTCAGAGTCGATGTACGAATAGGACATATATATATAAGTATATATAAGGTAAGGTGACAGTGAGCGTAGAGAGCAGTTATTAAACGTTTCAGGATACAAACAGGTATGAAAAATGGGGTGTGCATTACTATCGTATGTTGTAAAACACAACGCAAACAGTAAATTACGAAAAACAATTTTTGTAATGTATTATGTATACATTTAGACACACGAACACACCTACACATGTACATATACATACAAGGCGCATCATGCATACGTATACCTACATTCATGTGCATACATATACCCATACATACAGTTATACACATGCCCGTATATATGCACCTGCACTCATGCATGCATGTGTATGCACATACAGATACGTACACATATACGTATACATACTCGTACATACACATAAACATACATATGTTAACGTACATACAAGAACATACATATATGTACACACGTGCACATCCAGTCGGCGATGCAATTTGTATGTAGCTGGCAGTTACATAATTTTGTTCATAATTATGTCAACAAATTTAGCACGATTTATTAGTGTTGAGCAATTTCTTGAGGAAAAAGTTTACCAAACTTTATTATATTAGGATTAGTACAATAATAAGATGGTACGAACTTTCTCTTGAGAAAATAGGACAAACAAATAGTGAAACCCATCACTTATGTAATCCCCATCGCACACGGTACATTTCTGTTTTGTCTTGGTATGTTTTCCCAACACCCTGACTCTGCTGGAAGTTTGTGGTTGCTAGTTCTAAATTTTAGCACAAGGCAAATAAACATCTATTTCTAAAGATATAAAGTACTTCTGACAGTTTAAATCTCGTTTGAATAATTGGTTAGTCATACCTTACAATGTAGCTTCTAATCTTGCGCTCCATTCCTGTATAAATAAATTATTTCAAGATTGTGCAACGTTTACTTTCAGAGCTTGAGGGTTAAGTATTGATGCTTGGTAAAGCAGATCAATTCTTCCAACTGAAATCAAAATGTTTCTAATATATTCATACCATTTATAAATAAAGTCGGAATATATATCACTCAACATGATACTGTATAATTTTTTGTGGAAATTTTGGAGTATATTGCATTTATTATTGAGATTCAAAATCCAGTCATGCGATATTTAATATAAATGTAAATTGGTTCCTTCCAAGTTCTGAATACAGAAAAGTAACTGGTGTGCTCTTTCTAAGTTTTGTTATATATCTTAGGGATTCAAGGTGATCATTTTCAATAAACTGGGTATTTTTGAACCCCCAAACTTCACATTTGTACAGCAAAATAGGTAAAATTGTGTGATCGAACAGTTGTAACTGTAAATTGATTGGCATTTGAAGATTGTTTATTCTTCTATAAAGAAGATGCATGGCTTTTTTGCTTGTTCAACGTTGTGTTTTATAGCTTTTAAAAATCGCCGATTTAGGGGAAAAAATAATACCCAGGTATTTAAATTCCTCACAAATAGAAATGTTATTTCCACCCAGTTTGCAGTATAAACAGGCTTTGTTTTGCCTAACTGATTGGCCGCAGCGTGGGCATATTCATCCAATCGGATCACTTGTAACATCAAAGAGCCGCAAGAAGATCGACAGCATCAAGCAAGTAATCTACAACAAAAACTTGCATCAATGCCAATAACACGTCTTTCCTATCCATTTGCTTTTGCTATGATTTCTTTGATTTGACAGCAATGGTTCTTTGATGTTAAATCGTTTGCATATTATCCGATGAAAAGTTAATCCGCTGGCGCTGTTATGAAATTGAGACGGTTATGATAGAAATTCTTTATTCTTTACTCCTTTGTCCAAAGATAAAACAAACCGTTCCATTGTTGGACAGATTATTTTCTACATGGATAGAAATGTATTTTTTTTTTTTGGCATGTGAACTCCATCTTATAAAGCGTTGGTAAATTATTGGATATGTCCTGAGAACGGATCCGAATTGCTGACATCGAAACATATCTGGTTGGCTGAGATCGAAAATGAAATACGAATGGAGTATCCCTATTTGTAGTTGATGTGTGCGGTATCGCCGTGGAGAGGACAGAAGGAGCCCAGAATATTCAGACTTGCATCATACATCGACAAACGTATTGATAACTTTTCTTTTCGACTATTTCTTACACTGCCAATAAGCCGACACTATTATTAATTGCAGGAAGAAAAAAAAAAACAGTTGCCCCATTCCCTCCCCGAACCAAAAGAGGCACAAAACGTGTGATTGGAAGGGGAGAAAAGATTAGGCAACCAGTAATATCGAGAAAATGAATCTTATATTTGGTTTCCTACTTCCAAAAGGCAACATAGGCGCGAAATTTAAAAGAACATAAAAACACATAAAACTTTGCTTGTCAGAGGAAATGTTGAGGCATGTCTGATTATTTCCGATGCGGTTGAATGTATGTACGTATGTCTGTATGTTTATAGGTGTTTCTTATAGTGCTGAATAGGTTCGATATCCCAAATAGGCATACAAAACAAAGTATGTCGGGTGTAATTTCAGCAAGTATGAAATAACAATCTTCGACTCCAAATAAATTTTTAAAAAAATGAATGAATTTTTATTGCATCGAAACTGAACGTATATCCTACAGTCACAGGGTTTGATGCATAGCTTGAAAAAATATTCTTGCTCTGATCTGAAGAAACAAAAATATTATATCCATCATATTAGTTGACAATAATTATACCTTGAGGTGAAACAAAAAATAAATAAATAAATAAAAAAAAAAAAAAAAAAATTATGGTTCGAAAGAAACTGTCAGGCCCCGCCCCAATTAAATGGTCCGTCCCTTAAGCATACATCTTCACCTTTTCAGAAATATACTCCATTCAGATCGATACACTTCATTTTCTTTCAAACATAAACTCTTTTATTAAAGCATGCAAATAAAATGTCAATTATATGTTCTCCCATGCTCTTCTATACATGCTACCGACGAAGTGATCCTTGTCAGAACATTCGTGTTATGCCATACGTTTTGACGCACTTCCCATGAATCTGCTTCTACCCATTACACTGTTGCACAGTAAAAACATATGACAGAGCAACATCAAGATCACATGGAATATAAAGTTTTTTGGAGGCAAAATCACAGAAACTCAATTAAGCATTCCTAAAGCTGTTTTTAGTTTTATCATAATTTGTATTTTTCCGAGAATATTTAAAGATTTTTGAGGAAATTACTAATTGGAGAAAAAGAGGACAAGTCAAACGTACTTGTGACTGACGCAACCTTCATATTGAAAAAAGCATTAGCATGAAGAAAAATATAACTGCTATGACCTGCTCTGATATTGGACGCTATGTAGCGTACTAAAAAAGAGACATGGTAGTAACTTTGAAATACTCCGCCCCACACCTGACTCTCGATCTCTGGCTACTATTCTCGTCCATGAAGCAACACTGCCAAAATATATGGCTCAGTTTAATCCAGAGATATTTTTCTATTCATCAAGTCATCATTTAGTTTTATGCGTCAAACCGAACTGAAGTTACGGGCCCCAAAACGTAAGAATTGTGCGAATAATGCCTTGTCAGACTGCGTTGCGTTCGACTAGGGCATGCCGTTCTTTTAAGAAAAGGCGGTTCGACGGAACATTCCTTCATCAATTTGAGAACAGAGGTTGCTTTAAAGGTAGGTTTGTACCTACCATTCTCTCGAATAAACTTTCGAAATCCTCATCCATGGAAGAATTACCCATGTGTCTACACAAGTTCACTC
Source organism: Margaritifera margaritifera (assembly GCA_029931535.1). Classification (NCBI taxonomy): domain Eukaryota; kingdom Metazoa; phylum Mollusca; class Bivalvia; order Unionida; family Margaritiferidae; genus Margaritifera; species Margaritifera margaritifera. Next base: position 2,055,885 of record JAQPZY010001594.1, read on the forward strand.
ATTCAAATTCCGTTAACACTTTAATTCACAATCTCTTCTACTAATGATTTATTTCTTGGTACACAAGTCACCGGCGAAAGCTAATGGTCTCAAACGTTACTACATACAATAATAATGATTGCAAAACATTATATTTCGAGTTTTAAAAAAAATAAGGTAAACAAAGTAATCTAAATGTTAGTTTATTTACTTGTCACTAAAATTAACTAGTAACTTTTGAGCCAATTTGCTTTCGCCGCTGACGTTTGTGCCATGAAGTAACTCTACAGTGGAGGAAGCTATGAATGGAAGTATTCATGCGACAGCCATCTGTGGTCAAACGAGTTATTGTCATGTATGTATCTTTGCTTAAATTCGTAACTATTAATTATAGGATTTTCCACTCAATTTGTTTTGTCCACGTGGATCATTGATTACAAGTGTAAACAAATGTTGTGGTCATGATGTCATTGAAAGCACCGTTCTCTCGAGAACTGGGAGTTTTTAAGGCGCCGTCAAAACGAAGGAGCGTCAAAACACAGAACGGGACAACACGTTTGTTTACAACATAGCTTTAAATTGAAGACAACAGAAGAACTTGTACATTCTTTCTAAACCAGCAGACTTCTGTATGGAATGTTATCTCCGTTCACCTCCTCGGGTATTTAATCCAATAATATGCCAATTATTTCTGGGTAAAATCGACCATCTCTGATGTGGTCTAGCTGATTACCCTTTGATTAATGGCGTGGTATTTTCCAGCTCATCACTCGGCTGACCTCGGCTGTAAAGCAAGCGACCCGACTAATTCGTCAGCAACTGATACGGTTCTTGGGGTTCAAAATTTTGACAACAGGTGTTCGTAAAGGTCAATGGACCGGGAATTCGGCACGTGGTCTCTCACTTAAGAGAAAAATTGGCATTGTTCAATCATTACACACATGTGGTTTTTGCTGTTTAGATAAAGTTTCGTCTTTACTACAGTCTGTCTTTGATCGTATAGTTGTTATTTATATGCAGAACAGTACAAATTTATTCGTGGCATACAATAGTATAGAATAATATGTCAATATCTTTTCAAGACTGCAAAACCAAGAAGTAGATTTACTGAATACAACAACAACAACAACAACAACAATAAGAACATAATAATAATAATAATAAAAATAATAATAATAATAATAATAATAATCACTATTATTATCATCATCATCAATAAAATGAAAAGTAGATGCTGAATTAATTACAATTTATAAAAATGTGATACTGTAAAAGCATATTTCCATCAGACACATCTTTTTATTTATGTAGTCGTTGACTCAACTCTGATTATTCGTAGAAACAAATTGTTGCATGGACCGGTAATTCGGCACGTTGTCTCTCACTTAATTGATCGTTTAAACAAATTGTTTTATTCATTTTTTCAAAAACTTGTTTGCTTTTTATGTGTTGTTTATTTCTATGGGGCAGTGGTCTGATAAATATTATTATTATTATTATTATTATTATTATTATTATTATTATTATTATTATTATTATCAAATAGCCCTACATTTTACATACAACACGTATTTTACGTAATTTATTTCACTAAAATTGGCTTCCCTTCAAGTCGAGATATCACGAGATATATAAGCATGGTCAGTGATGTTACTGAATTTTCGCTCATATTGGTGCACCTCTACAAAAATTTTCTTTAAGGATTTTCGGCGAAAACTCCCATGTTTACCTCGGTGTCGACGACTATTTTCTGTCTCACAAGATATGGCTGAAGAGAGTCTCAGGATTACCACACCTGCGAATTTTTCACTGAGTTTGAGAACTTGCAGAGGTTTGCACCATTTTTAGAATTGTAATTTTGAACTTTGTGTAATTTCATTATACTTTACAGATTTTTCTATGCGCGTTTGGCCAATAAATACGTAAATTTCAGATGCTAATGGCGAGATATAAACTGGATGTAAATTCTGATATTATAATACATATAGATAATGTTAGGTTGCATGTGAAGTAAAATATTCTAAGAGAAGATAAACTTGCCCAAAGCTCCTTTTCTTACAAACAAAATAAATAAATAAATTTTAAAAAGGGATTTCGCGCGAAACGAAGTTTTCGAGTATTATGATTGGGGAATTTTGTGGAGTATGGGGTTTATGGAATTGTAGTAAATGTTTTGAGGTCATACTCCATTCTGTTTCACTTCTCGATGTATGCAGTCCCTTTGACAGAACTCTATCTACAAATCTTCCTTAATTATAAGTGAAATTATCAGCAATGTATTATAAATAAATGGTTATGGAGACAGAATTGTTATAATTTTCAATATAGTAAAGGAAATAGCAGGCCATCACAAAATACTCGCCTTTTGGAAATGTGTCTGTTTAAGACTGAAAGCAATTTGAAATCGTGCTACTTCGATTAATCGCCATCACCAATCCTCACATCTACTCCACCACCACAACTAATGCCACCCCCAACAATAACCCCAGCCCCTCCTTCCCACCTTAGCACTAGACAGTTACCATGGGGCCAGAACCAAAAATCGATTATATACATGATGTGCCTTCCTGCTGTGACTCCATATACAAAGTTTGGTTTTAAATTTTTTTTCAACAAAACACCTAATATATGTCACTCTTCATAACATCTATAGCACCAGAACAAATTCTTTAGATCGTCTACATCCCTGATTTTCACCCTTTCTAAGTTTTCAAAGGTTAAAATTCATTCCATGCTGAAGTACTATTAGAGACCTTTGATTTGACACATATGATGACATGCATTGGTGATATCCTATTGTTTGACCCTATTTTACTCCCTACCTCAAGTTCGTTGGGGACAGAAAAAGCGTTATAATATATATGACATGTCTTGAAAAAACTGTACCAAAAGAAAAACAAAAATGTTATCAACAGAAGAAGGACAGATATCTGATTCTGACCTTAAAACAATGCTTGGATGCGCTGTGCGGTGGGGGTGGGGTGCGGATGACACTGGGGTTGCACTAAAAATTGGAAAACTTAAAGACAGTCAGTGAGAGGATTAAAATTCATTAAGAAAGGTCACGTGCAAAGTTTGTTTGCTATATCATGAACAGTAAAAAGAAGTTGTTGCATGTGGACGGACGGCCAAGACAAAACTAATAGGCTGGAGTTTTCTTCCAAAATGGGTTATAAAAATGTGTAACCAATTGATGTATTTGCCCTCAGTCCTTGGCCTTGTGTCATCCTTCTCAGAGGGGGTTCTTGAATATTTTCCAGTGAACTCGCGAGCTATCTTTGATGCCAATCGTATCCCAGAAACAGGAGATATAGCCCTGTTTGAAAACTTTGAACAGTTTGCCTCGGTGATCTCGACCTGTGACTTCTTTTGTGGTCCTCCCCGGCCACATAACTTTCATTGATCTTATCTCCCCTCTGAATTTGTGTTGAAAGTTTGAGGACAATGTTGTCGTGGACACGAGAGATACAATCGTGTCAGTAAACACCTTCGATCCTTTACTTAATCCGACTCCTGTGACATTGACCTTTGACATTCTTACCCATCGAGAGAGAAACGTATATTGCTATGAGTTATGTAAGCTTCTGTTGAACATTGCCCGTCACTAGGTTAACTGCCTTCTAAATTGGCATCGAGCTATTGATACAGAGATGTACATCAGTAAAAAAAAAAAAGAAGAATTAACATTTGATGCAAGGCGCAAACACCGGACGCTAGACGTTGTTATGACGGTTATGTTTGTTTTTTATAGTTTTTTTTCTTGCTTTCTTTCTTCCTTCCTTGCCTAGGATAAAATAGAAACTAATAAAGATCAATTCAAAGCGAGCGTCTGCATGAAGACGATGAAGAAATACAAATTTATTTGCACAGTAATTATTACATTTTCTGTTGATTTTTCATTCCTAATTTATCACCTCTCTAGTACAATTCATTCTCTTCTTTCCTTAAGTGATGTAACTGGGGAATGAGATATGATGACACAAATTTTTCTATACATATTTTATCTATTATAACGAAAGCTCACAAAACTAACTCTATCAACAGCCCACGTCGATTCAGATTAGTCATAAAAAAAATGTTACAAAAAGGGTTATATTTTTCATCGAAAATAACATGTTTCATTTTGATTGCATTGTTTCTATATATTCAGTCCCTTAATATGGCAATTGTCCAATTCAGTCAGTTACTGAAGATTGTATTGATATAAAACAATACCCCTTCCATTCACAGGGTTAATGTACATTCTGTCCATCCCAGACTACCCCGTTCTCCGAAAAAATGGATCAATCTTTGCCCTTTTCATCCGTTCACCAAAATTATATCCGATTTGAAAACTTACCGACGTTCTTTTCACAAAAACGTCAAAATTAGATAAATTTGTTATGCCTGAGGGAAGTTCTCAAATCTTTTAATCTTAAGCATCACTTTCTTTCTTTTTTTTCTTCTGTTTTTGGAATGTTATCTAAACCATTTGCAGATCTACTTGTGATGTAAAGCACTTAAATCGTGGTAGGCACCGCCGATCGTTTATGACCGCTTTGTAACGAAACGCTTTGCGCCATTTGATCTCACATGAAATAGCTACGATCCTCCATAAAATAGCATTAATACTTTTCATCCACTTTTATGGCTTAAAGTCTAGGTTTTTGAAGATTTATCGGACAAATACCGTCGGGGACATGATCACGATTTGCAGTTGATATTCATTCCTCTTTCACATATTTTCAACAAAGTATGGTGCACAATATATTTCCAGTAATCTTGGTTTTAATCCTCAACAAGAGATATCAATGTCTAGCGTGAAATATGAATAAGACATCTTCAGTTCGTCATTGCTTTGATTATATACATCAGAGGGAATTAGACACCGGAAACATATCGAAATATAAATGACTTTATCGTCTGCTTTTTTTACCAGGCAAAGGTAGCGATATTTCTGATACCTTTGTTGCCTACCATCTTTACCCTTGTACAACGTCATACAAAAACTGTAGAGCAAACCCAGATCTACCGTCTCACAATGCGCCTGGCAGACCGCGGTCTATGGCGTCCCATTGGAAATATAATTAGAACAGCGTAGACGCCAATTCTGGGTCTATGCTGTTTCCAGTTTTGTAGCGTTACACACGCGTAAAATACCGTACTTAATACATCTCTGTTTCGTCTGAATATAAACAGATTCATTACCCTGAAATTGTTTCCATTAATTTGAAGTTGATGCCAGTCTTGTCCTAAACTACTGTCTGGGTCTGGAGTGATTTGGCCGTGTTAACACGTATGACACCTACCGGCGACGTCGAATAATAACAAGGGGTTTAGGTGCTTTCTTTACGAATAAAGTTTTAAGAGAAAATCGCTGTTCTCTCCACTAGCAGCACCATGGTGCGTCTGATAGAAGAGTTTCTTTGATGTTAATTGCTATCTTTCAGAGACTAAGTGTGTGCTTTGATTTATACTGGAACTTTTACATCCTCTCGTGGAGATTGCTCCGCCCAGCAATTGCCCTATTAATCAGAAAACATATAAAGGCGAGAGTGGTCTCTCCTCGTGACTTTTTGTTTTTATTTATCTCGCTAGTCTTTTTATTATGCTTTTCCAACACAGTATTAAAAAAAAAAAAAAAAAAAAAAAAGCATCAGAAACTTTGAGAATCATCATCGGTTTGGCTGGAGTCCGAAAACGCTAAAGAGTTATCACCCATTTTGGTGCCTAAGATTTGTGTACCAGTCTAAATTACGGAAGTACTGGCTAGGCTGATTCAGCGCCAAACTTGCCCGCGAGCAAGAAAAAAATGATCGGAATCGTTTCATGCAGCTTGTAATCGCTGTCAAAATCGTGCAAGGGCAAATTGCAAATGCAAATACATAGACAGCCGATAGTGATATTTACGGAGTAAGAATGCCTGTTGAAATGAAATTATGACACGGAAGAGAACCAACATAAAAACACCGAGCAGTGGTCCTACACTGCCAAACCCAAAACTAAGACCCTTTGATCTCGGGAGGTATGAAAGCATTTATATGTATTGTCAATCTTCATACTCTCTCTTAGATGAAATATCTGAAAGGTTCTACAGGTTGGAAAACATCAGACACCAGTGACGTTTAAAGAGGGGCACTCTCTTTAATGCGTATTCTGTTTTGTATCCCAAAGTATTGTTGAAATAATGCTCTACTTCAAAGCAAAGTCAGGTGTTGATTGAAATGTTCAGTTTAAGTTTATTGCTGGCCCGGCTCACTCCTTGTAGAAAGCACTGACATGGCTGCTTCCGTACATTAGTATCATCAGGTTCTATTTCTCAAGGTAGGGCATGGGTGAGTTTTCTGGTCCAGCTTTCACTTAACGTTTCAATTTGAGAGCGTTCTAAGTTAAAATTTTGTCACTCTGGAAAATTCAGAGATAGTTTAATGTATAAGATCCTGGTTCGCAATCGGCCACTATCTTATCTAATAGGTTTGGTGACTTTTTTCTATAAAAAAAATTGCATTTACGAAACACTTATATTTTATCAGTACTCTTAAGTAGGTTCTGGTACCGAAAGGTAGGAACGAATTTGGCCCAGATTACAATTGAAATTCGTTTATATAAATAAATAGTAACTTGGCTGATGTATTTCATCTATTAGAAAAACCTGTACTAGATAGAATAGTAGTCTTTTCTTCCGACAATAGACTGGATAATAAGTTTCAGAACATTGAGACTAAGTGATATAACTTATCAGCACTTATTACGTGCTCAGCAAAGAGACGTATTAAAAATTTATTGGCACCAGAATGAGACTGTTGGCCAGAAAATATGATTAGCTAAAAAAAATAAAGCTATAAAAACCAATTACCCTCAGGTTTCGGCGAATACAACAACTTCGAAATTTGGTTAAAGATCAGGGGAAAAATGAAGAAAGAAACCTCTTTTTGTAAGTATGATACCATTTTTTATTTAAAATGTAGACATTCCAAGAACTGTTGGAATTGAATTCAACATGTGGCGTAACGTAAATACTAAAAATACAAAGCTTGCCGTACCTTCACTATATTATACTGTGATGACGGAATTAATTATGCAGCAATTTTTTATACTGACAAAAGCCTAGTGATGTTTTTACTGCTTATTTACTTTAGATGCTAATGGAAACAACTTTATTGTGACTCAAACGAGAAATACCAATACAGACTTGAGACAAAAGCACATGTCAAACATTGTAGCGATTGAGGACAAGGGGGAGTGGGGGAGGGGGCCTGTTTATTTCTGTCCAGCTGGTGCACTGTCTTATATAATGCATCTGAGCAGAGTCTGGTGTTTTTGCTTCATGCACTTCTGCTCAAGGGTTTTGTGCATATGATAACACAAGTAACAAAGAAAGTTATTGCAAAAAGGAGAATGGTCTGTGGCAAGCCCATTCAGCAACCTAGTCAAACCATTCCATCGCTGGGGAGGTTTTTCAATTATTTGGAAACGAAGACAGCGATAGTGCTTCTATTAGAACGGGATAAATCTCAATTTGCAACGTTTGCATTCAAACTAGACGAAAACAGCTATATATATCACGTTCGACAGTCGACGCTACGCTCTGTGCCACATTCGACAGACGGACTCCGGAAATTGGCATTTACCAAGTTGTTCCCACTTTTTTTACTTTTATTTATATAGGAGATTGTCCAAACTCACACCCCCGCTCCCTAAATTATGAAACAGATTTTTTTTTTTAATAAAATTGTTCTTTTTTTAAATTTTAAAGAATCACTTAGATAGCTTAATCGTGTTTTTAGCTGTATCAACCTAGTTTTATTCCAAAACTTTCAAGTATCTTTCTGTTCATTTTAAATATTGCTTCATGCATTGTTTTTTCACGTACTTTTTTCTGCTCATGGCATGCCTTGCTAAAATAATTTCTAAATAAATGGTCACACGTTCAAAGTGTGCTGTGTGTGACGTCATGCAATCCATTAGAGCAAAGGACGTGCGTAAATATGAAAGTTCTTTGTAGTTTGTAACTTACATATAATTCTGTTTGCCTTGAGTATCATGACCATAGCAAGAAATATTTACCTAGCTGGATCTACTTTTGTCCGAAAAACGTTAAGTTCGAAACTGTCATGTCTTTTAAGTAAAAAAGATATCTCATTTCGTAAAATATATTTGTGCTGCCATGAAAGCATGAGAAAGCAACGGTCTCGTGATCATTTGTACGTTTTTAGTCCTTGCTAAAGTTTCTACTGCTAGTATGACACTGCTCACAATGCGGTTATTAGCATTGCATATGTTTAACGCTAAATTAACTATACTATTCTGTATTAAAGAAGCTCGGATTCGATTGAAAATGGTGCTAGTTCATCAGACCTTTTTGATAAGAGATGAATAAACTTTCCAGGTATGCAACCGAAATGGTCGAGGAAGTTCGGACTAGATCAGCTATGACGCCTGTCATGTGACATATAATTCACCACTGGCATGTTTCCTCATTTTACTGAGTTACGTATGATTGTCCCGTAAAATGTAATTAATTGGATTATAAATGGAAGCAAACAAACAACGCCCAAAACACCACACTTGGCATCAAGTGGAAAACAATTGAAATATAAAATATTTCAGAAGAAAGTCTCGTGGGTGATTTTCTTCTTCCAATACTAATATTGAAAGTGAGCAATATTATTGGATAGAATTTAAACTTAATCTAAATCTGATTTGAAAGTGGGCAATATTATTGGATAGAATTTAAACTTAATCTAAATCTGAACATGCTTTTTTGAAAAATCTGTTTATAATCTTTCAGATGAATTTCACAGTTCCCGTAACAGAAGAGGACATTATAAGGTCTCGTCTTACATGATTAGGCCGGATTTAGCTGGTTTGACGCGTGTTATTTCGGGTCGTCAGTCGTATTCAAACATTGATATAGCACGTGATATTTGAGTACATACCTTTTGTGTTTCAAGAACTTTTCTTTTACTTATGTATGTAAGTAATTGAACATATAATAATAACGATAATATACGGTGTGCTGTGTGCAAACGTTTGCCGGAATAGAGAAAGACTTCTTTCACCCCTCAGGATCAAGCTATTCTCTCGCGTTCGGGTCTCGCAGCGTGGTTTTTCCCCTAGCCGATTTTACCCTCGGACAATGACCCCTGAAAATTCTGCTCTAGAGTGTGAATTTCCCTTCCCTTCCCCCATCCCCTTCCCACCTCCCAACCCCCCCCACCCCCCAACCCCCCCCACCCCCCCAAAAAAAACAAAAACAAAAAAAAACGGGAAAATTCTACTCAAGGGTAATAATAATAATAATAATAATAATAATAATAATAATAATAATAATAATAATTTTGTCTTTATTTTAAGAGGATATCATATTTAGCATTAACGCTAATCTCCCACATGGTCCTCAAAAATGTATACAAACTACATGTATGCATCAGTTGAAGCTAGTAACCCTACTTAAACGCTGACAAAGATGACGTAATATAATAGGGAATGGCATCATTAACTTAAAACAATAAAAGAACAGGAAAATATGTGAATACAATAAAATTGGAATATTAGTCGAGAGATGGGAAGGTCGATATCGTGGAATAAAAAGATACTATTTGGAAAAAGAACGAAGGTCACGGTCATATATTAGCGGCTTGGTGAGATAAGATAATCAGGTACAATGCCATTGATCGTATTTTACATCATGCGACCTTTTGCAATGCAATACGTACACAAAATGGTAATATAATATTGAAAACATTTTAAACGATGGTGTGAAAATATCAGTTTTTCGAATTATTCGGGCAGCTCGTTTTTGCAATTTAGTAAGCTTATAAGTTTTGATCGGTACTGCAATTGCCCCTAATGGTGCACCAATAATCTAAGATTTGTAACATGTAGCTATTGTAATATAGTTAAACAATATTTTGAGAAACATTATTTGAAAGAATTTTCATAAGCGGAATCCGTTTACCCAGTAAAATATAAATGTGATAAACGTGGGTGTTCCAATGAAGAGGCCTAGCAATTTTTTAGAGTATACAGAGGCCAGTGCAACGCCATTGAGTACAAATTTGAGTGCAGGAATTGTGGACAGTTTCTGAGTGTAGCCAATTCTCATAAAAGTAGTTTTTGATAGATTTATGTGCATTTTATTTTGCCTACACCATTTTTCAACAGATTGAATATCGGTCTGAAGATGATAATCGACAACAGATGTAGAAATGTCATAATGGTGGATAGTTGTGTCATCAGCAAATATATCGTAATCAGAGTATTTAAGACACATAGGTAGATCGTTTATAAAGACTATAAAAAGGACGGGTCCTAAAATGGAGCATTGCAGGACGCCACATTTTACTGGTTCGAATGCTGATGAGTGATTTCCAATACTGATACGTTGAGTCCTGTTTGTTAGGTAAGACTTGAGCAAAAAGTAATAGTTGCAAATTTATAGACTGCCAATTTCTTCAGAAGAATATCGCGATCAACAATATCATAGGCCTTTTTTGAATATATTAATACAATCCTAGTGATTTTACCTGCGTTAATAGTAGATATCCATTCCTCTGTTAGTTTAGTCAGGGCAGTTTGACGGGTGTGATTTTGTCTGAATCCCGATTGCGATCGATGTAGAAGATTATATTCTCACTGAGATAGCAAAATTAATTTATGTGTCATTCTTGGATCCGCCTTTATGAATAAAGAAAAGAAAACTTTGGTTGGTTTGCTTTAAACCATCAGTTTCTAGACAGTTATTGAAGAGATTAGTGAGAGAGGGAGCTGTTTTATATGTAGAAAGCTTTAATATTTTTCACTAATCCCATCTGGTCCGGTAGCTTTGTTCGTAGCAAAAATGAACCGAATGTTATCAATCTCATTAACAGAGAATCTAGGTATAGCAAATTCAATATCAGGAAAATCATGTGGGGTGGAAATAACTTTTTCATTCAGGCGATAGCTAATATATATGAAAAATTAATTTGTCCTATTTGAAATTTCCTAGTAGTCATGCACCGTTTCATTAATTATAGTAATTTCATGTAGGATAGAGAAAGAATTCGATGCGTTATTATCTTTGAAATGCCTCCAGATGAGCTTTATGACCTTCTTACCAGATATTAAATTAGGGTAACATTTTCTGTTACATTCCTTGATAAGAGACGTTGTACTGTTTCGCCGAATTGTATAATTCTGCCAATCTTTGTTTTGGTGATGAAAGTCGCGCAATTTACGAAGTATTTTTTTTATATCATCAGAGTACCATTCCGGTTGTGTGTTGCTTGTGGAGCATATTTAAGTAAGCATCAAAACCAGCCAGACCAAACTTTTTTCACATTGTCCGGATCGTGTGATAAAAATTATGCGTTTTCCGAACGCTGAGGATGGTTCATAAAGAACAAATGGATATCAAAATGATTGAATGATCTGTATATGAAATTTTTTATGAGTATTTTGGTATGGTTTGACAAACTGATTTCACGACACGCAGACCGGATAAATGTCACTTGTAGCTAAGCATGATATAATGTTTTCGGATATGGACTGTGAATGAGTAGCATCAATGTGATCAGTCAAAGTAGATGTTGACTCAGTTACACTAGTTGCTTTATTAGCAATTTGGGTAAGGTTATGAGAGAGAATCGGATCCTCCTACTTTTATGATTTTGACTCAAAAGACCTAAATTAAAATCCCCCATTATGATACATTCCATATTTGGCTTGGAAAAAGTGGCGCGTTCAAATGCAATATTGAACATGTCAATCTTAGCAGCAGGCGAGTTCCGGGGGAGGGGGCGTAAACTGAATAAAAAAGAAAGAGTTTTGATTTACAGAGGAAAATCTCTATCCATATAGGTTCTACGGTATCACTTCCAAGATCTAATCTACGTCTGAACTTTAAAATGACTGGAAATATAAACAACTATCCCACCGCCAGCTCGGTGTACTCTGTCTTTTCTCTCCAAACTGTAACCTTCAGTGGTAATTAAGCATCAATAGAATTTTCTAAAAATGTTTAACATAGACCAAAGATATCGATAATGCTATACGTAGCAATAGTTGATTTTTAAGTTCATCAACTTTTGGAAGAATATGTCTAACATCTAGATTTACAATATGTAAACCCCTATCTTGAACATTGAAACTAAAGAGAGACTGCTTGGATGTAACTTTATCATTAAAAAAATTAAATTCTTTATATAGGAATGATTAGTAAGGCAGGATGAAAGAGAAACGTTTTAGAGATGAGGAAGAAAGCTTATTGAAATCTGGAGGGGAAGTAACACATTCGGTACATTCTAAAAGATTACATTCAGGGCGAATTTACTTTAAGAATGCATTCAGGGCGAATATACTTTAAGATTGCATTCAGGGCGAATATAATTGAAGATTGCATTCAGGGCGAATATACTTTAAGATTGCATTCAGGGTGGAAAAGGAGTTGCAGAGTACGAGTGTTTCCCCACCATGACAGCCAGACTTACCGTATATACTCGCGTATAATTTTATCCAAATGTTAACAACAGAGACCCTGATCTGCCATCACATAATGCGCCGGCATATCAGGGTCTATGTTGTTTGTTCTACTGATTAGTCTTTACAAACTGTATAGATTCAGATCTGCCGGCGCTTTATGCGACGGCAGATCTGGGTCTATGCAGTTTGCAGTTGGTATTGGGTTATACTCGAGTATACACGGTAGATTCCTAACAAAATGTATCTTTGTTGTTGTAATTCAGCCTACCGGATTTATCGTGATTTAATGAGGAGTACCATCTGTCACTGAGAGTTGTATGGTTATCAAAACATCTGTAATTTGAGCTATGTATGTTGTACACTTGATGTAAAGTCTACGACCAAAGTTTCTGTTACGGTCATCTGTATGGGTAGGATTTTGACGTATGATATCGCCTCTGTGTTTAGGAGTCTGCTCTAAATGAGTTGTAGGTCGACTTAACAAGTGGTATGATCGCAAATGTACTAGCCGTCTAGGTGCGTGCTAAAGGGTCTGCTCTTGGTACAAAACTTGTGATTCTGACTCCGGATTAAGGATAGGGCACAGACTGTTAATGTTTCTCAAGAGTGTGACTACATCACAGTCACGAAAATATATTTTTTCTCTGTGAAACAGATACATTGGGGTGGGGTTTTGTTTTGTTTTTCAACCCATAATAATGTTCTAAAAACAGATCATTTTTATATATTAACATGCCTGTAGTCCCTTCTCCCTCTCTATATTTCTCTCACTGTGTTGCTTGGTCAGTCAGCATGCTAGTTTTACTTCAGTTGATCCAGATCACTCTCTTTATCTGTATCTCTGTCTGGATCTATGATATTAAAACTGACACACTAATCGAGCAACAGAGAAACAGAGGGAGCGACAATAAAAATAATCGTATGGTCAGCCCCCCCCCCCCCCCCCCCCCCCCAGTCTCTCTCTGTTGGTTGGTCAGTCAAGTGTGTCAGTTTTACCTCAGTCTCTCTCTCTCTCTCTCTCTCTCTCTCTCTCTCTCTCTCTCTCTCTCTCTCTCTCTCTCGACCTTCGTCGCAAGCTACGGGCGAAAATGCGTGTAAAACGAGCGTAGCGAATTTCCGTCTGTGGCATGCGCGGGCCCATGGTGGCCGAGTGGTCTAAGGTGCTCGCCTTTACATATCACTGATACCTCTCCTCTGTCCGTGTGTGTTCAAGTCTCGGCTCAGCCAGCGTGGGTATGTAAGAAAGCTTGCCTGTAGTCAAGCAGCTTCCAGTGAATCTGTGTTTTTTCTCGGAGTTTTCGTGCGTTCTTCCTCCACCAAACATACTGGACGCCATGTATAGCCTATCTGAAAAATGGCGTTAAATCTACAAAACCAAACCAAAGTGGCATGCGATTGTGTCTCTGGACCAATGACAATAAAACTGACAAACAAACCGACCATCGGAGAGAGAAAGAGAGATGGAAGATACAAACAATCTTATGGTCGGTAGCAATGCTAAGTAAGTTATTTCGCTTAGTTTATATTCCCCTCTCGTTTCAATTATACTCGCCTACTCGCCGGTGACTGAATGGCTGCGCGTTCACTTTTTGAGGAGCTAGTCATGCAGTGTTTGTAGTGCTATACTTCTTTCATTTAAACTAACTTTCATGTTTAAATCATAAGTGGATCTTTTATTTTGTTTTTCAATCAGTATCCTGTAGTCGATTCTAAATAAAATACATGCATGAAAAATTTATACATCTCGTGGTATATCAAAGATACACCATGCATACTGTATATATATATATATATATATATATATATATATATATATATATATATATATATATATATATATATATACACACACACACTTACACACACATGAGGATTGATCGACTAGTTCTAAAGTAAATGTAATATCTTCCAAACATAACAACCCAACATTATCAAACATTCGCCCGTCTATAGCTGGAAACGTTCCAATTTACGATGTGGTCTCATTTCGAAGTTGATGACGTAACATACTTAGTGACGGCATCTCTTTCGACGTCATATATGTAGACCATTCAGAACATCGTCGTCTCTTGGCGATGCGAGTCGAATAACTTCGACTCATTTGACTGCAACTATTACTTGCGTTGTTGTTAGTGATGACCCATCATCTACTGAATGTGACGTTATGAAGTTTGTATGACGTAATAACAACCACGGGCTTGAGGGCAGTTAAAAATAGCCTTAATTTACATCTGAGTTTCTTTTTTTTTTTTTTTTTTTTTTTTTTTTTTTAGCGTGCGAAAGAAAAGGCCGAAGACGTTCCGACTGATATGCAGACGCGATGACAAAATGGCAAATGAGTCCATGGAACCAAAATGAGAAATGAGTCCATGGAACAGAGAGTGCTTATACCATTGTAAGGAAAATCCTTTGCACAAATTAAAGCAGACTTGGATGTTGTTTATAGACCTAAAACTCTTGCTGAATCTGGAGTCAGTAAATTGTTAAAACGTTTTAGTGATGGTCGGGGGACTGAGTAAGACTGTTAAAGATGATATAAGAAAAGGTGGGCAAATGACATCTCTTTCAAAAGAAATAGTCGATTCTGTGAAGTATATGTGAAGGAAGATAGACGTGTTACAGGGCAAGTTTGATATTTTATAAAGAAGTGTAGAGGAAATTCTGACCAAGGAATTAGGAATGCGCAGGGTTTGTGTCCGTTGGATGCCAATATTGCTTGATAAAGAACAAATGGATTTAAGGGTAAAGATCTGCATGGAATTATTATACATGTGCAAAGTAGAAGGCTATAATTTTTTAAATAAGATCATTACATATGATTAAACATGCATACACTACTCTGAACCCAAGAGTAAGGGACAAAGCAGTGTATGAAAGCACACATCTTCGACATCGCCTATAAAAGCATATATTTCCAAATCTGCTGGAAACGTTATGTGCATTGTGTTCATCAATACACAAGAAATATGAAACACATGGTACCAGAGAAGACCACAGTGAATGGACAGTACGATGCCCACAGTAATCAGATAGTATTTGTGTGAAACTATTCGCAAAAATTGTCCAGATATACTAAGGGGTGGCATCATTTTGCACCAGGATAACGTCCCTGCACGCGCATGCAAGTTTGTAATGCAGACCCTACAAAAACTTGGCGTTGAGACCCTAAATCACCCACTATGAATCCCAGATTTAGCTCCTTGTGATTTCTGGCTTTTTCCGAAATTGAAAGATTCGTTACGGGGAAACCAATACGAAAGCAGAAAAGAACCAAGGGACGCAATCACCGGGTCGCCACGAGTTGCTATCACGTGACGGGCTGCTGCACGTGTTCAGGACATGGGTCACAAGATGAGAGAAGTGCATTAAGTCAAAAGTTACTTTGAGAAGAACTACTAAAATTATTGTTAACATTTAAGTAACTTTTTCTTTACAGCGTTTGTTATATAACTTTTTGATCAACCCTCGTAAAAGCCATGTTAATTTTAACTTTTGAGTCTGATTATCCTATTATTAAATGCAATTTTTAATTCGCTTTTATGTATATTATTCATACACTGGAAAACTGCACTTCCAACCGCGAAGCAGCTTTCAAATCGCATGCCCCTCTGCGAATATTTGATAATGGGATTAAGCCAAAAATCACTTAGTGCTGAATCAGGGCTGTATGGAGGATGTCGCAAAGTCTGGATGCTGTCATCCTTCAGGAAGCCTTCAAGACGGCGGATTTATGCTCCGGTACGTTGTCATGGTGTATATGGATACCCCTAGTACCGGTGCGCGGACGGGTGATTTGTTAGTGTTCCACAACTTTTGGCAACACTTTCGAGGCACATAAATGTCCAGTGTCACTAACAGAGTCAGGCACAGGTACCTGGACGAACGGGCATCGAAATATAATGCGTATCAATTTCTCTTGACAGTCCGACTGTGTTGGGCGATTTGTGGTTTCTGCTCGTTTTATCTGATCCAATCTTTTTTATTTTCTCTTGAGTCGGGTTCTAAAAAGTAATTCCATGTTTCATCATCTGTGACAATCTCATTCAAGCGTCCCTGGTCACTCTTCGCATATTTGGCGAGTAGTTTTTTGGCGATTTCAACCCGAGTCTTTTTTGATCAGCCATCAACAAATGCGAGACCCATCTTCAATATATTAAAAGCAGCTGACGAATTAATGCCCCTGATAATAGAAATATCTTCTACTCTGTATAACTGTTCCGATTTTTTTATCTCCTCTTCCAAAAACAGCGCAAAATCTAACAAATCCGACTGATGTTTCGCACGTTTCAATACGCACCTGAGTGTTATAATCGTGCTCGGTATGCGCCAACCATGACAAGATATCGTTATGACTCAGTATAATGTTGAAGTAAACGTCAACTGTGTCATTCAAGTCTAACATTTTCTTTTTGATAATGACTTCCAATAAAATAAGTAACATCTAAATGTCTTTCGAATAGTAACACGTACGCATGTATTATCTATTACTGGCTTACATACAAGTAAGACGCAAGTACATGTTACTACATAAATATCGCAAATTTACGTTATATTAATACGTGCGTACATAATACTATCATGTGCGTACGTCTTGCTGTGACGTATGTACGCATTGTTATCACCTGTGTACGTACGTATTGTTATCACCTGTGTACGTACGTATTGTTATCACCTGTGTACATACGTATTGTTATCACCTGTGTACGTACGAACTGTTATCACCTGTGTACGTACGTGATAGTTATCATGTAAGTACACGTTATCCTCTGACAGCATGTACTTATATGATAATAACAGATATATACGTACGTATTACAATCACTTACGTACGTAAAAGCTTATACGAAAGTATGTGTTATTATCATGTACGTAAATGTTAATTATCACTTACTTCATATAATTATGTAAATACGTAATAGTTACATTAGTTACATGTACGTACATGATAGCTATAAAGTATTACACGATAACTATCAGGCACACACGAGATAATTTTGGAGTAAGCACTCAATAGCCAACGTGTGCGTATTTCATAATAATTGTTATTATTATTATAATTTTTTTCTGGTGTTTGTCTTTTTTTGGGTGCAGCAAAACATTTGTACAATAAAATGTTAATTTGGAGGAAAATAAAACGGGAGACGTTTCACCCGGGGAAACTAGACCCTCGAGCATTTTTTTTCCTCCGTGGGAAAATTGACTTTAGGGTAGAATTTCCGGGTGAAAGTCAGCTCATTGGAAATTTTTTTTTCCTGGGGTGGGGGTGGGGGAAATCGGTCTGTATTTTAACATGAAGGAGGAAATCACTCGAGTTTTCCACCTGGGTAAAAACGGCTTTGTTGTGGTTTCCCTCTGCCCCCGAGAAAAATGAAAAATGTTTCTGAGATGGGGGAAAGGTTGCTCAAACGTTTGCACACAGTGAACTGTGTATGAGATCTATATTCAAAGCAATCAAACTACAATCCCGTTCCCTGTGCCGTATCGTCGATATGAATCGCGATTGATCAAAGAACTCCAATGAGAGAGGTATTAAATAAACTGAAACCAGTCATTATCGCGATGTTCATGTCTTTGATTTCTTGTTGTGTTTTGAATCAAGTACGTCCACTCGTTAAATGCATGACAGAATAAACAGGCAGATGATAAATGATATGTTTGAAGCGCATTATTGGCCCCAAGGTGTACCCTTTTTAATGCTATTGTTTGACTTTTCTTTTTCCTTTTTTTTTTTTTTTTTTTTTGCAAGCAAGCCAACGTGAATACTAGAAGTACATTTCTTAAATAAAAGGAAAGAATAATTTTTAAAAAATAAAAATCAGTAACTCTTGATCCTCAACTTGAATAACAAGGATATGCAATACATTGACCTGAACCAAAGTACAGAATGCATCAAATAGGGAAATGATGATATGGCATTTTGTAAATATTTGTAGAATATTTAATTTAATTTATTGTTGAAAATGAAGAGATTTTATTGGAAATAATTGTACATTTTGCGAAAATTATCATGTATATAAGGATTTTATTTTCTGTTTTAAATCTTTTGAACATCTTATGCCTGAAAATCATATTGTGGGTGAATTTCATGCTTCGTTCTGTGGATTTTTCCGTGTGGGCGGTTCACGGTATTGTAAATGTACCTTGCTGTTCGATCTGTGCACAGCGATCCAGAAGTATAATAAATGACGCTTTCTACATTTCTTGATGTCACAAGATGATATAAAGACACACAAATCAGTACCCGATGAGGTCATATTTAAAGAGGGATGGGAAAGAGGGGCAATTTCCATGAGAGAAGCACTTTTCTTCAAACGAACGGTCATTTTTGTAAAAAAAAAAATAAATTTAAAGGACGTACTGTTGGTCACAAAATTTTGGATATTTATATTTGGTGGGCACAACAGCAGAACATACATTTATATTTATAACCTACTTTTAAAAGGCATTAATGGAAAATACTACAGTTAGAATGAGCTATTTTAGTGACCTTCAAAGTAACAGAGAAGTTGGTATTAAGTGGCAAGGCCGGGGGAGGGGGGGGGGCCTCTCTACCTCTATCTTGCTGGATCATATAATGTAGCATCTGATTCATTATTTAATAATACAAGGACAGCACATATTTTCAAATAAATTACAACCTAAAGACGAACACGTAGGTGACTGGGTTGTTATAATATGAAAACCTGATGGCAAACGATTGCCGGTTTGCATTTCTGGCAACTATATTCACGAAGGTGGATCACTTGTCACTTTTCTTCCGAGCGAATTTCAAAACATACATACACAAAGCCTGTTTTGTTTCGAATTAATGGACAACTTTTTGGAAACATACATGGTTCAAATGATATCCAGTGGCAATAGGTAGAGACAACCGATGCCAAGCTTGAAGATATTTACGTGCGCAGTAACACTTGAACGTTCCACCTTTTGTGAATACTTTAACAAGAGTCATCAGAGAGACAAACACGCTAGCCTATATCTGGTGTTTGTCTCACGCTGGGATAACCTGTATACAACAAAGTAATTAGTGTAAGAAACGTAAGTCACTGTAACCTACTTTCTCTGGGTGCGAGGAGCACAATGATGCATGGAACACCATGACTAACTTTCATGTACATTCCATGCCTACATATGTAGATTTGCCAGGGGAAAGAACTTGTATAGTGGGTTAACATGTAAATAACATTGTCATCAGTGTAAGGAAAGAAGGTCAATGTGACCAACTTTAACCGGGATGGCTGCGAATGATGTAAAGAACACCCTAACCAAGTTCCATAAACACAGACTTCCTACAGCTGTGGATCTGTCAGCGAGACAAACCTTGTATACAGTTATTATTGTAAAAAAAATATTAAAAAAATCTAAGTTCATTATATGCCTACAGCTGGAAATTTGCCGCGAAGACAAACATTTTACACTGGGGTTAACGTGCAAATAGCGAAGCCGTAAGTGCTAGTAAAGTAGGTCACTGTGACATACTTTCACCTGAAGTGGTTTAGAATGATTAAAGGAACGCCCTATGTTCCATGTAGATACCATGCCTACAGCTGGAGATTCGCCAGGAGGACAAAACATTTACACCAGGGTTACCTGTAAACAACACCTTTTTGTGTAAGAAACATAGATCACTGTGACCAACCTCTACCTAGGATGGTTTAATATGATCCAAGAAACGCCTGATAAGTTCCATAAACAACATTCATAGAAAGGTAGGTAACTTTTACCTTTTTCCTACTGTGCTTCGGAAACACTCCAACCAAGTTCCATGAACATACCATGCCAGCAGCTGGAGCTTTGCCAGGAAGACACGACTTTAACCTTTCATAACCAAATCATTTTTATACCAAAAACAGGCCACCGTGCACTAATTTTCCCTGGATGGTTCAGGATGACGCGAGGAACTCACTAAGTTCCATGTCGATATAATGCCTAAAGCTGGCAAAAGTGGCAGTAAATCAAAACTTTTAATTTGGGGTAAAAACTGCAAAACAAGATTCAAGATTTTAGATTCTTATAGAAAACAAATGAAACATTGATGGAGGTTAGGTAACTCATAAACATACTTGCATAATATAAATCAATTCATGATGTTCAAATGATATACGGGCGAGGAAATTATGGAAAATTTATATTTGTACAATTTAGTGAATTAATGTATGAAATAATCATAATCTTGTAGCTTAATGCTCCATATATATATATATATATATATATATATATATATATATATATATATATATATATATATATATATATATATATATATATATATATATACTTTCTAAGATTAAAGAAATTTTTCTTATGTTCCCTTTATTAATTCAATACGTTTAACAGTGATGGTCGCTTCTATTAATCATTTCTTGCTCTAAAATTATCATACAATGGGCAACTAATCAAAAAGTCGGATTCATCCTCTATTTATATTTATTGCAAAATAAAAAAAGCGTTTGATTTCTATCGCTTTTGTTATTTCCATATCTGCCTTTCTTAATAAGTAAAGAATGGGATGACACCCTTCATTTTGTCAACGCTGTTCTATGATTCAAATTGTTCTGTACACTCAAACAATTTTCATATGTAAATACATCTTTAATAGCTCTATACAACTACAAATTAGTTTTTGACGTCTAAATACCATGAATAATTAGCAATATCATTCAATTAGTTTTTGACGTCTAAATACCATGAATAATTAGCAATATCATTCAATCAATTTCACCTTTACCAAATCTTGGCATAACAACACTTCAGAGACACCATATCTATCCAAAATATTTTCAGACTAAATACAATCAAATTTACACATTCATTTCTTTCTACTCGAGTCAAAAGTGCATCATACGGTGTCTTTAATATAGTATTTTTATTTACTCTTACTTTAAAACAATATTTGGTAATCAATTCTTTTATACATTAGGGGATATATATTTAATTCACCATATATGAACATGTTCCATGTTGAAATGCTTACATTAACAAAAATTTCATACATTTACGTTGTATTTGTTCAATTGCATCTGTAGGATGAAAGCCCCAAACTTGTGAGGCATAAACTTAAGATAGGTTATATACAATTATCAAATAACTGTAGTGCACCAGTAAGATTTTTAAAGAAATGTCATAATACTACACAAGAAAATATTCATGGCTGTCACGCCCTTATCAGCTAACTGTTTTTGTGTAAACGAAAACTTGCCATTGCTCATAAACAGTAAACCTCAATAGTTGAATTGTTCAGACCGAGATACATAACATTTTTCACCAGGACTTTGAAAGCCAATTTTAAGAAACACTATTGTCTTAGTTTTTTGTGTATTCACTGTTAAACTCCATTTTTAAAAATACAATATTGCAGTAGCTTATCGAGTAATAACTGTAGTCCCTCAACAGTTTCTGAAAACAAGATAAGATCATCAGTGAATAATATCAAAAACATCACAAGTGGATCGAATATAATAGCGACATCTTCACTAGCTCGTAAACAAAGTTCAAGATCTTCAAGAAATAGATAAATAAAAAAGTATGAGTGAAAGGACTTTGCTTTGTCTTAAACCTGTCTCATATTTAATCAAAATCCACTACTGAACCAAGATGTAATACACATAATTTTAAAAATGTGTACATCGATCTTTAAACTTTACAAATCTTGCCATCTACACCAAGTTTGAAAAATGTATACCAATGACCGTTTCTATATACGCTGTCAACTGCCCTTTTAAAATCAATAAAGGGTTCTTCATAAAATCTTTTCCATTTATTAATATGCATATTTACAATGTTGTGTAGTACAATAACAGCATGTAGCACGAACACCTTGCTTAAATCCAAACTGCGCATCCGATATTGTATCATAATTTTTATGCAGTCATTCAATCTCTTGTTTAAAAATATGTGTACAAAATTAGGAAGGCAACAAAGCAAGGCAATACCTCTATAATTTTTCAAGTCATCTTTGGGACCGTTTTTAAATATTGGAACAATAATACCTTCACCCCCATATTTTGGGAAAATAACCACTGTCAATAATAGCAATAAAAGATCACTTCTATGGTGATTATATTTTCCCAAACTTGTTATGACCTTAAAGATTTATCGATAAGGCGAGCTAATAAAATCACAAGGGACATAACGGTGGACTTATAAGGCGAACTGGTTACCAGTAGAAGGACCTAAACGTTCTGTAGTAACAACCTTAACCCAGACAATCTATATTCATTACGTCCCTTTGGTATTATAGTAGCAAAACAGTTACATTCTGAGTAAT
Organism: Margaritifera margaritifera; assembly: GCA_029931535.1. Lineage (NCBI taxonomy): Eukaryota > Metazoa > Mollusca > Bivalvia > Unionida > Margaritiferidae > Margaritifera > Margaritifera margaritifera. The sequence continues at coordinate 2,078,575 of JAQPZY010001594.1, forward strand.
ACAAATTGTAACAGAAATGTTGAACATTTTAAAATTGTATGGAAATTAGATAAATGGACGAAATTTCGTCAAATTTTTTTTTCTTCTCACTTTTTGAATGGGTATCATATTATTTAATTCTTTATTAAGGGAAAATTACAAAATATTGTTGTATAAATTATTGATATCTGTTCGTCAAATTGTCATATTGTACAAAATTAATGATATCGACCTGAATTTCCGTAATTTTGTGAAGTATCAACCCTCTTCAGATAGGAAGGTGGGATTTAGATTTTGGACTTGGAGAATCATTTTAAATTCCGACAAAATGGATAAAATCACAGTCAGATTACAATGTATCATGCGGCCCCGGGTGGCCGAGTGGTCTAAGGCGCTCGTCTTTACCGATCACTGCCATCTCACCTCTGTCTGCGTGGGTTCGAGTCTCGGGCTCGGCCAATGTGGATATGTGAGAAAGCTTGCCAGTTGCTTCCCGTGGGCCGGTGGTTCTTCCTGTTTTCCCGGGTTCTTCCTCTACCAGATAAAACTGGCCGCTTTGTATAACCCACTACAACAATGTATCAAATTCTATCCTTGCCATGCATGCAAGCTTATACATACATATATATGTACATACATGCATACTGAAAGACCCACAGATAGACAGACCGATGCATACGTGAATACATACATAATATACACACGCATATACGTTATGTTCATTTTTTCTAAGTGTCACTTTAATATTACATGTATATTTATTTTAGGAGTTATAAACATATTTAAGGAAAGTTTTTGCATTACAAATTAACTCCATTCTATACATATTTGTAATATTTGTCAGTTTTCATACAAATGATGTATTATTGTTTCTACGAATCAGTCACTTGCAGTAGCAATAATTCATAGCAATAATCTCACAATATATTCCAAAAAATATTAGAAACAAAATCATCGTCTTTACTATCTCAAATTTAATGTTAGTTATTTAACAATAGATACCGCATGTACTTGGTTCTTTGTATCAATTACAAGCATCAGGCAAGTGGCCAGTGCTATACCAAGCTTAACAATATCAGTTCTGATATTTCTATAGGCCTATTTATATGGTTGTATTTAATTCGATGTTCCATTTTGTAAACGCGTTAGTTGACGCAGAATTTTTCTTTTACTTTGTAATTTGATTCTTTTGTTGCGTTTCGAGATCATCCATTATTCTGAATTTGATAAACCTGTTGTAATCTCCGTTAAAAAGGAAATAAAGTTAGTCAGTCGGTCATGAGTTTATTCATTAATTTGCATCACAATATTTATTTTTAGCATCAAAAACGCAATTTGCAACTCTGAATCAGACCATAGGTTACAATGAGTTCATTTTTATAACAATAATTTATTTAGCAGCCGTGCATAACAAGGATACAGTTTGCATGTCTTGGGGCAAGACAGAGACGAAAACGTTATTTACACATGGAAATAAATTAGAAGATCGCAGACTAATATGCTTTTCCGTCGTACTTGCTCATCACCGCACGTTCTAGGAATGCTACTTAAATCACGTGATTATTAATTATAAAAATAAAATATCTCCATGAAACTGACTCAGACCTTTGGAACTTCACGAATTTTATTCGGAATGAGCATAATATACAGGCAAACTTCACGAATTTTATTCGGAATGAGCATAATATACAGGCAAACTTCACGAATTTTATTCGGAATGAGCATAATATACAGGCAAACTTCACGAATTTTATTCGGAATGAGCATAATATACAGGCAAACTTCATGAATTTTATTCGGAATGAGCATAATATACAGGCAAACTTCACGAATTTTATTCTGAATGAGCATAATATACAGGCAAACTTCATGAATTTTATTCGGAATGAGCATAATATACAGGCAAACTTCATGAATTTTATTCGGAATGAGCATAATATACAGGCAAACTTCATGAATTTTATTCGGAATGAGCATAATATACAGGCAAACTTCACGAATTTTATTCGGAATGAGCATAATATACAGGCAAACTTCATGAATTTTTTTCGGAATGAGCATAATATACAGGCAAACTTCACGAATTTTATTCGGAATGAGCATAATATACAGGCAAACTTCATGAATTTTATTCGGAATGAGCATAATATACAGACAAACTTCACGAATTTTATTCGGAATGAGCATAATATACAGGCAAACTTCACGAATTTTATTCGGAATGAGCATAATATACAGGCAAACTTCACGAATTTTATTCGGAATGAGCATAATATACAGGCAAACTTCACGAATTTTATTCGGAATGAGCATAATATACAGGCAAACTTCACGAATTTTATTCGGAATGAGCATAATATACAGGCAAACTTCATGAATTTTTTTTCGGAATGAGCATAATATACAGGCAAACTTCACGAATTTTATTCGGAATGAGCATAATATACAGGCAAACTTCATGAATTTTATTCGGAATGAGCATAATATACAGGCAAACTTCACGAATTTTATTCGGAATGAGCATAATATACAGGCAAACTTCACGAATTTTATTCGGAATGAGCATAATATACAGGCAAACTTCACGAATTTTATTCGGAATGAGCATAATATACAGGCAAACTTCACGAATTTTATTCGGAATGAGCATAATATACAGGCAAACTTCACGAATTTTATTCGGAATGAGCATAATATACAGGCAAACTTCACGAATTTTATTCGGAATGAGCATAATATACAGGCAAACTTCATGAATTTTATTCGGAATGAGCATAATATACAGGCAAACTTCACGAATTTTATTCGGAATGAGCATAATATACAGGCAAACTTCATGAATTTTATTCGGAATGAGCATAATATACAGGCAAACTTCATGAATTTTATTCGGAATGAGCATAATATACAGGCAAACTTCATGAATTTTATTCGGAATGAGCATAATATACAGGCAAACTTCATGAATTTTATTCGGAATGAGCATAATATACAGGCAAACTTCACGAATTTTATTCGGAATGAGCATAATATACAGGCAAACTTCACGAATTTTATTCGGAATGAGCATAATATACAGGCAAACTTCACGAATTTTATTCGGAATGAGCATAATATACAGGCAAACTTCACGAATTTTATTCGGATTGAGCATAATATACAGGCAAACTTCATGAATTTTATTCGGAATGAGCATAATATACAGGCAAACTTCACGAATTTTATTCGGAATGAGCATAATATACAGGCAAACTTCACGAATTTTATTCGGAATGAGCATAATATACAGGCAAACTTCACGAATTTTATTCGGAATGAGCATAATATACAGGCAAACTTCATGAATTTTATTCGGAATGAGCATAATATACAGGCAAACTTCATGAATTTTATTCGGAATGAGCATAATATACAGGCAAACTTCATGAATTTTATTCGGAATGAGCATAATATACAGGCAAACTTCATGAATTTTATTCGGAATGAGCATAATATACAGGCAAACTTCATGAATTTTATTCGGAATGAGCATAATATACAGGCAAACTTCATGAATTTTATTCGGAATGAGCATAATATACAGGCAAACTTCACGAATTTTATTCGGAATGAGCATAATATACAGGCAAACTTCACGAATTTTATTCGGAATGAGCATAATATACAGGCAAACTTCACGAATTTTTTTCGGAATGAGCATAATATAAGGGCAAACTTCATGAAATTTATTCGGAATGAGCATAATATACAGGCAAACTTCATGAATTTTATTCGGAATGAGCATAATATACAGGCAAACTTCACGAATTTTATTCGGAATGAGCATAATATACAGGCAAACTTCATGAATTTTATTCGGAATGAGCATAATATACAGGCAAACTTCACGAATTTTATTCTGAATGAGCATAATATACAGGCAAACTTCGCGAATTTTATTCTGAATGAGCATAATATGTAGGCAAACTTGACGAATTTTATTTTGAATGAGCATAATTCGCAGGCAAACTTCACAAATGCATCTTCTGCACAGAATTATTTTCCGCCTAATTACATGCTCAAATGTATATTTCCTATAGCTCTTCATTTACGACTGCCACCACCATCATAAGACCCCCCCCCCCCCCAAAAAAAACAACCCCCAAACAAAACAAAACACCTTAACAACTACTACTGCTACTACTATTACTACTTCTACACACAATATCTTTGTTTATATAATCTCACTACTACTACTCGAATTACAACTAATACTACTAGCACAATCAAAGATACAACAACACATCTTCTTCTCTAAATAGAGACATTACAGGCAATATTTTTTTCTAAAATTTAAAAACTGATAGATTTCTTCTTGTTCTTCGTCTCAAAATATTGACATTACCGTGTAATAATTCTTCTAAAATTCATAAACTGATATATTTCTTGTTGTGATATCGAGGAGACGTCAGAAATTACTCCTCATTAAACTTCCATCTAGTATTTGCGAATGTGTTTAATTATTATTTGTGTTGTCCATGTCAATTTAGTGACATTAAGAATCGGTATCTTGTATGTCATGCACATATTTGTTTCACCAAAGTTTTTGTGCTTGCTATTACAATTGTTTTAGGCATCACTACCTGACAACATAATGAAACTTACTCCAGACTTTTTGATACATAAAATAAAGAAAGAATGAGCCGTCAAAGATCGCAAGCAACTAGTGGCTTTTTTTATCCAGAGAATTAACTCTCGAAGGAACAAATGATTAAGCGTACATTGTTCATTCCCCTTTGCATCTGATATGAAGTCGCTGTAAAGACTGATTAGGTCTGCGGCGCCTGCCGAAAAGAGCCCCAAATCACCGAGTTATCCATAACTATGGTAGAACAAAGACTAAAAAGTAACAAACAATCAATAACGGTCCAAAGAGAATATAACGACACGTTGACCTAGGTGATGTTTATAAACCACCTATGTGACATTTATCGTATACAGACAAAATCTGCATTAATTTTCCATTTTGAATAAATGGTATGGAAGCTGTATTGTTTGTGCTTCTGCAAGACATCCAAAATGACGAGTCAGTTAATACATTTTTAGAGTAAACATTTTATTCTGTTGAAAATCTACACCTGATTAAAACAACAAAAATCATCGTACTGGACTGTGAATGCGCAAAGTTGAATTTCTTATATCCTAATACATGGAATTTGGTGACAACTGACTTAATTTCATCGTACATGAATTTCTGTTATGTCTGGTGTTCCCTTTTAAGAGATAAAGATAGTAACGACACAATATGCACAATGGAAATAGACACACTGGCACAAAATCGTCTTCATTGTTGTCGGTAATGTTTTTTTAACACTTTCATAGCATTTGCAACTGTCTGTACTCTGAAGTCCGGTAGACAAGCACGGATACTATTGGTTTGAGTTACACTATGTGTATGTACAGAATAAATGCGTCAGATTTCCAACTTCGTTCGGCGCAGGCTCCCTTTAAAATAACAATGGCTTCGTCTAACCACTCTCATACCTCTACCATCAGAAGTCAGCTGGACTTAGGAGATTTGCATATGGAATTCTATATAGGTAGTAGCGAAGAAAGTTAGATGTAACTTGTTGCTCGTATTGTTCAGAGATCTTTTGTTGTTTCGTACTACACGTTGTCCTGAGATAATATGTGTTGCAGATTAACTACCATTAGTCAAACGAAAACTCTGGGCAATTTTTGCTGAATATTTACTATCATTGCGATAAAAACAATAATAATACAATATTTTAAAACATTAACCTATGCAACAGATCGCAGACATGTTTTCCTCAGAAGAGCTAAAATTCTCCTCATGACATTTTCAGCAGGATCATCAAATACCCTGAAGAGGTTGTCACTTAATGTCTGCAGAAGAGCCATACCATCCATGATGTATGCTGTGTACTGTGGATTATCGGAAAGTGGAAAGTCAGTGTATTCATTACCAAAGAATTCTAACTTTCTTGCAAGTTCGCACTTTTTGCAGTCTCACAGTGCATTCACTGCCAAAGGATTCTTGCTTTCTTACAAGGTCAGACTTTACCGTCGTCAATGAATAGCGAGATAGGTTCTGCAGCGAACTCATGCCTGAAAACTTGTTGAAGGTCCGCATGTCTTTTGAAACTGCCAGAAACCCGCGAACCAGGACTTCAGAGTCTACTTGCAGTTTGGCGGATTGCACTTGAACACCGTGCTTCTAAAGTTGATATTTTCACTCTGGCATCGGTTTTCCAAAAGCTTACGTTTTTGTACTTTTCACAAAACCTTTTTTGAATCAAGTCATTGGATTGTTTCTTCCCAGTCGGTCATAAGTTTTTCAACTCTTTCTGATGCAACCATGCCAGTGGGAATATTTACAAATCTTTGTGAAAACATTGTGGATATATAAAGGATTTTGCCACTGCTGACTGAGCAGGTCAACATGTTTTCCTTAACATCGGATTCATCTTTAACAAACCTACTTTTACATTCTTCGTGATGCTTGCTCTCGGTTAACATGTAACACAAAGATTTGAAAGACGCTGCATTTTCGCAGACAAATTGTGTCATCAACCATCTCGTCTGAGCACCCTTTCTAAATAATAATTATATGACACCCCCTTGACTTTTGCATTCTCTGTTTAATATTTTTTCTAATACCGTGTCTGTCGGCATACAATTAAAAGATGTATCTGTTGAGCACGGAAAACAAATCCCCATTTCAAAGATGTTAGTGAGCTAGTTTGCAAAGATGTTAGTGAGCTAGGGGCAGGGCCGTCGTAAGGGGCAGGCGAAATGGGCGACCTCCAGGGACGCCAAGCCGGGGGCGGGGGGGGGGGGTGCCATTTCGCGGAGTTTGCGGTATTTTTTCCCTAGTGGGGCTCTGTTTCGTCCGTTGCAAACTTGCAACGGCCCTGGCTAGGTGATTTTCGGTGTTTATGGCATAGTTATTTCGTCCAGCAGTTCGAAACCAAGTCCAGGTGTCGGTAAAGAGGTTCATATGAACTTCGAAATTCGCCTTTTTATCAGTTCTTTGAATACAAAATACATTCACGGCATCTAATGAGTTGCTCCTGTATGCAAATGTTTTGGGCTGATACTTTCCTTCTCTCGTGAATTCTTCAATCAACAAAGATGTTTTTCCAGCATGTTTTCGATGATTTATACAAGATCTTTTGTCAATGCACGATCTCCTGACATAAAGGCGATTTATAAAACATTCAGAATTTTCCGAATCTTGTCTGAAACTAGACTTTGGCTTGCCAAGCTAGCCATCTCGTTACATCTAACAGACGCCGATTAAGAGCTTCCATTGCCAAATTCATTTCTCTTACAGCTCGAGAAAGTTGTTTGGTCTGAAGCACGAGTCTAGTAGTTATCTGCATACACATCTGATTCCGTCAAGATTTGCCAGTAAACCTCCATCACAGTACAATTTCCCTATATTTATAATGAACCCCATTATTACATGCATCATTTCTATTCTCATGATCACCTTACCATGCAACCTTGGAGGTCTGCTCCGTTGTACCACCTGAGCTTTTGTATATATTGACAAGCCTGTGGAGAAAAAGAAAATTCTGTCTTAGAGACCTTAACGGCTAGAAACGAACTATGCAGACAAATATCGTGGACCTGTCTCTTGATGATGCATATACGAAAGAAAGGCGTCGAATCGTTTTTAGTGGCTGTTGGTCAGACGATAGAAAAAATGTAAAGGTGCTCAAGATGACGTGTTGCTTGTTGAGGATATATATATATATATATATATATATATATATATATATATATATATATATATATATATATATATATATATATATATATATATATATATCGTGCAAGTGTATATTCGGCAATCAATACAAACAACTTTCTTGTATGTGAGTGTATCTCGTGTACTAGTACAGTTTATGTGGTCTGGTACTGCAGGAGGTTCGAGTCGTCGCAAACGTTTTTGATTACGCCCCAAGTCATCTGCGTTATCAAGCACACCTCTTTCAGACAGTGCTTTGTCTATACATCTAGGTATACGACGTGCTGGTCACTGATCATAATAGGAGCTAACTTCTTCGAGAAACAGCCAGAGGAAGAAGTTAGAAAGCTGTGAAATTCAAGCTCGCAAGGGCATGATGTTATTGTTCTTGCACCAGTCTGTAAAGACACGCCACTTTCCTTCGTACGCCTTGAAGTTGAGGGCATATTAGCTCGTGTAATCCTCTCGACAAGTGAAGCGCTCTCAAAAGCCAGACGTGCAGGAGGAGTTTGGCTGGACAGTTGGAAAACCTGCAACTGTGGCAGCTTCAGCAGGTTGCGCGTCTCTGGGAGTTTCCTGGGGATGCCTACCGCTAGATCGGGTAGATAGTTGACCCAGAATTTGTCTCATCTGTGTGGGACGATCAGAACTACTTTGTGGGTCTGACCCTTTATGTTCTGAATTACTCTTGCAATCACCAGCTGGAGGGAAAGATAATCGCCAAAGCACTTCCCAATTGACCAACAGAACATCAACTGCCCAGGCATCTGGATTCAAAACCAGAGAATTAAAAGCCTGCAGCTTGTGTTTGCAAAGAGATCAGTCATCGGACGACCTCAGGGAGTTCAAGTCTGATGAAAGATTGACGCGTGTAGACACAATTGGATGTAAAGAGTCTGGCCTTTGCTCAATCATGAGTCGACCTGGACATTGAGACTGTCCGGGATACATCTTGTCTGGACAGTGATTTGGTACTGACAGCTCCAGCATAGGATGTAAATTTATGGTGACTTGGTTCTCATATATTTGAGGAGGTATTTGCAACCACCGATTTGTCGGACATTAGGAGGGTCACCTTCCAGCAAAGCAGACCCTTCCATGCAGAGAAGGAACTGATTATGGCTTTCATTTCCAGGAGGCTGTTGATAACGGCCTTCTCCTGTTCCCAGTTGTCGCTGACCATGATGAAGCGGGACAACAGTGGGCATCCTAGCCGTGTGAGTTGGCGTCTGTATAAACCGTAATCTACGATTTGGTGTTTCTCCATAGGTATTCCTGCTGTGAGCCATTTCCTGTTTTGCCAGTGACGCAGAAAATGTTGTATCTAGGTCGAGATCAAAATCCGTTTATCTAAGCGGCCGGAAAAGGGGAGCCACTGGACGAGGACGGTCATGTGCAGCAGGTGCATGAAAAGGCGACCGAGTTGGAGCTGATCCGCGGCAGCATGAGTAGACCAAGGAATTGTATAAACTACGCTGCAAAACTCCTGTTGAAAATCGATTTTGAGAGCTTCACAATCAGTGCAATGCACTTGGGAGGAAGGTGAACGAGATTGAGGTGAGTAAAATATTCCGTAATCAGCTAGACGAAATGCTCGAAGAAAGATATGTCTGACTTCTCTCTGTTTACAAGTCAAGAACCAGTCCGAACTTTCTACTGGCTTTCGTCACCAGGAAAAGACTGGAATTAAAACCCGGAGAGTTCTTTCACGAATTATCTCTACCACCCACTTGGTGAGCAAACAGCATATATCCTTCTACAAGATCTTCGCCTTTTCGGGCTTGGTAGGTTCGTCAGTCATGGAAGAGGAAGACGAAAGGGGTGGGTGCTAGGTGAAACTCGAAGCCCTTCCTTAACAACTTGGATTACAGATTCGTTTTCGTGAAAAGGGTAGAATAAGTCTGACGAAAGTGAAGGATCCTGGCACCTACACGCAGATTATCGGCGGGTGGCTTGACCGGATAGTTATTGCCGTGGTTTTGGACGCTTGGGGAGGAGAACGAGGCGTTCTTTCACCCTTATTATGTTGTTTCCGGAACAGAACTTGTTGCCGTCTAAGATCGTGGGCAAATCTACTGTTACTAATCGGGGTTCAATCTATTCTCCTTCCGCCGACCTGCTGACTATCGTCTCTCTGTTGAGGCTGGACCTGATGTGGGTGAAAACCAGAAGGAGGGAGCAAGATAACCCGAAGAGTCATTTCTTACGCAGCCAGCTTCCATACTTACTCAATGCAACCGCTGAACGTCAATGGAAAACCAAAATGTAATGATCGTATTTTTTTTTTTACTTTATTTTATATTTTTAATTAGTGACAAGAAAACACAGTTTTGTAATACTTCTTTAGAACAAAACGTTTACTTATTTGAAGTAATCACCTGTTCAATAAATTGCGATAACCAGGATAGGTTGTGAACTGGATAGTTGTTAAGAACCCTACGAATTGTGCACATTTTTAACTACCCACCTACTTGCTTACATTTGATTCCTTTGTTCTAACTACTATCCGCCTTGCGAGTGTTGACCTACGATGCATCGAGACATATACCGCGGTCCAACCTTCCTCCTTTTACTCATATTTTCTTGCATTGTCTCTGCAAATATCAACAGCCAAATATCATGTAGATTCTGTAAAGTAATTACGTTTTTGTGTCTTGTTCTTCTCGCGTTGGTTGAATCGTCCCATATAAAGTTACGCCTTAATAAATGAGTCGGTAGATTCCAAAAAACGCTTGGGCTGGTTAACCCCAGTTTTGCACTGTTGTTTATCAGTGTTTGTTTCATATAGACGATTGTTCCCTATTGGCGTGTGATTTGTAGTTCACACACACACACACACACACACACACATATATATATATATATATATATATATATATATATATATATATATATATATATATATATATTCAACTTTTCAACGGCGGTCGGTTGTCTTTTAGTAGCCATGCATACCATAAAATTACTTTTTGCGGATTTTATTTTACTGGACCATCGGGAGACAGAGTAATACGCCTTTTTTTGTAAATAGCTATACCCGCCAAATTTAGAGATCAACTTTTAACTTTAATCTCTTTATGTGTGTAGGGCAGCAGGAATCCAGTCATATTACACATAAGTCCAACGTACAATAATGTTGAGGAGCAACTTCGTTGTCAGAGTTGAACAATTTATACGTTGTATTTAAAATAGAAGACTTTTCCTTCCACGCCAGACCTCCCGAACAACGTTTATAATTCTGATTGCCTACATGTCAAAAAGTTCGATCTCTCAATTTATCGTTACCACCCGCCATGCAGAGATGCTGTTTAATTTTCACGACGTAAACATGGCAAGTCACATATTCATGAGTATATTTCCAATTTAATTATTTACCTCGTGAAATAGAATTGCAGTCGACAAAATCAGTTAAACCCAACCTTTATCAATTTCAGCAGTCAACTCTTTCCCACCTTACACGCGCGTCAAGGCAAAATAAGATTTGTTTGCTTTTGTGGGTTTTAACGGTACTTTTAACACATTATTGGCTATATCATGCCAAAGAAATGGGAGCTAAGTGCCTTTCCCAAGGGCACACGGAATCAGCGGACCCGGGCTGGCCTAGGCGGGTATTGAACCTATCTATCTATCTATTTATCTATATATATATATATATATATATATATATATATATATATATATATATATATATATATATATATATATATATATATATATATATATATATATATATATATATATACAGCCAAGATAAATTCTTGACTCCTACGTGTTTGGATGACAGGGGGTTAAATTGTAAAAAACTGTCTTAAAACGGGCAAACATCATGTCTATTTTTTTTAGCCCAACAAAGTTATATAACAAAAATCAAACAAGGGATTATCGTGTCCAAAATGCGGACACAGGACGGAAACCATGCGGGACTAAAAATCAACGCCATCTACAAAATTTACAATAGAAATTATATCCCGCTAAAGTCATGCATGGAGGTACTAAAGGAAATATGTCAAGAGAATAGTTGAGCGGGATAATGGACAAGAGTTAATAATAATAATAATAATAATAATAATAATAATAAAAATAAACCGATGCCTGACTGAAGTTTTGATAAGATTGCATTAGGAAGGTTAGACTTTTTCATTTAGGCCAAACTCCCCATGAGTTTTCAAATGTAGTATCCAGTATCGTTCCATACGTGTGCGTTCTATATCGTCCTACCCCAGGTTAGATTAAATCGATAGCATCTCTATGGACTCTACTAAATGCCCAGTCGAGTTGTAGTGGTTGGCGAGTTTCGCGCTGATTTTGTTGCGAATGTGGCTTTCGTGGTTAATCATTCCTTATTCTGAAATCAAAGGTTTCGCCAACATATTGAGTAGCATAGATCTTGCAAGTTAGAAGATAGATTACATTTTTGGTTCCAGATCCTAATTTCTGATTGATAGTGAAGCTCACTCCTGTCGTCGAACTTCTGAACGATTTGATCTATAGTACATGTTTGCAAATTCGGCAACGCTTGTTTTTGCAGCAGATGTGCCTGAATCTGTGGTCTTGTTTGAAGTTACCTGGCACGTACCAGATGGTCCATCAGATTTCTACTTTTAAGGTACGACACCATAGGAACTTCTTGAGATATGCCTTTCAGACGTTTTGAGGATTCTATCTGGTGTCAATGTTTTCAAATGATCTGTTATAAGTTTGGGGCATCGGGTGTAACGTAGCCACAAAGGGGACCCGTTTGTTGGTTTTATATTTCAGGAGAGCTCCTCTATCGAGGAGTATAGTTTTATTAATAGCCTCCTCAATGTAGTTCCTTCAGTATCCTCTCCATTTAAGGTACCCATTGAGCTCTTCGAGTTTCTTTAAAAGGTAGCCGGATTAGAGCATAGATTTTATTATTAGGTGCTGGGGGTGGCAGCTGGTTGGGAGTAGGTACTGATGAGAGTCAGTTGATTTAGAATACAGGCCAGTTTCTATGTTCCCTTCTAGGGGGGTAGATTGAGTATCCAGTGATATGTTGGACCTATTTGATGACTGCGACGTAAATTGAATCGTAGGATGGAAGTTATTGGCGAATTAAAAAATATATTTTGAAATTGTCGCCCGTTTCGATCCATTTTGATTATGTATCGTCAATGAACGTGCACCAGCTTAGAGGTCTATAGGGGTGCCTCACTGAGGAGCTTTTGCTAGAATCTCCCCATAAATGTATTGGCATACGAATGTGCCTTTTTAGTGCTTAATGCAGTTCCATTAATTTGTAGGATGTGTTGGTTGCTGAATACAAAATTGTTAAACTTGCTTGATGTGGTACCTTCCTCGTGTGGGACGTTGGTGTTTAAGGAGTAGACATCTATAGTGACAAGGAGAGTGTTATCTGAAAGGTTAGTTTTCGGTGTTTTGTTGTAATATCTGGATATATGAAGGCAGTTGTTCCATGAAAGGCCAAAGGTGATAATCAACGAATTCAGAAATTTTTCTGGTGAGATGATTGTGTATTTGTACACTTTCTATGTATATTTTAGGGAGTAAATAAAAATCTCCCTGTTTGGGGTCAGCTAGTAGGAGGAAAGTCAGTGTTTTGTCATCAATGTGACCTGCGTTCAGTGGCGTAGCAACAGCCTAAGCAACCCTTGCAATCTTGGGGGTGGGGGGTGGGCCCAAAATACCATGAAACAATCAATATTTTTTGAGAGGGGTTCCAGAATTAACTTTGCGGGGGGGGGGGGGGACAGAATTTCTTGCTAAACCAATGCCTGCGTTATGCATGTCTTTTAATGTGTGACACACGATTTAAGCGTGTTCAGTTGTTGGGTCATAGCCGAGTTTCTTATATAATCTCTCGTCTGAAAGTTGTCTGTTCGCCTCAGTGATGTAGTCAGACGCATTCATGACAACAATGCATGACTACTTGTCTCCTGGCTTAATGACAACATCTTCCCTCTCGTGCAGTTTTTTCAGCGACTGTCTTTCCTGTCGGGTTGTATTGTCCTTTTTGGTATGGCTCTGTTCGTGCGAGTTAATGTCATTTTCCACCGCGGACAAAAATGCCTCTAGAACTGGAACTTCACTGCCCGGCTGTAGATGTTCCTGGATCTTCCAGGAAAATCCATGGAAAATTCTATCATGGAAAACCCTGAAGAATTTGATCTAATATTCCAGCCTCCTTCCTATATAGGTTGGAAAATCATGGGAAAATCATGGATATTTCTACGAACTTTTCCGGGAAATTACCGGAAAACCATGGAATACATGTCATGGAAAATCCAGGAATATTTGACAGGAAAACCATGAAAAGTTTGCATGAAAACAAATGAGATTTCCCTGGAAAAGTCTGGAAAATAATTATACGCGAGATAAAAAGCAAATTCCAGATAAATTCAATGAATTTTGGCTTTAAAAAAGCCGCTCCTTCCCCTTTCCCCGCTCGACAGGAAATTGTGTCCTTGTATAATAAAGTCATCAGTTTTATAGAACGTATACATGTAAATGGTTATCTATTAGTTCTGACCTTATACAAATCTCATAAATTTCCATTTAAATGACAATGTGAAATGATTTCCAACATACTAGCCTGCTGCTCTTACTGCGACATTTGAAATTGCTTGCTCAGTAGCAAATTGTTAGCTGAAATAACACAAATAAGTGATAACCGTGCGTTTCGGGTAGAATCTGTCATCATCAAGTAGGTCCCTGCAAGTGAATTCGAAAGTACGTTTCGATTCAAGACCGGCATTGCAGTTTTCATTCAGAATCCGATGGCCATTATACTTCTGCTGGTAAATGAAGACTGTCCGAAATTCAATTGTCAGCGTGTGAACCCTAGAATATTTGTATATACCTCATAATGCTGGAAAGTACAAAAAGCGAACAAAACAAAATCGCCATAGGGGACAAACCAGCGTAACATCATTCCATCGATGCAGACCGCTAATTCCGGAAACAGAAGCGTGGCCAATTCTAAATTTTGATAGCGTTTGCCCCGGAATGTTCTTGTTTACAAGGTATTATGCAATGTGTGTTTGTGTATGCTCACTCATGTCCCCATTTTGAAAATTACACGCACACACACTGTTACGACTCTATGGTCTAGAAAAATGTACCAGAAAGAAAGTGAAACCAACAAATCAAGTAAAAATCAACAAGCAATTTATTTCTAGATAATTAAGATGAAAAATAAAAAAACACTTACAGTAATGTGTATCAAAATCCAAATAATCCAATAAGAATTAGTGTCTTAATCACAAGTCCTAAATATAGAATGTTCCGAATTCACAGCTGTATCCTTGAATGTTATGATGTGCCAATGGTCTTCAAAGTCCTGATGTACTAGTAGTCTTTAATGTGCTGATGTCAAAATGAAGTACTCCAAAATATATCTGAATAAGTTCACATAAATTCCAAAATCATCAATTAAAAATCCAAAATCCAAAAGTCTATGAGCACTGTTACAATCCAATGAATATTTAAATAATTCCTCTCTTTGAATTTGGAATGACTTTCCACAACTGTAATAGCTCTTTACAAGACTGATAGTAATGTCGAAACTGAAAAACTGTCAACTAAACATGGTATATATAAAGATTGGTCACATGACAGAATGTTCTAGAATGTGTGTCATCTTAATGGAATTTTACTTGTATGGACATGACTTTTTACACATAACTCTAAGGATTTTCCAGTTTTATCTGTAAACAAAACCAACCTTGACCTCAAAGTTGGTAAACATTATGTTTATCAAAACTATGCTTGAACTTAAATTTGAAGTAAACAACCTAATTCAAGGACACTAGTTAAAGATGTTTTTGCTCATAAACAACATTAAGATTTAAGCAAATATTAAACTCAAGAAACATTTATAATTTCCTAAAATATCTATAATATTATATAAACATCATACATAACAACACACACACACACAGACAGACACACACGCTCCGCTTTATTCTAGCTTTGATACATACGATCCATTAAAGTTGGAAGTTTTATTTCAATGTTTTTCTTTTTTTTATCTTCAAATATTGTAAATAAAACATGATGAAATTATTTCTGTGTGTGTGTGTGTGTGTGAGTGTGTGTGTTGTTGATATGACTCATTGAAATTGATAAAAATGGTGGAAAGTTATAAATTTTGAAACAAAAATCATAGTAGCACCTTTGTTGAACTTGGATTGTATTTGGCGATAAACCTTGGACTTGAGACTGTATTTTGCAGTAAACTGTTAGTCTGAACATGACAATGTTGATGAACGTACAGTTCACTTATACTCAACTGATAAAGGCTTATACACCTATAAATGACTTATTCGTCACTTATAAGTAAAATGTAGGCAATGAATGGGATCAATATTGTTTTCACTTATACTGTACTTTTACACACTTACTTCATTAAATATGCAATGTATAAGTAACTTATAAGTGACCTGTAAGTCCCGCATGAGTCAAGCATATATCACGTATAAGTCAGAATAAGTTATTTCCGTAAGAGATAGGATAAACTCTTAGCAGAAGAAATGAAAAATAATTCTTCGTGCCGATCTTGAAAGTTGACTAAGTTTTTTTCCAGGCTTTTCCATGCTGAAATATATTTTAAAAAATCTAAGTCTAAACTGTCCATACTGTTCCAGGCCTGTCCAGCCTTTTCCATGGACAGGGTACTTTCCGCAAAATTTCCATTTTACCCTGGAAAACCCTAGAACTTGTTGACCAGGCTGCAGGAGAATGTTTGGTTTTTCCACTGTTTACAGGGTATTCCCTGTATTTGCCAGGTATTCTATCCAGAGTATAATATGGAAAAAGTGCAGCCGGGTCAGGTTGTTACTTTGTTAATAACGGGATGATAGGGAGGTAATAGGATAGCGAAGTTAATGTTTGTTTATAAGGAATTTAAATTCTATTTGTTATAGCCGTTTCTTTTACATCCTATCCTGTATTGATGAGTAACTATGAGTGCTGGTCAGTCAAAATAAGTATAGGGGTATTAGATAGCGTGGGGGGGGGGGGATGGATAGTAGGTCACTTAATTATTTTCAAAAAGCGACACTATCGAGACAGAATGCTAATTTCCCATAGATCCCCAAGTGGCAGTAGTAGTTGTATGGGAATATTGGGGGTTCTATGGGACATAACATTACGCCCGTAGGTTAACATGCGGCTGGCACTATGGGACACTAGGGATATCCTATATTAAATTTGTCCATAGGTTTAACATGGGAATGAGTTTATAGGGACCAAAGTATTTATAGGGACAAATGGAAACATTGTTAGAAGTGGCTGACCTCAATGGGAGTTACATGGTAACATTGTTCGAGTTGACCTCAATATGCGCCACTGTAGGTACGTACGGGAAATCGTATATTAAAAGGGTCCATAAGTTTAACATGGGAATGGGTTTATAGTGACAAAAGGGTTTATAGGGACAAAAGGGTTTATATGGTCAAAAGGGTTTATAGGGTCAAACGGGAAAAGTAATGTTAACTTTGGGGATTATTATAGACCGTTTCCATGTTGAAAAATTTAGAGAGCCGTACGGGAAATGTAATGTTAAAATTGTTATCTACTATCCAACACATCACATATACTATCCATCAACCACTTTTTGATTACTATCCAACACACCACATATACTATCCAGCAATCGCTTTTTTTAAAATTAAAATCCAGGACTTATAGGGGTCTACAGGAATTTAACATGGGAAGAAAAGAGTCGAAAGTGTATAGCTTCAAAGGGTAGAAAGTTTATGGGGATCTAAGAGAATTTAAGATGGCAGATCTGGCGAACGCACCGCTTTATATGCTTGAAGCACGGACGTGATGGAAAACATTCCTTCTATTTGGGACGCGGACGTGAAAGAAAACATGACCCTGATCGATAGAGACAAATGTAAAAGAGCATATCCACACCATTTTGCTTTCAATAAATAAACAAGACAACACCATATTGTTTAAAAAATCAGCATGTTTAATTCTAAGAAGAAGAAGACAATACAAACAAATAAACACTATTAAACATGAACATATTTACAGGGTTGACAACGTTGTGGAGTCAAACTTGACTTCCACTGATCTAAGACACTGTCATTTTGCCATCGATGCACACTTTTTTTTATGAGTTAAAGACAAGAGATAGCCATTGTTCACAAAACCATCTTTCTATTTTA
Organism: Margaritifera margaritifera; assembly: GCA_029931535.1. Classification (NCBI taxonomy): domain Eukaryota; kingdom Metazoa; phylum Mollusca; class Bivalvia; order Unionida; family Margaritiferidae; genus Margaritifera; species Margaritifera margaritifera. The sequence continues at coordinate 2,096,470 of JAQPZY010001594.1, forward strand.
TCATTGTTTCTAGAGTACTCACGATCAAAACAAGTCACTAAATGTTCTAAGGGAGATCCAAGACTGCGTTCATGAAGAAAATACACACAATAGTGTCCACACACCATGGAATCTGATCCTTGTAATTTCATTGAATCGAGTGGAAACAGCATCTCTTCTCATAAAGTCAATGATGTCATCTTCCAAAGAAGGTAATCCATAGGAATCAAAATAGTCCATACTGTGATCGTTGGGAAAGTAGACAGCTATCCATTAGGTTCCTGGTCGATGACTGTCGTCTGTGCTGTTGACAAAGGCTTGAACGTCTTTAGGTTTGCGATGAGGAAGTTCATCTTTAGCACACACCACAGGATTCCAAGAAGCTGTGTACGAACTGTGAGTCAACATGTAATGAAGTTCCCAGGTATCCATGCTCGTTTTCTTTTCACAGGTAATGATAAGTCAATAAATCACATTTGACTTTTTTCTTGAAAAGCTGTGTTAAGTAAGTCGATGAAACACGGGTAGTCTCTGTACTCTGTTGCAAGAGAGTCTCGATGCGTTTGATCTCCAGAGAAGTCAATGGATGTAAGGAATGATCACGCAAGTCTTTATACCACTTTCTCAAAATCGTCTCTTCTGAGAGGATCTCATCCAAATATTCTTTCAACTTTTCTTCTGAACTCATCATCATACATTTCTCGTGTTGTTTCTGACTAGGATGATCGATTTGACATCCATAACAATGTACTCTAGTCATGCCTGTAATTCTTCTAGCCAAGTCCCTAGCAAAACAGGAGACTAAACGTTGTTTTTGTTCTGGCCATCCTGACATCATCATGACTTTAGTTTTGTCTTCTTCACTTGTGGTTTGTGACTGCTGCTGTGGTGATTCTGGAAAGAAAAAAATCCTCATCGTCTATCTCCATAGGTTCTTCGCGTTCCATATCTTTTCTTCTAATAGCCTAGAATCACTTCTCTCAAACTGTTGATTTCTAGGGTATTGTATAATTCTGCATACAAGATGACGTTCATTGTGTTGGCCAGAGCTAGTGCAAACTGAAGTTCCACACGAAGTTGGCCTGATTTTATAGGGTGGTAATGTCGTTCGTAGCTGCCTTGGTCGGGAGTGAAATAAAATCCCTACAAAGCATATCCTCCTGCAAAATCCTCGTACGAAATGCAGTGACTGATGTTGGTCCCTAACTGTCATGTGGCTTCAAACAGGGTCAAGTAAGATCTCAAGTAATTTTTCTGAGCAAAGTTAGGTTCAAAAGGTCTGGTACGCAACGTCTGGTCATCTCAAGTGACTTCTATCTTAGACCTGTTGAAGTGATGGGACTCGAAAGGATTTTGATCGATGGGTCCATTGCTAACGATACCAATAAGTAAACGTTTGGGGATCAGTCCTTGGAAACATGATCTTCGATCTTGGATCGGAGTCCAGAGGGAAAGGTGAAGGTTTTCACTTCACTTGTCGTATTGGATACTTGGCTGTCCTTCTACTCAAAGTTTGACTGATGTCGTTTTCCACTTTAGGTAAGACTTCTACACGGCGCACGTAAAGTCTGGCTTCTTCGATGATAGTTTTGTACTCGTTAGCATTAGCCATCAAATGGAACACGGTACTACTGCGATTCAGGCTCAGGCATACATCCACTTCATTCAACAAATACTTGTCTTGCAACCACATGTCCAAATGCAAACGATCTTTCAGTTCTAAAGTGCGTGCTTGCTTGATTTTCTTTTGGCGGTAGTTAAATCCAACATTTTGGTCTGCATCATCATCTGCAATCAACGTTGTGTCGTTGAACTTGCGAAAGGTGTCTGGTTTCCATACCATGGAAGCATCCAGATGTGTGTTCTTGACTTCTTTTCCGTACATCAAGAGATGTTCCAGGTACGCTCGGTAAGAGTAAGTATCCATGCTGCTGCTGACCAGTGTGTTATTCAAGTAGAAATCCACTTCACTGAACAACGAAAGGATACAATTATTGACGGGAGTTACTCTGGCATCAGCGCATGGATTTGTATTGTCCACTTTGAGAACTTTGACTTTCAGGTACAAGTGACCGTCTTTCAGATCGATGTAATCTTCGGTTTGTTCTTTGATTTCAAATTCGATAGGGACTGAGGTAGTCAAAGACTACACAGGATTAAATTCTACCCATTGGGATTCTTGCATCGTGATCATGGTGGGTGGCATGGCTAACAGATTGCGTTCTGACTTGGAACATTCACAAGAATATCGGTGCATCATTTTTGTCCTTTTTCAGTTAGTAATCAAACATTTCCAATTCTCGGACTGCTCCTGTTCTTCTTGTTTTCTTATTCTTTTTCTGAACAACGTGTTTATGAGATCTGAAGGGGTTTCGACGTCTCTTTCTGCCTTGTGCTTTCTGTGGTGTTGACGAAGAAGTAATGCCTGGGCCAGAAGCGTGAAGCGAATTTATAGGGGTGTCTCGGCGACAAAAAGATCTCTCCAGTTTGCAGAAAAGCATTTTCCCCGCTCTCATCAAGGCTTCTTTAGGATTTTGTTTGTCGATGAGGACGTTTTGAAGAAATTCTTTTCCTTGCTTCAAAGCGGCATCTTTTAACGCATGCAATCCTCGAGTCACCACAGGTTTCAAGATAGGTGCTACCTTACGAAAGGTGGATTTAACATATCTCCTAAACCATGTCCTCGTTGTCGAGCGACATCTTGGTACACAGGATAGATCTTGTGTTACAGTTCATTGGAGAATCATTTTCGAAAATGTAGTTTCACCGTGACGTTGCCTTTGGAGAAAAAAAATATTTTGTCCCAGATCTCATTTTATACTAATGTTGACACTGTCAAAATACGATTTACTGACAGGAAGATAATGAGGATGTACAAATTCACGGTGAACGTCATATGTGTTTCGACCTTCTTCGTAAGCAGCCATGGCAGAATCCACTTTGAAAGGAATGACTCTGAGTAACGGAGCAGATGTGTTTCCCACCACGTTGTACTCGACCAGATCCGATTACACACACAATAAATTAAGTCCTTCATTTAATTCGATAGGGTAGCGAAAATATTTGTAGAATCGATCGTTGTTGTTGATGTTTTTTTGAATGCAGAGCTATATTTGTATTTCCACCCAGAATAGCAAACAAACTGGGAGAAAAAGTTATGGATAGCGTTTTTGGCGTCAGCAAAATTCAATTTGAGACGGTGAGAAATGGCATGATACTCGATCTGTACACTTTGCCGAGTTTTCTCCAGGGCTTTGCCAAACTGATCGTTGAAAATAGGTGCAATCGTTTCGACGAGATGTTGACCACTAAAATAATAGCCTGTATGAATCCTCATGGCATATATATTTAATTGAGGATTGGCTGGTGCTGGTTTTTTGTTTTCGTAAATGATAGGGTCATTTTTGTTCAACTGTTCTTGAACTTGTTCGTTCCGGATTTCGACGACAAAAGTGGTCTGATTTCCAGTCACATTCCAAACTTGATTAGGACGAATGATTTCTACCAAAGCCACTTCCCACTGAGCTTTGTGATCCAATTGTATGACTTGAGGTAATTTAGCTGTGAAACAACATAAGGTTTTGTTGGGAAACACACCCACAGAACTGTCACTCGGTAAGATTAAATAAAATTGGTTATTAATAGTTCGGTGTTCTGGTTTCCTAGGAGTCACTCGATGTCAAAGGAGAATGATTTTCCAAGTATTCCAAAAGAGGGCTGCTGCTGTTGTTGCGACTGAAAGAATGATGACTGGTGTTGGCAGTAAAGCTACGGTTGTTGTTGTTGTTGTTGTTACGGTCCGTCGTATATTTCAAGGAAGGACTAGGCAGAAGATAACCAATACAACTGCTGAGTAAAATGGTCCACAATTGTTTGTCTCCTTGTTGCAAACTCAAATTGGTAATCGCTGCTCGATGACACAATACACAACAAAGATTTGGCAGAAAAAGACAATTTGAGTTTCAGGAACACGTTCTCCACACCACACCGTCAGTGGTTGTTTTTTGCAATTCTTGAAGAGAGGAACTCTAAGAAGGAGAGGTAGCTGTTGTGTTTAATGGCATGATGGTTACTTCTCTTTATAGTCAATGAGTTGTGAAGAGGCAATCCAAGAATTAAAACTAGGTCGATATCCTTTCCAACGCACTTTCACTTCTTCAAGTCGACGTTTGCCACTTTACGTGTTCTTCGATCGAGAATGCTCTCGATATCGTACACGTATCGTACACGTACACGTCGTCTTCATTTTTGGCCACTCGCTGTAACTCAGGCAAGTGAAAAGTTCCTTTTAACACTTCTCCGTTCATGTCTTCCAAATTATAGACAGGAGGATCATGTCCATGGACTTGTCCAGTGACACGAAACAATTCGGTGGTCCAGGTAGGTAAATAACCTTTGTCAAAAGTGCGTTTGGTTTTTCCAATGCGAACCCAAACTACTGTCTTCAATACCACTTCTTTCTTTTTTCCAATCTTTAACGTTCCATACAATTGATCAAGCACCATCACTTCTTTTCAGGAGTTACTTCTTCGGGTGCACATCCGATGCTAAGATGGTACGATTGATTATAAGCTTTGACCAGACGTGGTAACACTACGGTGTACTTGAGAGTGTATTAGCGTGTAAAATATTTCCACATGCGTTCTTTCATTTTCTTTGAAAAACGTTCCACGGCACTGGCTTTGGTTTCAGGATTTTCAGTGGTAAAAAAATGTATGTGCCGTTGTTTCAATTCTTTTTGAAAAGCTTTTTTTCAGAAATTCGGTGCCTTTGTCTGTTTGCCATCGTAAAGGGTGATGACCACTTTGTGTCAACACCAATTTTAAAGGGCGTACTAACTCAGCGCTGCTTTTAGAAGTCAAAGAAACGACCCAAGCGAATTTTGAAAATACGTCAATGACGCAAAACAAATATTTGTAACCACGATTGTACGCTGCCAAATGAGAGACATCGGCTAAATCTGTCATTGATGATCGATGCCAGCCACTTTGGTTTGACTTCTGGAAAATTTTAGTCGAATGGGTTTGTGTAACGTGTACGTCGATTGTTCTTGTAACCATTGTCGTACTACTGGCAAACGTACGCTTTTCAGTTTGCTTTTAGCTGCCCGATACAATTTTTGAACTCCGTAACCAGCAGCATGTTCAGGATTGTAGTAAATGTTAGCTAAAAGTGTCTCCATGATACATTGGCACGCCTCAATAAGTTACCCACTGTTCGATACTACTTTTGGATTCGTGGGGTATGGGGAGTTTGGACAAAGCTTGACGTGTCAGACGAGCCACACGAGTCGGTTGTAAAGTGGTGACTTTTTTCTTGATGTCTTTTTCACTTCTGTCTTCCTTTCTTTCTTTTTAACCCAAGGTTTCATTTCTTCTCGTTGAGGTGTAGGGGAGGGTGTCAACAAGGAAGCTACAATCTTACTAGGGACGGGAGCAGACGGAGTTTGAAACACTTCTCATGTGTCGTCTTCTTCTATCATCTCCGTGGCGGTGTCTGTTTTGTGGTTTTAGGTTCGTTTTTCATCATGGCCTTGAAATCTCGCAGAGTCGGTTTAGCTGTTTCGTCTGAAGCTTTCTTGTGTATGAGTTGAAGACGTTGCAATACATGGCCGTACCGTTGCGATTTTTCTGCTTCTGACAAATCACTTCGATCCATTAACGATTGTAATTCTTGTTCCATCCATAGTTGTAAGGAACTAAAGTCATTTTTTGGTCTTCCATAAGATCCAAAGGTACAAGTGTGCTGTCTTTCCATAGAAGGGTGTCCTTTTTTATCTTCTTTTTCTTCCCCTCCCTATCTCATGACTCCTCCTAAAAGGGGTCCAGCAATCGATCCTAACAAAGGAGCAGCTATTGTTTACAACGGTCCTATCAGCACGGGTAGAAATCCTCCTCGTTGCACCAGCATTTTTTTCTTTTGACTGAGCGGTAGTTTCTTTTTGACCATTTGGCGAAGAACGTTCCGATGCTTTCCTAATTTATGTTTCTGAATCTTGGACAAAGGTACCGTTTCTTTCAACACATTCAAACAACATTCGCACACAGTATCGATGATTTCTTTGCGAGCTGTTTGAATGAGTTGTTTTCGCATGGGAGGATTGGATTTAGTCAGGACTGACAACACATCCCAATGTTTAGCTAGACGAGTTGGGAGTCCTTTTTTTTGTTTTGCGTTTCTTGGGACGACTAGGGTGGTGTTCACTTTTTGGGGCCATCTTTTGTGTCAGTAGCAAAATATGACTGAGGTCCATCGGATCCCACACTTTTTTTTAAAACTGGAACTCGTCTCTACTGATGATCAGCACAACGTATCAACTTCATGGCAGGTACTACTCGACGATGAGGTATTTTCAATGGACTAAATCGTGTCAGTTCTTGTTTGGATAAATCCAGTAAACTGTGTAACACGCCTGTTCTGTCTTGGACTTTTGTTTTAGGTGATGCCACTTTTTTTTAGCGACATCCGCAGTGGCAAGAGCAGCAGACGTAGATGCCCTCGGAGAAGAAGTGACTTTCGAAATAGGTTTACATTTTTGCATCAAATTAGGAAACACGGGTGTAAATCATGTTTGGCAGGTATCATCACGAAGGGCGAAGAAGAAGAAGAAGTGGCAGGAGAGGGAGACACCGTCACTGCCTCTCGTGGCTTTCGGGAGTACGTGCGCGTCATAGCAGTAGTACCTCTTTTTCTGGCAGGAGGAGATGTTGTTTTTTTCTGGGAGGAGTTTTTCTTCTTGGGTCTTTTCTTTTTCTTGTATTTGGTGTGTTGTTGTGGCCGTCTTGGAGGGGATTTGGTTTGTTTCTTCTTCTTCTTCTTGGTTTTGGCTTCGGCATTAGGATCCCAGTTCAAAAGAGAACGAATAATGACACCTCCTAAAGAACCACTACCGCCAGGTTTCAAAATGATTTATTTTTTAGTGTGTGGATCGATTCCTGAATCTGCCAGTTGTGACAACGCACTTTTATGTTTTTCAAAAAAGCGTTGGGTTTGATGGGGTATGTGAATGATGCCTTGAAGTAATTGACATGCTGTCAAAGAAAACCATCGTAAGACTTCCTTGAGACTAGCTTGTAACAAATGGGCACGGACTTGTGCTTTTTTGCGCGACTGATGTCATACAGGGCACTAATCAATTTGGCAGGAGGATGAGATTGAAAGGAAGTCATCTTGAAGACTGTTGGCAAAGAAACGACGTGGTGGATGTTTTTATAGTTTTATTGAGAGTTGCCAAAGGGGACGTGTAAGTGACAGGACCTCCTTCTTGACACCAATGGTCAAACAAACTGGTGCGAAATCTCAAATAATCGGGAGTGGTGGGTTTTAAATCGATGAGTAAATATACATGAGGTGTTTGAGTGGCATCGTCGTACGCATAATTCAGCCAAGGAGTTCCTAACTGTTTGGCTAACACTTGCACTTGAGATTTGTCTCTGGGACTTTTAAACAACAACACATAATGGCCATTGAGACTGATGGTACGATGGACTTTACTTTGTTGCAATAAATTTTGAGTAATCTAAATGATACTGGCATTACGATGATGTCCTTTTCGTGTAAACCAAAATTTAATTTCTTCTTGGGCTTCTCCTAATATGTCATCGAAGATAACCAGATGTGTTTGACTCAAGTCAGACACGATCCCATCGCCTTCGCGAGGAATGCCTTCTATAAACGCAATGGATTCTCCTTGACTTTCTTGGAGTAAGGTGTACAATTGTGTTAGATCAAACGTTTGACAAATTCGGTTTTGCCTGAATTACTCGGTCCAGCAATCAACATGTTAAAGGGATGGCGCAGATACAAAGCTTCCCAACTTTGACGATCTAACTTTTCGTCAATCACTTTGAGAACAGAAGAAGAGGAGGAAGAGGAGGAAGATGATGCAGCCATGATTATGGTATGGAGAATGTTGAGAGGAGCATGAAAGACACAAGACATTTTATTCATTTCATACACGTTTAATGTTTTAAAGTGTCAAACAAAACATATTTACATGTCCAGAATTAAAACAATTAAACACATAAAGCAAAAATGAGTCCGTACATCAATGCGGTACACACTAAAGAACCAAAGCTGCATATAAACAAGTGAGTGTACAACAATAGCCTCGATGGATGTGTGTCTCATGAAATCGACGTATATGCACTGGTATTATTGTCTCTGTGGAATTGAGTGTCTCTGATTTCTCCGGCTGAAAGGTCCTGTCTACCTCAGACGTATCGATTTGTACGACGGTACTGTCGTGAACTTGTACTGGGTCTTCCTCTGTGTCAGGTTCTTCTTCTACCACTGTTTCTAAAATGGTTTCTAATGTCATTTCTGGCACCGACTCTAAGTTCATGTTTTCTTTTTTTGGGTGCTTAGTGACACGCAAGGTCTTTGGCATAGTGTACCACTTCATGTAGCCAAGCATCAAAACCAAAACTTGTTCTGTAACATACATCTTTCCAATCGTTAATTTGTTGGTGTAACCAACTAGCCATACACACTTCTTGGTAAGTATGAAGTGTGAATAAAGTTTGACAAATGTCTTCTTCACATGGAGGTACACAGCTTATTTTCATAACGATTCTCAACACTTTGAGCACAATTTGTCTTTCGTGCTAAAGTGTAGATGGTCATGTCTTTGTTGCATGTACTGTTCATAAAAAATAGTCCGCAACGAATTTCCTGAGAAACGAAATCCAAGAAAAGTAGTCAATAACACACACTTACACACACACACACACGCACTTACACACACACACACACACACACACACACACACACACACACACACACACACACACAAACACACACACACACACACACATATCGTCCGAAATTCAATGGAAACAGTTCGTTTATCAGTAGTCTGTAATCCTCTAAGGTCTGAACACTATCATTGACTTCTGTTCGCGGAATTTGTTCCAAGACTGAAGACAAAGGTCGTGGCATGGTCCACTTTTATATTACTCCTTCACAGCAATGTATTCCTTTTTGAGGAAATAGTCATACGTTTGCCAAAAGGCATCTGGTGGTAAATTATAAGGAACTAGATCAGTCACAAGCTCACACACCACACGCCGTGAAAAAGTCTCTTCTTGAGGTGACGCTTCTTTAAAAAAAAATTTGTAATCCTCTAAGTCTTCTGGAAGAATTATGTGTACCACTCCAACCCAGTAGGTAGAAGTCGTAACATCGAAATCTTTATGAGCTGTAGGTAGTTGATCAATGCCTGATTCTTTAAACTCCTTGAAAAGAATCAATCCTTTTATAGCATTCAGGTACCACTGGTTAAAACGTCTATATAGTAAAATATGTAATTGTTCTTTGCGTGTCACTTGAATCTAGACAAGCTCTTGTAAATGCGTTCTCGCACCTCAGGAGGCAAACTACGAATGTTTTCTTCTATAGAATCCATTGGGATAATAATCATGCTCCACCAAAGGAAGGTAGTGACAGCACGTAGACCATCTGGCATGTTCCAGGAAAGCTGAGTTTATACTCCCATTCGTGGATCTTCACAACACAACTGAAACAGTGTACTTGGTTTTTTCGTCCCAAGTAGACAAATAGCTCTGGCTAACGTTTTGGTACTGGACATTCCATCCAGATCTTTAGGCCATTGTTTGAACGACTTGAGTCGACTTTCAATGTCACAATAGCCAGGCAAAGCCACAGGAAACGTGTATTCTTCTTTGATTTCTACATGTCGATGAGCTAGTGGTATCCAGAGTGGCTTGCGAGTGCATGGATGAGATCCGCAGGTAGATAGACACATATCAACACCTTGACCTGTAAAGCAAAAAGGGCGTCGTGCTGCGTCGCTTTCGCTAGTGGGGCTGTAAGGCACGCGAACGGCATTGCTTTCGATGGTCCCAGATGAGCGGCAAGGTCGTGCTGCATCGCTGATGTCAAAGCGTACGGCATCACACTCGTCGCAAGGCATTGCATCGCACTCGAGTTCATGATCGAACTTTGAGTCAACAATAGCTCTCTAACTCTGTGACTGTGTAGAGTTCGTCAGTATAGGTGTCAATGTACTGGCCTCCACATTGAACTTGAAGTTCACAGCGAGTTCCTCAGTCGGTGGCTGTGTGGAATTATTATTCCTCTTCTTGCTCGGTCAACGTTTGTATTCACAATGAATTGTTGGCCTTGGAAGTTTTCCCTTTTTTATACTGGAGCTCAGCGTGTCCGTACGGTAAAGTGTTGTGCTCTGGAAGTCACGCTCGTTTCTGGTACACAATTTGATAGACTTTTTCTAAAGGGCAACTGACGGTTTGGTGGTTTGGCAAAAACGTACAATTTTGTGGGGCTCAACTGTTTTCACTCGAAAGTCTTGATCTTGCCCGGACTGTGAAGCTTCTTTTAAGACATCAAAGTTGACTCGTTGACTCACTCGACAATTCAGTGTGAATCTTTTGACTTTGCATTTGGTATGAAGTTGGCCTTGTCGGTCTCTGTATTGGTAACCCTAATTTTTAGGGCCACCGCTGGCAAAACTGATAATCGTCTCTTATGGGTGCTCGTCCGTCCATGCCCCTAAACAATTCCCTTCGATTGTGGGGTGTTGGCTATCAGGGCGATGAATGTACATACAACTGTCGGTGTCAAAGTACAGGACTCGATCTCCCAAAAGTTCCAAAGCCTCATACAATTTTAAGCGAGCATTGGCTGTCACGTAGGCTGCAATGACGACATTGCTAATGTCGTTGGGGAGTACAAACTTTGGCTCTTCTTCGTAATTGAACAAGATAAAATTTTCACGGATGGTTTCTGCGTGTTTCATCAGTTTCCTTTGTCGTCTACCAGTTGAAAGTAGCTACTTGAATCTGCCAAGTATTGCGTCTTGGACAATCTCGGACGTTGTGCCAATATTCCGCACAAACAATTCAACGTGAATTTGGCAAACGCTCGTCTTCCTTCGTTCTTCTCTACGTCTACCAAAGAAATGCCTTCTATAGAACAGTACTGGTATTTGAATTTGACTTGGTTTTCTGGAGTCTGACGCCAAGAGGGATAGCCACCGGCTTCTTGTTTCAGTTTCAGAATGACACCAAGAGGGATATCCACTGGCTTCTTGTTTCAGTTTCAGAATTCGTTGATGTATGCCAGGATTCGAGGCGTCGTTCTTTTGGTATTTTTCGGTGGTAGGAAAGTGCCAAATTTCGTATATTTTCAACAAGCGGTATCCCCGATCCAGAGCTCGAAACAATTCGACGCTCACCCACGTTCCTCTTAAAGCACGTTCCTCCTCCGTGTGGTGGCAAGGGTGGTCTTGATTACATGTTTCAGCACATGTACGGCATAAAGGAAACATCAGTTTTCCTTGGCAATGATGAGGTAAGACAGGATGGTACAAGTTTGTCGGGGGTAAGACTTTGCATTTGATCAATCCTTCGTACTGACGAATCTATTCCTCGTCAATGTGTTCTGTCAGGATTTCAGCGTGCCCAGTAGGGAATCGAGCATATTTGCACACCAAAGGATACAACAAACACACGTCGACGTATTTGATTTCTTCTCCTCGAGATTCGTCTACGTCGTACATCAAGCGTGTGGCATTGGTTCGTCCTCCAAACAAACTGTGGCGTGGGTCCAAAGGTTCGATGTCTACCACGTCTTAACTTTCGGCAATGCGTCTAAATTTTGGATCGGTTTTGAAACGTCGATCGTACTCGTGCTCCCACATTTCTACCACTTGGTATCCTTGACTTTCTAACTTCAGGCGTCGTTGGTATGTGTGTTCGTACAACTCTTCCATGGTGACCCCTGTTAAAGGATTTGTTTAGGTCTCGTAGAGGAAAACAGATAGGGGCATCCGTGAAATAAGCATCCCTGAAATTCGTACACCGTCTGGGGGTTTCTAAATCCCAGCCATCGACAGAATGACTTCCAATTTTCTTTTCTTCCCGTTTCTCGCATGTTTTATCCATTTGTCTTCCCTTTCACACAAGTAATGGAGCCAACGCAATGCTTTGGCAGAGTATTGACGGCTGACCGAGAGATAAGTGTTAGGGGATATGATGCCTAGTGGTTCTCAAGCATAAACTTTATTCGGTACACTAATCCACACGCTTTGGCCAGGGTACAAGTTTCCTTCAAAGGATCCACTTCTCCGTGATCTAGAAATAATTGTCGAAACTTTCCACGGCAACGGCGTAAAATGTCCACATCGGATCGACAATACTTTAGCATTTCTTCTTGAAAATCAAACGGGTCTGAAGCTTGAGTGTGGTACCAGGCGTAGAAGGATTCTCGGTGTTAGATGTACATCCCGTCGGGGTCGTAATATTGAACGTCAGGCAAATGCGGGAGCAGTGTGTTGATTGACTTCCGTATTGAAAAAGTGGGGAAAATACCCTTTGGCCATTTCTGTCATTCCAAACGTTTTAGTCATTCGACTCAAAGGCATGGCCAAATAACTCATGGAATCTTTGAATTGTACTTGTCCCACTTTCATGTTGATGAGTTTGGCTCCGTTCATGGTGACCATGGAGCATTCGGTGCCTTGTTCTGAATAATATTTCAACAGAAATTGTCCATCGTATCCAGAGAAATTTTGAGCCATGACTGTAGCATATCGATGACAGTCCCCGTAACGTTGGATGTCCTCTTCGCTCCAAGTGTCGTCGACAGGATCTAAGATCCATTCGGCAAAATCTGCAAGAGTGCGGGATTTCTCACTGAAATTGCGTGATCGTTTCATCTTGATTGCAAACTTTGATCTGATTCAGTCGTACACATGCTCTCTTCCTATATATAGAGAGAGCTTTTTACCCTCAAAGTAACTATTAGTTATTCAACTTTCAAACTGTGAAGATGGGAGAGCAGTCAGAAAAGCTTACCCTCTGGTCAGAGATTTAGCACAACAGACGGCTGATGCCATCAGAAATTTAGAGAGTCATTGGAAAGTATACCATTTTTTTCCATTAAGACTAAGGACTACTCCTCTCGAGATAAAAGTCAAGATACTTGCTATATCTGCCAGGAGAAAGGACATCGAGGTCCAGAATGTCCACAACGTCAGAGCCAAGGAAAAGAAAAGAGAGACAAAGGTAAAGATACCTGTTAACATTGTCAAGAAAAAGGACATTGGTCTTCAGAGTGCCCTAAGAAAGAAGAGAACAAGGAGAAGCGGGAGGAGGCAGATGGCTCTTCGGAAACAGAAGAAGAACCCATCCCCGTCAGGAAATGCAAGAAGGCAAGACGACTGGAAGACAGTGAAGAGGAACCCATGCCTGCGAAGAAACTGAAGAGAAGAGACAGACAGTGAAAGAAAAAAATGAACTTTAGTGATGTGTTATGAAATTTGTATTGCGATTTTAAAAGATAATATACCAACAAGGAAAAAAAAGTAAATGTCTCTTTGTCTTGATTTGTTTTATAAAAGAAACACACACGCACTCATACACAATCAAATGATGGGATTCAAGTTTTACTTCATTTGGCAATTTGATTTCTTTTCTAAGAAATGTGGGTGGCCCTAAAAAGGACCGTTGCGGTGTTTGTTTTTTAAACAAACTCGCGGACTTGTCATGATGAGCTTTAACTGTCTCAATCCTTTTCCACGGCCAAGTCCTACTCCTGTTGTTGTTGTTGTTGTTGTTGATGCTGCTTTGGCAGTAGTAGTCAAAGGTGGTGTCATCTCAGTGGTAGTGAGAGTGGATGATGTTATGGGCTTAGAAAGCTTAGCCCGTGAAGGTCTCTTTCTCTTGGTTTGTGTTAAAGAAGTCTGATACATTTGTCTCAGATACTTTAACTCCGCCAAAATGTCTTGTAGCAGATTCATCGTTTGTTTTCACTACTCCCTTCATTCTGTCCTTCACACTTCAAAATTTTCCGCTTCTCTTCTTCCTCTTTTTCTTCTTCTTCTTCTTTTCTTCTTTCCTTGTGTTTTTGTTATTGTTGTTGAAGAAATACCTATTCTGCTTCTTTCTCCAGTTCTTCCTTCTGCCTCTTTCTGAAATCATCCTCCAAGGGTAATGAAGGAGGTACTACTGTCGTCGAAGGTAAAAATTCTTGCGATGACATAAAATGCACGAAATCCAAATTAAAATCATCTTCTTCTGGAAGAATGTTAGTGAATTAAAGAATTCGTCGTCGTCGTACTCTCACTCCGAGTTTACGAGGTCTCCGTAGCAGGCACACTCCAATACATTGTCTTCATTTTTTATCAGTCATACTTAAACTATGCCGCAATAGTAAAACCGTACAAACGCTGTGGCGCCTATATACTGAATGTGACGTCACCCCCCCCGCTCTCTTCTGATTGGAAGAGAGACCCTACATTTTGTAACGCGCATTTGGATTGGTGGACCATCTCAATCCGTTTCTATCTGATCTTAGGCTATATATACCCGCGTTTTGTTACATAGTTTCACCTGTTTTCAAGACAAGATGTATACTACTGTAGAAGCATCAAGTATCGTATCGGGCATGCTCTTCAACCCGGACTACCCATGTATGTCAAAGCATCATGGGCAATTACCAAGATTACGGCTACGTCTATTTGGAAGAGAAGAATTTATGTGGAGAGACAAGGGTGCCTGAAGAGAGTATCGATTTATGGACCTGAAGTGCCAAGAAGTTTGAGGAGAAGAAGACGTGTGAAGAGGTGTGATACGTGCTAATTCACTTGGTTAACAAACTCCAACGGTCCTTTTCAGGGCCACCCACATCTCTAGGAAAGATTACTCCAACATTGCCATATGTGTTTGTTTGTCTATGTGTATATTCTGTCCGCATAAACACTTCTGCCGTCTAAACACATCTGCCCCATAAACACTTCTGTTCCCAAGTGTCTCATCCTGCCCCCAAGCGTCCCATCCATGCTAATTTCATGTATATGCCCCCAAGAGTCTTAGCCATGTTAATTTTCCGTATATGGCCCCAAGGGTTTCATCCTGCACGCAGTCTCCATATATTACTACTCAAATATGATCCATCAATTTTCAGTTAATCAATCTATCAAATCCAATGCCAGCAGCTGTTTCAGGGATATGCTGAGAACAACGAACTAAAAGCCGGTGTTCGATTATAGGTTACGGCATGATACAGACGGAATCATTTTCGAGTTTTTATTTGATGTCCTGAAAGAAGTAGCACAAAAAAGGGCACAAAGGAAGGGGGGGGGGGGGAATCAATTCAAGTGTAAGCCCTATTATTGTTCTTTGAGTAACATTCTGTTTAGACCTTGAATACCTTCTAAATATTCTGCTGTTGGTGCCGAAAGTGCTAAATATGTCATGCGTGGATCATGCAACAACGTGGAAAAGACTTCATAACTGTGAAATATCGCTTCAAGGACTGATAATAGCAATCCCTATACACCTTTCCTACCTTCATACTATCCTTTTCATGCCATAATGATTAAAAATAACTAATGCAACTGAAGAAATAAAAAAAAGGAAAACAAAAGAGACACATACAATATATATTTAAAATATTGTTTTTAGGTATAAATTCCAAAAAATGGCATACAGACATCATGCAACACTTTGTAACAGGCTTCATATCCGTGAAATGGGGCAATAACCACAGTCCCTCATGATCTTTCCTAGGAGTAGCCTTCATTATTGTGAAATATGCCCCAGCCACCAGAAACATATTCCTCAGTGACTATTTGTTTCACAAATAGTTCTGTGCAACATTCTTAAACAAAATGTTTTGACTCAGTCTTTTCCAGTAACATACTCGGAACTTCACTTGTGACAAATATAATACAATAAAAATAATATTATTGGTTAAATATAACTAATTGAGTAAATAAATCATTAAATAAAGAAATAAAGAAATACATAAATAAGGAAAGATAATAAATAATAAATAAATCAAAATTTAAATGTATTATAATATTAAACATATTAATTTGTTTAAAATATACTTGAAACACAAATATTAAAAAAAAAAAAGTTATGCCAAAAGTAGCAAAACGACTTTAAATAAACAAATAAATCTTTGAAAACAAATAAAAAATAATTAGACAGCTGAGATAAGTACTAAGTTTGAACAATATGAATGGCTAAGTGATTCGGGTCTGCTCATTCAAGTTGCTTCATAAAGGTCCAACAATTTCTAAAGGCATCAGTCACATCATTTAGATGGTTGCTTAAAATGATTTTATTTTGTAAAACTTCTTTATGTTTAGATATAATGTAAACTCGAAGTACACCATATATTTATATATATATATATATATATATATATATATATATATATATATATATATATATATATATATGTGTGTGTGTGTGTGTGTGTGTGTGTGTGTGTATACCCGACGAAATCTCTTAAGAAACTTTCTAGTAAAGTCAGACTTAAAACACACAGTAAACGTGACTATGCAATTTGTCGAGAAAGAGGGCAACAATTTGAAATTCAATGTTGTTGCGCGCGATTTCTCGAGAAATTGCTTATTCCAAGTTGTCGCAAAGCAAACTCATGAACATAATTTATCCTACTTAGTTGTTGCTTTTAAAAGGAGCAAACAATCCTCCACATCAGCCCGATTTGGAAGTCTTAGTGAAAGAAGGTATGTAGAATGAGATAATTTGTTCGGAGTGTAGCTTTTAAGAACAGTCAGGGCTATGCACATGCTAATCAAAATTCGTACCAGGCTTACCCTGCTATTTGTTATGAGAGACCCGACGTCCTCTTTTCTTGAGCCATTTTAGTACCTGGCCACCAAGTCCATAGCGATCAATAGGGGTGAAACGATACACCTGTGCCGCGTATCGATACGATTCACGATACACAGCCTACGATACATTATCGATTCTCAGTTTAAAGAATAAGAAGGCAAACGACTAAAAATTATTCATGACTGCTGAAGATTAAAGTAACTTATATAATGTAGATATCGTTTTGCATCGAATCTTAACCTCTTGTATCGATACGTGTATCGATATGGGAAAAGTATCGATGCATCAATATATCGATGAATCGTTTCACCCCTAGCGATCAATAATTTAATCTGGACATTTTATGATGACATTTAATGCAGAGCATTCAACAATCAGGATTGAATAGACTTTAATTAAACTATATTGGTATTAAATTTTAGAACAACAATAAATGTTTAATTTAATTTGAGTAAATGCGCCTACATGACCACGTTGACATATATTTTAGAGTCTAGCAAAAACAAGGTAAATCGCTTGTTATTTTCTTTTTTGTTTGTTAATGATCATACATACATATACAATTATTGTCTTTTTCCCTGCAGATAAAACACCAAACCAAACTATTCAATCCCAAATGTAGATATCTTTAACTTAAACATTGATATCTACATTAAAATCGGAGATATTACTGTTTTTATCATAACTTAGATACAAGTATCTCAAATTGAAAAAAGAGATATTTTGATCTTAAATAAATATATCTCTGCTTAAAATAAATGTAACTACATTCGGAATTGATATACAGAAGCTGTTTTGAATAGAGATATCTATTTTAAATAGAGATATCTCAATTTAAGATATAGATGCCTCTATTAAAATGCGGATATCTTTAGGGTAAACATGGATATTATTGGTCAGGGGGTAAAATCAGTCACATGTTAATTTCAATTTTGTATTATTATTAGAATGTGTCATACTGTCATGTAACTGTCTTTGAATATTAATTTACATCAAACCTCATTGCTTAAAACTTGTCTATTCTCCAAGCTTTTACGTCAAAGTGCAATTCAGATGCATTTTTCTTGTGGACTGTAAGGTCCCTCATGATCTTGTCAATTCTGGCCACTTGCCAGGTCCAAATGCAAAGTCGTGCAGTCATATCTGCATCACACATAATGCTCAAGTAGTCATTTTCTCAATGTCTTCCATGTAGGGTTGAAATGATACACCTGTGGCATGTATCAATATGTATTGCTAGTTCCTATAATACAATACAGTACTGATACACATATCAACATGAAGGTCTTGTCATCTTTAGAAAAATTGTCAATGTTAAAGTGATGCCATTTTTCAGTGAGATGATTAGAACTGAATCCCTCACATTGTACTTCCTGCAGATGCAAAACAACTACCGCAACCACAGGTACTCATTTCTGTTAAAAAGGAAAACTACTGACAACACCCACTCCCATTCTACAAATTAACACAAGGTGACTAACTCATGTGGTCTGAAATATGCTCCCTCATCAAGTCCATGCTCATTTTTTTTATCTTGCCATATATAATTTAAATGCTTTATTCATCATTTAATAGCCACTTTTACATTAGTCTTTTGCTTTGTATCTTGTCTACTTGGATCAATTTTGTATGCTGGTTGTTATTGTTTACCATGGACTGGAACAAACAATAACCACCAATCAGAACTTAATGTCGCCTATTTCACTGCATGACCCACTGGAAGTGTATGTATCCAAACTCAATCCAAGTAGACAAGATATGATGCAACAGAGAAACTTTGTGTAAAAAGTGGCTGTTAAATGATCAGTAAAGTACTTAAATCATACATGGGCAGGACTGAGCAAATCCCATAGCCCAACGTCCCAGACTATTTATTTTCAAAGTCGGGCAAGTAAAATTTTCCAAGTCGCTAGTCCAGGACAAGTGCTTTCTTCCTTTTTTAAACAAAGTTGCCATAATGACTTTATCTACCTTTATCTGGCCATTCATGCCCTTTGGGCATACTGAATGCTTGATTCTACTCTCTCCATGTATATGTACTGGCAGCCTGTATCACACCTGCCAGTGGTCATCGATAACTTGTTGCATGTGTGCACGTTCTATTACCGCTTGACTGCATATTGGGCTCAGCGACCAAAATTATTGACCAATCAAAACACATGAAACAAAACAAAGCTGGTATGATTAATTAGCAGTGTTTTAAATGGCTTCATTGTATTGTGTAAACCAGATCCTCACGAATGACTCACCCTTTGATTTCAATCCAGCGAGTCAGTCTGATTAAATGAATGAAACACACTTTACCAACATTAGCGTTGGTTCCCTTTTTGAACTGATTAAATGGCAGTAATGATTCTTTAATTTTTAATTGATTATACAGAGAATTGACTTCCACGTCCAATATTGCATTTGAAGTGGAGCTGCCTCTGTTCATATTTAAAAGACAAAATGTATGTTATGATCACTTTAGAAGTAGTTGTCAAGCAAGGTGATATTTACTATGTGGATGAAATGAGTTTTCTAAATTATTTTCACAAGGAAGTTAATAAGGAAGATTCAAAGAACACAAATTCATGTGAAAGTGGAGGGGTAAAACGTAAGACTGCCACTGAGTGTGAGGTAACTACTTCTCCAAAGAGACATAAGCCAGACTCTGTGGCAACAAAAAATTAAAAATATGACACTACTAAGAGACTGAACAATTTTCAGCTGCATTAGGTTGATAATTATCTCTGGCTTGAATTCATTGACTCAGAGGGAAAAATCTTTTGCAGTTATTGCAAACAATATCCAAAACTGGCACAGGTTGGAAATTCAACCAGTGTATCTGTCAACGGAACTGACAAATTCAGAATAGAACCAATCAAGTCTCATGACAATTCTGGGCCACACAAGACCTGTGCAGCACAGTATATGCATGACACTAGCCAGCATGTCCAGAAAATACCTGAAGTTATACTTGCTGACACTACACTAGGAAAGGCCCTTTCGGAACTAAATGAGACTGAAATGAAAAAAAATATGAGAGCTCTCTTTAACACAGCCTACAATCTTGCCCGTTATGGAAACCATTTTGTGATATGAAAATGTTGTGTGCAATCCAGGAGAAGAACGCTGTTGAACTTGGTGCTAATTATAAGAACAGATTCAGGGCTAGAGACTTTGTTCTCTCAATTGATCAAGTCTTGTGAGAGGAAGTAAGGGAAAGTCTAAATTCCAGTAAAAAATAAATTTGTCGTACATTATTTTGTTTGTTCATTCTGTGGATTAAAGTGCATACATCTGATCAAAACTTGACAAGTGATTAAAATTTTGGGACAAGTGAAAAGGTAGGTGGGACAAGTGAATTTTCTGAAACCAATTGTCCTGGACAAGTGGATGAAAAAAAAATGTGCTCAGCCCTGACTTCAGTAGAGTCCTGACAAAAATATAAAGTTACATACTGTAAAATTATAGTGCTACAAGATTTGGACTACTGATGGTAAACTGTATGCTACTTTCATATGGATTTGACTGTTCTAAATTTTAAGGTCCACTTTTTCTTTAAACAGCTTATTCTATTTCCAATATTAATTTGTTTAAAATACTTTCATTGTCCTAAAAACTGAGGATACATGCATGGGTTTTCATGTATATATTTATGACGGTAATCATTTTAAAAAAATTTCAATTGTCTGGAATTTTTTGATGTGGAATCTACTGCAGGATATGGTCACATAATGTATTTTTTCAATATTTTGGTAAATACCCCCTTAAATGGCAAGTGTCAAATAATAAAATGAAATTTTGAAACTTCTTATTCTAGTTAAATTAGGAACATTAACAACATTATTTCTGCAAATTTCAGTGTTCTGGAATAGGAAGTTGGCTCCTTTATTCCTTTATGTGATGGAATGGTAAGCAATTTTCTGATATGCTAGGTGTGAAAGTTCTAAAAAGGTTGTGATTTTTTTTTTAGAGATTAAAACAAATGCCACCAACTGGGACAACCATATCAAACCAACCTGGACAAGTAGCCATCCATTGGTACCGTCATGGTCTTCGTATCCATGACAACCCATCCCTACATGAGGCTATCAATGGTTCTGCAGAGCTGTATCCTGTATTCATTTTTGATGGAGAAGTGGCAGGTTATGTTTTATTGTCTTATCTCTAGTTTATAATACACTCTGAATACACTATCAATCTATATAAATTTTAATTATTTTTGTCCTTTATTTTCTGTATTCTGTACATTTAACTATTCTTTCTATTAAAAATGTGAAAAATGTTGGTTATTAAGAAAATCACATAATTTTACATTTGTTCATGCCCAAAGAAAGAATTAATAAAAAATGTATGAAATTGGATTTGGTCATGTTTATTTTACAATAAAACTGGATCTGTAAAAGGATAGGAAATGAAGGCTGCTGTAGTAACCTCAGTGCTGAATTAAAAACTACAGGAATCAAAACAATGCACAAAATCTTTTTTTCACATATACATATATGCAGAGTGCAAAAAAGGTTTAAATAGCCCTGAAAATGTAATGGTTTTGTCACATCATGTTTCTGTTGCCTGTTAGCCAGCATTCCATGCCGGCCCCTGTGACATTTTCTCTTGCCTTTGGGAAACATGTCCTATTGTCTCCAAAAGCTGTAACATCCCTTTTTCAATACAGAGTGATAGACTATTAAACTTGAAAGGTTTTGAAATGCCTAAAACCAATACTGTCTTCACATGTCATAAGAAAAAATGTGTATAGTTAGACCATGGCTCAAACCTGGATCTTCTGAATGCAGCCAGGCACCCTACCACCAGTGATGTCCAAGCTGATGTCCCATGAAGGTATCTGTGACAATAGGTATCACTTTTCCTGTGGAAATCACTATGTTAGCAACACTGTCATCAGCTTCATTGTTGACATTCTGTGTTAAAAGTTGTGTGTGAAAGTTTTTGCAATTCAGTGAGTATGGGGGAACATCAAATCACAGTGTGTGGGCCACATACCATGAACCATTGTCTTCTTGCAAAATAGCATGGAATTACCATTGTAATAAATGGACAATGAAAGCTTATTTGTAGCAATGCATAGATTTCATCAGGCTTGATATTGTTGGCACTTTTATGTGCTGCCAGGAATGTAGAAGGGGCATATACTGTTACCTTGTCTGTCCATCCATCACACCTTGAGTAATTTTTGTATGTATATTAATTGTGCATTGTCAATCACAGAGTTGTGTAACTTTGTTTTTGGATGGTTCTTGATGAGTTCAACACCATCTTACTAAAATTAGGTTACTGTTACTTGTATTTTACACCTCCGTGACTTTTGGTTACATTCTCAGTTTTGGTCAGTTTCTCTAGCATTACTGGCTGCAGTGTCATGCAGCTGTTTGTGGATGGGTTTTGGTGAGTACAATGCCATTCTTCCAAAAATATCCTGATGTATATTTCACAATGTAGACTAGTTAACTTTTGCATTTAGGTCAGTTTCTCAGGGATTGTTGTCTGCAGTGTCATGCAACATTGCATGTGGATGTATCTTCAAACATTGATGCCCTACATTTGGATAAAGTTAGAATTTCAGATGTTCAGGATTTTCCCAACTTTGATTCAGCTTCTTTCATTCTAAATTCAAGGATGTACATGTATTTTTTTTATCTTTTGAGATTTTAGCTGAGTTATCAGTAGCCTAGTGGTTAGTGTAATGGCCACACAACCTAAAGGTTGTAGGTTTGAATCTTGCCCAGGTTGGCTGTTGTGGTGTGTCTTGGGGTAAGGCACTTTACTCTAGTTGCCTTGGCACTGCAGAGTCTTTCTTGTGTTGATGTGTCATTAAGCACCAAACAAAACAAAAAACATTGTTTTATGACCACATACTTTTCCAAGATAACCAATCTGGTTTTAGGCAAAACATCCATGTGAAATGGCATTAATATCAATGGTTGATACATGGCTGCGAACTTTAGATGAAGGAAAGTTAGTTGTGAGCATTATATGGTTGAATTTTGAAAACCGTTTGATTTTTGTAGATCATGAAATTTTTATGGAAAAACTAAAAAATCTAGCATTTTAGTGACACAGCACACAATAAAGGTTTGCCTCATACTTAAATGACAGATTTCAAATGTGACTCTAAATAGGCATCTGAAAGCAAACTGTGATGTGCCATAAGGATCAATAATCTGGCCACTTTTGTCTGTTATTTTTATAAGGGACTTTTCCAGTAAGACTGGAAATACAGTATCATACTGATCTAGGTGCTGATGAAAATACTCTTTCTGATGAACACAGCAGCAAAAAGGAACTAGAAAGTAATCTTCAAACAGCATTAAACAGGCTTCAGCATGTGGTGTAAGGAAAATGGCATGGTAGTAAATGCAGATAAAACAAAGATTTCATTAATAACGACACAGCAAAAAAAGGAGCAGAATTAAAAATGACAGATGTCTTGAGCCTTTCTTATAATAATGAAAAACTGAAAGTGTTTTCCAGGGACAAAAAAACTGAAAGTGGTTTCCAGGGACAAAAAAACTGAATGTGGTTTCCAGGGACAACAAATCTGAAAGTGGTTTTCAGGGACAAAATTCTTGGTATTTTTGTTGACAATAATTTACTTTTGATCGGATCTTATAAGTTTCATTACAAAGAAAACTCCTATCTTTGACTATTAAGAAAAATAAAGTATGTCATTTCAAAACATTACTATGTCTCTTTACAAGAGTACATTCAGCCTCATTTTGACTCTTGTAATATAATATGGGGAAATATGTCTAATTTAGGTTTTTTGGCAGTAAAGTCATGTATGATGATGATATTTATTTGTGGTTCATTAAAAATGGGCTACTGGGCAAGTAGAACATTTTCAGATTTGTCCAGCCCTGAAAATTTTTCCAAATGTATTCTTAGGATATAAGCATTTAGGTGGTGACAAATTATACCTTGTAATGGTACAGAAGGACTCTTTTCAATCTGGTATATTTCTTTCAACTTGGGGGCATTTCCTTATACATGTAAAGAATTTGATTTATTAGACTCTTAGTTGAAAAGATTTCATTTAAAATTAATCTCAATCAATTGTTCTCATTCAGTTTGTGGTAATTCAGTGTTTTTCATTGAATTTCAGAACTGAAAGAGTCCCAGTATTACCTGTGTGGCACCAAATAGATTTTCACTCATTTTTGAGAGTCATCTACTCTTGCTATGGGGTGTAAGCTATACCCTTGTATTGGAGCAGTATTGATTCAACTAATGTCAGGCCCTGTAGTCATGAAAATTTCTTAGCATAAAAATTGAATTAGTTATCAGATTTTAAAACTTTGATCTATTCGCTTTGAGTAAACTTCAAGCTAGAATCATGAAAATGTAGGAATTATCTTACTGTTTCTTTCTACGCACATGAAAAATTTTGGTGATATTGAGAGACAGAAATGTTTTCTTTATTCTCCCACTGTAAAGTGAAATGCATGGTTTGGTTTGGTGAGTTTTATTTTTGGCACAGTAACTCTTTGAAGGTTGTATCATGCTGATGCAAGTAAAGTGCCTTGCTCACTCCACAGTAGTTGATCAGGGTTGATCTGATGGTGGGAATCTAACCTGTACCCATCTGATGATGAGTTCTACACCTTAACCACTGAGTCATCATTGTTTGATGAAGGGTGGAATTATCATGCTGTGACATTTGTCAGTCTCTCAGTCCAGTTTGTTTTGGTTTCCACATATTAGCTTCAGTTCAAGATCTTAGACCTTGCCTAAAATATGTAGATGGCTTTCATTTGGGGTAAGGAAGAAGTATGTATATTTTTGTGGTCAAAAGGTCAAGGTAACTGTAACTGAAAGAAGCAAAATGCTTCTGCACAATAAGTTTAGTTCTAGATCAAGGACCAATTAGTTTCTACATGATAACTAGTGTTCTTTACCATTGTTGTGCAACAAAATTTATAAGGCCAAAAAAATATGTGTTTCCTATTCACTGGTTTTAAAATTAGGGTAGGCAGGTAGGTATTTTATTTTATTTTTTTAAACATTATATATAAATCAAATAATATTTCAAGCACTTCAAAGTAGGGCAAAACTGGCTCAATTACATGCACAAATCAATTTGAACAATGTGATTTTTTTTGTTTAAAAAAAAAATTGGGGGGAGGGAAGTGCTAGGGTCGCAATGAGAAACAGGGACGGTCCGCTGACCGGAAACACACACATTTTTTTGTTGTTGGCCTAAACAATTTTCAGTGCAACCAAGGCAGGGACCTATTAGTTGTAGCATTAAAAGGTTAAGATCACTGTGACATATTGGTCAATGCTCTCCAGAGTCAGCCATGCCCTGCTAATGTCTATATATAGAACTTTTAAACATGGGGTGGGGATATAATGCACCATTCACAGTACTCGTTAATTTTGAAGTTTTGAATAATGAGTCCAATTCTTGTTCTCAGTCAGTTTTGTGACCACATGGCCAGACTAATAAGTGACCACATGGCCAGACTAATAAGTGACCACATGGCCAGACTAATAAGTTCGATGTTAACTTCATTTTCATTTCTCTGCAGGCACCAATACAGCAGCATTCAACAGAATGAGATTTCTTCTAGAGTGTTTGCATGACCTGGATGAAAGCTTCAAGAAATTTGGTGGAAGACTTTTTGTTTTTCATGGAAAGCCCAAAGCAATTTTTACTAGACTTTTTGAGGTCTGCAATCCACATTCTTCTGTATCATCTTTCTTTCTCTCTATGAAACACACTGGTACCTCACTACAAAGTCCCTTAGTATACTGCTGCCCCTTATAATGCATGTACAATCATGGATCCCATTAAGTTGGTCAGATTTGGTTTTATTCTTATTTCACATCACTTCATAGTCCTTTTATTTGTATTTTAATGCACTATCAGGATATGGCCTTATTTTGGCTCCCCCCAACTCACCCCAGTATAAGGTTTTCTTATAATACCTTTCACTTTTATGGCTTGAATGAACAGTGGTATAGAGAGAATCACTGTGATAATTAGTAGACTGATAGTGATCATCAATGTAATATTTGTGAGCTGATAGTGATCATCACTGTGATAATTAGTAGACTGATAGTGATCATCACTGTGATCATTAGTAAGCTGACAGAGATCATCACTGTGATAAGTAGTAGACTGATAGTGATCATCACTGTGATATTTTTGAGCTGATATTGATCATCACTGTGATAATTAGAAGACTGATAGTGATCATCACCGATCTTTACAATGGATAGTATTAGTTACATTTTTAGATTACAGGGAGTGTACAGGATGTTATTACCAGTTATCAACTACATACACCCTGAGCCAAAGGCAAAGGGTTGAAGATGGTCATAACATTTTGTTCATCTTGGTAAACTAAAATGCAATGAATTTATTACCTCATAAGGCTTACTCTTTTGGCCAAAATTTCATCATTAGTGTGTCTCATAAATCTCTTAGATGCCATTGTTGGCCATACAGATGATTGTTAACACCATGCTAATTGTAGCATTTTAACTGCTGTGAATAATGAAATGGTCTAAACTTAAGAAAACAAACAAAATAAAAGAAGAAATAACAGCATGTCTCTAATGGAACCTATTAAGTATGATTAAGGCAAACAAGTTTCGATGCAAGCTGGTAACATTATGGCAATATACTACTTGTCATGACCTAATTATCTACATCATTATGAGGAGATCAGAATCCCATTATATGATGCAAATGTTCTCTATGATGCTAAAATTATTAAAGAACACACAAAGTGATAACATGAAAAATATGAACACTCTCTCTTACCACTGAAGGGGAAACTTGACAAAGTTTAATTTAAGGAGTTTTCTTGACCTTGTGAAAAAAGAAATAAATAAAGAAAAAAAAACTCATTAAATAATGGCATTCCAACCTTAATCCCCATAGGTCTCCCTGTACAGTCAAATCCTAATCAGCCATCTCCAGAAGTGAAATGGCCTCCTAAGACAGGTGATTGCTTGATTGAGGTTTATTTCCTCAGTAATTGTATGTGAGGGAATCTTGTACAGGGTGGCTGATTGGGACTGGTGATTGCTTAATAGAGGTGACCATTAAGACATATTCAACTGTAAAATTCCTGGAGAGAAAACAGTCTCTATCTTGCACAGTAGATACCTCGGAGAATATCACAATAACACTGAAGTGTCTTGTTTTATAAATGACATTGTATAATTACAGTTTTCTTCCAGATTAGTTACAAGACTTAGACAAAGGTATCATTTTACAATAATCATTATCTGTTATGACAAGCATGGGAAATTTCTCTCTAAAGATTTTCATTGAGAGGATAACTTAGATGCATATCTTGTTGCATTTGAATGATTTGCAAAGACTTTTGTTGAGCTTGAATTTAGATATGGTATTACACAGGTATCACCTGCTGAGTGGCAGTGGCACCTAACTTGTGCAATCAAATTTTAGATATGGTATTACACAGGTATGACTTTCTGAGTAGCAGTGACACTTAACTTGTGCAAGTCAGATTTTAGATATGGTATTACATAGGTATCACTTTCTGAGTAGAAGTGGCACCTAACATTTACAGGTCAGAGTTAATATATGGTGTGACATTGGTATCACTTTATGAGCAGCAATGTTACCTTACTTGTGCAAGTCCGAGCTTAGATATTGTGTGACATAGGTATCACTTTCTGAGTAGCAATAGCACCTAACATTTATTGGTCAGAGTTTAGATATGGTGTGGCATTAGTATTTCTGTCTTAGCAGCAATGGCACCTAATTTATGCAAATCAGAGTTTAGACATTATGTTACATTGGCATTACTTTCTGAATTGCAATGGCCCCAAACTTTTGCAAGTCCGAGTTTTGATATAATGTGACATTGGTATTACTTTCTGAGCCGCAGTGGCACCTAACTTTTACAGGTCAGATGCAGGGAGGTATATCATAACATTTTTAACAGGTGATATAACATCATCCACTGACCCTTGTATTTCTTTGTTTCAGGAGTGGGGTGTGACAAAGCTGACATTTGAGCAGGATCCAGAGCCAATTTGGAAGGCCCGTGACAATGAAATCAAACAATTATGCCATGAGAAGGGAGTAACATGTATTGAGTGTATCTCTCACACACTTTGGGACCCAAAACAGTAAGCAGATTCCTGACAAATCTCCTAGCTCCAGAATAAAAAAAAAAATCTAATTTAGATTGTTTATTTAAACTTCATAGTGATCACTTATTTTGAAAATCTGCCAGTCTATATTGCTTAATTTAAGCTTAAACTTCACCAGGTCAATCAAATCAGTTCATGGCATTTTGTCAGATGACATTACTTCGGTCATGACATTTAATTAAAAATGACAGTTCTTAGACTGTTAATTTGTTTTTACAGTTTTGTCAGAAAAAAAAGAAACATTTTATTTGATTGTCAGCATTCTCCTCATATTTAAGCTTTTACCAGTTACTGTGAATTCATGTTTTTTTTGAGTATCAGTTTTCATGGTTTTGGGGAAAATTACATTTTGGTCATTACTTAATTCGTTGATTGGAGAAGGGATCCTGTTGTTGCCAAGTGAGCTTATGGTATGGCCTTGTGTTAGGCATACATGGTCCACCATCTGTCATGTGTCATCCACATCCACATAGCTATTTTAAACTTCTCATAAAAAACTACTGTGCCAATTTTAATAACACTTCAGGACAAGGAGGAAACATTGTAGCTTAGTTGGTAGAGCATCCATTACCCACCCAGGTCATCCTGGGTTGTCTGCATCAGTGTGTCCTTGGGAAAAGCACTTAGATTCCATTTCCACTGCATGATATAGCCAATAATGTGCTCAACTGCATTTTTAAAAAAACAATCAACATCCTTAGCAAATCATGTTATCACTACTCCTGAATGAATGGTCATGTCAGCATGGGGTTTTCACTAAAAGACTTCTTACAATGTCTGGTGGGTCATAAACGAAAATGGTGATGATCTGACTTCCAATATGGACATGACAGTGGCCATCTTGAAAATCTTATTATTGTTACTTCTCCTAGATAGCTGGTCATATTGATATTGTGCTTTCACCAAAAGACTTCTTATGATGTATAGTTGGTCCTAAATGGAAATGGTGCCAGTTTGATATCCAATATGGCCACCATGGCATCCATCATGAAAATCTTGTTATTCTTACTCCTCCAAAGTGGAAAGTCATGTCAACATGGGGTTTCCACCAGAAGACTTCTTGTGATGTCTTGTTTGTCCTAAATGAAGTCTTGTTAGTTCTAAATGAAAATGGTGCCAATCTGACATCCATTATGTCCACTACAGCAGCTAATTTGAAAATGTTGTTATTGCTGAAGAATATCATTATCAGAGATGGTTTCAACACTTAGTAGTTAAAAGGAAGAAATGGTCACGTTTGTCTGACCGTGGAACTAGAGGCCAAATTTTCAAGAATATCTCATACACTTGGCAGCCCATATTGACACTGTTGCACAGATTAAAGTCATTTTGCTTGAGTCAGAGTTTACTTACTCTGATGTCTTTTTCCTCATGGAATCAAATCCTGACACAAACAAATGCATGTGTTTTCAAGTTCTGTTGACATACATTTCAGTTGGTTGAAATGTGATGGTAGCCAAGGAATGCCAAAGTCAGTTGATCACTTTTGTCAACATTATTATGCATTTCTTCTTTTTACCCTGACTTCAACCAACTTTTGCATTCCTTGGCTACCATCACATTTCACGGATCTTGAAAACGCATGCATTTGCTTTTTTAGAATTTGTTAAAATGAGTGAAAAGACGTCAGAGTAAGCATAGTCAGACTCAAGCATTTAGACTTTAATCTGTGCAACAGTGTTAATATGGGCTGTCAAGTGTGTGAGATGTTCTTGAAAATCTGGCCGCTACACAACACCGTTTGTGATGGAAGTAAGATGTCACAGTTGTAATTGCTATAGCATCCAAATCCAGTCATGTAGAATCTCATTACACTGCATTGATAATGGTTTTTGTTTTCAGAATAATAGAGGACAATGGAGGATGTCCCCCTTTGACGTATGAAATATTCAGACAAGTTACTTCAGTTCTTGGACCACCACCTAAGCCACTCAATATCCCTGATTTCAGTCAAATCAAAATTCCGATTCAACACAACCATGCTGAGTTGTATGGCATTCCTTCTCAGCAGGACCTTGGTAAGCTGACATAAACTGTTGTTTCTTTTTTGTAAAGCCGTATAATTTATAAACAGTTCCATGAAACAATAATGCATGTAGTGATTGATGATGGAACATTTTTAAAAATGTTTATAATATTGATTCATTCCCTTAGTTATTGTGGATGATTGTGACCTGAGGTTAAATTTCAAAAATTTATAGAACATTCTACACATGATTGTCCTTCTTTGGGTATTTGGTACCATTTCCTAATAATGAAAAGTATATTAATCATGGCCTTATAAATCAGAAACTTTATATGAAAATTCCCCTTAATGAAACATATTATCTGATATATTCAATTCTGGGCAAGTAGCATACATTTTACTTGGCCATCAAAATTATAGAACTTGTCTCAGTTTGCCAGACAAGGAATTTTTCCAGAGCGTGATGATTTTGAGCTGCATCGACCCATAGATATGCCACTGTTTTTTTGTTGTTGTAATTTTCAAAGTATATGCACCTTAATAGATGTAGAAAGATATGAAAATGTTGGATCAGAAATAACACTTTACATATTTTTATATGGACAGTTTATTAATAAGATTTTGTTGTGTTAATTTAGATGTCAAGCCTGACTGCCAGGAGCAGCTGCAGAGAGTCCATGAGTGGGTTGGTGGGGAGACAAAGGGACTTGAACTTCTGGAAGTACGACTTAAGGTGGAGAGAAAGGTCAGTCATGGATACTGTATTTAACTGTGTGTAATGCATTCAGCCATGTCAAACAAAAGGATTTCCCCCATTTGTATTGGCAGGATAGAGAAATGTAACTTAAGGGGATACAATTTTTATAAGTGTAAACACCACTTGGGTTCACTTTGAACTGACTCAAATGATGGTTACATGTTTGTGGGTCCCCAACTTCTGGTCATAAGAAAAAAGATGACAAAACAAACTGTGAACTCAAAAAATAACTTTGTTAAGGCGGCTACCAGTTACTAATACATATAGATATGATTTGATTCTGTAAATAAATATATTTAAGCACAATTCAAAATAACAATGTAGGTGTAAAGAAAATTACAAAGGATTAATTGGATAATTTGTTAAGTAGATGGATTTTAACTCTAGTATTTTAAGGCCAATGTAGATGTTGTTATATTATTCCATGTGTTCAAATAGAAGGTGTTATCTCTAGAGACTGGGCTATGCTCTTATGATTTGCAACTCCCAAATGGAACCTTACCAGGGTTTTGATGTGACTCAACTTGCCCCAGTTTGAGACCCTGTCTCTGATCTTGCTGAGGCTGTTATTGTACAAGACTTGCTTCTTGATAGCACTAGGATCGGAGTGCAGGATAATTGAGCTGCATGTGCTCTTTGTGGATCCAAACTTGATGCAGTTTTTGTTCTGATGGCTCAGTCGTACTAATGGTGCAACCTGGTTCCACCACTGCAGCAATCTTGAAAATCTTGTTATACTCCAGAAGAATGGATGGTCATATCAACATGAGGTTTTCACTCAAATGACTTTTTGTGCTGTCTAGATGTTCCTAAACGAAAATGGTGCCACTCAGACATCCAGTATAGCCACCACATGAGCCATCTTGAAAATCTTGTTATTGCTACTCCTCCCAAATGGAAAGTCATATTGACATCAACTTTATACCAATGATACTAATCCATCATCTGATGTGTATGACTCCTGTTACTAAAAATAGAATAACCTTTTAACAACAATTTCTTCTTCAGCTGCTCAACAGAATTTGACAAGTCTTGACAGAAAGCATCCTAGTTTGAAGGCTGTTCATTTCAACACATATGATACCAATCCACCATAAAATATGGCTGATATTACTTCAAATAAAACAACATTTAGGCAACTTTATCTAACAAAAAACTGCCCAACAGAATTTGACAAACTTTGACAGAAGCATCCTGGCATAAAGGCCTTTCAGTATTGGACAGATGATCTGATGTGGCATCATATATCAATGAAGGTACAGAAAATAGAGAAACCTTGA
Source organism: Margaritifera margaritifera (assembly GCA_029931535.1). Taxonomy (NCBI): domain Eukaryota; kingdom Metazoa; phylum Mollusca; class Bivalvia; order Unionida; family Margaritiferidae; genus Margaritifera; species Margaritifera margaritifera. Next base: position 2,128,225 of record JAQPZY010001594.1, read on the forward strand.
AATAATCTTTTTCAGGATATATGTAGTGAACATTATTGGAAGAAATTGGAACAGAAAACATCCTACTGACCTACAGCTCTTGCATTTTGCTATTAGGCATTTGTCAGTCAGGTTAATGATCTCAGACTCACTTGGGCCTTTTTTTAAAATCAGATTAATGTAATATAAAGAGTAAGGATGAAAAACATTAACATTCTTATTGCAGGCTTTTGAAGAAGATATAGCTTTGCCTAATCAAGTCCACCCTGATCTTCTTGGAACCCCACGAACTCTGAGTCCACATCTTCGCTTTGGTTGTGTCTCTGTACGTAAATTTTATTGGGGCCTACACAGTCAGTACAGTGAGGTAATAGTCTTTGCTTATTCTCCAGTTTACATTTTACTTGTCCTACTGCTTTCAGTAAGGGCATCTTGATTTGGTCCTGGATGTCATTAGATCCATCCATCCGCCCCAAGAAGCTTGTTAACAAAATTGCACAAAAACCCACTCAACTTAAAGCTATGAAATTTGGTAGGCTAATTTATATTTATAAGTAGATGACCTGTATAGATATTTAGGCCATTGCAGCAATTTATCATTTTTTTCAATACTTTTTTTTACAAAACTCTTTGTACTTGGACTCTTTTGACAAAAACCTTATTAACACCATTAGGCAGAAACCACTTGAGGTAAACAAATTAAATGTGGTACACATAATAAAATTTATATGTATGCTAGGTCAAAAGTATTTGGAAAAACAATGGGTGCCACATAAACAAACCATTAACCTCATATCTTTAGTTCCTAATTTTTTCTCAATAAAAAGTTAGAGACTTACCTTAATATTCGGTGATGCATCCCTTTGCTTTGATAACTCTTGATAATCGTCTTGGAATGGAGGGGTGCTCCTGAAATAATAAACATTGTAGATTTCGTTTAAGTTTAAGCTTTACATTCTCAGTAATGTTCAAGTCATTAGTCTGTGCTGGCCATTCCGTAGAATTATATTATTATTTTCCTTGTGGAAAATGTCTATTAATAGCAGGTCATCGATTATTTTCTAGTGCTTAAATATATTTCTGTACATTTACAATTCTATGTATGACTGATAGTGTCCCAATAACATTGTATGTTACACATCAACAGACCATCAAAAACCTAATTTTGGCACAGGTGGTGGATTTACACATGGGGGAGGGGGTCCCATTCTTCCCCAGGCTTTCTCCAGATATAAATACATTGATCTCCCGCAATAACTATCTTACACCCATCACTACAGATAACATTCTTCCAGTAATCATCATTTACACTTTTCGATCTCTCATGTCTACACTATGTCAAACGTTTTCTTTTGTTGATCTCTCTTATTCTAATCTCTTCTTCTTTGCAATCCGCCTGTGATATCATTCTTGATTAAATTTTCTTTTGAGAGTGCTTTCAAATACAGATGAAAATGTTAGTGATTTCTGTCAAACCATGTCTATTATTCTTTTTTACAACCCTGAAAATTGTTTGACTATCCCAAGCACTCAATAAACATGACCTACCACATCAAGGGTTATTTTCTACACTTCATGATCATGGCGATTTCCTTACCCTTCACACTTGCAAATATAGTAATGTTTCAAATTTTACAGAGTTTTAAAATTTTTGGAGTTAAACTTTTTTGATATAAACCTAGTTAGCATGATTAGGCAGAAACAAATTTGGTGTGCATGTTTGTATGCATATTTTGATAACTTGATTAGATTTTCATGCCATTGTAGCAGTTTTTCATAGTTTTATAAATTTTTTAACTTGTTTGGATTTAGATATTTTGGTCTGCAGTGGTGGCATATATGTTTTACAAACACAAATCTAGTTATATTTTAGAATGTTTCTGAAGTCAAGACATTACAATCACAATTTCCTACTTCATCTAGTGTTCTTCAGTCCAGTATCAGTTTTTGAATTGCTTTTTTTTGTCAAGCCGCCCTTGGCAGTAGCTCATCATAGTGGTCACTTTGGAACCAATGGCCATATGTCCTCGTAAGTACATCCATCCACACCCTAGATTAAGGTCAGTATTAAAATGTTTTAGATTTTGCACAGTGTTCAAGTTATTTTTAATAACTTTCTTGCTAACTTAAAGGTGGGATCTCTTTTCCAAAATGACTTTCCTCTATTTGTGAGTATAATGCATGCTGGTCTGTGAACAGTGTAGATGTGGGATCTGCCTTTGCATAATGTACAGACATATCAGGTTCTACACTGTTTGCTTCAGATCATTAGTGGAATGAACATCATAGACTTTGATCTACTGGGACATTAGTACATCACATGATAAATTCTTGCATTCTGATTGGTTAATTTCTGAGACTTACCTTAGAACCATACACATTTCCCCATCACTTTGGGATACTATACCTGGCTACAGTCATTACATCTGTTCCAGCAGGCACTGTTGCCATGCACTGGTTTCATATGATGTCACATTATATCATGTTAAATTGAAATCTATTGTTGCCTTGTCCCTTGGGAACTGTTCTCCTACAGTGTTGTCTGGTGGGGTGGTGGGAGGGGGATAACAGTTCCCTTGCCCTTGGGAACTGTTCTCATGGAGTTTTCTCCTACAGTGTTGAGTGATGGGAGAACTACAGTGTTATCTAGTTTGATGTAGGAGAACTGTAGGTGTTATCCCAGTGTTGTCGTGTGGAGTGTAGGAGAACAGTTCCTTGAGGAATAGGCATGATAGAATATTATGAGATGGGGGTTACTGTTTGCTGTTGGATGTACTTTAAACATGGCTAAATATGACTCGTCACCTGTTTGTATCAGCATATTGTCATTTGACTGAGCATGCTTGTTTAATGGGGAAAAAAAGGCAGAGCACAATAAGTGGGCCAGTATGTTAAAGACCAAGGTCATGGACTCATAATGAAATTTTTCCCAATTGCAAATAAGACAATTTAACAAAGCATAATTTAATCACATTCATTGAGGGCAATAGTTAAACCAGTATGCATTTTAATGCAAATATAACATAAGATGGAATTAATTATTCAGTGTTTTTGTGTTGCCAGTCATTTGGTCATTAAAATATTGTGACTAAGTTTTTAAAATTGAAAATCCCCTATTTAAAAAAATTTAATGATTTAAAAGTTATGTCAGTTTTCAGCACAGTTAAACCAATCTCATATGTAAATGAGTCAGTAGTGAAGTGCTCTTCTTGTCTAGGTCTATCCTGGTGTGACCCCACCCCATTCCATCTATGGGCAGCTGTTATGGCGAGATTATTTCTACACCATGTCAGTTGGTAACGAGAAGTATGACAGAATGGAGGGCAATCCCATCTGCCTCTACATTCCATGGGGTGTCAATCCTGAGCATGTGGAGAAATGGACCAAAGTAAGTTCAAATACTATTTATATTCATTTACAAATTGAACGGCTTTTACGTTAATTTCTCTAAATGCCCCCTCCCCCTCCAAACCCCTCCCCCTAAAAATGGCAATTTCTTTGTTATCTTCTGATAAGTTGAGGTCTATTGTGACATGCAATTTATCTGGAAATGGGTGGCTGTACTAGTGTTATATATACCTGGATGGGTGGCTATACTAGTGTTATATATACCTGGATGGGTGGCTATACTAGTGTTATATATACCTGGATGGGTGGCTATACTAGTGTTATATATACCTGGATGGGTGGCTATACTAGTGTTATATATACCTGGATGGGTGGCTATACTAGTGTTATATATACCTGGATGGGTGGCTATACTAGTGTTATATATACCTGGATGGGTGGCTATACTAGTGTTATATATACCTGGATAAAAGTGAATCACATCAGTGGTATAATTTGATAGTTTTCTGCAAATTTATTACTGTAACTTTAGTTAATTAAAGTAGTTAAGAAGATATGTATGTCCACTGCATATTAGATTCTAAATGAAGCTTAGATAATGGAGTACATTCCCTCAGTGATTCTTGCTCTGGGCAAGTAATGTCATGTGGAAGAACTGTAATGGAAGTGTAGGAGTTATTACCAGTTATTGAACTAGAAAGTGTGTACAGTTAGCAAGATGTGCTTCATTGCATCTGAGGCAGAAACTTGAAGAAGAAAATGGAGTTATTGTTTCAGATTTAAATGAAATGAATCTTTTCTTGTGAATGATCAATTAACAAAATGTAATATTTTGGAAATACTATCAAACTCGTTTTCATCATTCTGTATCTCATGTAATTATGTCCCAGGCTTTCTCCATCAAATATATTACCTGATCACATTATATTACATTACATTAGGGAATAACTTTCTGCTCCCTCTGAATCCAGCCCTCCCGGAAAGACAAGAAACGTCTTTCTGTCTATATATTATATATACAAAGGGAAGCAACTCTTACAGGTTAACTCGCCTTTCTACCCACTCGGTGGCCACCATTATACATGGATGTGCCAGTTTTTACTTTTGCTGCCATATGCTAATATGTCCCCCAGACAATCCAGTTAAAACTATTTAAGGTCATGGAGGGTGGACATGAGACGTGTCTACGCATACAGGTGCTCATTGGCACTTACGTGGAATGTGTGTGCACTTTGGTATGAAAATACTTGGTCCAGCATTTTGAAAAGCATCTCAAGGGCTGCAAAAACGAGCACGTTTAACTGTACCTTATATCTGATTCATTGATTAATCTCATGGGGGATGCTGAGATGTCCTCTCCACCCCTCATGTAGATGCAGAAACAGCACCAGAACATACTGTATCTGTGAATACAGTAGAATCGTTAATTAGTCTCATGGGTGATGTTGATATGCCCTCTCCACCCCCAATGAAGACGCAGAATAGCACCACAACATACTGTATCCTTGAATACAGTAGAATCATTGAGTAGTCTCATGGGTGATGTCAAGATGCACTCTCCACCCTCCATAAAGACACAAAGTAGCACCAGAATATAGAATACAGTAGAATTGTTGAGTACTCATGGGTGATGTCAAGATGCACTCTCCACCCTCCATAAAGACACAAAGTAGCACCAGAATATAGAATACAGTAGAATTGTTGAGTACTCATGGGTGATGTCAAGATGCACTCTCCACCCTCCATAAAGACACAAAGTAGCACCAGAATATAGAATACAGTAGAATTGTTGAGTACTCATGGGTGATGTCGAGATGCACTCTCCACCCTCCATAAATACACAAAGTAGCACCAGAATATAGAATACAGTAGAATTGTTGAGTACTCTCATGGGTGATCTCCACCCCCCATGCAGATGCAGAAACAGTGCCAGAACATACTGTATCTGTGAATACAGTAGAAAGCACAGGTGATTCCTATCAAGCCTTGGAATCGCATATGATCAATATGACTCAAAAGGCTTTGTTGTCAATATGTCAACTAGTAGAAATGGCATTTATATATTGTCATCCCACTGGGGATAATCCTTGGACCCCGCCCATGAGGTGTGAGGAATGCAATCTTTTACCCCGTCCATGCATGAAAACATTAAGAAAATAAGCTGGATGTGAAGATTTGCAATTTGACCAATATGATACGGATGGACAGTCTGTACTGACCATATAACACCAGCTGGCTAGACTGTAAAGCATATGTCATCTTTGGTATGCCGCTCTGACTGCCAACCAACCATGAAGCCATACGAATGAGTTATGTATGATTACAGTGGTCGGGAGTCTGTTGGCTCTAACTGGTGAGCCGTCTGTCCAGACAGACTGCATATCCGGCTGGCCATACCGTACCAGCGAGCAGAACTGCAAGGCATATATTGTCATAGGTACACTGTTCCAACTGCCGACCAACCAGTCCAGCCGTATGAATGAGCTATGTACACTTACAGTTGTCGGGAGTCTGTTATCTCCAACTGGCGGACCAGTTGGCCGATTGACTGAACCATCCATTCCTATGAAATTCATAGCGAACTGGCATTACTTATGAAGCTGTCCAACTGAGCCAAACATTGCCGTGCTGGACTGGCATTCCATAATGTGATCACTACTGATGGCATTAAAAAAAAAATTGTGCAAAATAATGATGCATGCTGATGATACTTCTTCATCATTTCCCACTGACATTGGTAGATGTAGATGATGATGACGACATTTTGTCATTGAGAATCTTGCTACAATTGTTAAAGATTGCCAAAATTACCGGGCATCTCTTGGAGCATTCGCCATCCCGGTAATACAAGAGCTTCTTTATGGTGAGTCAGTTGCATGCAACGTTCTCACCCCACTGGTAAAAATTCACGTACAGAAATATTTTCTCCACATGTACCTTGTCTAGATGTTGATAAGGTGCACAGACAAGTCTATAATGCCACATCAAAGTTAGTCAGGAATGTTGTGTCAATTTCCTCCCTACTTGACTTTACGCATCTGATGATTTTTTCATCTAGCCGGAAAGGTCGCTAATGATCATTGCTGTTTTCCTATGTGCTTCCTCCCTTTCAGTTCTCCACTTCTGTTAGGGTGTCAAATTGTGGAGGTGAGAAAGCAAGAGACACAAGAGTTGCCCTTTAACTTTCAGTGCAATATACTATCTCAGCACGACCCTGTTAGGGAACGTACATGAGAAGGGGAGATTGTCACCAGAGAATTCACAGTGGTGGTTCTCAGCAATGACATGTCATATGGTCCTATTTTCACAGGCAAGCAGTGAGGAGAGAGAGAGGAACACAATTTCGTCTTCCTCAGGCCTTCCGTCAATAGTCAGTGGTACACCGTCACCCATGCCCTCTGGCAACCCACCTGAGGTGCCAGACTACTCCCTTTTCGTCAGATTAGGACCAACCATTCTCAACAAAATGATGGGAGATCCAGACTATGTCAGAAGGTCTCCAGATTTCGTTATCTGAACCCCTCCACATTTGGTGTCCTACCTTCATATAGGAACTCCCAAGTGATCCTATGAAGGGGGATGTTTTTTTACAAGAAAATCTAGTTTTTCTGCTTGTAAAGGGTGGCGTAAATAGTACAAAAACCGCACAAACAGGGCTTCTACTCCAGAACATTTCTGGCTACGAAGTCCAATGGACTTGAGTTCTGCGATGAGTATGTGATCTGTCTTGACATGTTCGACGTGTACTTCCATATACTGATTCATATGGCCCCAGTCTAAGCCTTCGGGCCTTCACTAAGAGTTCAGGACATCCGCTGCAGAGATGGCAATATTGCTACACGACACACCACAAAAACATTTGGTAAGTTTGGTTTTTGGTTTGCAACATGAACAACCTTACTGCCCTCATTCTATGGTGAATAATCAAGGTAGAGAAGTCGTACCTTGTCCCTTCTTAACATTTTGGTCCATCTAGGTATGGAACCCATAACACATATCAACTTTGTGTCTTCCTCTCAAATGCATCGAAATAATCGTTCATGCGTCAGAGATGGCATCAACCAAGACATTGAAATTGTACCTTCAAGAAGACATTACACCAAGTGCTATTCCACTTCAGGACATCCTCCACAGAGAAGGCGGGCATTCCTAGAGGACACACTACAAAAACATTTGGTTATTATGGTTTTTGGTTAGTATGGTTTTCGGTTAACGACATGAACAACTGTACTTTCCTCATTCACACATCAGGGTGGATAATCAATGTAGAAAAGTCTGACCTTATCCCTTCTCAACATTTTGACCATCTAGTTATGGAACTCCAAACATATATTAACTTTGCATCTTTTTCCCAAATGCATCAAAAGTATAGCTCATGCATCGGAGAAAACATTAAACAAGACATTGTTAGGCGATGAAGTTTCTTTCAGCTCCTCAGCCTACTCAGTGTGGGGGTGAACCTGTTACAGTGCCAGTTTAGTACTGGACCTGCAATGTTCAGTGGCATGTGGATTCTTGAAGAGAAGGCTCTTCTATCAACCTCTTGGAAATGAAAGCCATTCTCAATGCCTTTCACATGTGGGTAGAACATATCCATGGAAACACAGTCCTGATAATATCGGACAATTTGGTTGTGGTGATGTATCTCTGCAAGGGGGAGCAATCACCAGTCCTTTGCCTCATGTTAAGGGAATACCTTTATTGGATTCACAATATCAGGTTATATTCAAGTCCAACACATTACTGGCCAGTTCAGTGTCCTGGCCGACTCATTATAAAGGGAGGACAACTGCTTCATACAGAGTTGTCTATCCAATGCTTGACATTTCTTTTTCAATTTTTCCCTGACCCCAGAAGCATGGGGTGTACCTGTTTTTTTAATCAGCTGTGTGGTAATGTGGGCATACACCTTCCCTTAATCAGTTTGGATTATGAAGATAATTAAGAAATGAGAGGCACATACTGCAATAGCTCTGATTGCCCCACTAAGATAAAACACCCTGGATCAATGATCTGCTCGATTTAGTGACAGAAGTACCCAGACAAGTCATCGCAACCTCCACTCCACTCCAGCAGTTGAGAATGCCACTATTCCATCCATGTCCAGAGAACTCCTCCTTCACTCCTGGCTCCTTTCAGGGATGTCCTGATTGAAAAGGAGTTTGGAGTTTCAGTCATGTGGAGGATCACAACAGCTGAAAATCCTCCACTTTGAGGACCTACAAGGGGAAATTGTGTGTTGTCAGTGACTGGTGTCACATCAGTGACATCACACCACTCTCAGCATCCATTCCCCGATGGTGAACTTCTTTCTCTTTCTCTTGAAGAGAAGAAGTTAGCCCCTATCACAATCAAGGGATACTGTTCCATGATCTCAGATACGTTCAGACTTCATGGAAGATAAGATTTTGGCCATAACAAGGTAATCTCGAAATTGCAGTCCATTTTTAACATATCCAGACCATGCTCACTCACATTATTCCCCAGTGGAATCTCTCCAGGGTTTTGTCATGGCCAAACTCGTATAAGTTTGAGCCATTGTCTTCCCCCCTCACTAAAGCAGCTATCATACGTGACTTGCAATTTATGATAACACTAACTTCAACATGCAGAGTGAGTGAGCTACATACGATATCTGTAGATCAGAACTACATGCATTTCCATTCTGATGGTTCAATCGTTCTAATGACACAACCTGGTTCCTTCCTAAGAACAGCTTGCTGTCACTAGTCAACCAACAATAACTATTTGTTCTCTCTCCTTGATCGATATTTTGAGAGAAGTGAAGAAGCAGGACCCTGTACATACCCTCAGATGTTACCTGAGATGCATGGACAATATCTGCATCAACTGTAAAAGACTATTCCTACCAATGAAGGCAGGAATGCAAGACATAACCCCACAAGCACTGGCCGCTTGGCGAAAGGGATTTATTAAATCAGTGTACTCTTAACTCTCAAAGGATCAGGTACACTAATGATCATTTCAGCTCACAAATTACAAGCGACTTCAATGAGCCTCTGCCTTGAACGTAATGTCTCAATTCAGGACATATCAGAGTCAGCTGACTGGCATGCCCAGTCTGCCTTCTTTACCTTCCATTTACGTGAAATGGCCTCGCTAAGTAGAGAACTGAATCTCGTTGGGTTAGTGGTAGCTGCACAGACAGTGATCACTTCCCACTCGGGAAAGCACAACCATTGACCCAGACTTGAATTTGCCACTTTCACTACATTTGCCTGGGAAACTTTTGATGGTGAGACAATAATCAAAAATGCAGAATCTCACAGGGATCTCGTGCACATGTTTATTAACAAACTGTCTCTTGTTGTGCTAAACCAACATTAGGAGAAGTTCATCCTTTAAGTAGAGCAATCATGCTCCTTCTGGGTGACATGGGTAGAGGTAGGATGCTCAGCATTTCCTCCTCCTCTTACCTATTCTCCTAATGTAATGTGATCAGGTAATGTATTTGACGGAGAAAGCAAATTTGTTAGTAAATTATGTTTCTCTGATAATACTTACCTGATTACATTACAAATAATCCCTCCCACCCTTCCCCGCAATGTGAGTATCCTTTAAGGTTTCGGTCAAGTAAAAACTGGCACATCCATAATGGTGGCCACCTAGCACAGTGGTCTCCAACGCGGTGTCCGTGGGTACCATGGTGGCCGCCAAGGTTTTTTGTGTGCCTGCGGAAGAGGTTATAATGAATAATAAAAAAAATTTTAAAATGGGTCAAGTTAATTGGTTGGTTCCCGCCACTCGCTCATAAACTCACAAATGTGCCCGTAAGCACAATAAGGTTGGGGACCCCTGACCTAGCGGGTAGAAAGGGGAGTTAACCTGTAAGAGTTACTTTCCTTTGTCTATATAAGATATAGACAGAAAGATGTTTTTTGTCTTTCTGGGAGGGCTGGATTTGGAGGCAGCAGAAAGTTATTCCCTAATGTAATGTGATCAGGTAAGTATTATCGGAGAAACATAATTTACTAACAAATTTGCTTTTTCTGTATTGTTCACCTTTGTTCACCTTATGTAATAATTATCAGTGTGATTCTAGCCTGCCATTTCTTTACTAATTCTGTCTCTAAATAATGTTAGGATTTGATAAAATATAGCGTTTGTTCTTAATCCTTCTTGCAAATTTATACTCTGAATTCACTATATTTAATGGAGTACCAGTTTTATTGGATTTTGTGGTTGCTACAGACTAGAAATTGTATAGACCCAAAAATAATGATCCTTTCTTGGAACGAATTTGATTCTTTATCAATTCACAGATTTGGTTTCTGATGAATATGTCAAATTTAGTTTACGATGAAAATGACAAATTTAGTTCATAATGATAATGTCATTTTTCGCAAAATCAGTAAAAATGAATAGCCATGAATATAAGTTAAGTTACAGTAGTAAAAGCTTAGGAGTTACATTAGAAACTTTTGAAAATCTGGTTGCCCGGGAGATTTTTCTGGTTGCCTAGTAAATTTGCTGCAGTTTCCATCAAGGTTGCAATAATCAAAATTATTCATTTATTTTTGTTTTGTATATATAGATGGTAAGCAGTATGATTTAAAACAGACAAATCTTTATATCCTTTAAGGATATGCTGGCATTGAAACAATCAATGATTTTCTATTTTCTTGTATTTGTGTTTTGTATGCATGTGTATGTATCAGTATATATAAATGTGTATATGTGTGTGTGTTATTGCTCAGATCTTTGTCTGAAGAGAAAACATCAAAAAATAATCTTCACAGAAACCATTCAGATTTATTTGTTCACTGCATAGTTATTTGTAATTGAAATTGTATTGGATTATATATAGAAAAATACATCTTTAAACATGATCAACTGGTCTCTGATCCTAGAATTTAAAAGTCTTAACACGAGTTTTCACAGTTATTATTTGAGACATGAAATTGTTTCTCTTTCAAATACATTTCCCAATCACATTAATGTAAGGAACTAAGCCTGCTACTTCCTGAATCCAGAGATCAGTCCAGGTAATGGATCAACAGGAATAAGGTAAGCTAGTTCTAATTGCCCACAGTTTGGAATATCTCCTTTGTGTTGACATAAGTTATGAGTATCTGAACACGTCAGTAGTATAAGAAAATTAGCACAGAACTGGTGAGGGGTAAGATTTTGAATCACACAAGTTAGTCACTTTTGGTTAATTTGAGAGAAGTGGAGTAGGTGTCATAAATAGTTTTCATTTTTTTACTGACAGAAAGGTGTGCCTTGGGTCTGCACAGTTGACTGCTGAGTCTAGTTGTTGGTTTTGCTACTCGCTAGGTAAACAAACAATTACAAATTTTCTATCTGAATATTCACAAAAAAAGTAGTCTGATTTGAATGTTCGTTCATTTGTTTCATCTCTAGAATCTATGTTGAGTTTGGCACCACCAAGACCAGAAAGTCCTAGTGTAGAGGTTACTTTATTTGTCTTTGACAAGGCACTATCGGGCCAAAGATAAATATTGTAGTTGGTTGGATGATTTGTGTTTAATGGAACACATCAGAACAAAACTGACTGTTTAGTGAAAGGGCAATGAGAGTCAAGTGCCTTGTCCAGGGACACAGCTGACTCAGGTTGGTCTGGGTAGGATTTAAACTAGCGACCTGTGTGTTGTGCTTTCAGCACACTACCCACTTTGACTCTTACAACTAATCTACTTTGACTCTTACAAATAATGTAGCTCTGAAACTGGTATTTCCTTGTGCTGGTGCAAACCATCTTCATTCAGTATTTTTTGTTTCCATTTGTTCTTCAAAAGTGAAAAGGCAAAGTAATTATTTTATTCTTGGTATATTCAATCAATCCATTGACCTTCTCAATTGCAACAAGAAATGTTTTCATGGAACACAGATGTCCCTCCACAGTACCTAATATGACCTAAATGCAAACCATGGTGTATTGGATGGACAGATAGATGAACACAGATGTCCCACCACAGTACCTAATATGACCTAATTGCAAACCATATCATGTTGGATGGACAGTTGGATGAATACAGATGTCTCACCACAGTACCTAATATGACCTAATTGCAAACCATGGTGTGTTTGATGGACAGATGGATGAATACAGATGTCCCACACCAGTACCTAATATGATATATATGCAAACCATGATGTGTTGGATGGACAGATGGATGAAGACATGTCCCACCACAGCACCTAATATGACCTATATGCAAACCATGGTGTGTTGGATGGACAGATGGATGAAGACGTGTACCACCACAGTACCTAATAAGACCTATATGCAAACCATGGTGTGTTGGATGGATAGATTGATGAAGACATGTCCCAACACAGTACCTAATATAACCTATATGCAAACCATGGTGTGTTGGATTGACAGATTGATGAAGACATGTCCCACCACAGTACGAAATATGACCCATATGCAAACTCTGGTGTGTTGGATGGACAGATGGATGAACAAGAGTAACACAGTATATCCTTACCACTGTCATGGTGGTGCATAAATTTGAAAGTCATGTTGAACATTATGGCATCATCAAAGTTTGTTGTGTCATTGTATTATTGTCAGACTATCATGACATCTGACCCTAGACATTCAGATGAATACATGCATGTAGGGGATTGCAAAATCTCTCTATCACATGGGTGAGAATATTATCATGTTGTGGAGAAATTGAGGAAAATGTTATTCATGGTGGCTTTACATTAGGAGGAACATAACTGTCACAATATCATCCAGACAGTTCTTGGTACATTTTACAGAGCACTGCATATTTTGAGATTGGACCAATTAGTGTGCTAAATTTGTGTGGACCAATTAGTGTGCTAAATTTGTGTTTATGTTGGAATGGATTATTACTCAAGCATATATTTTTGAGTTTTGATTAATGTAGTTGTTCTACAATACCATGCATACTATATGTACTTTTTAAAATAATTTATTATTTTATATGAATATATGTGCAGAAGTGTTTATGCATGCCATAATTGTCAGAGTTATCACTATATGTTCTGAGATACTGTTTGTTGTTTGCATTGTTTAAAAATTTAAAAGTTTTTCAGAACTTTATTTACAATGTTGAAATTGTAATGTATCTTGAGTAGGTCATCATTGTGTTCAATTGAATTTTTTTATTTTTTACATTTAGAAAAGTGCAAATTTTCTTGAAAATTGCAAAGGTGTGTAGGTCTGTTGTCATGAGTCTTGTATGTACATGCATTCTCAGGACAGTATACCATCATGCATATTTGAGAGACCCAGTTTTCATGCTCTAGTCACAACTTTGTCAACAGTTGTGTGCACTAAAGGTTTTCCATAATTGTTCAACCAAACATTTTTTTTTAATGTGAAATAATTGTGACTTTGTTAAATAAAGCAGTCCACAAATCCTGAACTTTCATTTTTTACATCATGCAGGGAGAGACAGGGTATCCATGGATTGATGCAATCATGAAACAGCTGTTGATCGAGGGCTGGGTTCATCATGTCTGTCGTCATGCAGTTTCCTGCTTCCTTACCCGTGGAGACCTCTGGATTAGCTGGGAGGAAGGATTAAAGGTTTGTGCTGCTGAGGCAAAGAAGTGGTGCATATGTATATCAAAAACAACTTGTAGAATATTTTCTTAGGATTTCAAGCTTGATTTTAATTACCTCTTCTCAACCTAAATGGTTGGAGACCTGTTAGTTGTGCTGTCCATCACTCACACTCTGTGAGCAAAATATCTTGGGAATTAGTGAACCAAACCAGAACTAATTTGATATGAAGATGTTTTGAGAGGGTTTCGGGATTTAATGAGAAGTCACATTGACCCAGTTTTAAAGGTCATAGGGCAACATTTTGTGCCTAGAAAGGGATATCAGCTTGTGACCAAGATATCTCCAGTATTATAACACCAATCCTGAACTAATTTCATACAGATCTTGAAACTGGTCACTTTACCAGTGAAATGAAAATTGAATGCAAATGGAATGCAGAATGAACACTAATGAAATGCAGAATGAATGCAAAGGAAACGATTCATTTGAGAGAAAGTGGAGAATGCAAATGAAGAATGCTGAATAAAAATGAAAATGGAACAAAACTTGAATGCATTTCATGATTGATTTGAAAATTTATTATTTTCAGGCTGCTGCTAAATTTTCAGTTTAAAGCCTTTTTCAAGTGATAATCAGGAATTAGATTATTTACACTTAAAGTTTTTTCGCTTCTTACAAGCCGTGACATTGTTCTTGTTGAGGCAGATGTACAACAGCCATTTATGTGATGACATTATTGATAGTTGTTGTATCTGTACAATTTATATTTGAATTAATTTGATGACAAATACTCTACAACTATATTTTCACACTTGTTGCATTTATGATTATATTCTTTTTGTCATAAATTCCGTGCTGTCTTTTGCATTGTATGCATTTGGTGTTTTATGAAAGCTTACTTTTAATAAGACAAGATACGAAAGGAATAGTTCTCTTCCTTTAACACTCCTAAAAATGGAAAACTTAAGTAAATGCATTTCCTTTCATTCCAAATGAACAGAGAGAGGAAAGGAAATGGTAAATAGAAGTAACAGATGCAAAATCAGAATGCATTGAGATTGTACACAAAAAATGATGAGATGATAGCTGCAATACAGATGTGGATAGAATGCAAACAGAATGCACATGAAATGAATTTGTTATGCATTTTAAATGCAAATGAAGCACAAATGAAATGCAGATTTAGTAACATTATCCATTTCAGGGTATGTATGAAGATGACTTGGGAGGTTAGCAACTGATATGGTTCTGGTGAACTTGACCCAAGTTTTAATGTCACTGGCTGACATTTATTGTCTAGTGTTATGTATAATATTTATATATTTAACTTTTGTCCTACATATTTAACTTTGTCCTTGCTTATAGGATGTAAACAAGTTGTTTACTTAGAATTCGAGGTCAGGGGTGCTTTTGTTTACAATTATACTGGTTTTCTACTAGAATTACTGATATTTGTCAGGTAAGCCATATAATTTTCTAGAAAATTCTCTCAGGTGACCTGTGTTTAGGAAGTTTGGTAAGCAGTATTTCATTCCTGTGCTAACTCTCAATCTTTAAGGAATTTGGTTTAATAATCAGATATTTATAGTTGTGTTGTTAAAATCAGAGCAAATTCAGAGAAAAGAATTATTTATTTAAAATATTCATTTGATTACTAAAGTGCTCATTCTCATTTTGGATTGATACATGACTTTGGGATTTTTGTGAATTTATTCAAGATATTCTGGATTACATCATTTAGGCATATCAGGACATTCAAGACTACTGGTACATCAGGACATTCAAGACTACTGGTACATCAGGACAGTCAAGGCTATGGAATTCATTTGGAACATTTTATATTTTGGACTTGTGATTAGGACACTTAGGATTATTGGATTATTTGGACTTTAATTCATGTTATTGTAAGCATCTTTTGAATTTTCACTTTCATTGTCTTGAAATAAATTGCTTGTTGATTTTACTTACAGTGATAGTTTCACTTTTGTTCTGTTACATATTTTTTAAGACCTAGAGTTGTATCACTAGAAGTAGATGTTCACTTGTGAGCAAGATACTATGAAACTGTTTTACCAAACCAGACTAAATTTGATTTGAAGATGCATCAGGAGGGTACAAGAATAATAACAAGCATTTTGTTTCATGGTCAAGTATCACAACAACATTTACAGAAGATGCAAACCATGATAGCAACAGAAAAGACAATGTTTGCTGAAGTTTATAAAGAATATTTGTTGAATTTACTGGATCAAAATGAACTGAACCTGTTTCAGTGACAACATGATAGTAAAAAAAACAGTTTGACAAGTTTCATTTTAACTGTTTCAGATAATTTAAATGAGTTTAATATAGCAATGTGCTGTTTTAAAATACAATATTCTGTTGTTTTTAAAAAAAAAACAATTTGCCTGTCTTTATCACAGTTTATTTCTCTTGTTAACTGTCATTTTTTATATTAAAAGGTGATCTGTTCTGTGACTTTTGTTATAAAGCTTGTTGAATTTATATTCATTTTGAGTGAACATTTGGTATGACAAAATAAATACTACATTGAAATGGTGATAGTACATATTGATACCATGAAAAAATACATTGTCAACTGAAAGTAGGTGAACTCACCTGATACTGGGGTACATTGTACAGTGGTCCCTCACTCTAATCCTTTTCAGGGCAGCCATAAAGATGTTATGTGATATAGGAAAGGTCACATTGTACTGGGGTACATTATATGGGACAATATAAATTCATTCAGTACAATTGGATCCATGACTGTACCCTTGCTATATCAATGACAGTGTTATTCTGAGGTGCTTTGCTTGCAAACCTCCTGAATCCAGTTCTTTCTGTCTAAGTATAATATGGGTTTTTTATCAGATATTAATGATCCATTTCAAAATCCTTTCATACCATACAATGCCATTCCGGCTGCCAACAAGCCAGTCCAGCCATACAGCTGGCCATACCTTTTGTCTAGTGACCATAGTTCTATCACTTCGTCAGACCATACCACATACAGGCTGGTAGTGCCATGGTATGTTGAACCATGTGGGAATCAGTCTGACTGATCCATCTGTTTTGCTGCACCTGTTGCACAGGCAATTCAGAGACCGGCCGTCCAGCCGACAAAACTGAGCTGACCGTCCATCATACTCTCCAACCATACATACCAGCAAAACTTGCTCAGCCATTTCAACATTCAGGCTAAATCAGTCTCAGCCTCAAAGGAGAGATGATCATAGCAAAGAGACCAAAGTTTGAATACTGCCCAGAAGCAGCAACAGTTTTGACCTCGATATAGGAGGCAGTTTAATAAAGGTGATAAGAAACAAGGATTCACTTTCCCCAAGCCTCCTAACAACCACTGTTGACTCACCACCACGACCGCCTGCAGACACCCTATCATTTGGCACCAGACTCCTTCATTTACATTAGTGTTGGATTTACTTTTTTTTGCAAAACGAATGGGTGATCTAAGTTGTTTCAGAGAGGCCTGTGTTAACTTAATTTTAATAACATTATAATGTATCGTTTCCTTTATTTGCCAAGATATGCTAGCAGACTCATCTCTTCAACAACATCAACAATTATGATAGACTAGGGTTTTTATAATGATTTATTTACATACTTATGACTGATTGATTTGCAAAAACATATTTTTATCCATTTAATTAACAACTATTGCCTAATCACCTTGAAATCAGACATGCATCAAAACAACCTTTGACAAGCTGACTTTTGAGAATGATATGAGAATTTTATCCCTTTGATTATTTGCCAAACAGTTAGAATGTATAGGTCTTCTGTAATTCTATTGTAAACAATAGATGAAATGCACTGCTTTTGGATGAAAGAATTTAGGTACATCGATTGCACTTTTAAAGAAATCTAGGTGGCTTATCATTAGAGATGAGTGTCATTTATTTCTAAACACACCTGTCAAAGAAATCTCACCTCACAAGTTATATTATTAACAATTATCACCAAGTGACCTTGAAATTGCTGACATGCATCAAAATAAATGCTAAATAAAAGTGCTGATATATGTACTGTGGTGAAATCTCGGAGTATAAAACTTTCAGAACATAAAGCATTATGAACTGAACTGATCTCTTTCTTTCTCACAATTTTTTGGACTTGCTCAGTACCTTGCAAACTTGAGCTTGCCCAAACCAAATTTGAGCTTGTCCCTGGTGTTGGGCAAGTGTTTTGTCATGCCTTGTATTATGTACTTTTTTAAGCTTTATGCAATTTCACATTTTTCACCATTTTCACATGGATTTCCCACTTTGTTAACAATTTAAAAAAAAATATTTACAGCCCAATGACCTAGATTTTCCTTTCTGACAGCAACATTGTTGCAGACTGTTATTGTGGTGTGATATTTTTCCCAATGCATGATTTGTCTGGTTTGTGAATAGTGAGACATACATGTAGGTATGACTTTATCATGGCAGTGTGACATTGCTTTTGTTGTCCAACAATGTTAAAGTCAACTGTGAAAGTTTTTGACAGTCATATATCATTTGGATCATTGGCTGGTTTCAACTGAAACTTTGGTTCGATATTGCTATATGCTTGAAGTTTGTACTTTGATATGCAAGGAGTCCATGCTCCTCCATCTTAAAACTTTATTTGGTGCCAAATGTTACTCAGAAATATTCCAACCAATCAAACAGCTGTATTTCTACATTTCAAGTAAGATTTCCAAATCTGGAGTAATATTTATTACTTTAAATTATGAGTAAAATTTTATGACACAGAGGTCAGGTGTCTCGCCTGCCTATTCATAATGCCATTCACAGGCAAGAAACTTTTTTTCTGTAGAGCACTTGTTTTTTCATTTAAGGATGATCACTTGTGAAATGTTGGAGTATTTAACTTTTTAAAAAATGGATATTTTTACATAGATAAGGGTCCAAACAGTCCCAAATCACTTAAAAACATATAGGCTGGTGTGCATCTTCTTGTGCTGAGCTTAATTGAATATATATCTTCAAATAATGGTCTTCACATTGCACAGTTTGGAAAAATGTTCACAATTCTTCTTATTTACTACATTTCTTTTCCCACACTAGGTGTTTTACAAGTACCTGCTAGATGCTGATTGGTCAGTCTGCGCTGGGAACTGGATGTGGGTATCAAGCTCTGCCTTTGAGGAGGTACTTCAGTGCCCCAGATGTTATTGCCCAGTCATGTATGGGAGGAAGATGGACCCAAAAGGGGAATATATCAGGTGCAGTATCTGATAGAGGATTTTATTTGAGAAATATGATCTGGTGTTTTCTTCTCGAATCAAGTGGGTTCTTCTTTATCTTAAGATGTATTGATTGTTAATAAAAAATTCTCATTACTTTAGAATAAAAGGGCAAGAAGTATATTAAATGATATTTCATGTATGCATTGGAGACAACAAAAAAAAAAGGGCAAGAAATATATTAAATGATATTTCATGTATGCATTGGAGACAAATTAAAGGGCAAGAGCTATATTAAATGATATTTCATGTATGCATTGGAGACAAATAAAAGGGGAAGAGGTTGATATTTCAGGTATGCATTGGAGACAAAAGGGCAAGAGGTATATGAATTTATATTTCATGTATGCACTGGGGGCAAATAAAAGAGCAAGAGGTATATTAAATGATATTTCATGTATGCATTAGAGACAAATAAAAGGGCAAGACTATATTAAATGATATTTCATGTATGCATTAGAGACAAATAAAAGGGCAAGAGCTATATTAAATAATATTTCATATATGCATTGGAGAAAAATAAAAGGTCAAGAACTATATTAAATGATATTTCATGTATGCATTGGAGACAAAAGGGCAAGATGTATATGAGTTTATATTTCATGTATGCATTGGAGACAAATAAAAGGGCAAGAGGTTGATATTTCATGTATGCATTGGAGACAAAATTGAATTTGTATTAAGATACATATGTAGTTGAATCTAAAGGAATGTGCAATTCACTTGCACAGGAAATAAAGTTTTAAGATTTATACAACCGTGCCAACTCTTACAATTTGACCATTAGTCTTACTGAAATTGCCCTTAAATTACAGACTTGTAAAATAATAGCAAAGAATTCTAAAAAATATGATTGTTGCAGTAAAATTCAGATACTGGCTTGCCCAGGTTTTGTCTGGATCCGTGTTTTCATATTAGATTCAGTGGAATTGGTCAATGAACCAGACTAAATTTTACAGGAGTACCTCAGACGCTTTAATCAGTCCATGATTTTCATTTAGAATGCCTGTATGATCAAGCTTTTGCTTATGGCATAATTTAGAAACGTCTAACAAACGAAAACACGTTGATGGCAAAAGGTACAATCTGCCTCTTAAAAGGTTCAAACAATCAGCACAGAAGTATTAAAGGAATATTCATATTACTGAGAATAAAGCAGGAAAGGCAACAATTATCATGGTTATGTTTATTGGATGTCATGCAGTGTTGATTTGAGTATTGCTTATGATGGGAGAGATGATTACCACTGGCATATGGAATTTGTAAAAATAAAAACAAGGATTATATCAACTTGTGAGCTCTAGCAAGAAGCCATTGACCTCCATGAGGTTGGAATTGCATTTTCTGCAACTGAACTGGAGGTCACTATGGTCTAAGTGTAATTAACAAGCTCTTTAGTTGAACATAATGTTGCCTTCGCTGCATTAGATCACATTTCAGAACTTTCAAATGCATGTTTTCCAATTTGACCGATACAGTAAATAATATTTTGTTACACCTTACTGAGAATTGGTCTAACTTATGGAAAAATATTGACTGCCTTACTGAGAAGGTATTGTTAGAGTTGGCAGGTCTGCTTATACAGAGCTGTATAGTTCTGATTGTGTTATCATGATGGCCGCTATTGCTTAACAGGCTTGAGGCAGCTGCTCTGGATTTTTGTGCTGTTTTTCATGATATATGTGCTTGTTGTCTGCCTTCATCTGTGTTATTGTGTTCATCATGCATTGGCTGTTCTGTTGGAATGTGTTTCTTCATTTGCTTGTTTTGGAAACGAGAACTATTAGACTTTTTCTCAGCCATCTTGCCCCACTGCTACAACTGCCTTTGTTGTTGAACATACCGCCAGTCAACCCGTTTATGCTATGATGGACCCTCATAAATTGCTTTAAATGACCAATCCTTGGCTCTCCATACTACATTGTGCACTGGACTAAACAAGCTGGGACTACATTCATCATTACTTAAATGTAAACGGAAGCAAAAAAAGAAACGTTGTTTCAAAGCTGGCCGGTGTAGAACAGGAAGAAGTATTCCAGTTATCTCCCTTTTGCCCCTTCCGTAACAGCAATTTGAAAACTCAGCCATTAATTTAGATAACTTAATTCAAATTCCTCTTAAATCATCAACCTTTATGTCCATTATCCAAGAGAAACCACTGCGCATATCATTATTCAATGCCCAATCAGTAGGACCACCGGAAAGGCGCACAGAAATAGTTAATTTTATCAACAGTCAGAATATCTATGTCTTTTTTAAGACAGAAACATGACTAAACACATCAGGCGATGAATCCAAGTGCGCGGATCTAACACCCCATGGTTACTCCATCAAGTGGTTCCCCTGCCACTCCCGCGGAGGTGGAATTTTGCTGTCATCACAAAGAACTTCATGATCAACTGTCTTAACCACACTACAACCTTCAATTTCTACCACACATCGTTTGAACTGGTCCAAACCACACTCACACTGGAACAAAGGTCAGTCCATTTTTTCTGCCTCTACTGCCCTCTTCCTAGTAGAAAAAACAAGCTGACAGAAACTCTCTTTTTGGAGCAGTTTCCCAATCTCCTGGAGTATTCGATAGGTGGCAACTTGATTATTCTTGGAGATTTCAACTTTCACTTTGACTCTCCTGGAAACCCATACACATCAAAACTCCTACATTCCATTCACGTTTTCAACCTTAAACAGTCAGTTAGCCAACCCATCCATAAACATGGTCACATTTTAGACTGGATTCTTCATAGATAATATCCTACAGTCCTCCTTGGTGTCCTACGAACTTGCATCAGATCACCTCTGCATCATATGCCATCTTTGTTTGCTACTAAGAGAAATCTTCGTATGATAAATTTAACCGAACTAATGCATGACATCCAAGCAAACCTAACAACTAACTTGATAACTGCCTGCATTTATTGCTTGACAAACATGCCCCAGCAACCACATCAAGTGCAGAGTATCAATTCAAAAGTGTTCTCCATGGTATAGCAGTGTTAGGGACCAGCTTCACACTGCTAAAAGAGAACACCATAAGGCTGAGAGGCTTTGGCTTTCCACCAGACTCACTATTCATAAACAAATCTATGAAGCCGCTAAGAAGAATGTCACAAACATAGTCCATGCAGCGAAATCAGCCTTCTACAGTACTTTGTTCACTGAAAGTTCCAGCCGCAGAGAGATCTTCGAGATTACTAACAAGCTAATGTCAAAGAACAAATGTACACCACTTCCAACTACCTTCTCTTCGGTCGACCTTCTGGACCTGTTTGCAAATTTCTTCCATGACAAAGTACAAACCATTAGAGATAAGCTTGACAACACAATTTCAATTGACTCATCATCACCATACAGTTGCGATACAGAATTTCAACTGCAACCATTAGCAGCATTTGAGCCTGTCTCCATGGATTTAGTACGTACAATTGTGATGAAGAGTAGCCCAAAGTCATGTGAACTTGATTCGATTCCGACATCACTGCTGCTTGAGTGCTTAGATTTAATATTGCCTTCACTTACTGATGTTATTAATACTTCTCTCTCATCCGGGGAATTCCCATCATTTTTTAAAACTGCTATTGTAAAGCCTCTGCTGAAGAAACCGACACTTGACCATAATGATTTAAAGAACTACCGCCCAGTGTCTAACCTCCCATTCATGTCAAAATTTTTAGAAAAAGTTGTGCTATCCCAACTCGTATCTCATCTGAATTCAAATAGTCTTTTTAGCAATGTACAGTCTGCATATCGCCCTCGACACAGTACCGAAACTACCCTTCTGAAAGTAGTTAATGACCTTCTTTCTGCTTTGGATGGTGGAAAGATTACAATCCTCACCCTCCTTGACTTGTCTGCAGCATTTGACACAATAGACCATGATATATTACTTCACCATCTCCAGCATGTATTTGGCATTCACGATACAGCCTTACTATGTCCAAATAGGTGAGTTTTAAGAGCACTGTTTGAATGAGATCACAGTGTCTTTGTGTCTATGTTCAGTGGGCAATTCGTTCCACATTGCTGGGCCCTGGTATGCAAAAGAACATTGTCCATATGACTTCGTTTTGATAGTGGGAATAATGAGAATATGAGTGTCAGAAGAGAAGTGTAAGTATCTTGCTGGTGTGTACACATCGGTGAGGTGAGATAGGTATGTTGGACTGGAGCCAGTCAACGAAATGTAGCATAGAGAACAAATTTTGTGTTTGATTCTGGATCGAATGGATAGCCATTGTAGGTTACAGAGCAGGGGGAAGTTGTGCTCGGTTCTTGGTACTCTAAGGATGATCCGAGCTGCTGTGTTTTGAACTTTATGAAGTTTCTGTAGTAGATACTGAGATGAACCAGACTGAAGTAAATTACAATAGTCCAGTCTTCAAAGTACTAAGGAACACACAAGTGTTTTTTGAAAGATAATTGCGAATGGAGCTGATGTGTCTCAGCTCCAGATATGCAACCCTGCATATGTTCATTTTATGTTGGTGTAATGAGAGAGTACTGTCGAGAGTAACACCTAGATTTTGTACTGACTGTGTGAATTTAATGTTGGTGTTGCTGATACTTATTGTTTGAGGTAAAGGATGTGAATGAGAAAGTCTTTGCGTTGTGATCAGAATGGCTTCAGTTTGCAGTCTAATTTTATTTTTGTTAACAGTGTCACATTTATTGCGCAGATTGATACAGTGAACATTGTTGGCATGTATGAAATGCACTTATACAATATCATGTAACATTTGCAAATCTTGGTCAGAGGGGATGTGGTCTTCCGTCCTCAGAAAGAATGTCAAGGCAAAAGAGAGGAAGACGAAATTGAAGCATGATTTTATGGAGTGTGATGTGTTAAGTCTTCAGTCTAAATTGTGTTCCCTTGTCATCATAGTGTGGGATGCTTTGTTGGCACCAACTCTGCTAAAGATACCCAGAAGAGGGCTGTCCTTAATGCCTTCCATACAGCCAAAACAGGCATTATGGGTTGCCCAACCTCCATTAAAGACGGTAGGCCCAACATTATTGGCTTACCTGCTAGAGAAATACCATCCTACTTTTAAATACGATGCTATAACTACTTCCAAGCCGCTTGGTATGCTGTATGCAGATGGTAGTGTTTACAGATGAGGACACCCCCCCCCCAAGCGATGGTGGGGAAAACCCTGATCTCACACCTCCCCAAGCGATGGTGGGGAAAACCCTGATTACATGGTAATCCCACCATTGAAAGGATGGAATTTAGTTTCAAGGCTGCAGTGAAAGCAATATATAAAATCTTAACTCCATTGGATTGCCCACCTCCTCCATCTTCAATCCTTAACTACAAAATCAGGGCTTCAGTAGATGTTGAGAAAGAGGAAGAAAGTAAAACATTTCATCTTCTTCCAGTCTACAAAAATTGGTGAGATTTCTTGCCACCTTTTGGACAAAATCTGTGACCTGAATAATTCATGAGCTTTATTTTCGGAGAGCCTCTTACCAGTATTGTATAACCTATGCCAGTACTGCACAGACTCTGACATGTACAGCACTGATGTTTTGAGTGTTGATAAGAACATGTCAAATCCACTATTCAAAAAAGTGGACTGCAAAGTATTTGAGGAAACTTTGAAACTAGTGCAGAATGTGGTGGAGACATCATTGATGGCGATTTTTTGCCTAGCCCAAAAAGTGGGAAACAAGCATGCATGGGAGTCAACAGCCAGCATAACCAAAGTGATCAATAGGGCAGCTCACCACTCCATGAAAAAACGCCTTATGGCTTTGTCATATCTTGATTTGATGTGACATGACACATTTCTACATTTATTGTCGCTGAAGCCACATCTCTCCTTGGCTTTGCAGTCATTGCCCTTCAGCTCACTGCTGTTGTTTGGGGGTTGTCTCGAGGATATATAAAAGCAGGCAGCACAAGAGGTGACCCTCGAGCTCTCCTTACTTACTGCTTGCCCTTTTCATCCCCAACAATTTCTGCCACAAAGGAGAGATGTTAGGAGGCAGAGAGATAGATAACAGTATCCCTGTCAACAACAGTAAACTTGACTGCAACAAGGCTTCAGAAGCAGCAGACATTTCAGCCTAGATGGCAATTTAATTAGGGAGAAAGAAAACTGAGTTTCTCTTTGCCCAAGCCTTCTAACAATCGTCAATGACTCATTAACCTCACCACTTATGGAGAGTCTACTAACCAGTGCCAGACTGCTAACCTAACCACTTATAGAGAGTCTACTAACCAGTGCCACAGACTGCTAACCTAACCACTTATGGAGAGTCTACTAACCAGTGCCAGACTGCTAACCTCACCACTTATGGAGAGTCTACTAACCAGTGCCAGACTGCTAACCTAACCACTTATGGAGAGTCTACTAACCAGTGCCAGACTGCTAACCTCACCACTTATGGAGAGTCTACTAACCAGTGCCAGACTGCTCCATTTCAGTCATGCTTGGATCAACAAATGGGTGATCCAAGTAGCTTTGGAGTGGCTTCGGGTTTCATTTATCCCATCTTCTCCCCTCTTGTGTTGCCCTTCTATGATGGAGATTCCAACAGGTTTTATGAAGAAGGCAATTTTAACTAAGAAAGTCACTTTCTTACTCCTGAACAAATTCATATTAATACCAAAAGACAAGATGGAAATGTCAGAGTCAGTATGCCTTTCCATTTAAAGGGATGAGTTTGCGATTAGCCTCGATCTGACACGCATACTTTCATGTCCTGATCCATCCATCTTCATACAAGTTCCTTCAATTTGCATTCAAAAGAACCTATTTACCAATTTCATCCTCTATCTTTTGGACTAATCTCAGCTGGTCCTAAATGAAAATGGTTCAGTGTGGAAATCCAATATGGCCACCACAGTGGCCATCATGTAAGTCTTATTATCACTATTCCACTGGAATGAATGGTCATATCAACATGGGGTTTTCACCAAAAGTCTTCTAATGGTGTCTAATTTGTCCTAAATGAAAATAGTGCCGATATTACATCCAATATGGCTGCCACAGTAGCTAATTTGAAAATCTTATAACTCAATTATATCAGAGATGGTTCAACACTCAGAAGTTAAAAGAAGAAATGGTGTTATCTTGAATTCCAGGACATTTTTTTAAGACAGTAGAGTGTCAGTCCCTTTGATTGACTCTTGTTATTTCTGAGATCTAGCACCAGAGACATGAATTGAATCTGGTAGGGTCCAGTTGCTGCAGCCCAGACAGCCACCAGACCCTTTAAAGGTCGGCACAACTTTCTTACGTTAATGGGTTTAGTGCTTTCACTAGATTGGCCCAAGGTTTTTACATTTTTGCTCATTAAGGGAAAGTCATCCTTTATCCTTATCTGAGTATTGTGGTCATGAGTCACATGATCATCAGTTGTGCTACCGTCATATTATTAGAGCAGTTTGTCTTTCTTATTGGGAATACAGACTTTTATTCAATCGAAGGAGGCTGATGGTAGAGGTAGGATGCTCATGTATTTCCTCTTCCTCTTACCAATTCTCCTAATGTAAATGTGCTTGGGGAACATATTCAAGGAGAAAGCACATTTTTTTAGTAAATTAGGTTTCTCAAAGAATACATACCCAATCACATTATTGGTAAACCCTCACACACCTCCCAACAAATGGAAGCATCCTTGCTGATGTATCGCTCAGCTGAAACTAGTGCCACCTAACTGGAGTAAAGGGGTGGTAATGGGTAAGGGTTTCTTCCCTTTGTCTATTTGGTATATGGACATGAAAGATGAAATTTGCGTCTTTCTGGAAAAACTGGATTCGAAAGGCAGTGAAACTCACATTCCTAACATTAATGTGATTGTGTAAGTATTCTTGGAGAAACAAAAATAAGTTACTAACAAGTTTGCTTTCCCCATGTTGCTGTTGGTCTCACGTGTTATGTCCCTGGATAGGGCCATGCAGACAAGAGGTAGGACACCTTTTGGTTAATTTTTTTCTACTTGATATTCAAATAACCCTCACTCAATTTACTTAATAGTTGGAGTAATATGTGATCCCATACTTCACTTTCTTCCGTTACAACTGTTGCCTGAAGGTTAGGTCCCAGGATGGGGCTATGGAGCCAAAAAGTGAGACCATTTAATTTTATTATTATTATTATTATTATTATTATGATTATTATTATTATTATTATTTCAGGAGAACTTTATCAATTCAGTGCATATTTGGCATATATGGTTTGGTTTGGTGTTTTGAAGCTCAGCAACACAAGTAGGTTAGTGTTTGCCAGGCAATAGGAGTTAAGTACCTTACCCAAGGATACACCACAGTAGCTGACCTGGGATGATCTGAGGATTTGAACCCACACTCTTTCAATCATGAGACTGGCATGCTAACCACTGTGCTTCTGTGGCTTCTTATTTGGCATGTTCATAACTGTCACCTTTTATCATTCCTGCTATTGCTGATGTCCTATGATGGGGCCATTGGTTAAACAAAGTATGATGTTTTTGTTTGGTTATGGTTTTCTGCATCCTATTTGGAATATATAACATTGTATACTTCCTTTGCTTGCTGTAGCATTACTGCCCTTGCTTGCTGTAGCATTACTGCCCTTGCTTGCTGTAGCATTACTGCCCTTGCTTACTGTAGCATTACTACCCTTGCTTGCTGTAGCATTACTGCCCTTGCTTACTGTAGCATTACTGCCCTTGCTTGCTATAGCATTACTGCCCTTGCTTGCTATAGCATTACTGCCCTTGCTTGCTGTAGCATTACTGCCCTTGCTTGCTGTAGCATTACTGCTCTTGGGTCATGCCGCTGGTTATGCCCTTAGATATATCATCTTGGGGCTATATTCTGTGTTGCCTAAAACACAGTTCTTGCTTGATGTTCATTTTGATGAACCAGAGTGTGAAAAATGTTCAGACTCCCTTATTTTTCTAAAAAAAAAACATCATGTAGATTAATATATCATGAAGAGTGTTACTAACTGTGACATCACAGTCAACACATTAGTCTTGCAAGGATGTGATGTACAGTAAGAAATCAATGTTCAGACAAAAGTCAGAAATGGCTAGAATTTGGGGCCAATTAAAGGGAAAATGTATCAAACCCTTTCTTGGTTCCACCAATAATTTAGGAGATATTCAATTCCAAAGGTAAGAGTACTTTATGAATCTTAGAATTGAAAGTTTATAAATTCAACACCAGGCTTGGAGATCACAAAACTGAGCTTGAGTTTGATATTGAGTTTCTACTAGCAGCCAATTGGAAATGACTTTTCAAAAGTTACAACATTTGTGATTGGTTGAAACAAAATCTTGAGCTCAAGAATTGTATGATTTCCAGACCTAGTCTGAGCTTAATCATCAGCCAATAATTAAAGGTGTTTCAAAAGTAAAGTGTCTTGTGATTGGTTGATAATAAATATCAAACTTAAACTCAGGCTCAGGAGTTTATGATTCCAGGCATTGCCCAAGATTACACAACATACTTAAACTTGGACTTGACAAATAATTCTGATGCTTAATTAGCTTATGGCAAATCACTGACCAATCAGATGTCAGATTTTTCATTTAAGCATGAATTTGAATGTGAGCTTGTTGAGTTAACGTTGGACCTGCATGGTGTAAGAAATCTTGTACATGCTGTATGGTAATTTCCTGTGCAGTTTTGTTGTGGGTAATATTTATAATGCACCTTTTATAAAAGTAAAATGCAAATTTCACAATGGCATGCTGCAAAGGTATCCAGTTAACATTTTATGATTTTGCCTTACTTATTGTGCTGTTTTTCATCTTTTTAGGAGATACCTGCCCTTACTGAAGGATATGCCATTGAGGTATCTGTTTGAGCCATGGAAAGCTCCCCTGGAAGTGCAGAAAAAGGCCAACTGTATAATTGGCAAGGATTATCCAGAACCTATGGTTGACCACAAAAAAGCCTCAGCCTACTGCAAGAAAATGATGGAAGAAGTCAAAAATAATCTCAAGCGATTGGATGCAGGTTAAGCTCACTCAAGAAAATTAAGAAAAATACTCAAAATTATCAGGATTTTCATCTTTCCTGAAAAGCATTGGTGCAGGGGGTAACAATTATAATATTGGTCAACCAGCCTGGCAAAGATAATTTAGTGAAAATTCTCCAGAAAAATCAAACTTTAAAATTTGTTTAGTAAGTATTAGGCTAGTTGCCTGAAATTTTAATTCCACAGTAATGATTTTTGCTGACCAGGCTAGTTCGGCATATACATTTTCATACCCTGTTGTGAGATATGGATATCACTTTTCAGATGGCATTGTTGTTTTTATTGGTGGGGGTTGTGTTATATTTATCTTTGGAAAAACTACTGACTGCCAGCAAAAGTAGCTCAGTGATATGTTTTTTAAAATCAAAGGTTCTGTTAACAAGTG
Organism: Margaritifera margaritifera; assembly: GCA_029931535.1. Taxonomy (NCBI): domain Eukaryota; kingdom Metazoa; phylum Mollusca; class Bivalvia; order Unionida; family Margaritiferidae; genus Margaritifera; species Margaritifera margaritifera. The sequence goes on from JAQPZY010001594.1 coordinate 2,157,702, forward strand.
TGTTTGAAAGGTAAATAATGTAGTTTAATGAAATTTGTATCAGCCTTATTAGTAAATCAACATGATGTGTAATGTGCGCTACAACCAGTTCTTGTAAACTTCTGTTTTTTCCTAGTGATGCCACACTCAGTGTGAAAATCATGCATACTTAAGAAAAGAATGAACAGAAACTAAACAGTCCTCTTAAACAGAGAAATGTTTGTATATATAATTGAATTGGAACAGGTAGTTCTTGCATCACTGACAAACACATGCATATTTGTTTACACGTTTACCTATTTCTCTTTGGAATACATTCTCCTATCACATTAACATTTGGAAGATGCTCCGCTACCTCTCGAATCCAGCAATCATGGAAAGGCAAAAAATGTGTCTTTCATATCTATACTCCATATAGACAAAGGGAAGAAACTCTTCCCAACCCTTGCCCTTGACCACTGCTAGGTAGCTACATTTGTTTACCAGTTTTTTGGCTTTTGCTGATACGAGATACAGTGTATTTTTTTGCTTTTGCTGATACGAGATACATTGTATCCAATACCTCTCACGGAATCTTAATAAATTTTGTGGATTATTACACCATCTGTCAACATATTTGGTATTGAGTGTCGAGGTATAATCTGTATATTGCAATCATTAGTTTTTGTTAAATTATTGAATTTATGTGACTTTTATCACAATACACAGAGTTGGTTATTTTCATGCACACTGCAGATATTTCTTAACTTATTTAATAATAGCTATTGTTTATTTGTGCACAGAAACAAATTTGCTTTGTTATTTGCAAACATTTAACTTCGTTCTTGTCTTTACAGAGAATAAAAAAACATGTTGACAAAATGTACAGAATGCAAGAAGTTTAAAGTAAATGAAGACACGCACAGGACATGTCTTGCATGTACGAAAAGTTTGTCAACAAATACATGCAGTTTGTGTGAACTATGGTACTATGACGGGGACTAAAGACAAAATAGTGTCGTAGTAATTCCAGGGAAAAGGAATGTAATGTACTAAGTCTACATTCAAAGACGTCATTAGTTTATGTAGTGGAGGGCACTTTGATGGTCCATTCCCCACACAAAGTGATGCATAAAATGCTCAGTGACCATTACATCTGGTCAGCACCAGAGGGAAGAAAAAGGGGTTGAGGACCTACCACTCACAGGCATTGTCAGAGTTGCAGATGCAGTGACTATTTCAAGAAGCAACGACACAGTTACTGACCCCGAGCGAATTGGTTGCATCTCGTCCCCTTATTTGTCGAATGATGAATTGGATCTTATGGGGGACTGTCCTCCCTTTTCTAGGCTTCCCATTGGGCATAAGCCCTCCTGCATGCTAGAGCTTGGCCCTAGGGCCTGTAAGTCTTGATGCATGGGGTATTTTCCAGACATGGATGAGCCGTATGGCCACCGGTCCAGTCTGTATAATGCTGTTTCATTTTGACATCCAGCCAGTACAGCTGGCTGGCCATACTCGACAATCAGTGACCAGAAATCCATCACTTTGGCGAGCCATGTCATATACTGGCTGGTCACACATGGTTATGCGTACCTATACGGGGATCTGGTTAGCCAACCCGTTTGTTTTGCCATGTGGACCAACCAGGTGATTGCAGAACCAGCTAACCAAACGAAAACTGGGCTGTCCATCCAGCTGAGAGCTGTGCTGACTGCCCAACCAATAGCCAGGCCTTCCATACAGACAATATCCAAACTGACCAGGCAACATAATTACTGGCATTTCATACTGGCAAGACAAACCATAGCACTTGCATGGTCAGTGACGTGACTGCTGACACAAATCTTCACAGCTTTTGCCTTGGGGAGGAATCAAACAGTACACAGGGTCGTTGGCATGGCATCATCCATGCCTCCTGGGATGTTTATTCTGATGTTGACAGAATACCAGTGAGTGCTGGTATAATCTTGACAATTTGCCATATAATGATCCTACAATGGAGCATACAGAATACAGCTTTAAAGTAAATCTGCAGAGTTCTGCCGATTTCTAAGTGTCCAGCCCCATGAACCGCAAGCCAGGCCCTTAAGGTTACATATTCATTGAATTTGAAAGATGAAGAAGAACAGCCATTTTTATATCTTGTTCACAGTCGGTGAAGGTTAAAGAAATTTCTGACCACCTGAATGATAAAATACGGGATACATGCAATTCCAAGGCTTTCTTTGCAGAAAGCCAACTACCAGCATTGCTCTCTCCACACTAGTATCACACACATTTACCTACATTTAGCATTGAGTTGCTGTCCTTGGATAAAAGCATTGTGGCAGTCAGTATGACCAACCTTCTGTTTTATAAGGTGGACAAAACTATCTTGCATGCTACCTCCAAGTTAGTGTGAAACATGATTGCTATTTCCTCTATGCTAGATTTGGCTTTGCTAGCTATTTTTTGACAGGGAATCCATGGCCCGCATTGCCAGGATGATTAATAGGGCCATGCATAACATGATGGCTAATGCCCTGACAGTGTCGGCTAACCTTGATCTTGTGCAGTGGGATGCCTGCCCACACTCATCTGCCTAACGTGACATCAAGCCTTGACTCTGTGTTCGTCACCTTTTGGCATGCCTTTGCTGCTTGGCAGAAAAATAGAGGAAGAATGGAAGCAGGCATCACAAGAACTGCCATGTCAACTCGCCTTGCTAGCTGTAACTACTTTCAGGCAGAACCAGTTTCAACCACAGTGTAGAGATGATTGCCGGCAAAAGGATAAGAGGCTGAATAATGTTCAAAGGCAACAATTTTGTCCTCAATCCAATTTCAGGCGGCAACAGAATCCTCAATTCTGGAAGCAGTTTGGCAAAGGGAAAAGGATACAAGGTTTCTCCTTTCCCAAGCCTCCTAACAGCCAATGTTGACTTGCCACCCCACCCGCCCACAGACATCCTTCCTGTGGGTGCCAGACTCCTTCATTTTTGAACTGTGTGGATTGATCTATTTCCTGAGAATGAATAGGTGATCCAAGTTGTTTTGGAGGGGCTTTGGATTTCATTTATCCAACCCCCTCCCCTTTCGACTTTCCCTTCCATGACAGATTTGCTGTCCGATCTGGAAAAGGCAGGAATTTTACAAGAGGAGATCAGGGCATGGAATATTTTAGAAACTTCAGTCTTATTTGCCTTCCTCAATTGTGCATGATATGGATTATCAGCTCGCAGAGTCGATTTCCAACAGGGACTGGATTTCGGCAAGAGAGTTTTTGCAACTCAGTGCGGCAGTGGATTTGATTCTCCTTAGCCACCTTTTCATGCACCCTTTGCAAATCACCCTGCTAACCCAATGGCGACCATTTCTGGGTGTTAAGATCAGAAAATCATGATCTTGAAAGAAGTAGTTTTTCTTGCATCAGTGGTGCAACAAACAATGGCTTACTGCAGGAATTCCTTTAGAAAAGCCCCTACCGGAAATTGTCATCTGTACAGACACCAGCTCTTAAGGTTGGGGAGCCCAAATATTGCCCACCTTCAGCATGGTCAGTATAGCAAATGGGGGCCACAAGAGTTACAGCTCTACATCAACATCCTAGAAATGAAGACCATAGTAAACATGTTTCATTTCTGGAAGACTGGAAGAATCAATTATATGGAAAGGTAGTCCTCATTATGATGGACAATTCTGTGGTGGTGGGGGCACAAAATCACCAGATCTATGTGTACTGGTTTGGGATGTTCTCTGCTTACTGCCCAGATAAGACATATTCTGGGCAGGCTTATTGTCCTGGCAGATTCATTGTTGAGAACAGGCCAGATCCTTCACATAGAATGGTCCATCCGCTCAATGATCTTTTAACGGATTTGTGCACTTTGGGGCCGCCCAGTGATAAAACTGTTTGCGACAAGGTGGAATCACAAACTGACCACCTTTGTCCCTCCAGTCCCAGACCCAGAGGTGTGGGCCAAGGATGCACTCTCGATCAATTGGGAGGAGTTTGGGGGCTATGCCTATCCCCCTCCACATGGTCCTGTTACATAAATAATTCAGAAAGTGAAGGTTGAAAATTGCAAAGTGATTCTGATAGCCCCTCGCAGGTGGGACAAGTCCTGGGTGAACAGTATGCTTGATCTAGTGATAGAAGTTCCCAGGAAAATACCCCCCAAGACCCAATTTGCTCAAACAGCCATGGTCACAGGTTGTTTCATCCATGCCCTGACAGGCTACTATTTCAGGCCTGTCTCTTGTCTGGAGAGCCTTGTGAACAAAAGAATTTCAGTCTTCTGTCATGGAGAGAATCTCACAAGCTAAAAGGCCTGACTTTTTGAAGTTGTTTGAGGAGAAGTGGCAGGTTTTCAGGGACTGGTGCAACAGCAACCATGTTGTCCTTTTGAGTGCCTTAATCCCAGAATTGGATAACTTTTTTCTCTAGCTCGTTGAAGAGAAAAAGTCAGCGCCCATATTGATCAAAGGCTACCGTTCCATGATCTCGAACACATTCAGACATCACGGTAGAGTGGATATAGGTCATGAAAAGGATTTATCAGTCCTGTTAGCCAATTTTGAATTTAATACACCAAATCTCTCACCCTGATTCCCAAGTGGAATGTATCATGGGTACTGACATGGCTCAATTCAAATCAGTTTGAGCTCTTAGCCAGCACCTCCTTAAAGCTGCAATCATACAAAACATGTTTCTTGATAGCTCTAGCTTTAGCATGCAGGGTCAGTGAGTTGCATGCCCTTTCAGTGGACCTTAATTATCTACAGTTCAGATCAGATGGTTTGGTGGTCCTTATGATGCAACCAGGCTTCAATGCAAAGAATGGGCTGCCATCAATAGGCAATCAAAGAATTGTCATCCGTCCCCTTCTCTCCATTGATAAGTCTAAGGAGGCAGTGATGCAGGACCCATAAAGTGCATGGAAAAGTGCTGTGGAGAGGTGAGTGGCAACACCTCTTTCTTCCGGTCAAGATGGGGAAAGAAGATATAACCACGCAAGCCCTAGCATTAAGGCTAAAGTGGGTAATATGTTGGTTGTACTCGGAGATATCAGGGGTTAAGTATGTCTCATGAAAATTACGGTTCATGAAATTAGAGCTATGTTGGCAAGCCTCACATTTGAATGGAATGTGGCAAACAGACACATAATAAATGCAGTTAGCTGGCATGCACAGTCAACCCTTCTCAAGTTGCTATCTGTATGATCTGTCTTTGCCAAGACAAGAACTGAATCTGGTAGGTCTGGTGGCTGCAGGCCAGACCATCACCAGACCTGTTTAAAGTCAGTATAGTCTTATCATGGGTGTGGAACATCACTTTCCTGGATTCACCTGGTGATTTACTCGGTAAGAAAAAGTGGTTACTTCCTTTTCTCTTACTTGGGTACTGGCATCATGGCTTAGGTGACCGTCAATTGTGCGGTTCTGATATATTGTATGTGTGGTTTACCCTCATACAGGAAAGAATCCTTATTCCCTCAAGGGTGACTATGGTAGAGGTTTGAGAATACTTACCAGATCAAATTACTATTAAACCCTCCCACATCTTTCTGCAAATGTGAACATCCTCATCGAGGTATTGCTCAATCAAAACTGGTAAACAACTGTAGTCACCTAGCAGTGGTTAGGGGAGGTAAGGGCAAGGGTTGGGTAGAGTTTCTTCCCTTCATCTGTATGGAATATATATGACAAAGATGAAATTTTTTTATCTTTCCATGATTGCTGGATTTGAGAGGTAGCAGAGCATCGTCATAATGTTAATGTAATCCTGTGAGTATTCTTGGAGAAACATAATTTACTTAAAAATTTGCTTTTGTAAATATTTACAGTCGGTAAACTAAAGTAAGCTGTTTATATGTGTAAACATTGCAGCCTTTATCATATAGATGACCTGATTTAAAATTCATATAAAGATGACCTGATTAGGTTTTTATGCCATTTCAAGGAATTCTGCAAGTGTTCTTGGAGTGGGTGGGTACACACAAACACAACTACAGTCCTATCCACTTATATTGACATCACTTATGTCGACAAACTGCCTATGTCAACAAAAAAACAAGGTCCCGGTCTCCTGATCTATTGTTACTACCAAATTTGTCATGCTTCACTCCAAATTTTATTCAAAGTATTCTGACCAATCAGAAGGCTGCATTTGTCAGTTTCAAGTAATATTTTTAAGTGTGGAGTAACATTGTATTACTCGAAATGCTGAGTCAAGTATTATGATGGAGGGGCTATGTGTCTTACCTGCATCATCATAATTACTGTTCACAGATGAGATACCATGTTGTATGGAATACTTATGTTATTATTATTATTATTTTTATTTACTTTCCTATAATACAGAAATATCACCACATTGTGCACCATCAAACCGTGAAGAGGTTAGCCTGTACACATGGATTCCCAACTATCACATTGGAAAAGAGAAGGCCTGCATGATGGAGATTGACCATGATGATAACTGAAATAACATGGAGTCAGGCCCCAGATGATACATTGGTACACAGAGTAAGATGAAGCCTTACCTTGGAGGATACATTTTGATGTCTTAGATGAAATATTTCTGACAAAATATTGATATATAAAATGAAATGGAACCTTTTCATGGAGGCTACATTTACACCATGAAGGTGCTACATGTGCCAGGAAGACATGAAACAGAACAATGACAGTAGAATGTGGACTTTATTAAGAATGTCAAACTTCGCTGCATGATTTAGGACATAACAGCCTTATTTCTCCTTTGACTACATTCCCTAATCACATTAATGTTAGGAAAATAAACTTTGCTCCCTTCCGATTCAAGCCATCCTGAAAAGATGAAAAAAATGCATCTTTGCTGTCTATATACCATATAGGCAATGGGAAGAAACTCTTAATTATTACCTCCCCTGCCACTGATTCAAATCGGCAAGTCATTTGTTTATTGCTTAACCATTGGAGAGAGACTGTGACACACTTTCCATTGCTTTGCCTAGCAAGGAAAAATATACCAATCTTGTGCACTCCCATTCGGTCTCAACATCAATCCATGGGCATTCACAAAAGTCATCAACTGCATCGTCACTCTGTTCTGGTTAACTTTATCAACAGTGATTGTGGTGTATATGGACAACGTTCTCCAAAAATACATGGTAAGTTACATTTTGGTGAAGGGCAGGAATGATCTTTTCCTTTTAGGTTATCTTGGCTTTTTAGTGAACTGGGAAAAGTTGGGTATTAACCCATCCCAGCATTTTGTCCACCTGGGCGTGGAGTTTTTGACCGATCTCAATCTTGTCCATTTCCCTCATGTATGCATGGTGCTGATTATCAAACTCATAGAGTTGATTTCCAACAGGGAGTGGATTTCAGCAAGAGAGTTTCTGCAGCTCCTTGGTTTGCTCACTGGCAGCAGATTTGATTCAGTCTATTCATGCACCCTTTGCAGATGGCCCTGCTGGTCCACTGGTGCCCATTTTCTGGTTGACTAAATCAGTGAGTTGTGATCACAACCAAAGTAGTAGTATTCCTGTGTCAGTGGCACAACAAACATTGGCTCATGGCAGGAATTCCTGAGGGAAACCCCCAACTGGAAGTTACAGTATGTACTTGCACTAGTTGTTTAGGAAGCTCACCTGTTGCTATGCCTCATCACAATAAGTGGCAAGTGGGGTCTGGAGGAGTTACCTCTTCACATCAGCTTTCTGGAAATGAAGGCTATAGTCATTTTTGGAAGGATCAACTCTATGGCAAAGTAGTTCTTATCATACTTCTCCAGAGGGGGAGGGGAAATCACCCAACCTATGCATTCTGGTTTGGAACTATCTGTGCTGATGCTCCCAGCTAAAGATAACTACTCTTAGCTAAAGATAATTACTCTCAGCTAAAGATAACTACTCTCAGCTAAAGATAACTACTCTTAGCTAAAGATAATTACTCTTAGCTAAAGATAACCATCAGGATCAGACATATTCCTGGCAGGCCTTATGACCTGGCAGACTTGCTGCCCAGAAGGGGCCAGACCCTTCACACTAAGTGGAAATTCATCATTCGGTCTTTCATTAGATTTGTGTACTTTGAGGGTGTCTGATGATATACCTTTTTGTGGCAAGGTGGAATCACAAACTGCCCACCTTTGTCTCTCCAGTATGGGACCCAGAAACCTGGGCTGTGGATGCACTATCAGTCAGTTGGGAGGGGTTTGGGCCTATGCCTACCTCTCCCCCACCCCTTCATGGTTTTGGCTGAAGTGGGTAATACGCTCAGCATACTCTGAAGTCTCAAAAGATCAGACATGCCTTATGTAGATTTCAGCTTATGAGATTATTGTGATCTCTGCAAGACTTGCATTGAAATTTAATGTTTTGATTCGATACATAATTGAACCTGTTGAGTGGCATGTACAGTCAACCTTCTTGAGTATTTATCTCAGTGATCTAGCTTCACTTTGAATCTGGTGGGCCTAGTGACTGCAGCCCAGATGACCACCAAGCCCAGTTAGCACAATGTCCTCATTGGTGATGTTTTAGTGCTTTCACTGGGTTCATCCCAGAATTTTTTTGGTAAGAAGAATTCATTATTTTCTTCTTATTCATGTATGGTCATCATGGGTTATGTGACTGTCAGTTGTGCTGCTCTAATGTTTGGAGAGCGGGTTATCCTTCATATAAGGAATCCAGTCATTATTGCCATGAAGGGTGCCTGTGGTAGAGGTAGGATGCTAGGTATTTCCTCCTCCTATAACTATTCTCCTAACATTGATGTAATTGGGGAATGTATTCAAAAGAGAAAGCACAATTTGTTTGTAAATTATGTTTCTCCGAGAATATTTACCCAATCACATTACTATAAAACCCTCCCACATCTGCCTGCAAATGTGAGGATCCTAGTTGATGTGCTGCTTGGCTTAAAACTGGTAAATATCTGGTTGACGGGTGGTCACCTAGCAGTGGTAAGGGGAGGTAATGGGTAAGAGTTTCTTTCTGTAGTCTGTATGGTATATAGACATAAAAAGATGAATTTTTTTCATCTTTTTTTGGAGGGCTAGATTCAGGAGGTAGCAGAGTTTATATTCCTAATGTTAATGTTATTAGGTAAGTATACTTGGAGAAACATAATTTACTAAAAATTTGCTTTTTGTCGAGGATATGAGGTCATCAATAGTGGTTTTACTGTCGCAAATTGAGTTTTACTGGTGATGCACTAGTGGTAATATGGATATTTGTGGCAGTAAAACCACCATTACCATTCTCAAATCCTTAACATAAGACTTATCTCCATTCTAATACGCAAAGTGTGAATTTTGCCAAAAAAATTGAAATATATGTAATTTTCTGTGGCACTATGTCACGGGGAGAGTCACGATGTTCCATTGGTGTCAAAAGTTTGACAGTTTATCTAGGGTTTCACTGCCACAAATTTTTATGTTAGACCTGTCAGAAATTGCATTGAAAATGCTGATGTCTTGGAATGTCAATCTTCAAATAGTAAAACATTGACTTCCTCCTTCAGCCGTATGTCTTGCAAATTAAGTGTAAAATGAAAGGAACATGATTGCCAATATACAGCACCATTTAGAACTTAAATTTAGGTACATTCTTTTGTTGGTGAAAAAAAGATGGAGAGGTGGAGTTTGTCTTGACATTGTCTAAATTCCCAAAAGTTGTCTCCCTTATTTGACTTCTCCGTGAAGATTACCTTCACGGAGAAGTCAAATAAGGGAGACAACTTCTGGGATTTCTGGTCCAGAGATATAACCTTTGTAGATTTACCATTGCTTTCTTCCTTGTCTTGCATCTTGTAATTAAACCATCTCCTAGCCTTAATGAATGAAAATTAAGTTAAAGTATCTGACCAATAAAATGTGTCAGTGTCAATTACGGAAAATAACTCCCATTGTTAGAAAAGGATGTTCCATTAGTCAGCTGTCAGAGTGTAGTGGATCCTTTGCAGAAAGTATGAGTCCATTTTAACTATTATATTGGTGCAGAATGAGAGAAGTACTTTTTGAATATTGTTGTCCTGGCTTTTTTGTTGTTGTTTAGAGTTTTTACTATCCGTCTTATAGGACAAATCAGAGAGATGAGGTGGTTTTGTGCTAATTACATATCACACATACATACCTGACTCATGAATAACTCCTGAAGGGTGGACCTTGACAAGAGTGTGTACCCTGCTAGCGTCCACTGACAGTGGAACACATTCTTGTTGAGTGTGTCGATTTCCCAGCCTGTGGGACAAGTATTTTGATGTTATCTGCTTGAAGACACTGTATAAGGATGTATGACCCTATAAAGTCTTGGACTTTCTAAGAGAATACAGTTTATATAACAAATTTTAATTATGTTGTAAGGATTTTACATGTGTTACCTTTATAGTTTGTTTTATATACATTTTACAGAATTTTAAAAATATTTACAGTTTGTATTTTATCTTGTTGTACTTCACATTTACATTTATTTAGAAGGGTTTATCTTCCTGGGGTTTCATTTTCATATTTTTTAAGCATCAACCCTTAGTTGGTACCATATAGCCACTAATGTGCTGAGGTGCCATAAAGGGTTACTACAAACAAACAAACAAATAACTTTTTTGGAATAAAGATTATGGTATATCACATGTATGATAAATTGAGTCAGGAATTAAGACAAAAAAAATATATATATATGTTGGCATAATTTTTACAGAAAGATGTTAAAAGTTGTTTTCTTAGTAACCAAAGATGAAGATATGTTTGGAACCTTTGCTCTGTTGTGTTGTTCAAAGGACCTTTTTACCATACTAGGTTAAAGGGAAAGTATAAATACCGTATTTTGGTGTGTATAACGTGCAATTTTTTCACCTAATTTTATTATCTGAAGTCGGGGGTGCGCGTTTTATACAAGAACTAAAAAAAAAAAGATTTTTTCCAGGTCGATCTGACGAGAGGATGAAGTCACTATAGCCGCCTACATGTGTCACATTCACTCCTTGTGAAATATTAAATCCGTTGCACATTGCATTGTAACTAAATTGTTTACCGGTACTAGCCTTATTAAAGAAATTAATAATGCTTACAAACCTTGATAGTCTTGTTCTTTGATTGCTTATGTTAATAAACTGGTTTCATTTCACATCACTGTGTAGCATTTTGTTCTGTGCCTCGACCGGAAATACATGTACATAACAACTGGTAACTTGTTCAAAAGCTGTGCAAAGTGCCGCATTGGAGCGGAACAAATACCACTGTGAGGATTACCGTACCTGTTCCGTAAATGTTCAGTATTCCATAACTGTTGATCTAATACATTTTTTCTTCATTTATTCTTGGTTGAATTGAAATATAAAATGTGTAGAATTCAAGCAGTGTTAATGTTCTCATCAAAGGCACCTTTAGAGGACATATTTTTCGCGACTACGGTTTCTTTGTTATGGTAACACTGACACGTTGTGAAACAAAGTAATCAATTAATGTATGAAGTCGGAAAATATTTTTCAAATGTTCAATATTCGATAACTGTGGATCTATTTAATTTTGTCTTCATTTATTCGTGTCTGAATTGAAATATAATATTTAGAATTCAAGCAGTGTTAATGTTCTCATTTTTTTCGTGACTACGGTTAGCCTGTTATGGTAACACTGACACGGCGTTAATGTATGAAGTCGGGAAACTTTTTTTTTTTCCTTTGGAAAATAAACTTGTTTCTTAGTTTTATTTCTCATCTTAAATCATAGTATTTGAGATATCTTTGCGACTATATAGTGATCAATGCTTCATTGACTCAGTGTGGTATTTTCACGGTAATCGGCGCCAGGTAAGCTTTGATGCGCTCAACATAGTTACAATGCTTTGTCTCGGTGAGCAATATTTAATTGATTCAGCGCGGTGTTTTTAACGGTGATCAGTGCTTCATTGACTCAGTGTGGTCTTTTCAAGGTACTCGGCACCGACTAAAGCTTTGAGGTGCTAAACATAGTCACATTGTTTTGTCTAGGTAAATTTGCAATGTATTTACTTTTCTTCTGAAAATAAACTTGTTTCTTTGTTTTATTTCTCATTTTAAACAACAGTATTTGATACGGTACTTCTTTGTTACAATCCAGTGAGCAGTTTTTAATTGACTCAGCATGGGTTTTTAAAGCTAATCAGCGCCGGCTAAACCTTTGATGGGCCAAACATAATTACAATGCATTGTCTTGGTAGCTAACCATCATTGCCTATGCACAAGCACATGGTAACAGAGTCGCTGGGGGGGGGGGGCTAGTTTAATGTAGGAGAGTCTTCTGTTAGGGAGTGGAGAAGAATAAAAGAGAGACTGAAGAAAATGCCGCGAACAAAACAGGCAGACAGAGGGACAAGTGCAAAGTATCTGGACGTAGAGAGTGGAGTCCTTGAATGGGTCATGGATAGAAGAAAACGGGGAATCTCAGTATCCATGACAGAGATTCGCTTTCAGGGAATATTGATTGCAAAACAGAAGAAAATAGACGAGAACAAGGGGTTTGTTAGCTGGGCCGAGCTAGATCCAAGCATCATCATCCATGCCTTCAAAAAGTGCTGCATCTCAAATAAAATGGATGGCACAGAGGATGACATCTTGTGGGAGGACAATGCCAAGCGTGAAGACCACTCAGAGAGCGAGGACAAAGACGACGATGAAAGCTATTATGCAGCAACACTAGGAATGAGGACAGACGAGGACATACAGCGACTTTTTGAGAGTGATGACGACGAAGAGGAATTTGAGGGATTTGATGCAACAGATTGAACTCCATCAACTAGACGAACCTTTAAAGGGCCCTTTTAAGGGCCAGCCATAAAATCGGAAAGATACAATTTCAATATTGCCACTTTTTCATTCACTATCCAAAATGACCGACTGTTGTTGCATTATGAAAACGGAGCGAAATACCGGTAGTCACGATTTTAAAATGTATTATATCACATGCGTGTTATATGGCAGAACTACGTTTTTTCCACTCATTTTGGGTCGAAAATTGGGGAGCGCGTTATACATCGGTGCGCATTATACACACTAAAATATGGTACAGGTAAACAAGTTTTAATCAGCATCAAATTTATGCTAAGGAAAGAAAAAGTAATTTTTTTGAACATTTATTTTAGGACCAGTAAATCTTAAATACTCTTTTCAGTAAAACCACATAGGATGTTGACTGAAAGAAAAGCTGGTTGTGAGAAAGTTGCAGTTATGCAGTGGGAGTAAATGATTTGTAGGCAGTCAGAAACTTTTAAGTTTTGTCTTTTGTTATTAATAATAATTCTTTACCATGAAAACTGTTTGTAATAGATCTATCTATTATATGTAGTGAATCTCTTGTGTTAGAACAACTTCATATTTGAAGTTTAGAAATGTTTTATTTCAGGAGTACCAACTAAATTATATTTCTCTTGAGGGCCTGACTTTCATTGTAAACTTTTATGAATTGCCTGCAGAATTGTAACATTTTGAAGAAAAAAAATTCTGTAGTGTATTTGGTAGATTTTTCAGTGATCTGAAGGTAGGTTATATAGTACACACAAAAGTAATTAACCTGGTTATACTTGTGCTGGTGTAGGGTGTTGCTGAGTATACTTCAGTTACGTGTTCAAGTGTGTTTCTGGCACTTCTTCTCATACACAATAAAGGTGAAGGCATGTGACTCAAAATACACTAAACATCAGAGGCACCAATTGGGGTGTACAGTAACTGCCCTGTTAGTAACTCAGCCTGCCCTAACATCCTACAGTGGAATGTGGCATGGGCCTGAATTCACCTATAACACCAGGATATTATACAGTATAGTGGGATGTAGATCAGAGGAAGTTGCGCTGGCAGAAGTAGGAAATGGGTAATCCACTTTGTGCGTACAATACCAAGAACATCATTGGACTGATGATGTAATATATTTGTTGTCTATTGTTTCTGGAGTTTGTAGTTGCTATAATATTTTCTTTGGTTACTTTTTATGCTATGTTTATTTTAAAGTGAGCTGTAGCATTTTTGTCTCATTTATACTGGACAAAGTGTTTTTCTTGTATAAGTTACTCAGTGCTTGTATAATTTGTTTATATATTGTCTGTGGCAGCTAGGTGTTTTGAAGAGTCACTATCAGTAATTGCATATTTTTCGCAATTGAATAATGTAATGTTTTTCAGTCTCATTTATAGACCATCAGTTTAATTGGAAAAAGTTTTCATTGTGTATGATGTTGTCACTAATTTACAGTGAAAATGAAAAGTTGGTACTTTTAATTAGAGCTGACCATCATACAACTAATTTCAGAAGCAACATCTGAGCATACCAATCTGCTAATCCACAATCCTTTAATTAATAAATTAATTAATTAATTAATTGTCAAGACCATGTTAGTCGAAAATGAGATACGATGGTAACCTTTCTTAAAATACTGTTGGGCTACTGTGGTGTGTCCTTGGGCAAGGCACATTGCTCTACTTGCTGCTGCAAGATATAACCTACAAAGTGTTGGTGTGCCATAAAATGAAAGGAAAAAAAAAAAAGAACCAAGCAAGAAAACAAACCTACTGTGCTGTTGTTTTCAGTTTTGTTTTTCTGTTACTTTTTTTTAATTTACTTATATTTTCTTAACCACTTCATGGATTCTATTAAATCTTGGGATATCCTTAATCTCTTGATGGATTCTGTTCATACTTGGGATGTCCTTAATCCCTTGATGGATTTTGTTCATACTTGGGATGTTCTTAACCCCTTGATGGATTCTGTTCATACTTGGGATGTCGTTAACTGCTTCATGGATGATGTTCTTACTTGGGATGTCCTTGACCCCTTCATGGCTTCTGTATATACTTAGGATGTCCTTAACCCCTTCATCGATTTCATTAATACTTGGGATGTCCTTAACTCTTTCATGGATTCTATTCATATTTGGGATGTTGCAACACTCACTTAAATAGTTGTATAAAGATAATGGCAGAAATTATTAGCTACAGTAAAAAGTAAAGTCAGTTTACAGCAATGATTTTACCATGTGCATGATATGCAGGCCTGGGTCTTCATGCTTTTTTAAAAATATTATTATTTATCAGGGTCCCACATCAAGATGTGGGAGCCCTATAGTAATAACCAGCTCCATCCAGCTGTCTGTCCATCAGTCCATCTGTTTTCATTTCTTGAAACCACCAAAGCTCTGCAACCCTTACACATAATTTGATGACATTTGGTAGGTGAATTACCTGTTGCATAAAGATGTGACTTTTTAAAAGTTTGTCTTTTCAGGTCCAATTTTGATGGAGTTATTGACTTTTTTCCATCAGTTTCAAATCTCCACTACTTCAGATCATTGTAACATATTCTGATGCAATTTGGTATGTACATCATCTCATAGACCTAGAATTTCCTTTTAACCATTGGTCTCATCAACTCCATTTGAGATAGAGTTAAGACCCTTGATAATTAACTTGATATTTAACATGGGATGTTGCTTGTAACCAGCATAGCTCAAGAACCATTTAACATATTCTGATGCTATTTGGTATGATTATTGTCTCATTTACTTGCATGTGCCTTTTATGGGTTTAGTCTTGTTCACTCCATTTTGGACAGAGTTATGTCCCTTGACAAGGAAATTCTTGTCTTCATATTGAAACTTGGCTTATTGCTTGCAATCAACATAGTGCAAGAACCATTCAACATGGAATTTGGTAAGAATGTTTTCTCTTAAACCTAGATGTGCCTTTTGTGGGTTTTGTCTTGTCTACATCATTTTGGGAAGAGTTATGGCCCTTGTCAATTGACTTCATAGTTTTACATGGAATTTTTTGTGGAATCAGCATAACTCAAGAACCATTCATCATATTCTGATACATTTTTTTGTGAACATAGTTTTATAGCCCTAGATGTGTCTTGTATGTGTTTTGTCTTGTCAATTTTGGACTGAGTTATGGTCCTTGCCTTTTAATGTAGGGATTTTCCCACACAAGTTCCTCTGTTTAGGGCCCTACAGAGCAAATTGTACTCATTGCTATTTCTTGTCAGTTTTTTCGAAATCATTGAACATGTTATTTTCAGAAATTGGTCAGCCTTTTAGGCTGAATTGATGTTAAAATTTATCATGGTCTTTAACATTATGCCCACCAAGATGCAGTAGAGAAACTGTCAGGTCAGATTATTTTGAGTACTCTATAGCTATGATTAAACTTGGTCTTTTCCCATGAAAAATGCCAGGTTAATTTGACAGGTGGATATGTAAATTAAGTTTTGAACAACCCAATACAGTGATTCGTTAATTATGCATAGTTTTTAGGGTAGCTTCGAGTACTGTATAATTTAAAGTAAAGGTTTACAGTTCATAGTTACTAGTGAGGTAACATGGAGTACTAGTATGTGTTAAGGAAATGATGACATTGTGGAGAAATAAAGGCATATAAATGCAAACTGTGACAAAGAGATTTTAAACATATTTTGATCAATTATGTCTTTTGATTTAGAAATACCAGCAGATTGTTTTAATATAGATTTTTGTAAAGAATTTATATACTTCAGTTAGTCCTATACATTTTTGGGGCTAGCTTGAATTATGGTCTTGTTAAGTATTTGTAGCTAACATGTTTTTAAATATTTTTGTAAAATTTTTGAATTGTATGATAAATAGATGTGTGGTTCATCAGATGTAGATCAGATATAGTCATTTAATACCTTAACTTTGGAGTGGCTTTTTAATGACAGTTTCATACAGTATTCTCAACATGTGAGTGCCTTTATGAAGATTATTTAATAGTTCATTAGAGCTTAAAAACTTAAAGTGCTGTGGGCCCAAATGTTGTTGGAAATTTTGATAGCTTTGATTTTTTCAAGGTCAATGCCAATGGAAGATTTTAGGCTGTGACTGAGCACTAATCCTTCCACTAATGTCAAGTACGAGTGATTGATGTTTCAGTTATTGAAGTTTTACGGTGTATAACATGCTGATTGATTACAAGGTGCAATAGCAATGATCTTGTTGGTTGCATCAAAAAAGTATTGCGTGATTTTAAAATAAATCCTTGCAGCCTTAATTAACCAAGGTATAGAATTAAATGTTCTTCATGTGATAAACAACTAGTTATCTTTAACTGCTATTAAACTTAGTAAATTTCTAAGTTACAGTTTTCTGAGGTTGTGTTCTTCAACTAGGCCATACCTAGTTTTTCCCCGTAGAATCTCTTTCATATTTTGTTTTAGCCCTTCCATATACACCATAGGTAGGGGATACATAATATGGGGCGGGGGGCTGTATATTTGTATGTCTATTTTTACATCAATATATCTTTGCCTGTATCCCAACTTTGGAATTTGCTTGAAGCCTAAAGGCAATGTTGATCGATTTAGTAAATGATGGTGCTAAAATTGATATAAAAATGTGCATATTAAGTGATTTAAATTTTTTCTCTGTATTGGACGGAGTTTGTCCCATCTGAACATTTCAACTTTGAGACATATTTTCAGTTTTGAAAATTCCAATTCATCTTTAGTGATGCTAGTCTAGTTTCATGGTTTCTTCATTCTTCACAGCCTTAAGTAACAAAATTGTTTTTTAACCAGTTTTTGCTTGTATGCGGGACTAGTATGGGTCACTCTTTTAAACCAGATTTAAATACTGCACACATATTAATCATTTTCTCATCAGTAGTTATTTGTAAGAGGTTTTTAAAGGAGCTACATGATTGTATGGGCTGGAGCGCCGGCAGATCTGGGTCTATGCAGTTTTTAAGGAATAATCAGTAGAACAAACAACATAGACCCTGATCTGCCGGCACATTATGCGGCGGCAGATCAGGGTCTATGTTGTTTGCATTTGGACCTGGATTATATGCAAGTATATATGGTAGTTAGTTGTACATGCATATTGAGCCTGAAAGATGGTCAAACAGGGTAAATGTGAATGAATTTAGGTTTGCTGACGTCTTTACCCTACTAGCACATCTGGAACTTTAATTCATGATCTGTTGGTTATAAAAGTATGATTGATGGGCTTAGCCAATTACATTTTGAAAACAAACTTTAAAAATCTAAAATATTAGTAAAAGAAAATATCATCCTACCTGCACTATTTTTTTTACCATTTGGAAAGAAGATATTATCTAGAACAAATATTTCCAGACTATTTTACCTTTTAATATATCGCAATTTGTGGACAATTATTCAATATATTGTTATTCGTTACTTGTTGTTAATAATTTTTCTGTGCAATAAATGAGAAAATTATTGGTTTTGGGTTTGTTTTTTTCTTCTTCCTATATTCATTACAGATGTTATGGTTATAAGTAGACATTGTTTTGGTGCAATAGGGTACTCAGAGTTTGAGGAATCCATTTGAGGTTAGGAGTTCAAGGTTGTCATACTACATTACCGGTAATAACACTTTCTGTGTAGTATAGTAAAATATGTTGAACAGAGTACACTACAGATGTATGTCATTGGTTGTACTGATAATTTGCATATTTCAACCATTAAACTAGAAGGTATTCAAGAAAACCAACCTGCATCTCCGATCCTTGTTGACATAAGCTTGTTAATATTTATAAACTTGGGCCCTAATAACATTGTCAACCTGTTTCATTGAAATGTCAGTAAACATATATATATATATGCAGGCTTTTTAAAAAAAATTATTTTGTTCCATATCTTATTTAAACTGTCAGAGCACTAAATGAACAAACAAGTTATTGTCTCACCTATATTAGTAACTGGCATGACATAGGTATCACATTTTCATGGCAAGAGTGGTGGGTAGTGCTTGGATTCGGTTGAAATTTAGAGATTGGTTCATCATAACTGATCAGGTATCAATTTTAATTGGTTGGGTATATTTTGTTGTTTTTTTATTTTCCATGGAAAATGTAATTTTGAATACTTGGTAATGGTTAAGTTGCTTGTATCTCAGAAAGTTAAATGGTTTATCAGCATGTTTGTCATGTATCATGTTCTGGCATTTGGGTTATACTGAATTACCAAAGACTATGTTAACTGGAAGCTGTTATTCACATATTTAAGTTTTCTTGGAAGACTTCATCCCAAAAAGTCTAATGGTTAAAAAGAGAAAACTATGATCATTTAAAACTATACAAAATCATAATCAAACCTTTGGTTGTTTAACATTTTTTACCAATCTTTGGTAATTTTGCTGAATCTTCACACCACTAGTGGTAGGAATGCCAACAATGATAGATAGTTAGCAAAGTTTTGAGATAAAGTTTTTGCAAGTTGTATTCAGTGTGGGTATCATAATTCAGTCTGCAAGTGAGATGCTGCATTCTGCAGAAACCTTGTTTACCAAACTTATGATATGGTACAGCAAAATTCAATGTGTTTCATGTAGAGTTGTGCATGCAAAAGTCTCCCTCCTATGAATTCCAGGTGAAGTACAAGCATGATAAACCATTATTAAGTACCTGGTAGGCTTTATTAGCACTGAAACATTAAGCAGTAGTCAACAATTTGCAATAATTAAGATTTTTAAATAATAACTGAAAAAGTAAAACAGGGAAAACACCAACATATACTCTCAACATTCATTACATTTTAGAAGCATTAAGAAATCAAAATAGAAACAATGGAAAAGTACTACAATACAACATGAATTATGACAAAGACATCTTTTCCTTTGTACATATTTTACAAGTCAATGAACCATCCATTCACCTGGGTGAAAGTCCAGTCATGCACAATTTTAATCAATACAGTAAAAACTGTCTTGCGAGACCACTGTTTTGGAAAACCACCTGCCATTTAAGACCAGATTCTTAATGCACCAATATAATTGTTATATAGCAATACAATCACAATTAAAAACCACCTTATATTAGATACCACTTTTATTGTCAGATGTGATGGTCTTGAGTAAGATTTTTATTACTGTATCTGGTAACTTAAAGGGTCTTTTCGAAAACCTTGTAGCTCTCAGATACTTTTGGTAACTTTTCTACTAGCTTAATATATTTCTATCACTCCCCCTTGCAAATTTATATTCTGTAACAAATGGTGTCCTTTCCTGCTTACTTTGACCATGATCTTTTGACATTCTGGCTTATAAATAAATTAGGAACCTCCATGACAACTCATAAACATACGCATTTCCAATGACAATCTATTGATGCAGATTGGAGAGAACATGTCCATAACTTTTGTCCTTTAATAGTGTAAATATTTTTGATAGAGTGTTCTAAAGTAGTTAGCTTTGTGTGGGTTCAGACCCATAAAAAGGCAAAAATATTTACTGAAAAATAGAATTCCATGATCTAAAACAACAAGAATAATGACAATAATCCTCGTTTCTCATACACCTTCATGATGGCAGGTAAAAATAGTAATATTTCATACCTAATTCATTCACTACCTATCTAATAGATGAGATAGCCTGATCAATTATGTGTAATATTTAAACAAAAGTGTTTTGAATGCTAAAAGAAACTGATTTTAAGTGCAAATCTAGTCTCAATATTAAAATAGAAAGGAAACATGCTATGTAATAATTGGAATATATCTTAGTGCTGTCAGCTATTCTAGGATTGAATGAGAGGTGTATGAGTGGATGGAAAGGCTCAAAGACTCTACCACCCATCAAATTTTAATTGCACTAGTCAACTTGGCACACTTGGAACATTCTTGATTACCCTCACCACCACCCATATTTAGTTAAATGAAAAAAGCCTTCCAACTCTCCATTCCTTCTGTAATAGCCCTTATGGAATATCCTATTGTTTAAGAGGTGAAACTAGCCTTTGCATAACCAAGTCTTTGAACATAATTTAGTGGAGACTGAGAAGATGTTAAACTCATTTTGGATATTGTTTGAACCTGTCTCCCCTTAGACCATTAAACATAATAACAATAATGCTAAATTCACAATTGTAAGATCTATGAAGTGAACCAATAAATGTCTTACAATTATCTAAATACAAATAACTGAATGTTAACATTAATTTTAAAAAACTGATTAAGAGCTTCCATATTTGTTTTAATGCACTGACCACATATATAGTTGCATGAATATTTGCTTTTCCATATTCATGTTAAATCCTTGTTTTCTGTGATAACTATTTTGTGCTTTTTGAAAAACTTTTTTTAAGGTGCATTTTACGTTCATTTGGATTGAGGTATACATTACAATAAGCTTTCTTTTCCCTACCTTGTTCATATTCATTGAAATTCAATAGAAGTTCAACACAGTTATGAGTACCATGTTTTAAAATACAACATGAAAATGAAAAGCAAATACAGTGTGTTACGTATACAGAGTTTACACAGGGAAAACTGTAATCTACCTGATAACCAAATAAATAAATTCAAGTCCATCATAAAAAGAACATATTTATATATAAATATCTATCGGTTAGATCCCTCCTTTATTAGGAATGGTTCTAGCTGTTCTTCTGGTGGCAGCATGTGATTCAATCTGTCCATTTTGGGTATAATGTCATCAATAGTGTCCTTGACCCTGTTTAAGACCAGAACAGTTTCTGAAGCTCGCTGAAATTGTTCTGCATACTTGGCGTACTTTTTCTGTCTCTCTGTCATCAAGTTCATCAGCATATGTATTGCACAGTCAATCTGAAAAAGATAATAATTAGTGAACAATATAAATTAATAATTATATATAAAAAAAAATTTCACACTGCATAAACACAGTTATTTGATGACACCAAATTACAGTCAAACTTTAATAAAGCTCAAATCCAAGATCCAACTGGATTGGTTCAAGCAACAGACTTTTTCCTTAGTACAAGTGCAAATCATCCACAAAGTTTGGTTCAGGCCCAAGTTTCACAAAATGACTCCACAAATTGTTTCCTAAAACTGAGATTTCTAAATTTCTCCTTTGAATACATTCCCCGATCACATTAATGTTAGTAAAAATAAGCTTGCTACCTCCCAAATCCAGCCTTCCTGAAAAAAGATGAAAATTTCGTTTTTTTTCTATGAACTACATAAACAAGGGAAGAAACTCTTGCCCATTAGGTGTCACCAATTTTAAGCTTTAGCTTTGCACTATCAAGCAGTGTTTTTCTGACCTCCTGAAAATCCTTCAAAATCTTCAAGTTTTCTATCCATCCATACAGGAATTCTGGAATTGTAAGTGGAGTAAGGTTATTACTACAGGTGGTAAATAATTGTAAGTGTAGTAAGGTTATTACTACAGGTGGTAAATAATTGTAAGTGTAGTAAGGTTATTACTACTGGTGGTAAATAATTGTAAGTGTAGTAAGGTTATTACTACAGGTGGTAAATAATTGTAAGTGTAGTAAGGTTATTACTACAGGTGGTAAATAATTGTAAGTGTAGTAAGGTTATTACTACAGGTGGTAAATAATTGTAAGTGTAGTAAGGTTATTACTACAGGTGGTAAATAATTGTAAGTGTAGTAAGGTTATTACTACAGGTGGTAAATATTACTTTTGATACTTGATCAATATTTATGTGAATTTTTTATGCAGCACAGAATTTTTTATTCTGAACTCGCATTACAACATGGTATCGCTGACACATGTTGGTTGTTATTAACATTTACTGAATATACACTTGACACTTGTTTTTATAATGTGTGTTGTTTTTGTGGCATTTGATACTTTTTTTTCTGTTCATTTGCGAATATTTTCTTTTCTTTCACTGTACTTGTAATTTCAGTGAAAAAGTGACAATGAAATATAGCAGGTGTAAGACATTTACAGCAAGCGAGGTCACTCATGAGACATGACTCGCATGTACTAAATGCTCTTTGACTTCACGATGTATTAAATGGAGTCACTGGTCAGAAAATGTCTTGTCTGTGGTGTTGAGAAAGAGCAGTAAGAACAAGGAAAGACATGTGAAGTCTTGTCTAGATAAATGTAATGTGTTGAGTCTTCATCCCATAGCTAGCACAGTCGGGGATGTCACAGTGGTCACCCCCCCTCAAAAGTCAGACATACAATGCCAACACAATTATCATATCTGCAGAATTGGAGCAACAAGAGGCAGCTGAGGTGCTGGCCCAGTGTTTGTTTCAGACACTGCTAGAGTTACAAATACATCGATTGGTACAAGAAGTGATGACTCGTTTACTAAATTCAGGGCAGTTTATGCCCGTACATTTGTCACAATCCATTGATAAACTGGACCTTATGGGAGAGTGTCCCCTCATTTATAGGCAGCCCAGTGGGTGTAAGTCCCCCTGGATGTCTGAGTATGGCCTTCAGGTATGTAAGTCAGGATGCATGGGGCTTTTTCCGGATCTTGATGATCAATGTCAATATCCATTTTTACTGTATGAAGCCACTCCAGTCAACCATACCATCTATACACTAACCGTATATCCATCACTTGTATATGGAACCATATGGGGATCAGATTGACCAATATGTCTGTTTCGCTGCACATTCTGCATGGGGAGTTCTGATTCTGACCATCCAATCAACAAACAACCTGGTATGCCAGCCATGCGGCAAGTGAGACAACTGTCCAGCCACATTTGAGCTGATCGACCTGCACCAGTTGTCCACACTGGCAAAACCTGCTCAACCTTTTCAACCAGTGAGCTATATATTTATGGCTTATCCCATAGGAGGATACCATACTTCTTTTAGAGATGCCTTGTCTATGCCACCATGGATGTTTCATACGAACATGTGATGTATGTTATGATGAGAATAACTCACACAGTGAGTGTGATCATACCTCTGATGCCTTAACTTGCTTAGATCTGACAATGGCATATACTGAGTTTAGTTTTAAGGCAGCTGTAGAGGAAATCTACAGGGTGCTGCGGGCTTCTGAATGTCCACCACCGCCAACTGCAAGCCAGGCCTATGAAGTAAAGGAATTGGTAGACTGGGAAGATGAGGAGGAACTTCCCTCCTTCCGTCTACTGCTGCAGTTGGCAAAAATAAGGGAAATTTCTGATCATTTGTCAGAAATAATCCACGACCCAGGGAGCACAAAAGCATTCTTTTCAGAAAGTCAACTTCTGGCATCTTTTTCAGCACATTGGTACAGGACCCATTTGGACAATGTTACCAATGAGCTTCTGACATTAGATAAGAACATTGCAGTGATGAATATGTCTACCCCATTGTTCTACAAGGTGGATAAAAGCGTTTTTCATGCCACCTTGAAACTCATTCGGAACATAGTCGCAAACATCATAGATGTTGGATCTAGCATCACTAGCCATTTTACAACTTGCCAAAAAAGCGGACAGCAAGAATGCTTGGGACTCAACAGCTAGGATTGCCAAGGCTATCAACAGAGTTGCACACCAGTCAATGGCAAATGCTCTGAAGGCTTCTGCTAATTTAGATTTGATGAGATAAAACACCTGTCTTTGTTCATCACCACTCAAATCACATCATGCCTCTTGGGTTACCCTTATTATTTGATGGTAGGATAGAGGAAGTGAGGAGGCAAGCAGCACAAGAACAGCTCGCTTACTGCGCAGACATTCAGGCTAAATCAGTCTCAACATTAAGGAGAGTTGATTGTTGTTGACTCATTCAATCGGACTTTGCATAAAAAGGGACAAATTTGTGATCAGTCTAGATCGGACTGATGTATATTTTCATGTCCCTATTCATCCAGTTTCATGCAAATTCCTTTGGTTTGCCTACCAAGGAATCATATATCAGTTTCATGCACTCCCCTTTGGTCTCAAAATAAGCCCTTGGGCTTTACAAAAATTATAAACTGTATCATCACCCTGTACCAGTTGACTTCAGGAACAGCAATGGTGGTGCATCTGGACAACATACTCCAAAAAACACGTGGTAAATTCTATTCTGGTGAAAGGCAAGAACGATCTCCTTTCCCTTCTAGCCCACTTGGGTTTTGTATTAAACTGGAAAAAGTCAGATCTATAACCTTCCCAGTGTGTTATCGATTTGGGCATGGAGTTTATAACCAATTTCAACATCGTCTGTCTCCCTCATGTACATGTGTTACGGATTATTGAGCTTGCAGAGTCGCTTTCCAACAAGGAGTGGATTTCAGCAAGAGTGTTTTTGCAATTCTTTGGCTTGTTCAATGTGGCAGCAGATCTGATTCTGCTCAGCTGATTGTTCATGGGGCCCTTGCAGATGGTCCTGCTGGTTCAGTGGGACCCCTTCTCTTATTGCCTCAATCACAAAGTCAACATCATGACTGAAATAGTAGCATTCCTGCGTCGGTGGCACAATGAAGGTTGGCTCATAGCAGGAATCCCATTGGGAAAATCCCAACTCAAAATTAGTTTGCTTGGATGCCAGTTCATACAGTTGGGAGCCCATCTTTGCCATGCTTCAACACGGTTAGTGGCAAGTGGGGTCTGGAGGAATTACCCCTTCATGTCAACCTTCTGGAAATGAAGGCGATAAATGAGGCTTTTCATGTCTGGTAGGACTGACTTTATGGGAAAGTAGTTCTGATCATGTCGGACAATTCAGTGGTGGTGGCCAACCTCCTCTAAAGGGGGGGGGGGGGGGGGACCAAACCACCCAACCTATGCATTGTGGTTTGGGAGTTTCTACACTGGTGTTCCCAGCTAAATATATCCATACAAATCAGACACATTCCTCGCAAGCTCAATGTCCTGGCTGATTTTCTGTCAAGAAAGGACCAAATCCTTCATACAGAACCCCTTCATCAATTGATCTTTCATTGGATTTGTGCATTCTGGGGGCATCCGATGATAGACCTTTTTGCAACAAGGTGGAACCACAAGCTGCCCATCTTTATCTCTCCAGTCCCGGACACAGAAGCATAGGCCATAGACACACTATCAATCAGTTGGGAAGAGTTTTGTGCCTTTGCCTACCCTACCTCCCCCCCCCCCAGTACTAGTACCAAAAATAATACAGAAATTGTGGGGCCAGAACTGCAAACTGGTTCTGATAGCCTCACTCAAGTGAGACAAATCCTGGCTCAACGATCTACTCAGTCTAGCAATAGATGTACCTAGGAAAGTCCCAGCAAAACCAAATTTACTCAAAAATCTGCAGTCACAGGTATTTCATTCCTGTCTGGAACAGCCTCTCCTTCTCACCTGGCTCTTGCTCTGTGAACAAAGGAATTCCAGCCTTTGATTGTGGAGAGAATCTCATGAGCTAGAAGGCCCTCCACTTTGAAGGCATATGAGGGAAAGTAACATATATTAAAGGACTGGTGCAGAGTCAACAACATCATCCATTTGAGTGCCTTAATCCCACAGTTGGTTGATTTCTTTATCTGGCTATTTGAGGAGAACAAAATTAGCTGGAGTTACTATCAAAGGCTACTGCTCTATGATTTCTGACACTTTCAGGGATCAAGGCAGAGGGGATATTAGTTATGATAAAAACCCATTAGACCTACTAACCAATTTTGACTTGAATAGACTAAATCCCTCACCCTGTTTCCAAAATGGAATCTCTCATGGGTCTTGACATGGCTCAGTTCAAATCAATTTGACCTTTAGCCAGAACTTCACTGAAGGTCCTATCATACAAGACATGCTTTCTGATAGCCTTAACTTTGGCATGCAGGGTTGTTAGTGAGTTACATCGTTCAATGGAAATATCTCCAGTTCAAATCGGATAGTTCTGTGGTCTTAATGACGCAACCAGACTTTGTAACCAAGAACAGATTGCCGTTGGTCGGCAATCAAAAAATCCTACACTCCCTCTCTTCAACAGATAACTCAAGGGAAGTGACCATGCATGACCCTGTTCGCAAATGCAAGCATTACTTAAAGTGCACAGAGAATATACGTGGAACAAGAAAATTACCTCTTTCTCCCAGTGAAGACTGGGAAAGAGAATATCACCCTTCAAGCACTTTAATTGTGGCTGAAGTGGGTTATTTGTTCAGCATACTCTGAAGTCTCAAAGGATCAGAGTTGTCTTATAAAAATTGTGGCTCATGAAATTATAGTGATCTCTGCAAGCCTCACTTTCAAATGCAATGTTTCAATCCAAGACGTAATAGAAGCCATTGGCTGACATGCATAGTCAACCTTATTGAGTTTTTATCTCAGGGATTTAGCTTTGCAGAGACAAAGTTTGAATCTGGTGGGTCCAGTGGTGTGGCCCAGATAACTACCAGACCCATTTAACATCAGCACAACCTCCTCATGGGCAACAGCTTAGTGCTTTAGCTGGATTATCATGTAGTTTTTTATCAGTAAGAAGAATTCAATAACTCTCTTCTTAGTCAGGTATAGGTGTCACAGATCATGTAACCTTTGGTTGTGCTGCTCCCAAGTTAGTAGAACGGGTTATTCTTCATATAGGAAATCAACACATTCTTCCCTCGAAAGGTGTCCATGGTAGAGGTAGGATGCTAAGCATTCCCTTCTCCTATTACCTGTTCTCCTAACATTAATGCGATCGGGGAATGTAATCAAAGGAGAAAGCAAATTTTTAAGTAACTTATGTTTCTCTGAGAATGTTTACCTGATCAAATTATAATGAAACCCTCCCAGTCTCCACGCAAAGGCAAGTATTCTATTTGATGTATTTGCACAGCTTAAAACTAGCTATACCTAGAGGTAGTCAAGGGGAGGTAATGGGCAAGAGTTTCTTCCCTTGTCGATGTAGTACATAGAAAGAAAAGATGACATTTTTATTTTTTGTTCAGGAATGCTTGATTCGGGAGGTAGCAAGTTTATTTTTCTTAATATTAATGTGACTGGGTAAGTATTCTCAAAGAAACATAATTTACTTAAAAATTTAATATCTTTCTTATTGTTTGGTTGGTAACACTTATTTTTTCAAAAAATATTCTGTAGGCATCGAGGATTACAAAACATTCATAGAATCTTCCATTTTTCTTTAAGAAGTCTCATCTTATGTTATTTTAGTCACAGTGACCTTGATCTTTGACCTCTGGACCCCAATATCGATATGATTCTTTCTTTTTCCAAGTGCAAGCCATCTATAAAGTTTGGTCCAGGTAAGTTATGTAGAGCCAATGTTGCTGTGCAAAAAAGTTTTCTTCTTTTTAGTCACAGTGACTCCTTTGACCTTTTGAACCCAATATCGATAGGGTTCTTCCTTGCGCCAAGTGCAAACCATCCACAATGTTTGGTAACTGTAGAAGGTATAGAACTCAAGTTATTGTGCGAAAATGAAATTTATAATGGATGAATTACATGGTATACTTCACCTTATGGCAGGCGTATAAAGTGTTGCTGATTTTTTACTGTCTTTTTTTATATGAAAGATAAGACTTATGAAGTGGTCAAACATATACTTTTCAATTTATAATACTCATTTACTGTTCATATATATATATATATATATATATATATATATATATATATATATATATATATATATATATTGAAAATAAGAAAATGATACTAATTTCATACAATTTAATGGTCAGTAGTTATTCTAGATTTATACTCATTTAATTGAAGAGAAAATAAAACCTCGGTTCTACAGCTAATCATTTTTGATATTTTTAATTCTAACCTTTTAAACATGTCTACCTATTTCACCATTGCTTTACCCTATTATGGCAGACAGGGAGAAGTCACTGCAGTATTTTTTAAAGTGCTACTTTTATTTCTACAGTAACTCCTTGAGAAATTTCTCCCTTTTTATAAAATTTCTAGTCGAATTTCCCCCATAGATGTTCAGTTCTAGAATAGACCCCTTTTAAGGTTTCCAATGATAAGAGTACACCCTGATCTGCCAGCACATCATGAAATCACAGATATGGGTTTACACAGTTTGCTGGTGGGTGCATGTTACAACATGGATAATTAGAGTTACCATATATACATGCTTACAAGTTGGGTCCAACTGCACATACCCAGATCTGCCATTGCATAATGCACTGGCAGATCTGGGTCTATGTAGTTTGTTGGGGTATTCAGTAGAACAAGCAACAAAGACCCTGATCTGCCAGTGAATTATGTG
Organism: Margaritifera margaritifera; assembly: GCA_029931535.1. Lineage (NCBI taxonomy): Eukaryota > Metazoa > Mollusca > Bivalvia > Unionida > Margaritiferidae > Margaritifera > Margaritifera margaritifera. The sequence continues at coordinate 2,186,491 of JAQPZY010001594.1, forward strand.
ATGGCCGATCAGGGTCTATGTTGTTTGCAGTAGGATTCAACTTATAAGAGATTATATATCATATAGTTTAGATCTGACCAATTCTGAATCGTAAATTAACAATCTAGCTCAGAATTATTTAATCCCTTCAAACCTTACAAGTTTTTAATTCATGCCTTCCTCCATCCACACAAACATTTTCAATGTGGAAAAAGTTGAAGCCAACAGCAAATGTAATGTTAAAATCCAAGCTATTTTTGGGAGATGGAGAAGCCTAATGTACCGTATATACTCACGTATAAGCGGTTACCAACTGCAAACTGCATTTCTCAACATGTATATCTTCTAATGATGACCATAATATGAAGTGATCTGCTAAAATATCAGAAGATTCTGTCATATACTCCATCCTGCTGTAAGTCAAAAAGGACAATAACTCTGAACAAAAATCATGGGAGCACAAGGATTTGTCATTATGTGCATCTTTAGATGATCACCATAATATGTACCAAGTTTCCCAGCAATACATAAACAAGGTTCCTTGGTGTTTTGTTTTTGTTTGGTTTGTGCTTTTTAATTAGATGCCAGAAAAGGCATAAATTGCATTTGGCCACTTCCTTAATTATCATCCAGGGACTTATTCAGAAAAGATTCTCTAACTACATGTGTTTGCTCAGCATTGCTCAGTACTTGCTTTGCTTTTTAATAGAGACCATACATTTTGTGCTGCAAACCTTTTGACTTCTTTCGTTTCACCCAGACTATGCGAGCTTCATATTCTATTTTAATGTTTCATTCCAGTTTGGTTTTGTGTGTGAATTAAAGCATTGTAGCATCCACCTTGTAGCATGCATTCAATTATATCAAAACACAGCTGGTTTATCTCATGCAGACTGTTAAACTCTCTTGCAAAACTTTAATGTATGTTATGTGTTAATGCGTTTGATCAGGACAGATCACACTGTTGTCGACTTTTGTTTCATGCCATTAGATCTAAGGAATAATTACAATATTCTATAGACTCTGTAAAAAATGCAAATACAAATCAATGAAGAATAAAAGTAAAAAAATAAAATATTTGAAAATAATGGCTGATATTTGTTCATCTGCATTTGAAAAATTACTAAATAAACAGATTTTGAAATAAATTTATTTTAAAAATAAAACTAAAATTTTTGTATTATATTAATTTTTCTTACTTTATTTATCTTTTTGGGAATGATTGTTTACTTATTGCAATAATAATAATAATAATAATAATAATAATAATAATAATAATAATAATAATAATTAATAAAAATAATAATAATTAATAAAAATAAATAATAATATTAATGCCAAACTAGTCTTATTTTCTAAGAATCAGTCAAAGTACTGACATCTTTTAACATACATACCTGAATGAAACAAATTTCTACGGTAAAGATACTGTTATTAAGATTGCATTATCAATATCTCGCATTTGAAAAAAAGGATACCATAACTAGGCTTTGGCTATAGTACATTTTTAGGATTCAGAAAATTTTGTTACTGTGGTTTAATCTCTATTTCATTTTAATTGTAGTGACTGTAGCAGTGGATATCTTGCATATTGCAATGTCCATGCTAGGGAGAAATTCAGATGAAATAGTAACCCCAGTGCCTGTCACTGTGCCCAAATATTAAGAAAAACAAAGTTCACTTCACTTTTTCTCAAGGTGACCTATTCACCTCCTTTGAGCCAATGAATGCTTTTTGTATTCTCAGTATCAACTTGTCTTTTTTCTCTTCAATGAGCAATGAAAAGATGATTTAATCATAGTATCATGTGATTTTTGATCAACTTTTGTGTCAATTAAATGATATATTCTGGCTGCAGTTATGTTTCAATCAACAAGATTCCCACAGAAAATGCACACATAAAGCTTGAAGAAGTTCTTTGCTCAAAAGCCTGGTTGCATTAATCAGGACCATGGAACCATATGATCTGAACTGTAGATAGTTCAAGTCCAATGAAAGGGATTGCAACTCACTGACCCTGCATGCTGAAGCTAGAACTATCAACAAACACATTTACTATGATAGCAGTTTCATGGAGGTGCTGGCTATGGGCTTGAATTGATTTAAATTGAGCCATTTCAATACCCATGATAATTTCCACTTGGGGAAACAGGGTGAGCAATTTGGTCTATTAAATTTAAAAGTGGCTAATAGGTCTGATAAATCCTTATCATGACCAATATCCGCTCTACCATGATGTATGAATGTGTCTGAGATCATGGTGCAGTAATGGGTGCTAATTTTTTCTCCTTGAAAAGCCAGAGAATAAAGTTAGCCAATTTTTAGGATTGAGGCACTCAGAGGGATGATGCTGTTGCTCTTGCAACTGCCCCTGAAAACCCACCACATCCCCTTGTACAACTTCAAAATGCAGGGCCTTCTAGCTTGTGAGATTCTCTCCATGACAGAAGGCTTAAATTCTTTTCTTTGCAAGACTCTGCTGGCAGTGAAGGAGTAATCTGTCTGGGTATGGATGAAATGTCTAACACTAGATTATGCAGATTATTCACCCAGGATTTGTCCCAACTGAGAGGGGCTATCAGAATCACTTTGCATTTGTTACCCCTCATTTTCTGAATTATTTTCAGTACCAAGACTGGAGGTGGGGGGTGGGAGGGGTAGGCATAACCCCAAAAACCCTCCCAATTGACTTCGAGTGCATCCATGGCCCATGCCTCTGGGTCCTGGACTGGTGAGATGATGGTGGGCAGTTTGTGATTCCGCCTTGTTGCAAACAGATCTATCACTGGGCAACCCCAAAGTGCACAAATTTACTGAAAGATCGCTGGGTGGACAGACCACTCTGTATGAAGGGTGTGGCTCATTCCTGACAATAAATTGGCCAAGATACTGAACCTGCCCAGAATATGTCTGATCTGAGCCATTATATTCATCTGTGCGAACCACAATAACCAGTATGCATAGGAAATAGGCCTCCACCATATAAGGACTAACTTTACATATAATTGGTTCTTCTAGAAATGAAATGCTTTTACCATCGCCTTCATTTCTAGAATATGATGTGAAGAGGTAACTCATCTGGCCCCCATTCGCCACTAACTGTGGTGAAGCTGGGCAAACAGATGGGCTCCCCAACCATACAAGCTAGCATTCATACAGATTGTAATTTCTGGTTGGGGTTTTCTCTAGAGGAATTCCTGCCATGAGTCATTGTTTGTTGTGTTACTGGTGCAGGAAAGACACTACTTCATTTGAGATAATGATTTTTTGATCTAGCTGACTGGAAAAGTGCACATGAAAAGGCGGTTGAGGAGAATCAAATCTGCTGCAGAATTGAGTAGTTTGAGTAGTTACAAAAACTCTCTTGCCGTGATTCACTTCCCATTAGTGGCTCAATATTCCATGTTGTGTGCAATTGAGGGAGGCAAACAAGATTGAGGTTTGTAAAAAATTTCATGCCCAGGTAGAGAAAATGCTGAGATAGCGTGAGGTCTGACTTATCCCAATTGATCAGAAACCCTAACTGATTCAAAAGGGAAAGAAGATCATTTCTGCCCTTGACTAAAAGTAAACTTACCATGTGTTTTTGGAAGACATCATCGAGATACACCACTGTCGCTGCTGACGAGGTTTAATGGAAGAGAGAGATGACACAATTGATGATCTTGGTGAAAGCCCATGGGCTGATATTGAGAAATGGTTTCTGTGGAAATAAAACTTAAGGAATTTGCATGAGGGTGTGTGTATAGGGCATGACAGTTGTGTCAGTTTAGCCTACACTGGCTGCAAATGTGTCCCTTTTTACCCAAAGTCTGATTGATTTTGCCATTTCCAACTTGAACCTCTGCTCAGCTATGTACTTGTTAAGCTGGCTGAGATCTAAGACTGGTCTGAGATTCCTGTTGGCCTTGAGAACCAGAAACAACCCCTGTAAAACCCCGGAGGTTAGGCTTGCAAACTATCTCCCCAGCCTGCTTGTCAAGTGGCAACTAGGTCTCCTTCTGTAAAATGTTGGGCCTTCTCCAGATTGGACAGCAACTCTGCCATGGAAGGGGATGCTGAAAGGGAAGGGAGTTGGATAAATGAAATCTGGAGTCCCTCCAAAATAACTTGGATCACCCATTAATTCTTGGGAAACAGGTCGATACACCTGGTTCAAAAATGAAGGAGTCTTGCACTTGACATGTGGCTGTGGTAGCAAGTCAATGTCGGCTGTTAACAGGCTTGGGGAAGGAGAAACCTTGTTTGCTTTACCCTTTGTTCAACTGGCTCTGGAATTGAGAGGTCTATTGCTGACTGAAATTTAATTGACGACAAAACTTTTGCTTTTGAGCATTATTCTGCCTGTTCTTTTGCTGGTGATCATTTCTTCACTGCAGCTGAGACTAAATCAGCATGAAAGTTGATGCAGGCATCAAGGCAGGTTGAAGAGGCAGTTCTCGTGATGCCTGTCTACATACTTCCTCAATTTTTCCATTATACAGCAACGGCATACCAAAAGGTGCCAACCACAGAGCCAAGGCATGATGCGGCTTTACGGCAGAAGAGCACAGGCAGGCATCTTAACTCATGAGATCCAGGTTAGCCAAAGCCATTTGGATGTTAGCTATTATGTGATTCCCAGCCATGTTCATCACCTTGGCAATGCCAGCCATAGATTCCCATGCATGATCACTACCTTCTTTTTTGGCCAATTGAAAACTCGCGAGTGAAGCCAAATCTAGCACTGAGGAAGCAGCGATCATGTTTTGCACTAACTTGGAGGTGGCTTAAAAGACGTTTTTGTCCACCTTTCAAAACAGAGGGTTGGTCATATTGAAAGTCGCAATGTTTTGTCCAAGGATGGCAGTTTAGTGCTGAACATCAGCGAATGTGTGCGATACCAGCGTGAAGAGAACAACACTGGCAGCTGGCTTAGCAAAAAGAAAGCATTGGAACTGCCTGGGTCCTGTATTTTATCAGTCAGGTGGTCAGAGATTTCTTTAACCTTCGCTGACTGTGGAAGAAGACAGGAGAATGACTGATTGGCTTTGTCTTCCAAATCCACTGAAGCTTTACTCCACTGTAGGACTGGCATACGTTGAGTTGTCAAGGTTAACCCTGCACTCACTGTGGGAGTTGTCCTCATCAGGCATTCTGTCAACATCAGAATAAAACATCCCCCTTGGGGGGGGGGGGCAGTGCCATCATCTTTGTGTACTGTTTGATATCTCTCCAAAGGATAAGCCATAAAGATTTGAGATGGCAGTTGCATCAGCACATGGGCAAGTGTCACGGTTTGTCTTGCCAATATGAAATGCTGGTAAGCATGTTGGCTGATCTGGTCGGCAGTAGGTTCAGCTCTTGACTGGATGGCCTGCCTGGGTGTTGGCTGTACAGCTGGTTTGGTAACCGCCTAGTTGGTCTGTGTGGTGAAATGGACAGATCAGCTAACTAGATCCCCATATGGTTATGCATACCAAGGTGCAGCTGGCCAGTATACAGCACAGCTTGCCAAAGAGATGGATTCCTGGTGTTAAGATTTGGCCGGCTGGGTTGGTGGACCAACTGGATGCCAATCGGAATGGTATTTCATGGCCTGGAATGATGGCCAATGGCTCATTGACATCCAAAAATTAGCCCATGTGCCTGGACCTACAGGCTCTAAGGCCAAGCTCAAGCAGAATAGCATTATACAGTCTGGATTGATAGCAAAACAAATCATCCACATCTGAAAAATACCCCATTCACCTGGATTTGCAGGCTCTAAGGCCAAGCTCAGACACATGCGGGGTGACTTATGCCCACTGAGCAACCTAAAAAAGGAAGGACATTCCCCTGTAAGTTTCAATTCATGATTGGAGAAATCAGAGGGATGGAGTGGAAGAAATTCGCCAGCAGCCAGCAGCCGTGTCATCACCTCTTGTACAAGTGGCCATATCTGTGACTTTGACAATACCTGTGGAAAAAGTGTGGGTGGCAACTCTGCAACCCCTTTTGCTTCCATCTGGAGCTGACCCGATGTAACAATGACTGTGGGCATTGTTTACATCACTTTGGATGGGATAGGGACCATCAAAAATTGTCCTCTACTATGCTGGCCAGTGATATCTTTGGATGTAGAGTTAGTATATCAAAGACCTTCTCCCTGGACTTGCTGTATCTCAATTTCATCTTTGGTCTTCGTCGCAATACTATGAACCAGGTGTACTCTGACCATAACTACACTGCATGTATTTGTTGATTAACATTTTGTAGATACAAGGCATGTCCCATGCATGTCCTCATTTGCCTTAAACCTTTTCCATCTTACACATTTTGTCCACATGGTCTATTTTTGTGAAAGACACGAGCAGCACAAAAAGTTCAGGAAATAACAAACCAAATGCTTATTACTAAATAAGCAAATGAATATTAGCAGTGTGCACAAAAACAACCAAGTTGAACAATGATCATCAACAATACAATGTTGAAACACAAGGGCAGAAAGCAAAAAAAACAAAGAAAAAAAGCCCACAACAGCAAGAAATTCACATAAATATCAACAAATTTCACAAAATAATGATTGCAACATATATTTAATACCTTTACACTCAATACTCTACTGACTTTGTCAATGGATATTGTAATAATCCACAAGATTAGTTTAGATTCTGTGTGAGGTATTTGATATGATGTATATCAGTAAAAGCAAAAATTGGGAAAACAACTGTAGCCAAGTAGTGGTACTGAAGGGAGGTAAGGGGAAGGGTTGGGAAGAGTTTCTTCCCTTTGTCTATATGAAATATAGATGGGTAAGCCAAATTTTCATCTTTCTGCATTTGCTGGATCAAGAGGTAGCAGAGCATCTTTCTAGCATTAATGTGATCAGGGAATGTATTCAATCATCTTCCTAGCATTAATGTGATCAGGGTATGTATTCAATCATCTTCCTAGCATTAATGTGATCAGGGAATGTATTCAATCATCTTTCTAGCATTAATGTGATCAGGGAATGTATTCAATCATCTTCCTAGCATTAATGTGATCAGGGAATGTATTCAAGCATCTTCCAGGATAGCATTAATGTGATCAGGGAATGTATTCAAGCATCTTCCTTACATTAATGTGATCAGGGAATGTATTCAAGCATCTTCCTGCATTAATGTGATCAGGGAATGTATTCAAGCATCTTCCTAACATTAATGTGATCAGGGAATGTATTCAAGCATCTTCCTAACATTAATGTGATCAGGGAATGTATTCAAGCATCTTCCTAACATTAATGTGATCAGGGAATGTATTCAAGCATCTTCCTAACATTAATGTGATCAGGGAATGTATTCAAGCATCTTCCTAATATTAATGTGATCAGGGAATGTATTCAAGCATCTTCCTTACATTAATGTGATCAGGGAATGTATTCAAGCATCTTCCTTACATTAATGTGATCAGGGAATGTATTCAAGCATCTTCCTGACATTAATGTGATCAGGGAATGTATTCAAGCATCTTCCTTACATTAATGTGATCAGGGAATGTATTCAAGCATCTTCCTAACATTAATGTGATCAGGGAATGTATTCAAGCATCTTCCTAACATTAATGTGATCAGGGAATGTATTCAAGCATCTTCCTAACATTAATGTGATCAGGGAATGTATTTTCAAGCATCTTCCTAACATTAATGTGATCAGGGAATGTATTCAAGCATCTTCCTGCATTAATGTGATCAGGGAATGTATTCAAGCATCTTCCTGACATTAATGTGATCAGGGAATGTATTCAAGCATCTTCCTAACATTAATGTGATCAGGGAATGTATTCAAGCATCTTCCTAACATTAATGTGATCAGGGAATGTATTCAAGCATCTTCCTAACATTAATGTGATCAGGGAATGTATTCAAGCATCTTCCAGGATAGCATTAATGTGATCAGGGAATGTATTCAAGCATCTTCCTGACATTAATGTAATCAGGGAATGTATTCAAGTATCTTCCTGACATTAATGTGATCAGGGAATGTATTCAAGCATCTTCCTAACATTAATGTGATCAGGGAATGTATTCAAGCATCTTCCTAACATTAATGTGATCAGGGAATGTATTCAAATCAGAAACTTGGATTTTAACACTGCACTTACCATTGGTGTTGAATTTTTTCCAACTTGCAAAAGTCTACACAGATGGAGGAAGGTATGGTTTTGAATAATTTAAAGGGTTTGACGGTATTAAACAATTTTGAGCTATATTTCAATTGTGCTGGTAATTACTTTCCTAGACTGACAGTGTGATATGATTCAGAATGGGCCAGATCCACACTATAATATCTTTTAAATACATAGTTTGAATTTTTTTTTACTTAATCTTAATATCCAATGTTTTATATCATGACAAAATTGTCCGAGTCTTACCTGGACTCTGAAAAACTCTAACAAATACTTCATGCTATGCATTACCTCCTTCAGACGAATACAGAGAGCATTCTGGTCAAATGCCACAGCTTCTGCTAATTGTCTAAGGTGTTCCTGGTATCGCAGACATAGCTGAAGGACCTGCTGATAGTTGAGCTTGTCCATTGAATCCAGATCACGAGAGCTTGTAGGGACATTTAGTGATCCTCTCAGAATTGGGTAAAAGACAGGGATGGTGTTAAGCTTTGTTAGCTCTGGATCTGGGTCCTTAATGACTGTCTGTCCATCTGCCACAATGACAATGTTGTGTGTTGGTGTGTTCTCCTTTGTAGCACCATCTCTAAGGCTTGTTTGCTGCTTGTTTGGCAGACTGCGTGGAGATAAACGAGGGGAATCTGTACACAATAAAAGCAAAAAACCTCTTGAAATGTTTCATAATTTTTTAAAATTTAAACTAGTACTGTACGGCTAAAATGTTCAAAACTTTATCTAAGTACATGTGGACAATATGGTATTAATCATTTAATCATGCTGATTTTATCATTTACTAACGTAATTCTAGTCACACTGTACAATTAGGGCTCTGCAGATCACTGTCCCACATACAACATACACTTTGATGTACATTACATGACTATCCAAAACTTAAAACAAAATTGAATAGCAAAATCTTAAGCTAAAGCCACTGCTATTAAGGTATTGAAGAGAATGAACGTGTTAAAAAATGTATTTATCTTGCCAAATATGCAAAATGTTATGCTTGTGAAATTATGTGACATACAGCACTAATGGATTCTATACTTACCTCCATTGATGGGTTTACTAATAGAGAATGATGTATAGGGGATATCCTCATCCCTTTGGGACCGGATACTGCTCCCTGGAGCCCCAGCTGGGAGTGGGGTGCTCTGGTCAGACCCCATTTATAGAACTGGTATCAACATCATGATGGCAGTAACCTGAAATATATAATAAACTACAAGAAGTTACAAGAAACAAAGCAACATGTCTTTTAATTCTTTAATGCAGTAATTATCCACTGTAATGTCACCTACAATGTGTTCTTTTACAATTTATCTGAACAATCATGTATGCATACAATATTCATGCTTCCCAGAGAGAAAGGAAATGGCTGTTTGACTATATCAAGTTTATATAGCAGTTCCTCACTCTAAAGCCCTTCATTATAACACAGTTCCTCACTCTAAGGCCCTTCATTATAACACAGTTCCTCACTCTAAGGCCCTTCATTATAACAGTTCCTCACTCCAAGGCCCTTCATTATAACACACTTGCTCACTCTCATGCCCTTCATTATAACACACTTGCTCACTCTCAGGCCCTTCATTATAACACAGTTCCTCACTCGAAGGCCCTTCATCATAACACAGTTCCTCACTCTAAGGCCCTTCATTATAACACAGTTCCTCACTCCAAGGCCCTTCATTATAACACACTTGCTCACTCTCAGGCCCTTCATTATAACACAGTTCCTGTTATAAGGTAAGTATGATCATGGATCCCATTTCATTAAGTAGTAGTAAAATTATATGTATCATGTACTTCATTTCAATGTGGTCTCATTGTGTAATACTGTATGTTTCCCATGGACCGCATTACAATGAGGGAGTAATGTATAATCTACTTTATTGTCAAGTGGTCTCACTATAAGGCTGTATACTGTATGGCTCCCATGCAAAATCTTATGATGAGGGAGTACTGTATCGTGTACATCATTGTAATATTGTCTCACTATAAGGTTGTATACTGTACAGTTCCCATGGACAGCATTATAATGAAGGAGTACTGTAATGTGTACTTCATTGTAACAGTCTGACTATAAGGTGGAATACTGTATGGTTCACATGGACATTCTTATAATGAGGGAGTACTGTATTATGTACATCATTGTAATATGGTCTCACTATAAGGTTGTATACTGTACAGTTCCCATGGACAGCATTATAATGAAGGAGTACTGTAATGTGTACTTCATTGTAATGCAGTCTCACTATAAGGTGGAATACTGTATGGTTCACATGGACATTCTTATAATGAGAGAGTACTGTATAATGTACTTCATTGTAATATGGTCTCACTATAAGGTTGTAAACTTTTTGGTTCCCATGGAAGCATTTTAATGAGGGAGTACTGTGTAATGTACTTCATTGTAATATGGTCTCACTATAAGGTTGTATACTATACGGTTCCCATGGACAGCATTATAATGAGGGAATATTGTATCGTGTACATCATTGTAACACAGTCTCACTATAAGGTGGAATACTGTATGATTCCCAGGGACAGCATTATAATGAGTACTGTGTAATGTACTTCATTGTAACACAGTCTCACTATAAGGCGGAATACTATATGGTTCCCAGGGACAGCATTATAATGAGTACTGTGTAATGTACTTCATTGTAACACAGTCTCACTATAAGGTTGTATACTGTAACTCCCATGGACACCATTATAATGATGGAGTACTGTATAATTAATTCATTGTAATATGGCCTCACTATAAGGTTGTATACTGTATGGTTCCCATGGAAGCTTTATAATAAGGGAATACTGTATCATGTACTGCACCGTAATGTGGTCACACTAATAGGTGGCATACTCTATGGCTCCCATGCACAATGTTATAATGAGGGAATACTGGAAACAATTTATCATTACTCAAGATGAGTAACTCTAGCAGACATCAGAGAATGGTAAAGCCCATTTCAAGAAAGGACTTTGTGTCCTTAAAGATTTCTTTATAGTTCTGCCAAGTCTCTGATACTTGTTGAGGATATTTTTGTTCATGTGAAATAATTATTCACCCTAGGATATTTTGTTAATGTGAGGCAGAGTGAGACTATGGTACAGTATTATTTTTACTGCCTAAAGAACCAGTTACTGAACTGTTGGTAAATGTTACTGTTTCTTTTTTTACAATGGAAATCATTGCAAATGAATCTGTGTTAAATGGAAAGTACACTGAATGGACCTTTTCCATGTCCATAATAACATACAAATATGCATAAAAATGAACTTTAAAAAGGCACTACTATCTGTGTGTTTAAGGTAACGCTAAACTTCATCAAAGTCAAGTGGCATTCAAGTAAATTTAACCTACCCAATATTTGTTATTGTGCACTGTCATTCTTAAGCATACATGTAGATAATGTGTGATTCTCATCATAACCAGGAACTGACAAAAAGCACAAAACCCACTTGTCCTTGACCAGTGTGTCCTGGTTAGTGGCAAGTCCTGGACTTACTGTGGCTGGTCCTCAAACTATAGATTCTACTGTTCTATCACTGAATGAGTCAAGTGCCCTACTTGGAAACTCTACTACAGCACATTCATTCAACATGTGACAGTGTACATGCTGTCAAAATGTGATCAAATTATCAGAACTCTGAAAGGCTAAGCCATAAGAATTTTAGATTTGAGATTCATTGGATGAATGTATGCATGAAATTGTTACAATTGGTTGGTCTGATGGACAACAGACTGGGCAAATCGGCATAAATTTTTTTATCTGGTCTCAGACCTCAGACCGGTTATTTTCAGCCCTGGATAGCTTTCATTGTTTCATTCAGTATATTTATTTTCAAAATCATCTTCAGACTTTATTTTGATGTTTACTTTACTATCCTCAAGTATTATAAAAAAATTTCTTACTTTTCATAGCACCCAATACTACCAATAGCCAATAATATGTTAAAAATGCCATTAAAAGCAACAAAAACAAAAACAGTACTGTCCATAGCTGTGTCCCATATGGCTGTGAATATAATCTATATTTTAGGTAGGCATACATTTATGAAAGGCAAAAATGTAATTCACACAGCATGAAGCACATACCTACCAGAACATGATGTGTCACACAGAAAACATGAGTTTTTACTCCCAAATCCCCTGAAACAGTCATGTTTATAAAAATATCACTTCCAGTAAATCTTATGAAGAAAAAACAAAAGAGACATAGACAGAGACATTTCTTGACACCAAGATATACCAGGTATGCCTGTAACCTGCATAAACATCAAACAGGCATGCTTAATTATCATGGAAAACTTTCACCATGGCACATTTGTTACAGCTAATTGTCATAGATGCCATTAGAAGATAACGTTGGTTAGATATAAACACCCACCACTGCACAGATTACTTAACTGACTGACAACAGCTAAATTGATCTTGTCCTTTCAGCACTGCTGTGGGAGAGCCCATTAAAACTAATTTCAGGGCTTTCAACAGAGTTTCGGGATGAGTTCTGGGCTCTTCACTCATGGAACTCTGGAGTTCCCATCCTATTTCTTACAGTCCCTTGCATAAACTCGTGATTCCCTCACTTTCAAAAGGATAGAAAGGACAATGAAAAAGTACATGATCATTATATTATTACACATCTGGATTAAATTCTCAGCCTCAAAAGATCACATTAGACAGAAAGTATTTTTCAGTGATTGTCAAAAAATCTTTATATCATACTGCACTCTACCATCTGCAAATTAGTTTTTCAAATCAGTTAGTTTCTTTACTTTTTACTGTTCTTTGACTTAACAAATGAATGTATGGCATTCTGGTTATCGAAATCTTCAAGTACAGGATGCTCCTCCATTATTCTGAACAAGTTATTCACAGTTTCATTGTAGAGAACTGTGCTGCTTTGCAGTCATCATTTTCATGCCAATTTTGAGAGTTTTCTCAACAGCATACAGGATTCTCTGTCTTTTTTGCATAGCACAGCAACCCTCAACAACAATTAAATGATCTGGGTTAAATTTGTGACAGCTAAAGGCTGATAGCTGCAACTTACTATTTCCATTTATTGTACCATCTGATTCCACAATTTTAAAACATTAGAACGGAATCTCTTACTCAGGTCTCCAAGTTCTCATGTTCGTAGTTCTGCTGCCATTTTTATCAGCGTTCTTCACCGTATTTGAGGCAGAGTCAGCATTAAATATAGTCCGAGTTTGAATTCTCTTTGTTGTCTTCCCTTGTGCTCTCACTTTCATATACTTTGTGCCTTTTATTAGCATTAATGTCATTTTCATCGCAAGTCCATTTCCCGAAAAAATAAAACAGATTTTGCCGACTCTTTTTACGAGTCAAAGTACTTTTCTGCACTCTTTTAATAAGTCTCTGCTGATAGTGTCCTAGTCTTAATCACATGAACTAGCAGTTGTTGTTGTTGTTATTATTATTATTGCATATTAATGATTGGACAGTATCGTCAAACTGAAATTCCAAGAAAGCTTTGATTACTTTCATGATTTATACACACGTCATCACCAATTTAAACACCATTAAAACAATAAAGGGCACCATTTATTTGCCAAATAATCGCATGTAATTATGTACACATTCAATAGAACACCTGTTTCTTTTAATTCATCACATCAGAGAAGAATTAAATATTAATTAGTCACACTGGCTTTATGCCTGTTTACCCAAGTCTAGCCATTAGCTATTCCGCAGATTGGATATGGGTGACCAAACATATAAAAAGGGAAGCACCCTGGGGGAAAATGAGGCATATCACATGCATGCAGAATCCCCAAATTAACTAACTTGTTCAAACAAATATCAACTGACCATTTCATAAGAGCTTTATTAGTCCACTTCTGCTATTTCTTAGTTTTGTAGCTGAACACAATCTGCCATTTGCAATTGCAGGTCATTTTTTCAGACTTGTATCAGGAAATGTTCACAGGTAGTTATATTACTGCAAATTCAGTTGCAAAGGAACAAGATGCTGAAAAATTTTCAACAAGATCTTTGAATCTTTGAGGAAGTTTTGAACAACAGTACCATCCAGACTCTGATGTATGCAAAAATAAACACATACTATTAGAGACCGACCATTTCATTTTTGGGAAGGGGGAGCCTACTTTTTAAAAAATTTCTACCCCACAAATAGCTTGACAAAAAATAACTAATTCCATCCATCATATTAGTAAACAAACAAAACTATCTTGCGATCAGAGATAAAATAAGCAAAACATTCTGGGATGGAACTTCTTTTCCTGCCTAAGATTAAAAGACCTCCACTGAACTACTGGCAGAAGCAAAGTCTGCATCTAGTTAAGACTGTATTCCACCGTACAATGGATTTTAAAGACTTAAACTTGGTTTATTTTTTATTTAATGTCTGTGTGATTGTAATTATGTAAATGTGGGCACATATATATCAGTGTGATGATACATGACAATGCTAAGTCTACCAACTGTTTTTTTGTTTGAAAGTGTATTAAATGCTCAAAGGAAAACAGATATTTTATTTTATTCAAATTTGAATTTCCAGTAATTTTCTCTACGCTTATACGGGGTTACTAGAAATACCGAAATATGCTCAAAAACCGAAATACACACATTTTTACCAAATATTCATGAAGATGAATGTATTATGATTTGTATGTGTTTGAACATAATAAAAAAGCAAAACAAACTTTAATTTAAGTAATTTTGATAAAATTATTTACTTTGTTCCTATTTATAGCACAATTCATGTAATGACAGGGCTGAGCAAATTTTTTTTTAACCACTAGTCCAGGACAAGTGGTTTCAGAAACTTCACTAGTCCCACCTTACTCTTCACTAGTCCCACCTTACTCTTCACTAGTCCCACCTTACTCTTCACTAGTCCCACCTTACTTTTCACTGGTCCCAAAATGGTAATCACTTGCCGAGATTTGATGAGATGTATGTACTTAATCCATAGAAAAAACAAACGAAATAATATACAACATAATTATTTCTTAAAAGAATTTAATTTTTCAAAAACATTGTTATGCATTTGGCTTCTTCAGGTTCATGTATATATGTTTTAGCTCATGGATTTGAAAAAATGTCCATGTATATGTCTGCCACCTGCACCAGCACTAAGCCAGCAGTTGATAGCTGTGTCTGGGTTGAAGTTCTCAAGCTCTGGTCCATTTGCGGAAATTTTCATTAGCATTTGTAAACTCTTTTGGTTTAAGGAATTCCTTAAAGAAGTCTTGACTAAGTTCATTGAACTAAATCCTCGTTCACACTCAGCAGTGGATGGACTTATAACAAACATGATTTCTAATAGTTTGCATAATTGACTGAGACTAGGTTTTATCCCTCCACTTTCAAACAAATTTTCCTTCTCTGAATCGCCGTTATTACCTTCCTTGCGAAAATAATTTAGCAAACTCATTTTATCCACAGAGTAACTATCAGCTTGCTTGACAACTACTTCTAAAGTGATCATACATTTTCTCTTTTAAATAAAAACAGAGACAGCTCATTAATTAGCGTAATTGTTTTGCTTCAAACGCAATATCGCATGTGGAAGTTAATCATCTGTATAATCAATTAAAAATTAAAGAATCATTACTGTCATTTAATCAGTTCATAAAAGAAACCAACACTGATGTCGGTAAAAATACCTTTCATTAATTTAATTACACTAACTCGCTGGATTCAAATCATAGTGAG
This sequence comes from Margaritifera margaritifera, assembly GCA_029931535.1. NCBI lineage: Eukaryota > Metazoa > Mollusca > Bivalvia > Unionida > Margaritiferidae > Margaritifera > Margaritifera margaritifera. Next base: position 2,202,311 of record JAQPZY010001594.1, read on the forward strand.
CCGCTCGTGATAATCTGGCTCGAATAAACTCAATGCAACAAAGCCGCTTAAAACACTACTAATTGATCATACTGGCTTTCTTTTGTTTGACGTGTTTTGATTTGTCAATAATTTGGTCGCTTAGCCCAATATGCAGTCAAATGGTAACAGGATGTAAATGTGTACACGAAGAGGGGTAGAATCAAGTATTCAGTACGCCCGGAGGGCATGATTGGCCAAATAAAGGTGGATATAGTGATTAAAACACGAAAATAAGGACTAGCCCGACTTTTTTAAAAAGCACTTGTCCCGGACTAGTGACGTGGAAAATTGTACTTGCCCGACTTCAAAAATGACTAGTCCGGGACGTCGGGCTATGGGATTTGCTCAGCCCTGAATGACATCACTCAGCAGTACTTAATTGAACAGGTACGATAAACGGTGAATCATAATATATACACTGAGTGAAAGTGAAAATTATCAAAGTACCAAAAGTATTCGCCAACATTATATTATAAATTTTAATGATATAGTTTTTGACAAATTAAAAAACAAAAATTCTTAGAATTTAATTTCACTTTTGTTTACAAACTTTCCAAATATTTGACAGTAGTGAAACATGTATTTATACACTGCTCTTGATGATATGACAACATATTGTAATTTACAAAATCAAGCATTTCAAATATAATAATCTAAGTAATCTAATTTATTAACTGCATTATTTACTTTATGTAAGTAGAACATGATAAATATTGGCACGAGTTCCCTTAAAATAGCTGGATGATACATTTTTTAAATTTGCACAGAAACTGCATCTCTCTCTCCATTGTTAGACATGCACCTTGACTCTGGAATCAAAATCATGTAGGTGCTCAGAAGTTTACTTTGGACTTTGCAGCACTGGTCAGGGCATTCTTTTCCTTCAAATAGAAACCAGACTGCAGTCTGGAAACATATATTTACAGTGTTCATAAAGAATGAGAGCAAAACATTTTCTTTAAAAAAAAAATTAATTAAAATTTTTTTTAAAGAAATTTATGTTTATATTAACAAATTTGGACTGAATTGGTAGATTTTGTTTTGTCTCCAAAAAAATCTGTTGAACCTCTCACTTGTTTATAGAGCATGTAAATTAATTACATGATTAGTCAAATACCATTAAGGATCAATGAAATACAGTTCAGACAATTCAAAAGAATAAAAGATCAATAATGCATCAGGAGAGAAAGAGAAATGTTAAATTTTTGTAAACTTTATGCAATAATTGCAACTAAAACCAGGCTGCATGACTAGAAACAAGTAAATCTTTGGGATCAACTATTTACTTTTGTTTAGTGACGCATGTAAATTAATTACAGGACTAGTATAAGTCAGATACAATTGAAGATCCATAAAATATGACAGGACTGATCAGAATATTTTTCAGGCTGTGTTAAAGAGAGCTCTCATGTCGCTTGACAATTACTCCTAAAATGATCATAACATGCATTTTTTTCGTTGAAATATAAACACAGATATCTCCTTAATATTAGCTTAATTGTTTCGCTCCAAAAAATCAAAGTCGGGCATGATTTCTTTAAATGAGCAATTAATGAATAATGACAATGATGGGGAAAAGGGTGCTGTTTCTTTAATGTGCTGTGTGCGACATTGTTTTCTTAGTTTGAATAACAAATGGGATCAAAGGGAGGACATTAATGGGTGTGCAGTCAAATAAAAAATTAATTAATCAACTTAACTTCAAAAACGAATAGTCCTGGACATTAGACTATGGGATTTGAGCAGCCTTGTATGAGTAAGTCAATCAATTTAAAAAAATATAAGATTAACAATGTATCAACTGTACAGGATAGAAAGATGGATATATAGATAGGTAGACAGATAAATAAAAATGATATTATTGTCATGAACATGTACATTCATTTCAACCAAACATGTGGCACAAATAGAATCAAATTAACATCTTGGAATCAACTAAATCTGATTGAAATATTTACTTGAATAATAATAATGGCAAACAATATGTCACTCATCTAGCTATCTATTTATCTATCTATCAAGAGAACAGAGATTTGTATTACCTTTTTAACGTCCATCCAGCATCATATACATCCCCATTCAAAGAATACTTCATGCAAAAAACTCCATGTAATTGCGAGACCATGATCTCAAGTCTTTTGCACTAATGGGAATACAATCACTGTGGACCCTTTGTTTGCAATTTGTGCATTGCCAAGAGTCAGTTTTACATTCACTTGAACAAATAACGCATGGATATTGATCCATCCTTGCCGCATGTGCATGTGTATGTGATAATATCAATATTTTATAAAGCTTTTTCATCAAATCTTTACCTCTCAATTATGAAATGAGTGCATAAGTCAGGCATGATTTATTTAAATGAGCAATTAATGAATAATGACAACAATGAGCAAATGGGTGTCATTTCTTTAATGTGCACGATAATAATTTTCTTGGTTTGAATAAGAAATGGTATCAATGGGAAGACAAAAAGGGTGTGCAGTCAATTATAAAATGAATTAAGTGACTTCAAAAATTAATTACACCAACTTTCACTGTCTGTTCTGGTGATTCTATCCATCACATTTTAGGTCTTTGTTTACTTTACAACACATAAGTATATGATATATACACAAAAAACATGTAAATACATATTCTGGCTTGTTACAATCTCACTCTTAATCTAACTCTTACATATACTATCTTTTGGTACTTTGATACAATTCATCATTTATCATACCTGTTCAATCAAGTACAACCAAGTGATGTCATTACATAAATTGTGCTATAAATAGGTAAAAAGTAAATAATTCTTATCAAAATCACTTAAATAAAAGTTTATTTTGCTTTTAATTATTATTCCAACAATAAAAATCATAATTTCTGTGTGTACAGGGATATACAGAAAAAATTTAAATACTTGTGTATTTCGGTGTGTGAGCGTATCTCAGTGTTTCTAGTAACCGGTTTATATCAGTAGATAATTGAGTCTCAATTGTATGTTATTTTTTCATAACATGCACTAAACCTGCTTGGGACCACAAAACACACTTTTTGAGCCCCTGCTTGGAACCACCAAACACACTTTTTGAGCCTCAAACTCCCCCACACCCACTGTTTAGAAAGTTGGCAGTTATGGAAATATGGGTGAGTAAACTGTAAAGAAAAATGACAATTTAAAAATAATTGATAGATGAAGCTAATTGTATAACATGGAGAGAGAAAAAAATCAATGCAGTTCTCAACAGCATGCAACCCCAGATACGCTTTCTAAGGATCACTGTCTAAATATTTACTTAGAATGATTCACAGTGATAAACTAGTGCAATATTGCTTGGCAATATTTATGTCGGCTGCTAGATGTCCGTATTTTACATCAGGGTGCTCTGTACTCAAAATTATCTGCGTTCACTCCAGACGACCCAAAAACATGAAGGAAAACAAAACAAAACAAACAAAAAAAAAAACAACAACAACAACAAATGGTTTATCAATTACGGCAATTTGCCCGTTTTATATAAAACATTCGTTAACTGGTTTCCACGGGCTATCTAAAATGTCGAGTTTCTGGGATTCTACATATCCATTAAACTATCTTTAAACACAGGCTTATTTTTCTCCTTTCATATTCTCGTGATATTAAGGGTTACTTCTATGTGAAACTCAATAAAAATATACCAGATACGTTGATGACCATGCAGTTTATTTCCTTAATTCAGCATCCATAAGCCAATAAGCGTCCAAATTACGCAGATTAGATGGGTACGACTAAAAATAAATAGATGCACAAAATACTGTGTTTGTTTCTTACAGAGTTTGAAAAAGGCGGGAAAAATACGTTGCAACGACAGCAATAATAATAATAATAATAGTAATAATGTTATTATTATTATTATTCACCAACACTACCATCATAATTATCATCATGAGGAGATTTTGCAACTGATCATCTTTAAAAGTATACCGGCGTTCCGTAATCTCACGGTACTAACGAATTGAACTGTTATAAATTATTAAAAAAGACTCACCTGACTATAATTCTGTTGTTGTTTTATTCTTTAACATCTGTTTCCAATTTGGCACAAATATATTCTTATTGCCGTAAAAGATTAGAGTTTAATTTCCGCTCATCAACACGCCAGGTGAGAGCCATCATTTTTAAAGGGAGGTTACCATAATGTCACGGTAAATGAGTATTTGTCTCTAAGGTTGTTCAGAAGGGTAATAACATGAATGAAAGGTAAAAAAAAGTATCCACAGTACTCAAGTCATTGACATGATATATTATTTGTTAGGATAGGTGGTGGGTGGAGGGCGGTCAGTTCAGCATAACTTCGAATGTTGAATGTTTCATGTTTCTAAAGTCAATTCTGATCATACTGTTATGAAATTTTACCCTTGTTAGTTTGATGCTTAAATAATAGACAAATTTCATAATTATGGAATATTTTCATTTTTATCAGATATGAAAACATATGCACTATGCGATAATAATGAAATATTACTATTTTTATTTTCAAAATAAAAGCAACAGAGAATTAAAGTAACATGGTTTTAGTGCTTTAAAGAAGTGTGCAAGATTCAATAGAGTTATGGTCCTTATTTTCTATTGTACTTTTGTTTCTTTGACCGAGTGATGCGGTAAGCTGTCATGTGATTCTGATATGTCAGTAACATTCATTGACAAGCAGACGACCATTTTCTGTTAACTGGGAAAATTATTTACTGTTTTTGTGTTTGGTAGAGGTGTATTGGTGAAGGAAGTATACAGGTGGATTTAATTTTCATTGTTTTTTCTATCCTTTCATTTTTCTTCCCAACTGACCACAAAACAAAACATTTGTTTCATATAATTTCCTTGTTGCATTTTTGCTGGGATAAACAACAGAAAAGTGTCCCACCATTGTATTTATTAAGGAAATATGATTTACCGCGACATTATGGAACCTGCAAGAATATGAGAAACGACTATACATTTGGAACCATATATTCATATTGATACCAGAGTTTGATACTTGCAGGGAATTTCCTGCTTTGTAGCAAAACAATTTTTAGTTAAAATATGTATGAATGTAGTGTAAATGAATTTAAGCCATCAAGCCATAGAGCCGAGATATACATCTGCAGTACATGCTATACATGTCTCTGATTAAAGTAAGTTTAGTGTCTTACCTACAAAGATATATAATGTTATGTGTGCCTGCAAGGCAATGGGTGCCATAACCCAGGGACTTGGGTTCAATTCTCAGTAGGGATAAATTAAAAATTATCTAACCTGTATGATAATATTATTTCTCCATATATATATATATTCTATCTTAAAACTATTACTACATGGTAGTACTTTTTTATTGTATAAAATATAAACAAAAATGGATGACTAAATGTGCAATACAACATAAAGATGCAAAATGAGTTATAAAAAGGAAACAATATTTTGGTGAATCGTGTATTCCCGATAAAATATTTGGATACATCAGGAAATGTGTTGATATAAAATATCTTGTGTCATAAAATAATGTGGATTTCTACTGGCTGCAATTTCACTAGATCTCAGTAATTTTCCAAGTTGGATAAATTGAATTAAATGAGACATAGGTGATAAAAAACTTTTTTTTTTGCCCTTAAAGCAATGTTTACAAGATAACTTGTTACAAGAATAGGTTTCAGGCATATAAAATTATAAGAAAGCTCATGATTACAGCCATTTTAAATCTCAGTTGAATTTCGAATTTTACCTTAATATTGGTCTCCTATTAAAAATCAGACAAGCACTTAGATGTTCTACTCACAATTTATTGATTTAAAGCATAAGACATTATAAAATACCTGTACATCTGTATTCTGTGTGATGCTTTATAAATAGAAGATGAATGTCATATGGTCTGTTGATATATTTTAGGTCTAAGATAAATTTCTTCCATCATTCTGTCAATCTTATCTTTCAGGAGAAAAATTGTATTTAGTTCTGTACACAAATAAAGCCAATATCATTATACTCAGTTATGTAGACAATTAAGTCTAATACTATTGTACTCAGTTCTGTGGACAATTCAGTCTAATACTATTGTACTCAGTTCTGTAGACAATTAAGTCTAATACTATTGTACTCAGTTCTGTGGACAATTCAGTCTAATACTATTGTACTCAGTTCTGTAGACAATTAAGTCTAATACTATTGTACTCAGTTCTGTGGACAATTCAGTCTAATACTATTGTACTCAGTTCTGTAGACAATTAAGTCTAATACTATTGTACTCAGTTCTGTAGACAATTAAGTCTAATACTATTGTACTCAGTTCTGTAGACAAATATGGCCAATATCATTGTATTCAGTCATGTAGACAATTAAGTCGAATACTACTGTACTCAGTCCTGTAGACAATTAAGTGTAATACTATTGTACTCAGTTCTGTAGACAATTAGGTCTAATATTATTGTACTCAGTTCTGTAGACAAATAAGACCAATAGCATTGTATTCAGTTCTGTAGACAATTAGGTCTAATATTATTGCACTCAGTTCTATAGACAATTAACTCTAATATTATTGTACTCAGTTCTGTAGACAGTTAAGGCCAATATCATTGTATTCAGTTCTGTAGACAATTAAGTCTAATACTATTGTTCTAATTTCTGTGGACAATTAAGTCTAATATGATTGTACTCAGTTTTATAAACAAATAAGGCTAATATCATCTTCTTCAGTTATGTAGACCTTACCAATTTAATCTGGACACTTGATTAGTTTATTCTGTACCAACTGTAATATGAATACAGTGATCCCTCACTGTAAGGCACCTCAGTATAACAGTGCCTTTTATAATGCAGGTATGGTCATGGATACAATTACATTATGTCATAGTAATAGTATGTATAAGGCAATCTTACAAATAACACAGTACACTTTTATTGATCCCTTTACAAGTGTTCTAGTGTTTTCATATATAGTGTTTTTTATAAGAATATTTGTAGGCATCATAATGCAATTTAGCACTGAATACACTGATCTTTATTGAGGCACTCTTTTGTTATATAATTCAAAACATGAATTGTATATGGGCTGGTGGACTTCAATACTTACAAAGAGGGGTCATTGTCATTAACATTTTAAAAGTTGTGGGCTACTTCAAAAAATATATATTTTGGAGTATCAAATCTTCCAATATGACAAGGAGTAATGCTTTATTTTTCTTGCCAGGATTAAACTTTAATGTCAGTGCTTATGAATAAAAAATAAACACATATGGACAAAAGCCAACTGCTTCCGTCAAAAATGGGGCTGGGGGCAACTCCAACGTAAAAAGAAAAAAATATATTTTGCCCAAGCTGAAGTAGTCAGTTATGATTTTTTTTTAAAAATTGTGTTTCATTTTGCATAAAATGACAACATTTCTTTGTCTTTGCACAGCAAAGTGTACTAATTTTTTTTATATGTACTAGAAATGGAATTGAATCCCCTTTTAATCTGAACCTGATGTTGTTTATAGGTTCATATACTATTTTTGTGTAGCAAATTAGTGCATCTAAATTTAATTTTTGCTTTATTTATTATATATATATATATATATATATATATATATATATATATATATATATATATATATATATATATATATATATATATATATATACACAAAGAAGAAAAAAATAAGTACAAAATATATATTAAAATATTTATATTTAGTGTTTCTTTTCATTAACCAGTTCCATGTATTAAGTGTTATGGTGTATATTTGAAACGGGCTCTTACTTTCTCTAATTTATTAGCTTTCTGTAAGCGCTTCATTCACTAGGATGTCTTTCGGACTGGTATTTAAACGGTTTGGAAGAGTACTTTGCTAAGTTGTAAATAAATGTATCTCATTCAAAGATATTGACAAAATGTCTGCGCCCTTGGAAACAAAACACTTGTAGTGATGAGTTCAGATAAAAAACGAAGAAGCCGCGTCCAGGGAGGGTGGGCTCCTCCTACAAACATTAGATCGGATAGAGATAAACCTAAGCCAGAAAAACTTCCCAACTGGTTTGGCAAAAACATCGATCAACCAGTAGAAAAGAAGTTTGTTTATGAGGACCATAAAGAGGTTATCTCAATTATTATATCTATCTGGGCCTAACATAATTGGGGAACCAAATTCTCTTGATTCTGTCTGCTTTTTGTAAAATTTCCCTCCAGTAAAGAAATTATTCTCGACCCACCATATTTCGTTCATTCTAATATTGCAAGAATCTATTCAAATAACCATATAAAGTGTTCAACTATATCTACTTTATTTAGTCATCGTTAAAAAATGTTTGGCATTCATGTACATTAGTTGAGAATTACCGTTTTTCCGAGCGTGTGTAAGTTTACTTATTTCTGGAAGTGCGTCCATGGCTTGTGCCACTGACTAAAAATTCTCGTGGCATATGACCGGAATGTGCCAGTTAGACCAAGGTGTGGATATTATTAGTTTATAGTGTCTCCTTATTTGTAAAATAAAAAAATTAAATGTAAAAATGAAATTTTTGTCCATTAATGCTATATGCAGTTTGTACACTTAAATTTTATCTCCATCTTTATCATATTTTATTGCTTTCAAAGACATATTCAATTCAATTTGACATGAATAAATAATACAATATTAATACAATATAAACATATGGTTCATTTCTTAAAGTGTATTCCAGGATTTAACAATAAAACAAATATTTCTCTTTCCAGTGAAATAATACTGAAATGAAAAAGTCCATAGTGAATATACATTTCCAGTGTAAATTTATCTTATGTTGTATAAGAACCCCACATGATTAAAACAAAATATTTAAATTGGCTTTGCCATTGTATAAATTCCCAAAGTCGATTTTCCTGTTCAAGAAATGTAAACAAAGCTAACATATCATAAGCGGACCTATCTTTAGCATGTAATACAAAATTCAAGTCCAAATTATCAGACACAAATAAGGCATCAGTCTGAATATAGATTTTCATTCTGATTTTTTAAAATTACATGAAATTAACTGTTTAAATCTCATTTTGTCTGATTTTACTTGTTAAATACACTGTACTTGCTGTCACTCTTGAAGAACACTGGTGACACAGTTGATGATGTCATTATCTTGAAACAAGCGTGTTAGGTCGCGAAAAACATGGCGCATGATTCAAGTATGGGAACGAAGTTTGGAGGGTGGACAATACTCCAATATTTGAACATCATCCAAGTGAAAAACAATAAGGCATAACATTTCTACATTATGCTCTTTTGTGTTATTTTAAAAAAAATACATTAAAAGCTGGACCTTGATTTATTGTGTCATCCTTTATGGAGTTAGGCATGCAATTCAACAGTCAGAAGTGACCACAGTTGATTATGCTTAACAGTCTTACTGCCATTATCCCAAACATCTGGACCCTCCATTTTACCAGACACCATATATTCTAACTGTGTAATAAATTTAAACAGCACATACAATTTCTGGACACCAAATATGATTTTTTAAAGGTAGCAATAAATTAAAAGATCTAGTTGGAATGTAAACTAAGGAATGTTTTACTTCTACTATAAAACAGGTGATTGAATATAGGACATTCAGACAGTGAAACTGCTTTGATTACCATACTTATTGTGTGGATTAATTTAAGGCATGTCAATCGCAGTAATAATAACAGCTGACACACTCCACAACTCATGATCATGCAGTGTGATATACCTGAGGACTTGATGTAGACAGTTCACATTCTCAGTAAACATGTAAAGTGGATTAACTCGTGTGATATAGAGTGTTTAAGGACTCACAGTACTAAATATATGGAAGAAGGGGAACCAGTCTAGAAATGGGTGAAGATAAAATAGAGTATATATGGGTTTGGCTGGTCAGGATTGGTTGATAATGAAAGTAAAAGTTTAGTGAAAATAATCTTTTGAGAGTTTATCCTAGTTGTAACTGAAAAAAATAGAGACCATGCTTTAGTGATGGAATTTCAGTCCTTTTGCAGACTTGAGTTTGGAAAACACATTTCTGAAATTAGCACCTGACTCTTTGGTGCGGAATTGAAAGCACATGTTTCAAACACATGTTCATCCAGAAAATGCCACAGCTCATATTGTTTTCTCTACACAGAAGCTGTCTTCAAGGATATGTCAATACTGATAAATATAGGTTTGATCATGAGCATTCAGAAATTTAAAGTTATTTAATTTTTAATATCGTGGTATTTTCAATGGTTTACTATGGGAGTTGAATTAGTACCGTGAGTCCTTAAACATGTATGCAGGTTATTATTCTGTTTTCCCTTTTCCAGTGACTTTAACTGGGGTGACATTTATTTTTGATACAGAGGTCAACATCTATGACAGGTTTGTTTCACAAGTTCTTGTCATCTAGGATTTATTTGCGGACAGATTTCCCTTTATTACCTCCTATTGAATGTAGTCAGTTTGGTCTTCATACTGGTATTCTGTAATTATATTCCTGAATCAGTCTAAGTAATTTACATATTTACATATTTAGTGCAATCATTGCCATGTTTGTTTGGAGTTATAGTGTTGAGATCAGTTCAAGCATTTTTGAAGGAAAATACAGATTACCTTTCAGATTTTCAAAGGTAAGAAAATATGAATAGATACATAATATTTCGGCAATACATTCTGTTGTAAAAAATGATCATTACATTATGAAACAATTTCGATATTTGAATTCACTCCAATCAGCAGTTTGTAAAAGTTGTTATAATTTGGTTCATGGTCATTGATAAATTTCTAGTGATGATTGAGACTTGTTAAGTTTTATTCAGTTGATTTTGCTAATACAGTACTTTATGTCCACTCAGACTGATTAACAACATGATATACTGATTAACAACATGATATCTGCCATGGTTTGTGAATTGCCCAGAGTTTACAGAAATTTCATTCAGGGCCAGTTGATGGTGATATTTGGGTAATTTTCACACTTATCACCAACAGAAGTACATGTACATGATCAACACAGTTTTCAAGCAAAAAGAAAACCAAACACCACAAATGCAACCAGACTTCTTTATTTGTAAAAAAAAATGCTGAAACATGTTGAAAATGTTTTTTTTATTGGCAAGCAAGGATTGCTAATACAGTACTTTATGTCCACTCAGACTGATTAACAACATGATATCTGCCATGGTTTGTGAATTGCCCAGAGTTTACAGAAATTTCATTCAGGGCCAGTTGCTGGTGATATTTGGGTACTGTTCACACTTATCACCAACAGAAGTACATGTACATGATCAACATAGTTTTCAAGCAAAAGAAAACCAAACACCACAAATGCAACCAGACTTCTTTATTTGTAAAAAAAAATGCTGAAACATGTTGAAAATGTTTTTTTATTGGCAAGCAAGGATATAATGCAACCTATTTTATGTTGACCATTTCCAACCAGCATTGAACTTGTCAGACACATTGATACATAATCCTGACAGTAGAGATATTAATTTTCCAGACAAGATATTTGGGAAAAATTTTAATTTTCATTAGTACATACATTATTCAGATAGAAAAGTACTTAAGTGGTAGAAAAATCGATTGCCCATGACAACTAAAATTTCATGCCAGGCAACCTTTTTATGAATGTGAAAGCCCAGTCAGGCAACAGACAAATATTTATAACAAATGTTCATGTTAAACTTTATAATGGAATTTTACATATTTTTTATATGACAAACTTTCAATCCTCACATTGTCCCTCTGGGCACCTAAAGCCGGGTGCCCAAATTATCTCCATATTATTCTGTAGTTGAGTGTTGTGTGATTGCTATCAGTAAGAGGTCACACTAATCCACATGTGTCAGCTACACATTATCTGATTAGGTAATCACAGTCCATACTCTGAGCCCTCAGTGTGAACCCTTAAAGAAACAAGACACCAACAAATGATAGCTGTTTCTTTCATCTTTGTCTTGACCTAATGAATGTCATGGATCTAATATGTTGCTCTATAATGGGTCTGTTGAAAAAATGGACACTTGCTGCTGAGCATGTGACAGTTGCTTCTGTTGGCTACCTTTAGGTAAAGAAATATGGCAAGTTAAATAATTAAACCAATCACAATTGCAGGGATCGAAATAAGGATTATTTTTCACTAAACCACAGGATCACCAATTTTTTTTTACTGATCCTGCCTAAATTTCATTTCACCTGCTAAAATCAAACAGAGGCCAGTTCAGTTTCTCATTTAACATTTATTATTCATTAACATCAACTCAAAACAATAACACCAGTTACTGTATTTCACCAACAAGACTCAGGAAAAGTTGAAAGTTTATATTCATTTTTTGTATCTGATTCATCATCAGATCTAGGTCCACATTTGCTCTGCTTCTGATGAAACAACTTTTTGTTTTGACACACATCCTTCTGCCATTATGTGTATGGAGCTTGCATTGTGTGATTCCAGGGACAATTTATGAAAGTTTGTACACCCATCAGTAAATGAAGTACCCCATGCACTTTCGTATTTATCTGAATACATGGTGCAGAAAGAGCACAACATCACAGCCTCTCCAGGGCTATACTTAAACCATTTGTGTTAATTTTCCCAGCATTTCTGGTATTTTCATAATCTCTTCTCTTGATCATATTTGCAATCATGCTCTTTCTTGTCATCATCTAATTTCTACCATTTTAGTAGCAGCTGACACATTGCAAATACTTCCACATGTTTGAAATTGTCACTGCACAATGCATTGAATGTTTATCAACAACAAAATAAATATTAAAATACATTGTTTGGTATAATTGTGGATTATTTGTTCAATCAGTGAATGCAACCTTTTCTGATTGGTCAATACTAGCCTGAGATCCTATACTTTTTGTTATGATCAGGAAAGAAATCAGTGCATGGGGGCAGTACACCATTGACTTTCACATGCGTGAAGACTGTTTTGATCACAGTAATTTACTTGATGAGTGGATGAGTAGTTTAACACCTGTCCATTTGCACTGTGAGCATTTATTGTACCTCGTCAAGTGCAGGATGTTGGTAGGTACTCAGTTAACACAATAAACAGATCAATAAACTAATAAAGGAACACTGATTCATGACCACTTCTTAACCCAGTACCTTGCATAAGTGCTTTTAGACGCCTGTACTAGTGGAAATGCTTTTAAATGCCTCAGTCAGATTTGCATGCAAATGCTTTTGGATGCCTGTACACCATCTACATTGATGCCAGCAGTAAGCATTAGCCATTTTTAGCTGGTTTTAATAATGCCACCTTATGGGAAAACCCCTATTAGAAACTACAGGCATTGAGGTAAATGACCATTACTTCACATCGCATGGTTGCAATTTAGGTAAATGACCATTACTTTACATCGCATGGTTGCAATTTAGGTTAATGACCATTACTTCACATTGCATGGTTGCAATTTAGGATAGAGTCATAATCTGTTATTTAAACTAACTAGGTCGGATTCCCTATTATCCAAAATGGAGGCCACAGAGTTTTGTCCAGCACTTTCTTGAGTTTGAATGATTAGAATTATGACTATGAAGGCTTCAGTAAGCCAGATAGAGGCTCCAATATTGCTGTAGGCAACATTGATTTTTTATAATTTATCAAATTTGGATGATTTAATGTTACCGACACAGACAACAAACTGTAGGATAGTGGATTAGTGTTTATTTTGAGCCATGCATATGTTGTTTAATACTATATTTGCTTGTGGGGTAAAGGCTAAACAAAAATGCCGCGTGGAAAGCTTACAGTTTCCTGACTTGATACAGGATTAATAGTATCGGATTAACAATAATCATAATGATGTAAACTTGGATAAACATAATACATGTATATGGATACCTTTCTAGTCAGGGTGTCCAACTTCTAGAAAGCTGATGGACAACAAGACACCTGTAAGAAAGGATATTGTTTGATTTTTGTGTATTTGCTGATCTCAGATAGATTAGATCAGTTTGTAAACTTGTATGACATTTTCCATTAGCAGGTATGATAGAGAGTTACAAGTATTGAGTGCAATTAGGACTGACTGTATATAAGACAAAAGTTGTTGAATAATTTTGATTACAGCAATCTTGGAAGCAGCCACAGTAATTTTCCAGGCAACCAGAAAAATCTGCTGAGCAAACAGACTTTTTAAGCTGGTTGCCCAGGGACAACCATGCTTTCAAAATGTGTCTACCCTTGTAGTTGTTTTTTAATGTCTGGATATTTATGTTAATGATCATAAATATGTTGGCTGTTGTGACTATAGGCAGCTGAACAGTTTACACACCCAGCACAATTTCATTACTTGCATTAATTGTTCCACATGCTGTATTAGCATGTTGATACAGTACTTTTATACAATTTTAAGTTCTGAAAGATCGAGGGAGTTTGTTGAAATCTTTGAAGAAAATTTTAAATGGACAATAGTAGTAAGAAATAATTATATAAAATATATCTCTTTCAGGAACTGAGGGATAAGCCACCAGAAAGAGTTATAACGTAAGTATTCACAAAAAATATGAAAATATGAAATCATGTTAACTAATAAAATTAAATTAACTTTTATTGTTAGTTTGTAGCTCAGTTTTCAGTGAAAAAATTGGATGACTTACTGATAAATTTTATACCAATAATTGTGTATGTTGTTAATCTATATTTGTATACATATATGTTTTTATGATATCTTTCATGATGCACATATGTTCTTAAATGACTATGTGCATGAAATACGGCTTTCTTTACCTTAAACAAAAGCTCCATACAATACAGTTAAATAGATTTCAAGTAAGTTCATTTGTTGTGCAATTTGAAGAATTCAAAAGGAGTAGAATAAGAAAAATAAAGTTCAAGACCAATGTAGTAGTAGGTACATTTGACTCACAACTTAATGTAAATTGCAGCTATCAAAAAAACAGTCAGCCAACCCACCGTCCCCAAACCCTAGTTAGCTCCTTTCAGCAGCACTTCTCATATATAGACAGTTTTGTGTTTCTTTGCTACAGTTTATTTTCTTCATATTTTTCCCATTCCTTTAACAGCCACCTACCCTCAGTGGTCATTTAAAACTTGCCTTAATGGTTACCTTGATTAATCAGTCATCCATCTTGAATATATGCTTTTTTCAAGATCCATTGCACAAAATTATTGTTCAGAGAAGCCTCTATTAAACAAGCATCTGGCTTTTTTGGCCATTTTTTGTTCACATGCAATTGGTGGTAGCTTGAGACAGATTTGGCTGGATATTTAATCCTAGGGTTGGTGGGTTTTTAGACATACTGCAGTGTGCATTTAGCTAATATCTCTATCGTCATAGCATAATCTTGTTTCATATGAACACTTATGAAGAACCAAATATCAAAAAAAAGAATTACAAGAAAGTGCATGCCTGAGTCTAGTTCAGAGCATATTTGATGATAGATGAAGAGTATCTTGATAAAAGTTAGAGGGAAAAGATTGAAGGGTAAAAACAGCCAAATATACATGTAGATAAAATCATAGCAAAACAATATACCGGCAGCAGTTTATTATATACTTTAGTGTGAAATATAGAAACTTATTGGTGAAATAATTATCATATTTTTTCATTCCTATATTTTCACATGTGAAAAATATATCCTAATATTTTCACATGTGAAAATATAAGATTTCCCATCATGCCGTGCGACGCTGGATTGTGTGTGCCTACCTGCAGCAACAAAAACAAGCACTTGATGAGCTAGAACAAATAAACAGAAACTGCATTACATTTCAGACATGGAAATTAATTTTTGGTGACGAAATTTTAGTCGACGCCGTTCGAGTCTCTATGAAGTTATTTCCCCTTACTTCCTTGACAACAATGATAAACCCGCTGTGATGCATTGATGAATTGGACTTGCTTCGTGGTCAAATATGATCAAATAGTTTACAAAATGTCAAAAATATAATTTACTGCGACAGATTAGGTCAACCCAATCGTACCGCTATCTTAAGTCACTGATATTTATATGACCAGCCTATGAAAGTGACGTGAATTTATGAAAAAAGGGTGGGTGGGGGTGGAGTGTGGTGCTGAATAGTGAGTTTAATCTTCTAAGCTTCGATTCTGGAGCAACTTTGGTATATAATAAAAAGAAAATTTTCTTTTCCTGCGTTAATACCTGATATATTTCATCTTTTGTATCAAAAACGGTATATTTTAACTCGTGGCTTCGCCACTCACTAAAATATCACGTTTTTTGTACCACACAATGAAATATATCCGGTATTAACATAGGAAAAGAAAATATCCTCTATATATTTCTCTCGCTCTCTCTTTAATCTAAGCATGTGCACATTGTAATCCTCATCTACCTTTAAAATACAACTTATCTCATTTTTGGCACATATTTATCACAGGTAAAATATAATGGTCACCATTTTTAAAAAAAATTCCAAATCTTAATATCGGATTTCGATTGGTTTGTATATGTGTCTTACAGTCATAACATTTTTAGACTCCATATTCTTTTCTTTAGATATACTTGTTGAATCAGGATTATTAATGTAATGTCAATCCACATTCTACAAGGATACAAATCTTTTCTTCTGAAACCATGGACAATTTATACATTTTAGATTATTTGTCCAGGTTTTTATAAAGAAAGTAGAAAAATATACAAGTTTGTTCTATTTCAATATATTTTTCATTTTGTGTGCACGTCAAACAATTTATGATTTTTTAATCCCTGTTTTGAACCGCAAATTTCTTTGTCTCTTTCACACAGTTTCCAGATGAATTTCATTCTTAATGTATTATCACACAGTTTCCAGATGAATTTCATTCTTAATGTATTATCACACAGTTTCCAGATGAATTTCATTCTTATTGTATTATCACACAGTTTCCAGATGAATTTCATTCTTAATGTATTATCACACTGATACAATAATATGTTCATTAACCATATTCAAAATAGGCACCCAACATTTATCTAAGCATTTGACACTGATATTCCAATACTTATGGAATAAACTAAATCATCAATTTCAATGATTAAAAAGCTTAATAACTGGTTCTATATAATTATCTATTTACTCAACCAAACCAACCAAACTTCAGATAGGATTTATCCATAACAAAATCATACTGTGTACTAGGGGTGAAACGATACACCTGCGCCACATATCAATACAATTCACGATACATAGTCTACGATACGATACATTATCGATTCTCAGTTTAAAGAATAAGAAGGCAAATGACTAATAATTATTCATGACTGCTGAAGATTAAAGTAACTTATATAGGGTAGATATTATTTTGTATTGGTTCTTCACCTCTTGTATCGATACGTGTATCGATATGGCAAAAGTATCGATGCATCGATATATCGATGAATCGTTTCACCCCTACTGTGTACATTTTTGTTATGCCTTGATCTAGAGAATGTGGTTGACATGTGGTTCAATTATGCATTTTACAATCAATTTACAATAATTGTATACATGAATATTTATAGTTATATTTATGCATTACTGGTATATTTTCTTCTGAACATCTTCTCTTTTGTTTAGGCTGACAGAAAATTACAGCATGGCCTGGTATACTAAGTTATAATGGCATTGTAAAAAATATATAATAATTTATGAGACACTATAGCATAATATGAAAACTTGACTCGTGTTCTCAAGAATGAAAAGTATTTATTTGGCTATTTTATCTCTATTGGTTTTTTATTCAAAATGGCCATCTTATATATATGTAAGTACAATATTTTCTTGTGTATAACATATGCCTTTATGCAAACAGCATAGACCCAGTCTGCTGTAACATATTGCACTGCAAGACATGTGTCTATCATATGTCAACTTCCAGACATTGGTGGGGATTGTTTCAGACTCATAAAATGGGATTTGTGGTCCCAAAGGGGGTCAGAAGTCATGACCAAAGTAAGTGACTTTGTACAATTGAGCATAAGTTGTCTACTATTAATACAAGCCTGTAGAAAATTACTAGAAATTCAATTTTGAATTAAAAAACTATAAAATATATGTTTTCTTGAAAGATTCGAAAAACATATCCAAACAAAGGTAGCTGTTATACTTAGCATTTCATATGTCATCACTGCACACACACACACACACACACACACACACACACACACACACACACACACACACACACACACACACAATAAAACAAGAGATGTATTCATGGAACATGGATGCCCCACCACAGTGCATGAAATGAAGTAAACATGACTGATGAACAAGGGTGACACTCTGTGTCCATCCCTACACTACAACTGTTGTGGTGGAGCATAAATAAAAATACGCAAAGTCTCTGTCTTTAAAATGGATTATCAAACAAAATTAGAATTCAGTTAGCATCCACATTCCATAAGAATTAAGTTAGCATCTACTTTCCATCAGGTTTTATTAGTGTTCATCTTTGCACTCAGTAGAGACAGGATGATAGTCTACTGTTGTTCATACTTTCCCAAAGATCTTGTTGAATGAGCTGTGAGAATTATCTCTCTGCATCTGTATTGCTGTGAGGGAGTGTCAAACATGCAATGGTCAAACTGGTCATCATGTCAGATCTTGGTATTTCGTATGTTAGATGATAGCTGCATTTTGACATTGCAGCATTGTTTGTTTATCTCTTACCACAATTACCTTTTAATCACCTCTATGACAAGTAACTGTATAAACTGTCCAGGGGTGATAGTATTCCATAAGCATTAAGCATGAAGCTGTGTGAATCATGACGGTTTGTATAGGCTTCAGGTTACAGGCATATATCACAGTGTCAGAAAACGTGTCTGTCACTTCTTTTTTTCATAAGATTTATTGGAAATCATGTTTTTATAAACATAATTGTATTGGAGGATATGGGAGTACAAAATTGTGGGGTTTGTTTGTATGCCATGCCATGAAATGGCATGTCTGGTTTATGCTGTTTGTTTAAGATTTCAAAGAAAACCTGATTTGTCTGGGCAATATGTAACAGCAGATCTTGATCTGAGTTGTTTATAGTTGTGTATATGTTGTACACAGGTAGATGTAGTATACAACAGCAAATTAAAATAGTCCATCTCAATAGCAAACAATTTCTGGCCCATGAGAATCATTCATGATAATAAGACATTCATTATAACAGTAATAATCTATTATATGTATGTTGTCTTTTGTAGTCCAAGGAGAGAGTTTATATAGAAATTGCCATTATATATTGGGGGGAATTTCTGCGAATTCAAATTTAAAAACATTCTCGAGTTTTTTATTTTCACAATTTTGTAATTCAAGTCATTTTATTCCATGTTCATGACATTAAATTTGTGTGATTTGTGACTATAGGACGGGACTATTATTATCATGGCTGAGAAATTGATGACAATTCCAAATTGCTGAGGCACTTCACTTTAATTGAATAACAACATTCTTTTTTTGCGAAACCAAAGTCAATATGCTATAGCGCTTATGTTTATTTATGCAGTTGTGTTAAAATTTACCAATATACATAGCATGGGTTAATATTTCTGTGTGCTTAATGGATTTACATTTTCATAATTATTTTGATTTTGTTGTGTGAATTTAATTGTTGTAAAATTGACATTAGAAACAGTTATATTTTTGCTGGCTTTACTTATCAAAGATAGTTTTAATTTATTCGTCATGCTTACAATTTTAATTCATCGTGTTGAGCTTGTCATTAATACTTTATGCAACATTAACTATTTTAATAGTTCACCTGTAAATGTTACAGCTTAACTTTGGCTTTGCCTTGTTTGTAGTAACTATTATTAGTAGAGGTAATGGCAGAGTCACAGCTAACAAACAATAATTGTGCTAACATTGTAAAAATAGGTATCAAAAAGTAGATTAAGATGGTTATATACATATATATATATATATATATATATATATATATATATATATATATATATATATATATATATATATATATATATATATCAGGGAATATATATATATATATATATATATATATATATATATATATATATATATATATATATATATATATATATATATATTCATGAGCTGTTGTCAAACATCTGTCAGGAGCAGTTTTGGTCTACTCCCCAAAAACTTGGTTGAGTTCCCTGATAGAGGTTACATTGTACCATTACAGAAGCCCTAAAGGCTGTTTTATTCCCTGATAGAGGTTACATTGTACCATTGCAGAATCCCTAGGGCTGTTTTATTCTTTGGTAGAGGTTACATTGTACCATTACAGAAGCCCTAAAAACTGTTTTATTCCTTGGTAGAGGTTACACTGGACCAGTACAGAAGCCGTAAGGCTGTTTTATTCCCAGGTGGAGGTTTCATTGTACCATTACAGAATCCCTTGGGCTGTTTTATTCCCTGACAGAGGTTACATTGTACCATTACAGAATCCCTAAAGACTGTTTTATTCCTTGGTAGAGGTTACATTGTACCATTACAGAAGCCTTATTGCTGCTATATTCCCTGGTAGAGGTTACGTTGTACCATTACAGAATCCCAAAGGCTGTTTTATTCCTGTTGCAATGTACATCTTATGTATAATAAGGTGTCAGTACCTGTGTATGAGTATCCACTGAAACAATTATTTATAAGTTTGATTATGAGTTTCTTATCAGAAACTCCAAATGTTTGAAGTTAGGCATTTTGTTATAGTCGGTCAGAAATTAGTGCTGTTAGACATATTCAGTATATATAAGAATTTCTGAAGGTCTAAAATATATATATATATATATATATATATATATATATATATATATATATATATATATATATATAGTTTGTTGTGCTTTTCTTAACAAGTTGAAAGTAAGGTACTAATGGGTCACAATGTCCAAAATAGATCACTATGACTTACCATGTGTTCATATTCCTATGATGTCAAACAGTATTAAATAAAACCAGTTCTTTTTTAGTTTGATCAGAATGACAGTTTGACCTTTCATGAGAATGTTCATAAGGGCCATGTCAACACAAGAAACTATGTTACTGGTGTGCATGAATTGTGCTTGCCTCATATGCCATCATATGTTACTGGTGTGCATGAATTGTACTTGCCTCATATGCCATCATATGTTACTGGTGTGCATGAATTGTACTTGCCTCATATGCCATCATATGTTACTGGTGTGCATGAATTGTACTTGCCTCATATGCCATCATATGTTACTGGCGTGCATGAATTGTACTTGCCTCATATGCCATCATATGTTACTGGTGTGCATGAATTGTACTTGCCTCATATGCATCATATGTTACTGGTGTGCATGAATTGTACTTGCCTCATATGCCATCATATTGCACAGGAATACCTTATTTTCGAGTAGAATTATCCCTAATGAATATTCCATTGAAAGTTTAAACTGCTATGTCATTTTGTTCAGACTGTATTTTTCACAGATTTTAAAAAACATAATTTTACACAATTTTAACTGATAGTTTATGTTACTTAAAATCAGTTCATTCAGATATTGTATTTATTATGTGAGTTATTGAGTCAAATATACAAATATACTTAAATCTTTAATATCTAAGTTTAATATGCTTCTGTCTTTAATTTGGGACATTTTATAGGGAAAATACATTTTATAACAAAATCATAGAAACAAGATGGGTAAGAATAGTAGATATTACTATTATCTTATTTGAATCATGCAACATACCAACTGGTACATGTATTTACTACTGCTGGTACATGTGTTGACTACTGGTACATGTATTTACTACTGGTACATGTGTTGACTGCTGGTACATGTATTGACTACTGGTACACGTATTGACTACTGGTACATGTATTGACTACTGGTACATGTATTGACTACTGGTGCATGTATTGACTACTGGTACATGTATTGACTACTGATACATGTGTTGAGTACTGGTACATGTATTTACTACTGGTACATGTGTTGACTACTGGTACATGTATTGACTACTGGTACATGTATTGACTACTGGTACATGTATTGACTACTAGTACATGTATTGACTACAGGTATATGTATTTACTACTGGTACATGTATTGACTACTGGTACATGTATTGACTACTGGTACATGTATTTACTACTGGTACATGTATTGACTACTGGTACATGTATTGACTACTGGTACATGTACTGACTACTGGTACATGTGTTGACTACTGGTACATCTACTGACCACTGGTACATGTACTGACTACTGTATATTGTTTTTGGTACATGTACTGACTACTTGTACATATATTAACTACTGTATATTGTTATTGGCAGATGTATTGACTACCGTATATTGTTTTTGGTACATGTACTGACTACCGGTACATGTATTAACTACTGTATATTGTTATTGGTAGATGTATTGACTACCGTATATTGTTTTTGGTACATGTACTGACTACTGTATATTGTAAGATTTACCTTGTTTGATGACTTTTTAGATTCCTCATTAGCAAACTATGAAAGGAGCATTTAAGGATCAAAAATTTAAAAAATTTAAAATTATTATAAAATGTTCAATTCTGTATTGGAATTCCTGGAAAAAATTAATTATTTAACTAATGTGTCACAAGAAATTAATAAAGACCTAGCACATGTCAGTATATTTTATCTATTATCAGACTAGATTCATTGTTTCCTTTATTTATTTATAAGTCAAAATACTTGTTGAATTATGTGTAGCAGTTTATAATTATTTATTAAAGTATTGACTGTGAATTAAATCTTTGTGAACATTTAAATTTCATTTTTCAGAAAATCAGGTGTATATGATTTGAGTGCAGGACCTTCAGGATTGTCCAGGTATAGAGGTTTTTTTGCTGTTTTTGGTTTGTTATTTATTTCACAGACATATAAATGGATTAGGAGACCAGATGATTCCAGTAAATGTATATCAATCTAAAAGGGAATTCCAGTAAATGTATATCAGTCTAAAAGGGAATTTCAGTAAATGTATATCAATCTAAAAGGGAATTCCAGTAAATGTATATCAGTCTAAAAGGGAATTTCAGTAAATGTATATCAGTCTAAAAGGGAATTCCAGTAAATGTATATCAATCTAAAAGGGAATTTCAGTAAATGTATATCAGTCTAAAAGGGAATTCCAGTAAATGTATATCAATCTAAAAGGGAATTCCAGTAAATGTATATCAGTCTAAAAGGGAATTCCAGTAAATGTATATCAGTCTAAAAGGGAATTCCAGTAAATGTATATCAATCTAAAAGGGAATTCCAGTAAATGTATATCAGTCTAAAAGGGAATTCCAGTAAATGTATATCAGTCTAAAAGGGAATTTCAGTAAATGTATATCAATCTAAAAGGGAATTCCAGTAAATGTATATCAGTCTAAAAGGGAATTCCAGTAAATGTATATCAATCTAAAAGGGAATTCCAGTAAATGTATATCAAACTAAAAGGGAATTCCAAGTGAGAATAAAAGAACACCTTAGGGATATCCAAAATAAGAACTTTAACCAACATGATCACATCATAAACTATGTTTGACTATCAGATAATAGAAATTGTACAATCTGACCCAGAGCACTTCTAGTAGTAATGTTAATCAGAAAGATAGAGAACTTTATTGGATACACCAAGTACATACTCTACATCTGGTAGGGATCAACATCTCAGTTTAAATGGGAGTCCAGGCATTTTTATTTTAGTGTGTATAAACTTTCCTTTGCAAGCCAGTGGCCTTTATATAAAGGTACACAATAATAGGGTACATAAGCTTTTAATGTGCAGGTGGTTGCTATACAGAAGTTTTTGTGATGTGTGTGTAATCATTATTTATTTATATAAATTATAATTTAGTGTTCAGATAGACATAATCCTGCCTCTCCATCATAAAACTTCACTCAACTCCAAATCTTTTTTTTTTATTACCCCAGACATATAACGATGCCAAGGTTGGGAGCCTTGGACTCAACATTTACAAATATAAATCATATTGAAAATCACTTGTACATTATACGTTGTAAGAAAAGCAAAACAATTGTAATTCATCTATTGCCTGAGGTTCAGAGAAAAAAAAAAGTAAAAAGATACATGAATAAAAAGAAGGAGGGTAGTAGGTCAGGAGGAGAAGATGTAAGACATGCATAGATTTGTTATTGTCTTTGGAACTTGTGTAGTGTGGATAAAATTAGTGGAGGGGGCAGCCTTTCTAATAATTATGTTGATTCAACTCCTGGTGGACTCCATTCAATTTAATTAGTTCTATTGTGAGGAAAGATTCTGCTCAATATATCCCATTTCTTGTGGAATTTTGAAACTAAATTGTTATCCGTTGCCATATAGAATTCAGAAAGATAGATTTTTTAAAATTTCAGTCAGGCCTTGTAGATTAAAATTATTTGTTGTTTTACTTTCAGTTTATATGTGATATTTACACCTTTATTATACCAAGATTTGTAAAACACAGTTTCATCTGCAACCTTAATATTTTTATTTTCCCAGATAGGTAGATTTAAACATTCTTCTAAAGAATCAAATTTTGTTTTTTTGTCAATATTAATCCAGGCTCTGAATACATCTTTCCAAAAAATATTTGTTGTATCATTTCTAAGTTTCTTCACTTGCTCCATCCCAAGATCTGCAATATATTTAATTTCCCCAAACAGTTTCACAAACACAATTTATTTTATATTTAATTATTCTTCTAATCCAAGAGTAATTCAGTGCCTGAATTAAATTTTTCAGATTCACCATATTTAGTCCACCATTCTCATAATTTTGTACAATTATATCCCTTTTAATTCTGTCATTTTTGCCCTGCCAAATAAATATAAAGAACGATTTACTTAAATTCTGTAAAGTATTTTCAGGTGGGTAGGGTAGAGCTAAGAGCAAGTGATTAAGTTTGGAGATGGCTAGCGTTTTAATTAACTGTTAGCAGTGATTGTACTTTGGAAAGGTATTTTTGATAATTAATATCCATCACTCTATACCTAAAAGACTAAATTGGGATTCCCCCCAAATTAATTTCCATAGAGCATGATGGTATACATCTTTACTCAATTTTTTACTTCCTATCCATATTATTTTGCTTTTATCATGATTTACTCAAATGCCTGATATTGAAGCAAAAAATTCTAATTGATTCACAGCGGAATAGAATGATTTCTGAGAACTGTCAAGGATCAGGGTGATATCATTTGCAAACTCTGTGACTTTATGTTCTTTATTTTTTACTACTATTCCTTTAATATCTCTTTTTACTCTTATCAAAATTGACATTATCTCAACATAAAGTATAAACAGGTATAGTGAAATATGGTCTCTTGTCTATGGCCCCTTGTTACTGCAAAGAAATCTGATGTAATATAATTCTGTATAACTGCATAAGATATATTTCTTTTGAATATTTTAATCCAATTTTTAATAGAAGTACCAAAATTAAAATACTTTATAAGTTTTTCTAGAAAAATTCATGATATAGTATCAAATGCTTTTTCAATAGAATTACCAAAATTAAAATACTTTATAACTTTTTCTAGAAAAATCCATGATATAGTATCAAATGCTTTTTCAATAGAATTACCAAAATTAAAATACTTTATAAGTTTTTCTAGAGAAATCCATGATATAGTATCAAATGCTTTTCCAATAGAATTACCAAAATTAAAATACTTTAATACTTTTTCGAGAAAAATCCATGATATAGTATCAAATGCTTTTTCAGTAGAATTACCAAAATTAAAATACTTTATAACTTTTTCTAGAAAAATCCATGATATAGTATCAAATGCTTTTTCAATAGAAGTACCAAAATTAAAATACTTTATAACTTTTTCTAGAAAAATCTATGATACAGTATCAAATACTTTTTCAAAATCAATAAGAAATAGTTGACCAGGAATATTTTTTTCTTCTGAATAGTGTATTAAATCATGTATTAATCTAATGTTTTCACCTTTAATAAATCCAGTTTGTGATTCTGATATTATTGTGTTTGACACCTTTTTTACTCTCTGAGCTATACATCCTCATGCTAATATATAGACTTCATTTAAAACTGAAATAGGACGCTAGTTTTTTAAAAAATTTTCTTGGTTTATCTCCTTTTGGTAAACAAAGAATAATACCTTGTCTTTGACAGATTGAAAGTTGTTGTTTATCATATGTTTCATTAATTGATCTCAAGATAAAGTATTTAAAGTCGTTTCAAAATTTTAAAAAAATTCCAAAGTAAATATATCAGATCCTGGAGATTTGTCATTTTTCATTTTTTTCAGTGCACTAGGTAGTTCATCTATTTGTATTTCTCCTTCCAAAGAATCCGATTGTTGTTTGGTTAGTTTTGGAACATTATATTCTCTTAATAATTGGTCCAAGTCTCCATCTAATATGTCTCTTGATTCTGAATATAAGTTACTCTGGAAAGTACTAATTTCATTAAAAATTTGCTTTTGATCTAATAAAATATTTCCTTATGAGGTTTATATTCTATGAATCGTTTTATTTATATAATTTCTATTCTCTAAGCCACAAAAATATTTTGATGGTTTTTCACCTTCTTCAATCGACTGGGCTCTACTTCTAATAGCATTCCCTTCTAGCGTATCCTTTCTTAACTTTTTGAGCTTAATTCTTTTTTTCTTCAATTTTTCTACTATTTGCATAAAGTCTTTTTCTAGCTTATTAGATTTCATTAACTAGATAATTTTCCATTTTCTCCCTTTCATTTTTCATATGTGTAGCAAATGAGATAGTTTTGCCCCTTATTTCCATTAGTAAAACTACATGAAATAGACAATGATCAATAATAAACTGGATATCTACCACATTTACAGCATTTAATTCGTCAAGACTATAAACAGATAATGTGCATTGTCTTTTTACTCTGTTAATTGTATCTTTCACATTTGTGGTATAATCTGGATCCTTTAAAAGACTTTTATTAAATTGCAGCATTGGTGATAAAAAGTGAAAAAAAAATAATTATCAAGTATGAAAGCAGAATGATACTTTTAAGCAAATAATGGAACAAGAAAAAGGAAAATGTCATCAGCCTTATATATATATAAACACATACATACATGAAAGTGTGTATCACTTATCACATTTAAAAGTAAATAATACATTTTATTTGAATTTAAATTAGTATGCACAGTAGTCTATTTTGTCTTCCACTTTCATCAACAACAACAACAGTGTTATGTACTAATAATTACAATATGTGGATTGGTCAGAGTTCTACATTCCTGCATACAACTTTACTTATATAAATACTTGTCAGTTATGCATGCATGAATGGATACCAGGTGTCAAATATTAATTAATATTAGATCTTCAATCTCAATGTAAAATTCATTGGGGCCGCATGAGAGAGTATACTCATATATCTCTTCACACATCAACATTTTATGAAGTGCATCGGAGAGAGAGAGAGAGGGGGTACCCTTAGTTGGTAGGTAATTACTTTATACATCATGATTTCATTTTTAGATGGATATCAGAGAAAAAATGCAGCATTGGTAAAAAGAGAACGTATTTATCCAGAATTTTACTGCAAGAGAGAGAGAGAGGGAGGGAGAGAGAGAGAGAGAGAGAAGGGGGGAGGGGGCAGTGGTAGTTGTAACACTGCATAATATTGTATCACTATTAATACAGCATATTATTGTCCACTTCTAAACTGTCTACTGTGGATAATTATATAATAATTTCAAATAGTTATTCTCATTCATTACAGATGTAGTTCTGAAGATAGTGCACATCATAAACGTGACATACACTGCACTAAAGGGATTTAAAAGTATTTCCTAACATGTGTATATAGGGATTTAAAAGTAAATTCCTAACATGTGTATATAGGGATTTAAAAGTATTTCCTAACATGTGTATATAGGCTTCTATAGTTCACTATAATAACTTAGGTTAAGACATTTTAGTCAATGCCACTTGGTGCAATGTTCATCAAACTTCAGGTCTATACCGTCAGCTACATCAAACAGGATTGTGTCTTTGCCAGAGCATTCCATTGTTTTGGTGTATATTCATCCATTGAATGACCAAGCTACATCCACTTTTTCATGCTTCCATAGCTTTGTCAACAAGTTAATGTTGCCTCTGTTAAATCTTAAATGATCTTTGATTTTTTTATTCCAGTTCTTCATCTTCTTTTTGTTTTTCATCATCCCTTGTTACTCTGTATTTGAATTTTACGATGATGGGATTGGTGTCTTTCTTTGTTTCATCCCTTCTTGGAATTCTGTGTATGGACTTCATTTCACCAGCATCTATCTGTCTGTTTAGTACATCTCTCAGGGTACTTATGACTGTATAAATTTTATCTTCTGATCTTTCTTCTTTAATACTGTGGATTTTAACATTGTTTCTTCTTGAGTATTGTTCATTTTTGTTTGCATGTGAAATAGGTTTTAAAACCGCCTTTTTTTAGATTTTTTTGCTCTTCGATGAGCTTTCGATTGTTTTTCTCCAGTGACTTCATATAATCTTCATGTTCCTTACATCTTCTTTCAAACTCCATAATCTTTCCTTCTGTTTCCTCAGATTTGTTTTGCAACTGTTGATTTAATTTTTGCACAGTAATTTGTTTCAAATCAAGTGCCTTTGCTACAAACTCTTGAAGTTTACTTCCCAGGAGTTTTTCTAATTCCTTCTTCATCTCATTAGTCTGTTTCTTAGATGCCACTTTCAATAGATGTTTCTTTAATTAGACAAGTTCATCTGAAATGGACTGTATCGTGGTCATAAGTTTGGATGATTGGCTCATTTTGCACTGGAGTAGACCTAACTTTATGTTGTGCAGTATAAAAACTGGTCAGTTGACTATAACAGGTGTGTACACGTGCATGTACACTATTACATTACACCAAATTATTTGACTACCTTCAAATTCAGCTTTCCTGTGACCTCTGTGTTATTGAACCTCACTATCATAATACCTCCGACACATTATATAGCAAATGTGTCCCCAAAATTCGTACCACTCATCAATTAACTACCGCAACTTCACATTTTTCTTTAGAGGCAACACCAAGCATCTTAACAGGCTTGAGCCATGACCAGAAGTTGTCAACAACTCCAAATCTTATTAAACTATATTCTGACCAAACATTAGGTTTGTATTTTAATATTTTGAGTAAGATTTCCAAGTTCTGAGTAATGTTTATTACTTGAAATGTTAAGTTTTATGGTGGTGGAACCGGAACTGTACTATATTCTTAATTCTTTTTTTCAGAATCAGATTCTTCCCAAACTTTATAGACCAAGATGAGGCAGAATGTATGTTTAATGAGATGCACAATGAGTTACAATGGCAGCAAAGATCGGATGTCAAAAATGGCAAGTCATACCTTCAACCCAGATTAACAGCCTGGTATGGTGACTTGCCATACTCTTATTCAGGAGTTACCCACATGCCAAGTAAAGAGGTAAGTAATGTGCTTGCAGTTCCATGTTTCTAACAAGTTATCAATGTACTGGACAAAATAGCCATATGCAAAAATGCAAAATTCTGAGAATGCACACTTTTAAAATTCTGTTTTAATTTAACATATGATTACTTAATCTAGCAACCTAACATTTCATACTACAGTGTAGCAGTCAGACACATTAGCTAGTGATTAACACCTTTTTATTATAAATTTTGTATCAATTATTTATGTTACATATATTTTGCTAAAGTGCACTTTGGCAGGATATTTAATACTATCATTGCTTATTGCTTGTAAACTTAATGGTGAAAATTAGTTCAAGCTTCAGTTTGAGACATAAACTTGTAATACAAGGGCAGGCTTATAGTGAGTGGAACTTGTTTTGGAAACAAAGGCTGTACTCATTTATGAGCTTGTGACCTTTGGAAGACTTTTATTATTTACACAAAGTTAATAGCTACATTGTTTTTGTGAAATGCTGTTTTCTTGTTGTTTTTGTGTTACATTACTTGGTCATAAGGCCAAGTGAGCTTATGGCTTTGCATCTGTCATGGATGGGGAATTGGAATCCTTTGTAAAACATGAAGGGCCCTCATGACTGTGTGCTTTGTGTAAAATTTGGTTCAATTCTGTAAGGTGATTTTTAAAGAAATAATGTAAAATATTTTCTGTTATAGTAAAGTGGTCATATTGGACGGTGGATCAGAATCCTTTGTATATACTTGAAAAGCCTTAATGCCAGGATGCTGCCTGCTGTATTGTATTTAAATTGCTTCTATTGTTTTTGAAAATACATGTTGAAAAACATTGAAGGACAGATGACAGATAATGGACAATCCATGTCAGATGCAGAGTCATAAACTCAATAGGCCTTATGACCAAGGCATAAAGGCCTTTCAGAATTGTACAAATTATATAGATCTACTGTTAAATATTGTCACTATTACTAAAAAACAACCATACAGAATTTGACCAAATTTGAGAAAAAGCAGCACAGCATGAACACTTTTCAATTTTGTTTACAAATGATGCCAAACCACTATCCAATATGTCCAGTTAACTTTTCAAAAACTGCTCAACAGAATTAGACAAAATTTGACAGAAAACATCCAGGCATGAAGGTTTTTTAAACAGTACAAATTGTGCCAGTCTGCCACTAGGGGTGAAACAATACACCTGTGCCATGTATCGTTACGATTCACAATACGCAGCCTACAATACAATACATTATCGATACACATATCAACTTGATGGTCTTTTCATCGTTAGAAGGTCTGTCAGTGGTAGGGTTGTGCTGTTTTATATGTGTTGACATATTGGTTGTATTTCTCGTATGCAGATTACAGACAGACATAGATTTAGCATCTGTTCATATGCCATTTTCATCCTTGACAAGATAAAAAAAAGTACATTCAAACAGACTACATATTAGTTGTTAGTGATTTTAATTCAATCATTTGAGGCTATTCCATTTGATCGGATCCAGGACTCATCTTGATAACCACACCCTTTGTTTTGCACCACATGAATGCTTTTAAAATCTTATTATCAATTTAATGTCTTTACTTAAATTTGCAAGACATGATGGTGTTATCTTCAAAACAGAAGAAATAGTGCAATTTCCACCTGCAAGGAAAATCTTATCTAGAGCAAGTCCAGGTGTGGGAGTGGAGATGACTAACAACCAAAATCTATCACATTGTACTTCCTGCAAATGTAAAACAACTGCCGCGGCCACAGGCACTCATTTCTGTTAGTGAAAAGGAAACTATTGACAATGCCCACTCCCCTTCTATAAAAAATTAAAAAATTAACACAAGGTGACAAACCTTCACGGTTTAAAATCTGCCTTCTTGCTGATTCTGTGCTAATTTTATTTATCCTGTTGGTACGTTTAGTCATTGATTACCTATATCAATGTAAAAGGAAACATTCCAAACTTGTTCTTCATGTACGATTTTAGTAATTTACAGATCATTTAACAACCATTTTGAACAAAGTTTCTCTGTTGCTTTGTATCTACCTGGATCGAGTTTGGATGCCAATACATCCTGTGTGTCATGCATTGAATAAGCTGCAGTCAATTCTGATTGGTGGTTATTGTTTGCCCTGGACTGCAACAAACAATAACCACCAATCAGAATTTCATGTAGCATATTTCACTGACGACACACCGGAAGTTGTGCCTTTAAGTTCGATCCATATAGACCAGATACGAAGCAACACAGAAACTTCATGTAAAAGTGGTTATTAAATGATCAGTAAAGTACTTCAATCATACATGGGGAACAAATTTGGAAAGTCTCCTTTACATTGATATATATTATCAGTGGCTGAACATGCTGATGGGATAAAATAATTTGCATGTAATCGACGAAAGGGGGGGAGAGACATTTCGAACCATGTTATCTTGTGTTAATTTGCAAAAGGTGAGTGGGTGTTTTCAACAGTTTTGTTTTGTTGTCTTTCTTTTACTGCAAACATTAGTGCCTGTGCCTGCGATGGCTGTCTCAGATGAATTCTCAGTTTAAAGAAACAAACGATTAATAATTATTCATGACTGCAGAAGATTACAGTACCTTCTATAGTGTAAGTTTCGTTTTGTATTGATTATTCACCTCTTGTATCGATATGTGTATCTATATGGAAAAAGTATCGATGCATCAATATATTGATGAATCGTTTCAGCCCTATCTGCCACCCACTATGGCAACCTTACTGAAAATAGAAAAACCTTATCAAACTTCATGTAAAATAACTCAACTGAGTTGAATAAAATTTGACATACAGAAGGCATCCTGGGAAAAGAAACTTTCAAGTTAGTATCACTGATGCAGATCTGTAATCAAATATGGCCACCATTATGAAACATAAACCAACCTTCAAATATCTTTTTAAAAAACTGTTTAGCCGAATTCAATCAAAATTGATGGAAAACATCCTGGTGTAAATGTCGTGCAAGTCAGTAGAAATGATGCGGGTCCAGCATGCAATATGGCTGTCATTTCTAAAATATAGAAAAACCTTCAGACAAATTTGTCACAATAACATTTATGATGTAATTTAACCAAATTTTGTAGAAAGCATTAACTTATGTTTGGTTTTAGTGTCTATCATCCAGTATGGATGTTATTACTAAATATAAAAAATAAAATTTAAATGACATTTTCATATTCATCAGTTAAATTCTACAGTATTGTATAAAAACCATCTTGGTATGAAGGCCAGTGGGTGTTATGCAAACGATACTGATCTGTCATCAGATATAGCTGCAAATACTAAAAGACCAATACAAAAATTTGAAACAACTTTTTCTCATAACCAATCAACATTATTTTAAAGAAATTTTGGCAGCATCCTACTTACGTAAATTACTTGGCCAACTGCTCTCTCATTGGTCTCTTAGGCTAATGTCAGCCATGGGAGTGACTTCAGGCCCAATTGGGCCTCTTGTTTTTGATACACTGTTTGAGGTTAAACTTTGCTTGAATATAGAGCCTTGTGTCCTGTTAAGTCGTAGAAACAAAATATACATAATTATGTTTTTATATTTCTGCTCAAGTGGCCAGATGTTTTACGAATCATAAAGGAACGACTGGAGGAGGTGACTGGCAACCAGTTTAACTCCCTTCTGGCCAATCTATACCGTGATGGACACGACCATGTGCCCTGGCATTCTGATGATGAGAAATCCCTTGGCCCTGAACCAACAATAGCTTCTCTTTCATTTGGTGATACAAGGAACTTTGAAATGAGGAAGAAACCTCCACCTGTGAGTGTTACAGAACACAGATAATGACCATTTAATTTTCAGCCAGTAGGGGCCTGGGTAAAATGGCTTTGTATCACTGCTGATATCATAATACAATATCATGTTACAGAGGTCATGATACGATACACATTGTAATATATACTTTAATATACTTTAATCATTTTAACTGTCATCATAATTTATTATTGTCTTTGCACTTGGTCTCCAATCATTTAATGGAGTGTATTTCATAGGCATATCAAACCATAATTTGACTAAGTTTGATCAAATGATCCACACAAAATGAAAAAAATTATTTCAGTCTTTGAATCCATTATTAATTTGAAAGTGTGAAAAAATTCACAGAATAACATAATTACTATTTGTATTTTGGGATATTGTATCACCATAAAAAATACTGACATTTCCCAATATGTATTAATGTATTATGATAACTCTACTACATAACTTGCTAATTTTGTGACCTTGTCCTAGGTTTGATTCCTGGCTCTCAGATTTTTTAAGTTAAAATTAGGTTGGGACTGGAATTTTCAAGGCGGTCACCAAATTTGCCCTAGAAAAAACTGGCATGTGTGATTATTGGGTGTACCTAAAAAGGACTGGACTTTGGAATTTTCCATTTTGTATCTTGCTCTTATTTAACTATTTTGCTTTCTTTAATACTGTTATTTACTCTTGCATTTTTTCTTTTCAAACTAATAAATGTGATATAATGCTAAATTGAGCATTTCTGCAACTTATATGCAGACATAAGAATCCCTGATCAGATTCACAGAACCTCAAAATATGTTTCTCCAATGGTCAAATTTGCAGACAACAGGACAGTCACTCACATTTTCCATCACTGAAATCATTGTTTTTATTGAAATGAATCGCTATCTAAAAATGTTGATCACCTTTGGCAGTTTTTGTGATTACTAATGCCAGATTATGCCAACAAAAAAAATATGTGTGTTTGCGGTCAGCCGACTGTCCCAGTTTCTTGTTGCCGACCCTAGCACTCCCCCACCCAAAAAATCACATTGCAGAAAATTATTTGTGCATCTAATTGAGCTGGTTTTGCCCAGTACTTTGAAGTGCTTGAAATATTATTTAATTTATATATAATGTTAAAAAAAAAAAAACCTACCTGCCTAGCCTAATTTTAAAACCAGTGCAATAGGAAACACATGTATTTTTTTTTTGCCTTATATTCATTAGAATCTCATTAGCTTGATGCCCCCCCCCCCCCCCCCATATAGAAGCATTAATTTCTCCTTTGAATACATACCCTGATCACATGAACTTTAGGAAGAACCTTTTCTACCTATTGAATGCAACAATTGCGGAAAGAACAACAAATTTTGTCTTGCCATATAGACAAAGGGAAGAAACTCTTCCCAACCCTTCCTCTTACCTCCCCTACCCTGCTAATATTTACTCACTTATTTAGTAACAAGCGTTGATTATTTGTGCAAGTGAACACTTTTGGTTCATTAAAAAATTGTCATTCTTGTGTTTCAGAAAATGGATAGACTGTGTCGATGAAGTACATAAAATGCTAAATATTTAAGGCAAATGATGACATGCATGGAACCTGCCTTGTGTGTACCAAATGTTCATCTACAGCTACATGCAGTGTTTGTGTGTCTTGACTGTAGAACAACAGGTCCACAGTACTGCAACAATGACTAAAGCAAGTCCAGAGAGATGGACTGAAACATTCTAAGCTTATATCCGAAAACACTGTCCTTGGCCAGCATAGTGGGCACACTTTGATGTTCCCGCCCCAATCGAAAATGATGAATTGATGCATCCAACGCCCACAGTGACCATTACACTGGGTCAGCTACAGATGGAAAAAAAAAGGGGTCATAGAGTTGCCACCCACACTTTCTCCACAGGCATTGTCAGAGTTTCAGATGCGCTACTAGTACAAGAGGCAATGACACAGTTGCTGGGCTCTGGAGAAATTTGTTCCCCACCATCCCTCTTATTTCTCCAATGTTGACTTGGAGCTTATGGGAGACTGTTCTCCCTTTTCTAGGCTACCCAATGGACATAAGTAATCCTGCACATCTGAGCTTGGCCTTAGGGCCTGTAAGTCCAGGCACATAGGGTATTTTTCAGATGTGGATGATCCATTTTGCCATCAATCCAGACTGTATAATGCCATTCTGGCTGCCGACCAGCCAGTTCAGCTGGCCACACTCCACAATCAGTGATTGGAAATCTGTCACTTTGGCAAGCTGTTTGGTATACCAGCCAGCTGGTTCTTGGTATGTGGAGCTATATGGGGATCCAGTTAGCTGATCCATCTATTTTTCCACACAGCCCAACCAGGCAGTTAGCAAATTGGCTGTCCATCCAACTGAGAGCTGAGCCAACCAGCCAGCCTATGGCCAGGCCATCCATACAGGCAGTAACTGAGCTAACCAGTCAAGACAATGGCATTTCATACTGACAAGACAAACCATGGCATTTGCCAATGTAACTGCTGGTTCAAATCTTTACGGCTTATCCTTTTGGGAGATATCAAACCATACACAGGGATGATGGCCCTTTGTCCCTGTCCCCCAGGATGTTTTACTCTAATGTTGACAATGCCCAGTGAAGACATCCCCACAGTAAGTGCAGGGTAACCTTGACAACTTACCATACACAATGGAGCATACATAATACAGTTTCAACATTGCTGTGGAAGAAATCTACAGAGTTCTGCCAATTTCTGAGTGCCCAGCCCCATCAGCTGCAAGCCAGGCCTATAAAGTCAAGGCTTCAGTGGATTTGGAAGATGAAGATAAACAACCTCCTTCCATTGTCTTCAACAGCCAGCGAAGGTTAAAGAAATATCTGACTGCCAGTCTGATAAAATATGGGACCAGGGCAATTCCAAGGCTTTCTTTTCGTAAAACCAGCCACTGCTCTTGTTCCATCATGGTATCATTCACATTTGCTGATGTTCAGCACTGAGCTGCAGTCCTTTGATAAAAACATTGCGGCAGTCAACCTCCTGTTTTATAAGGAGGACAAAAATGTCTTGCATGCCACCTACAGATTAGTGCAAAACATGATCACTACCTAAATGCTAGATTTGGATTTGCTAGCATCTTTTTGACAGGATGAAAAAGCAAGTAGTGATCATGCATGGGAATCTATGGCCCACATTTCCAAGGTGATTAACAGGGCCACACATTATACAATGGCTAATGCACTAACGTGACAACTTCAGCTATGGATTTCATTTATTCAACCCCCTCCCCTTTCAACTTCACCTTCACTTGCCGTCCAGTCTAGAGAAGACAGGAATTTTACAGAGGGAGAGCTGGTCACTACTTGACAAGAGGGCTGTGGAGATGACTTGCAAGCTGAACTCTCCAGGGTTTTACTCCAGGTTGTTTCTAGAACCCAAGGCCAACAGGAATCTTAGACCAGTCACAGAGCTCAGCTGGCACAACAAGCACATAGCCACACTGAGGTTACAAATGGAGACAGCATGATCAGTCAAACATTGGGTTAAAAGGGAAAATTTGGGGTCAGTTTAGACTTAACCGATGCATACTTTTACGTCTCTACACACACATCCTCATGCAAGTTCCTTCACTTTTGTTTCCAAGGAACCATTTACCAATTTCACGCTCATTCATTTGACCTCAATATCAGCCCATGGGCTTTCAGTAAGCTCATCAATTGTGTCATCTCTCTCTTCCAGTCAACTTCATCAGCAGCAATGGTGGGATAGCTTGATGATGTCCTCCAAAAACACATGGTTAGCTTATCTTTGGTTAAGGGCAGAAATGATCTTTCCATTTGGAGTCAGTTAGGGTTTCTGATCAATTATGACAAGTCAGACCTCCATTCCAGCATTTTGTCTGCCAGGGCATAGAATTGTTTACAAACCTCAACCTTGTTTGCCTCCCTCAGATGCATGTGGCACTGGTTATTGAGCTCACAGAGTTAACTTCTGATGGAGTGGATCTCGTCGAGAGTTTTTGCAACACCCTGGTCAGCTCAACAAGGTAGCAGATTTGATTCTTCTCAGTTGCCTTTTCATGCGCTCTTTGCAAATGGCCCTGCTAGCCCAATGGCATCCCTTTTCCAGTGGACTCGATAAGCAAATCATGATCTCAAATGAAGTATTGTCTTTCCTGCCCCAGGGGTCCAACAAACAATGGCTCATGGTAGGAATTCCTCTAAAAAAAACCCCAAAAAAACGGAAATTATGATTGGGTAGCCCATTTGTTGCCCAGCTCCACCAGTCAGTGGTGAATGGGGGCCAGAAGGGTTACCTCTCAATATCAACATTCTAGGAATTAAGGCCATAGTGACATGTTTTACTTTTGGAAGAACCAATTATATGGGAAGGTAGTCCTCATTATGATGGACAATTCTGTGGTGGTGGCCTATCTCCTTCAAGGGGGTGGGGGTAGTGTGTATATAAAATCACCAGATCTAAGTGTAATGGTTTGGAATTTATATAAAATCACCAGATCTAAGTGTAATGGTTTGGAATTTTCTCCATTGGTGCACACAGATGAATATACTGGTCCAGATCAGAAATATTTCGGGAGGGCTTAATGGCCAGGATGATTGTTAAGAAAGGGCCAGACCCTTCACACAGAGTGGTCCGTTCACCTATCAATCTTTCAGTGGATTTGTGCTTTTTGGGGCTGCCTAATGATAGATCTGTTTGCAACAAGGTGGAATTACAAACTGCCCACCTTCATCTCGCCAGTCCAGGACCCAGAGGCATGGACTGTGGATGCACTCTCAATCAGTTGGGAGGGGTTTGGGGGCTATGCCTACCACCACCACCCTCCCCCCGTGGTCTTGGCACTTTAAATAATTCAAAAAGAGAGGGGCCACAAATGCAAAGTGATTATGATAGCCCTTCTCGAGTGGGACAAGTCCTGGTGAATGATCAGTTTGATCATGCCATATATATTCAAAGGAAATTACCCTGAGACCCAACCTTGTCAAACAACCACAGTCACAGGTGTTTTATCCCAGACCGGCTACTCCCTCATGTCAGCCTTGTGAAGAAAAGAATTTAAGCCTTCTGTTATGGAGAGAATCTCACAAGCTAGAAGGCCCTCCATGTTTGAGGGTGTATGAGGGGAAGTGGTTTTCAGGGACTGGTGCAACAGCAATAGTGTTGTCCCTTTGAATGACATAGTTGGCTAACTTTTCTCTCGCTCTTCAAGGAGAAAAGTTAGCCCCCACTATGATCAAAGGCTACTGCTCCATGATCTCAGAGACATTCAGACATCATGGTAGAGCAAATATAGGTCACTATAAGGATTTATCAGACTTATTAGCCAATTTTGAATTTAATTGGCCGAAATCGCTCATCCTGTTTCTCAGGTGCAATTTGTCATGGGTGCTGCCATGTCTCAATTCAAAACAGTTTGAGCCCTTAGCCAGCACCACCTTGAAGTTGCTATAATACAAAACATGTTTCTTGATAGCTCTAGCTTCAGCATGCAGGATGATTGAGTTGCATACTTTTTCAGTGGACCCTAACTATCTACATTTCAGATCAGATGGTTCTGTGATCCTGATGATGCTACCAGGCTTCATGGTGAAGAACAGACTGCCATCAATTGGCAATCAAAGAGTGGTCATCTGCCCCTCTCCTCCACCAATGAGTCTAGGGAGGCAGTGATGCAGGACCTAGTCCACATGCTCAAACACTACATAAAGCACATGGAAAAAGTGCTGTGGGGCCAGGCAATACCTCTTCTGGTCAGGCCGGGTAAAGAGGATATAACCACCCAAGCTCTGGCATTATGGCTACAGTGGGTAATATGCTCAGCATATTCCATAATCTCAAGAGATAAAGTACGCCTCATGAAAATCTCAGCTCATGAAATCAGCATTATTTCTGCAAGCCTCACATTCAAATGGAATGTGGTGATCTGAGACATGATAGATGCCGTTGGATGGCATGCAGTCAACTTTCTTTTGGCTGGCATGCATGGTCAACCTTCTCCAGCTTCTATCTGCATGATCTAGCTTCACAGAGACAAGAATTTAATGCAATTGGGGAATGTATTCAAAGGAGAAAGCAAATTTTATGGTAAATTATGTTTCTCCGAGAATACGTGCCTGATCACATTACTATTAAACCCTCCCACACCTCCCCACAAATGCGAGCATCCTCTTTGAGGTATCGCTCAAACTAAAACTGGCAAACAACGATAACCACCTAGTGGTAGTGACAGAAGTTAAGTAGCAGAGTTGGGAAGAGTATCTTCCCTTTGTATGGAATATAGATGGGAAAGACGTAATATTTCGTCTTTCCACAATTGCTGAAATCAAGAGGTAGCAGAGCTTTCCAATGTTAAAGTGATCAGGAAAGTATTATCGGAGAAACATAATTTATGAAAAATTTGCTTTTTTATGACTGATGTGACCAGTTTTGAAGAGCAGTTGATACTTTCTTTATTATGATAGCTGCATGATCATACAGATGCCCTGTTACACATAATTTGTGATGCCTTATCTACTATAAATGTAAAATAAATAAAAGTTATATGTAACATTAAAAGCAGCTACTTGGAAAATGACTTTCAGATTTTTTTTAGGAGCTATTGTTATTTAACATACTTGAAAAGTGTTTCCTTATTATAACAGTGTAATAAAATCAAGTGTTTATTGGGGAATTGACATGCATTTATTACCTAATGTATCTCAAACTAAAGTTCATTCACAAACACTATATAGAATTCTGTACAAGTTACCTCCCTTATAAGAATGAGGTTGTTGAGTGATGAGATGTGTTCAATTTCTAAAAAAAAGAAATGAAATTGAATTAAATGGTATCCTGTGTTTGACCTTTTCTGCATTCAGGAGTATTGCACTCAGTAGTTTGTAAATGTAATCAAGAATATTTGGATTTGTGTCATTTTTATTTGAAAAAATTACAGAATTTTGACAATATATTACACAACTATGCTGAGAGAGGGAGAGAGAATCAATCTGACATCAACTGGCAATTATCCACATCTCCAGGAAAACATTTTTATTTTTATCCATATCATTATCACACTAAATTTATTTTATAATCAAAATGGAATCATTATAATCACCTTATCAGTCATGAAATTATTATTAGACCTAATTATAAACTAAAGTCAGGGAACAGATTTTTCAACCACTCAGTTTTGAATCTCATCCTTCTGTTCAGATGGTAATGAGGAGGCTGATACATAGGCAGCATGTCTCTCCTTCTAGTTAATCCACATTAAAATAAATTGGTAAATGAATTTGAAACAATTTATATACATTTTGTGCTCAATATTAATATTATTTTTTTGTCTAGATTTATATGAAGCTGACCTGACCTATAAGAGGAGTTAAACAGAAATTTCCTACCAGCTAAATTGAGAAATTAGTATCAGGTTTTTTTAGCTTACCTGACCATAAGGCCACTAAGTGAGCTTAAGGTATGATTCTTTGTGCATTGTCCTGTGTTCGTCAATAATTATTATTTTCAACTGTTTGTCAGAAACCACTAGACCCAATTTCAGCCAAACTTGGCACATGACATTCTGCCATGAAGACCTTTCAAATTTATACAAAATGATGCTGATCCACCATCAAATATGGCTGCTGTTACAGATAATAGAAGAACAGTTAAACAAATTCTTCTCAAAAACCGGTAAACAGAATTCAGTTAAATTTGACAGAAAGCTTCCTGGCATGAAGATCTTTCAAATTTGATAAAAATTGATGATGAACCACCATAAAATATAACTGTTGTTGCAAAACCACTTAACAGAATTTGATCAAATTTGATAGCTTCCTGGCATGAAGGTCTTTCAAATTTATATAAAACATGCTGATCAACCATTAAATATGGCCACATTTACTTAAAAAAGGAAACCCATTAAACAACTTTTGAAAACCACTGAACAAAATTTGACCAAATTTCACAGAAAGCATCCTGGCCCAGCGACTTTTCAATTTTGTTCAAATGATGCTAATTGCCATCAAATGTGGCCAGTGTTTTCAATAAATAAAAAATACCTTTGAAGACCACTGAATATAGTTTTACCAAACTTAATGGAATGTATCCTGACATAAAGGCTTTTCAATTTTGTACAAATGATGCTGATCTGCCATGAAATATGGCTATTGTATCTAAAAATAGAAAAACTTAAAACTTCTCCAAAACCACTGAATAGGATTTGACTAAACTTGAGAGAAAGCATTCGGGCATGAAGACCTTTTCACATTGATACAAATGCTGCTGTTATTAAAAGTAGAAAAACCTTTAGTAACTTCTTCTAAGTAACCATTTGCTAATGTGAGATCAAATATGATGAATATACAAAAACTTGACAAACTTTGAAAAATTTGTTTTTATAACATATGGAATCAGCTGCACAGAGAAATTTCAATAGAAAGCATCCTATTGACCCATATTTCTTGGCCAACTGCTCTTGCATTTGGTTACTACACTGATGTGAGTCATATGAGCAGTCTCATTCCCACTTGGGCCTCTTGCTAAATGACTATTATTTACAAATTATTATATTGGAAATTATTAAATAATATTTTGGAACAAACAAAAAGCACCAAACAAGTGTATGTTAACTCCAAAAGTTATGAAATATTTCCACAATGATATTGCAGATGACCTTGGGATGATATTGAAAGAAGAGAATTCAGCATCAGTTGGCAAAGATATCACCTTTTCCTAGCTGATGCATGTAAATTTAAACTTCAAAATAGAATAATAAACATTCTATGAATGAAAATCTTGCTTTAGGTAAAGTTTTAAAGATTTTCATAATAGTATTTTTACCTTGGGTTGTTCGGGGAGAAAAATCAAATAAGTATATATATATATATATATATATATATATATATATATATATATATATGTATATATATATATATATATATATATATATATATATATATATATATATATATATATATATATATATATATATATATATATATATATATATATATATATATATCACAGGCTTTTAATATCTATTTCTTGGGTATCTTTGATTGAAAAATACAGTGGATTATTATTAATGACATAATATTCAATGCAGTTACCAAAAATGGATTACATATATTGAGGGGTGTTTGGGGAATGGAGTCTCAGGGATTATTATTTTGTGTAAAAATTTGATGAATTGGGAATAAAATTTTCAAGTGAATTGCTGAGATTTGGATTTCAGCATTATTTTGAAATAAAAATTACAAATAGGATAGGGATCACTAACATTGGGATCAGGGCCTTATTTTGACCCCTGAGGACTACTAAAAGTTCCTGGGATGTTATGATTTTCATGTATATCATTTCTACATTTGAATGTTTTATTTTTTCAAAGTTTAAATGAAGCAGATATATATTTTAGCTTCATTTATTTTCATGGGTATCAGTTTTTTCGTGGTTTTGTATTTAAAAAAAAGGCATTTTTGTGGGTATTTAAATTTGTGGATTTGCCTTTGTCACAGTTTGCATATTTATAGGTATTTAATTTCATAGATTAACCTCTACAAATAACCAAAATAAAAAATATGAAAGAACAAACATATGCCGACATCAAGGGTTGGTCACTTGATTTTCTTAAACAGTACCATTCCCAGTATGAGTACCAATCAAAATCCTGTCAAGATCAATCTCTGACACTGTGTTGTCATTAATTGCTCAGAATCAAACAGAACTGTTGCAGCCAACAACACCAAGCCAAGCAGTTATTGAAGCAAATCTGTATGATCTTGTACATTAACAATTGTCCATAAAGTTGCACCATCAGTATGTTACAATGATCTTGGTGTTTGGAGTGGTCAAATTTAGGTTAGATCCCCATGAGAAAAAAATGGGGATTATTTATGTGGCAAAAGTTTTTGTTTTGCAGGAGATTTGATTGATCCGGATGTTTATTTAGTGTTGTTGTTCAAATATCAGTGACATATGAGTTTTAGTACTGGGTTGTAATTAGTGTGTATTATACATAGTATTTAATTAGTACTTGTGCTTCAAGCAATAGTTTTAGTATTTTACAATCTTGTTGTTTATTTGGATTAAAAATGTGTGGACAAAGTCAGAGGTGCTTTCAGAAGGATTTAAATTATAATTCAGAAGATTTCACAAAAGGGGCAAGAATTTCCTACTTGTAATTAGA
Source organism: Margaritifera margaritifera (assembly GCA_029931535.1). Lineage (NCBI taxonomy): Eukaryota > Metazoa > Mollusca > Bivalvia > Unionida > Margaritiferidae > Margaritifera > Margaritifera margaritifera. Next base: position 2,245,556 of record JAQPZY010001594.1, read on the forward strand.
AGTATAAATGTTTGCATTTATCTCTATTTTATGTAGATTATTCATTCTGGTGGAATAAAACAATGAGTAAATCGTATTTCGCAGAGAATTGCAGAGAGAGAAAATACAGTTTTTCATAGCAGTTCACTTGAATGAAGAATCAATGTAAATAAGCATTAAATTTAATTTTCTTTTACCATTTCATTATCCTTTCTTTAATTTTTAATAATTTTAGTACTTAAATCCGTTATGCCCTCTATTTTTTCTCTGCATCCATACTGATCTCACATATTGATTTTAGGCAGTTAGGGGAACTGACAGCTACAAGATACATAGATACATATGTACAATGAAACAATATAAAATGCTTTATAATTTTTTTTTTCTTCTCAGAAAGTGTTCAAATAAAACACACATTTAAAAAAAAAATTAAATTACAATATTGAAATTGAATTTATAAATAGCTGAGCTTTATTGATTGCTAGGAATGAAAACATGGTTGGGGTAGGAGCTTTCAGCAATATACATGTGTCTCATTTTTCATAGGGTCTTTACATTTGTGTTTCAGTACAACCACAAAATCTATGAAAATTGGTACCCCTCAGTAAAGTTAAAAAACAGTATTTGCTTACTTTTGCAACTAGACAACTTTGATTGATTGATTGATCTGTAATTTAAGGCACATTATCACATGATAGGTTATATTGTGCTGAGGCAATTGGAGTAAGTTGTCTTGCCCAGAGATATACCACATCGGTTGACCTGGCCTGGTTTGGACAGGATAAAGACTAGCACTTTTCTGACATGCTAATTGAGCCCCAACAGGTAGGAAAAATTAGTGTAAAGTATTTATTGTATAGAATTTTTCTCACAGGAGGATAATGGAGATTACGCCTACATGGAACATGTTCGCATTCCTCTGTCAAGTGGTTCACTACTGATTATGGAGGGGTACACTCAGGCTGATTGGCAGGTGAGTCATGCAAATTTCCTTTGATAGATGGAATTACACTGCACTTTTAGGTTCCTCCAAAAAGGTGTGAAAAATAAATAGTCTGTTAGAAATGTATAAATATATATTTGGAATACCATCATAGCTCCTGTGTTATAATAATCTTTTGTTCAAAGTTTAATTTTATGGTCATTGAATCAAGGGGCTCCACCTTTTTGCACTCAATTGTTGTATATTCAAAACTGTAATTAAATGGTGTTCAAATCTCCTCATGAGCATTTTGCATTTTGTTACATAAACAAACCTAAAATACTTATTTTGTTCAACCTTTCAGACAGCATGGTGAGACACCTAGTAGCTTTCACCATATAACATGTGCAGAATGAAAGTGTCATAATATTTCATTCAAAAATGTGTACCATAATAGTGCCCCAAGACATTTTTGTCAGACACAGGCCCAAGTGAATTTTTTCAAGCCACTTGCCCAGACCTAAAATCCACAAACCTGACAAGGACATATCTTTTCACTATTTTTTTGACACACCCAACTCCTTCTGGAAAATTAAATGATCAGTCTTTTATACTTGTGATAATATTCATGAGACTGAACCCTTGTTTATATTCTGCTATAGAATGGCTCACAACTAATGTGATTTCCAACAATTTCACAATTTCTGCATGCTCAGTTGTAGAATTCTGAATAATTGTGGCATACATGTCTGCACTTGCAATTTATTACTGTATTCCTTCTGCTTTGCCTTCAGGTCGATGTACAGTCTGTGCAGTTTCATTTTCCGAACAGTGCAAAAATCTCAATGTTTCTTAATCTAAGCTGAAAACAGACATGAAGTTGGAGTGGCTTTGGTCCTTTTTCTTGAAAATCAATAAAAACAGAAGCTTCAAGTTTCATGTGATAGTACTGTGGATGTGTCACAATTACAGAAAACACTCACTCTGTATCAATAGAATCAGTGGCTACCAACTCTTTGAACTTAGTGGATTAAAGTACAATGTAATTATCTTAATTCATTTAGGGTGAAAAACATTATACTGTAGGCTTTTATAAGTCACTAATCCATGAACTTAATTTAATTTTCAAACAATTGCATAGGTACCACTTGATATATTTAACCAGTGATGCATTACCAAGTCAGCTTGAGCAAGGGAAAGCTCATTGATATTCATGGAGGACAAGTGAGTGCTAATTATTGGTAGCCAATGAAATATGCAGAACAGAAACAGTATTGGTCCCTCATTCATAAATCATGTGCTTCACTTTGTACACATAGTTATAGCTTTCGATACAATTAAACAGATGATCATAATAAAGTGGAGGGACCTACAAATGGAGCCCCAGCATGGGACTGAATATTAATCATTTACCAATGTTTTTAAAGAACTTCAAAATGAAAATGCCAAATTTTGTCAGCATGCTAAAGGTTTCTTTAAGGCAAATTAGACAATATGTTTTCTTTTGACAGGCTGAATGGGCAACTAAAATAAAATACAGGAGGGGCCCAATCTAGATTTAGAGGGGCCCCAGGAGTTGGTCTATCAAATTTTTTTGAGCTCTGCATAAACTAAACGTTGCTACTTAACTAAATGGTCTTATTTTCAAATTGCAAACTTGGATTTTATATATAATGTTATTCTAATTGATTAAGATTGGTTATATTAGCTCTGGCCATATGCCAATTAACTCCTATCTCTAATATATATTTCAGTTTAATTTTGTGTTTAATTTTATCATAAATTCACAATGGCCTATGTATTTTTTCCTTCCCCAATGAGATCAGAAGTGGAACTTTCTTATTTGTATCATGTATCTGTCCATCTGTCTTGAAATCATTTAACTGCAGTTGTTACAAAAAAGAAGCAGAAATACCAATTATCAATTTCATACATTTGGATGTATAAATTTATGAATGATATGCATGCAATACTGGGTCAAATCCAAGTAGTCACTTGCATTAACATCATAGGATGAAAACTAACATCATTGCTATATTTAAATAATCTCCTGACAAAAATAATAAAGAAAATGATACTTGCACAATTGATATTTGGTAATTAAACCCTTGACTTTTATCACAGCTTGTAATCATTTACGTATGGAGCCATAGAGTCATCTGGTGTAAGATCTGATTGCGAGAGCAAAAAGACAAGAACAACATAATACAGTCCTACCCGTTTATGTCGACATCCTCGGGCCCGAGGAAATATTGTCGACATAAGCGGATGTCGAGATAAGTGTTTTTTTTGGGGGGGGTGAGTTGTCGTCAGTGAGCAGGATTTACACTTTGAGAAAACAAACAATGGAAATTTTGAGTACATGAAGACAAAACCAGCGTGAAATGCACGTCTATATTGACAAATTACATTTTGGTTACCTTTGTGTAATAAAATCCACAATGCATTAAGTGCATGTATATGAAAAATCCATGAATTCGTGTACGAGTCTCATGTTAGAAAATATATGCATCGGTCACATCCTAATAGGAAACACATGTATAAAAAATGGTTGTCCTCATTTGATCTAACACGTCTTCACAATTCACTACGATAATCATTGTCGCCAGTAGCACATGGTTGCATAGTTGTTATTTACATGCTACGAAGTACATGTACATCTATTTAAATTGGCCTAGATTTTGGTCAGCCTGAAACAATGTTCCCATCTTACTGAGGCTACCAAGGGGATGGGGCTATTCACAGGGAAATGATAACATGTATTTATTTACGGAAGTCATCGTGAAAAGTACATAAAATTGAACAAGAGATATGCGGCTGATATGATTAATTTACCTTCAACATAGCCTTTCTTTATAGACTCAGCAGCTTTCATCCATCTAGACCAACAAGTTGTGCTCCTTCTTTTTTTTTTTTTTTTTTTTTTACTGGTCCGCCACCTGTAAAAAAAAACAAGGCGGAGAACAACTTGTTGGTTTATCATCCATCCTGACAGGGTGTTATGTTTAAGTGAAAAGTTTTCACACACATATTTGCGAGATGCCCCACCTTCAACTTCCTTAACAGCCAGATATTTAGTTTCCAGAGACTGTAAATTTAATCTGCATTTTACGCTGCCGTTGGTAGCCATCGTAAACATAAATAAAGTTAAAAGGGAAACTTTCACAGCACAATAAACTTGTTTTAATCACCGATCACTTTGGAAAATGCAACAATCGATCAGATTTCATTGCTTTTATTCAAGTTTGGTTATGATTTTTTTTTTAATGAGGGGTGGATTGTTTTTATTGAACATTGTAACCGGCTTGCTTTGATGAAGGGTACATGTGTTATTTAAGTCGCCGCAAGAGGCCAACTTTATAGGACCAAACAAAAGCCTGTTTTTTAATCCACCGAGACATTAAAGACTGGCGGCAAGATCAACTAATTGTTGAACAAAGTACAGGTCGGAACTGGCCGCTTGTCGACATAAATGACCTGGCGGCAAAATCAACTAATTGTTGAATAAAGTATGGGTCGGAAGTGGCAGCTTGTCAACATAAATGATTAGAAAACAAAGGATTTGTTCAAGCTGGGACCAAGGGCTTCTGTCGACATGTACGTTTATTTTTTATCTCAATGTCGACATAAGCATGACAAATTTGGTAGTAATAGTAGACCAAGGGACTGGGAATTTGCTTTTTTGTCGACATAGGCGGCTTGTCGACATAAGTGATGTCGATATAAGTGGGTATGACTGTAACACAAATAAGATCAGCCCAAGGTTTAATTTCCTTTAGTTTTTTTTCAAGATTGGATTTATGTCTGTCTTACATTCTCAGAATTATTGAGGTCTGGACTCTGTGATGGTCAGGTTTAGACTTTAGTGTTTTACCAATTTTCCACTGTTTTGCCCTCCTAGTAATATGATCCAGACAGTTATCCTCACAGAAGGATAATTCCCTATTTGGAAATTCTTTTGGAAGAAATGGTCACACATTTTTATCATAGATGCTGGTATACTTGTGAGAATCAATATTTCTCTCAAATGGGGTGAGATTTTTAACATCATTGTAGGAAATTCACCCACCAATACATTGCTGAAGTATTCTTGAATGGTGGGTGTGTACTTTGAAGCTTAAACATTCTTGTTGCCATTCTTTATTGTGTTTTCTCTAAACATAAACTTTGTCCCAAAGAACTTTAATATCATCAATAAAAATTACTCTTGACCACTGGTTTATAACAGTTCAGTTATGCCTGTCTTTACACAGTGAAACACATGATGCACAATTCTGCTGAGAAATCATAGTTTGCATTCTTTACATGTTTTTCCTGAATCCTAAACACCTCATAGTGCTTTTAGAAGTATGAACACTGATGTAAAACTTGTATAGGATTACCAAAGATATGAATGAATAAGACGAGAAAGTACATAATCACCCTTTTCACCCCCGAATTTTGGTCTCCCACTGGCTTCTCACCCCTTTTGTGAAATCTTCTGAAATATTTCTTAATTATAAAATGTGATATTCCAATCATTTTAGAAATTTTCTAGTCCAAAAATCTTTCTTGGCTGACCGTCAGTTCCTCACCATAAGGGTCATGTTTTGTTTACATTACCTGGCAGGTCTAAAAATAGCATTCACTATAAATTTACAATTTCAGACTACAGTCAATATGTTCATTAGTGCATACAAATGAAATCAAGTTTCCAGATTAATTCTTATGCATGCAGTGACCATTTAAAATAATATTTCACCAAATGACGTCAAGTTTTCCTACTCCAGTGTGACCGAACTCTTTTGGTCTTTTAATCCACATGTAGACTGCAATTCTGTATGCAGTGATAGCTCTTTTAAACTTAGAGTTTGCTTTTCATCCATCTTTTTCTTTAAATCCAATTCCTGAAATGTTTCATGTCTCATATAAATTTTACATATAATAACAAATAATTTTAAATTTTTTTAATTTAATTCACCTTATATATAATGCATTTATGAGAGTTTCATGGTGAAGGCATTTCAAGTTGGATGTTGATTTTTTTGTTCTGATAAAGCCATTTGCTAATGTAATTAAAATCTTATTACATATGTTCCTGTCCCAATTTTGCTTGTTTGAACTTTTCCCTTCTAGGATAGGACAAGGTTTTGTTACTTTAAAAAATCACAAGTGTTTTACATTTCAGCATCAGATACCAAAAGAATATCATGATCGCTCTGCCAGAATCAACCTGACATTCAGAGTTATCTACCCTGAATGAATCACCATTCTGAATTTTACCAGTCATCTGCTTCTTTTGGCATTTATGGACACAGTCTAGGATAAGGACAAACTGGCATGTTGTGACAACTACCTTCGTCAAGATCTTATTATATGTATGAATATTATGAGAGATTTACTTTTGTGTTCACAAGCCATGTCTACATGATGACAATGGTTCTTTCAAAATCCAAGTTGTAAAAGTTTTAAATAAATGTATTTAAAATAAACATGTAATAAAGATTTTTAGACAATGAAATTCATGTAGTGTCGACTACCATAATTTATGTAATTTTTCATACGTGAAACAATAATTTTATTTAAATGTTTGAAAAGATGTATACAAAAGAAAAATTATCAGTTTTTGGCAGTGATCATGTATGAAACAGTAAATGACCTGACATTGAAGAGGACTTCAATACATCAACAGTATCAAATTCATGTGTCTCCGATGTACTTACACTGATTTCATTTGTGACATAAACATAGTTAACACTTTTAATTATGGTGAATAACAAAGGTAAACTTAGAAATGCCCTTAAACATTTATACCAGACACTCATGTCTAGAAATGCACTTAAACATTTATACCAGACACTCATGTCTGGAAATGCACTTAAACATTTATACCAGACACTCATGTCTAGAAATGCCCTTAAACATTTATACCAGACACTCATGTCTAGAAATGCACTTAAACATTTAAACCAGACACTCGTGTCTAGAAATGCACTTAAACATTTAAACCAGACACTCATGTCTAGAAATGCACTTAAACATTTATACCAGACACTCATGTCTAGAAATGCACTTAAACGTTTAAACCAGACACTCATGTCTAGAAATGCTCTTAAATGTTTAAACCAGACACTCATGTCTAGAAATGCACTTAAACGTTTATACCAGACACTCATGTCTAGAAATGCACTTAAACATTTATACCAGACACTCATGTCTAGAAATGCACTTAAATGTTTATACCAGACACTCATGTCAAAGTTAGTTCTCTCTTTCAAAACAGTTGGGCGGAAATATGCAAGGTGTACATCTATTTTTTTCTCTCAGTAAACGCTAATGTCTGTCAATTCCCAATAGTATTTAATGACGTTTCTAAAAATTATTCTCTTTCAACATGTTTTTTTATATGTATGAATTTAACTTGAAATGGAAGTCAGTGCTCGGGTAGAAGTTTTCAAGTTCTGTTGCTTCTGTGCCAGTAAAAGTGCTATTAAATCCTGGCACATTGCAGAATACTTAAGATCTAAGACCTTATGTCAACCAAACTGATATCTTGAATAAGGACAACTAAATTGGCAGATTAGCCATCTGTTTTAATATAGACCCTATAGTTTACATCATCTTTATCTATCCACAGAACATGTTTTGTGTTTTCTGAGGAGAACATTAGGTATTGTAGTTCATGCATGGAAAGAAAAGAATTCATTGTCATGCATGTACATACCCCATGCATGCACTGCCCTGTAGTCCTGAAATCACAGAATATTCTCAAATTCAAGCTCAGACTAAACTCAAACATTTGACATCTTGTTGGTTAGTCATTTTATATTAACCAATCAAACATCAGAATTACAAGTTAAGCTTGAATTTTGCATTTGTAACGTAAGAATATTTGTGTAATCTTAGGACCTGATGTGTTTGAAAACCCACTGTAAATGCACAACCTATCTGCAGTTATACTATCTGAAGAAGAGATTTTGAGTTTGAAACTACCTTCCATTGTAAACACAGATAAATCATTTGTGAGGTTGAACTGATTGACATCTTGCTACTACAGCTTTTATTTATATTAATTATTTCCACCAGGGGGCAGCACATCCAGTTTTGACCTACTAGCCCAGCAAGGATAATGGGGGTGGGGTGTGTGTGTAAATGGTGACAAAATTAAAACATTTGTTGCAATTTCTATGCAACAGCATATGTTGCAACAGTTGAATTAATAGTTTAATAGTATAACAATTAAATTGTAATAGTTCAGTTAGTTTTCTTCTTAATAGAAAAGTAATATTTGTCAGATTGCATAAGCTAAAACACTGTAGGAAATATAGGACTCTTTGTGATTTGGAAGAAAGTATGAAAATATTTTTGACAATAACATTTCTTAAGTGAGTAAATTATATAAATCCATATTATTTATATAAGCTGATGATAGTTATAAATTACTTGTACAATCTGAAAGTATTTCTGGTTACTTTATCTTATTCATTTACAACTGTTATTGTATTTTGTTACAAAAATCATATTTAATTTAATGATTTTATTAACCAGTATTTTTTTGTCACTGTTAAATTAATTATCAGCTCTACCGGCCATAGACCAGAAGAGCTTATGGGATGGCTTATTGTCCATGTGTTAGCTACTTCCTAAACTACTTGGAAGATTGCCATGAAATTTTACACACATTCATCTCAAGGTTAAGTTGGTTATAAATGAAAATGGTGCCACTCAGGCACCCATTATGTCTGCCACAGTGGCCATCTTGAAAATCTAGTTATCACTACTTGGTTATATTAACATGATATCTCACTAAAAGACTTTTTATAATGTCTAGTTGCTTTTAAATGAAAATGGTGCTGATCTGACATCCAGTATGACTGCCATAGCAGTCATCTTGAAAATCTTGTTATTGCTACTCCTCCTAATTGGAAGGTCATATTAACATGATTTCACAAGAAAACTTCTTATGATGTTGGGTTGGTCTTGAGTGAAAATGGCACTGGTCTAACATCCAGTATGGCCATATTAGCAGCCATCTTGAAAATCTTGCTACTTCCTCCTAATTGGAAAGTCATATCGACATCGGGTTTGCACAAGAAAACTTCTTATGGTGTCAAGCTGATCCTAAATAAAATAGTGCTGATGTAACCTCAGATACGGTCATTTTGAAAATATTGTTTAATGTTAATACTACCTCTCGTAGTTGGATGGTCATGTTGACAAGGGCTTTTCACCTTTTATAATGTCTAGTTTGCCCTAAAAGAAAATGGTGCCAATCTGACATCCAGTATGGCCACCATGGCAGCCATCTTTAAAATCTTGTTATTGCTAATCATCCTAAATGGAAAGTCATATTGACATGGGGTTTTCACCTGAATGCTTCTTGTGATATCTAGTTTGTCCAAAATGAAATGGTGCAAATTTTTTATCCAATATGACTGCCATGATGACCATTTTGAAAATCATGTTTTCACTACTCCTCCTGAATGGATGGTCATATTGACATGAGGCTTTTACCAAAAGACTTATAATGGTGTCTAGTTGTTCCTTAATGAAAATGGTGCTGATATGACATCCAGTACGGTCACCAGTTACAAGAAGAAATGGTCTTATCTTGGATTCCTGAGAATTCTTTGGACAGTAGAGCATCAGCTCCTTTGTTTTTGGTGGGGTTTTTTCTGCATTATAGTCAGAACTGCTTTTGCTTGTGTTCAAATAGTAACTAAAGATGTGAATGATCTCATTATTTGATTTATTTTAATAATTATATGCCTGTTCTTCAAAAATTCTATTTTCCTTCTATTTGAATGAACTAACTCTACCATAACATGCAATGTATATGTTTTATTTATTTCTGTCATGGAGAAAAACTTGAAAGTTCTTGTGAACTAGTCTCCTTTTCAATATGCAAATATATTACTGTTGGCAATAAAACATGCATCAACACTGTCTAATAATTTACTCACTAGTGCTATTCGTTTTTTCTGTTTCATGTCTTTCTGTGGCATATATATATCTATATATATATATATTTTTTTATTTTTTTTATTTTTTTTTATTTGTGTGTGTCTTTAAGTTCTTAATTGTTTACTGAGAAAAGATTTTGCTTAGGTCATAATCAAGGAATCTTATTTATTTTCCCATGCCATTGTCCCACTTTCATGGCATTATATAATATGTAATCATTAAGAATTTCAGAACTGTATTAGATTCTTCTTGTACCATGATTATTTAATGAGCACAAAATTATGTTTTATGGACTTTACAGTAAAAATTTAATTGTACATTCTTTTGAATGGATTTTACCTACATTTTCGGATTGAATCTATGTTTTGGGAATTTTCAGTTGCATGTACAGATATTGTGATGAATTATTACTGTTGTGACATGTAATAAAGTTGCTTACTTATCACTAATGGTAATATGGTACCTAAAATAAAATTATTTGCTTCTCTTCAGTTAAAATTTTTTGTATAAACAAGCATGGACAAAATAAAATAGATTATTTTCTTGGAATTTTTCATGTAAATATTGTATTTTACAAAATAATACAATCCCCCCAGAATATAGTCCACATTGAAAATCAAGGTTTAGGGCAAAACATGGTCTTGTCCCAAGCTTACAAAGAATTCTCACACTCAGACTCCAACTCAGCTCAACATTGCATAAAGTCAGTGTCCCAGCCAGTCAGATTTGGAGTTGAGTCTTAGTTTGAGTGTGCAAATTCTTTATAATCATGGGACCAGGCCCAATGTCCTCAAAAGTTTTCTTTGGGGGGGGGGGGGATGAACTCAAACTGATGCTTGAAGTCCCAAAACTTTGAAAATTGGTAACTTTAATAAGAAGAAAGTAAGAATAATAGAACTGTTATTATTTTCATAACTCTAGTCTCTCTCCTGTACTGCCCTAAAGTTTTCACTAGCCCAGATGAGCATCAAGATTCATACCTTTGTTTGAACTCAAATTCAATGTTCATACTAAAATGTTTTGAGAATATGGGGCCAGATCTAGTATTCTTTTATACAGAAAAGATGTAAGCATAACAATATCATTAGTAGTAACTCTAAACTGAACCTTTATTTGTTTCTATACTAGGTACATTAAGGGACTGTTTTTGAATTAAATAAACAGAAAATGTTACCTGTACTAGTTTATATTAATATATGCAATGTACCCAGGTAACTGTGCTTAAAGGATACTTCTGTGTATAATATATATGGTCATGAAGGACATCTTAGAAATCCTTAATTTAAATCGTTCTATACATTTTTGTTCTTTAGACAGAATGGACTGGCCTACTATGACAACTAAAAATAGGTCCTGAAATACATGTTGTTTCTGCAAATACAGAAACTTTGTCTCAAAAAGTAAAATTTCTCCAATATTTTAATTGTTCACCCGTTAATTACTTTCTGCAAATCAGTGCATGTAGGAGATCACATGTTCTTTTTGCTTGTGAAACCTGGTCAATGTGCAATAGAAACTTACTGGGATGGTTAATGAGAGTCTTATGTAGTGCAGAAATTAGAATTATCTCCCTTTACTCAGTATACAGGATGTTTCTGTACTCTCTTAAATTATTTATATTTTTCTTTCTCATGCTGACAACAAAGTTCCCATTTCAGTTTTAAGTTATATTTTATGTATTTCATATTTATAGGTTATCATAATAACATAGCAATTTAACCATTTATTAGGGCCCGGTCCACTCAGAAAATGGGTATTGTTGTATGTGCATCTTGCAAGTATGGTATGGAAGAATTATTTTGTTTCTCTTTAGCACTGAACAAAATATGCATGCCACTGTACCTTTTTCTTGGATGGACCGAGCTTTAATAAATGTACTAATGAAAGGTCAAACCAGTTCATTCTGGTCCATTTATACATACTATCTACCTGTCTCTGTCAAGACAATACATACATTCATATATTAATGTACATATATGGTATATACTTTTTAACACTCAACCTGTCTTTCAAGAAAATGGCAGCTGTCTATAAGGAAAGGGGTTTAAAATGTATTTGGAAAATGTTTAGTTGGACACAGGACTTACCTCTATACAAATTATATAGCTATTGGGCATAGTTTACAGACTTTGTTTCCTACGACATTATCCAGAAGTGAAGATTTTTCGTGATGATGTCATCAGTTGCTTTCATTGTTTCACTGATATTTTGTTTTGTTCTTGTTGAAAGGAAGCCTGAAATATGGATTCGGATTTAACTATGTTTTTAATCATAAAATTAGTTGAAGCCAATTGTGGACAATTTCTCTCACTCTTCAAGAGAGAGAGAGAGAGGATATTTTCTTGCCCTATGTTAATATTTGATATATTTAAGCATGTGGTACAAAATAAGTGATAATTTAAGGAGTGGTGAAAGCACAAGTTAAACTATATCACTTTTTGTGCAGGGAAAGAAATTTATTTATTATATACCAAACTTGATCCTAAATGAAAGCTTAGAAGATTAAACTTACTCTTCAGCACCCACACATTTTGCAAACTTACTGCAGTTTGAACGATAGTCATTGATTGATCATAAAAATATCAGCAATTTAAGAGAATTATAGGTTTCGGATGACCTAATCTGTTGCAAAAAATTACAATTTTGACATTTTGTAAACTATTTTACCCTATCCAACCACAAAACAAGTCTGAGTAATGCAGCACACTGGGTTTTTAATCTTGTTGACAAGGTAGTACAGGGTCCACAAGTTTGCAGAGAAGCTAATGGTGGCAAATCATGTATCTTTTCCAAAAATGTATTTCCATGCCTTAAAAGTAATGCAGTTTCCATTTATTGCTGTAGCTCACAGAATACTTTTTTCTTGCTGCAAGTATAACTTCTATATGCAGACACAATCAGGCATCGCATGGCATGATGGAATATATTGTATTTTCACATGTGAATATATAAGATATAAGGATTTTTTTTCACATATCAAAACATAATCATGAAATAAATATTAAAAAATATTTAAATAATTGTCAATATTTGACACAAAATTTATTTAACACAAAAATTGGTAATGGCACAGAAATGTATAGGGTTTCCCAATGATTTGGGCTAGGCAAACACTTTGTCAGGAAAAGAAAAGGGGGACAGTTACAAGGTAAAAACAGGGACAAAATCCAGAGAAAAAGAAAAAATATATACATGTTGAGATTTGCAAGAGAAGTACACTACATATTAGATGAAGAAATAGAAACAATGTAGGAGAAATAAACTTCACAAAGAATGCACTACATTTCTATATCTATCAAGGATGATGATGCTCTACAAGAATTTTCAAAATCTAAATGAAAACATGCAGAGTGATGAAAATACACCAACTAGCAAGTGTTAATGTCTCAATCTATAAAGAATGAGAGAGAGAAGCAAGAGAGGTTTCTTTTTGATTTATAAAATCATTGACTTAGACACTGAAACACTAAATGATAACTTGTAACTAACATGGGAGGAGGGAAGTGTGTCCAGTATGGTCCAAGACTGCAGTGTAAGAAAATAAAATGCATCACTGAAGTAAGTGTAACTTCAAACACAAAAGAAGATCAATATTGGAAGTTGCTAGAAGACCAAACACAAGGCCCCTCTGAATAAATGTCAAAATTGTTGATACTGTGCTTTTCGAGATTTCCTCCGTTCTCATTTACCTTTTCTATATTTCCTTGCACTTGTTTATTTTTCCTTATCTTTTGCCATCCATTAAAGTACCAAGAGCGAGCTCTCTCTCTTTTATGCTGTAAATTAGAAAATGATTGTTGCTGTGCTTGAAAATTCTTTCTTCTTGGTGATAGGTCTCTTCCACTCTGTTTTCAATTATTAAATGTACAGAATCCCCATTTTGATTATAAAGCAGAGTGTATTATGTTATGGCCATCCCTCTGTCCATCAGTCACAATTTGATTTCCACAATAACTTTACTTGTCTAGTTACCAAACTTTGAGGATGGATTGTACTTGGGGTAAGAAAGAACTCTATTGATTTCAGACCCTAAAGCTCATAGGTCAAGTTTACTGCAACAGATTGGAAAAGTTCTCCATCATCTACAGTTACCAAACTTTGCAGACAGCTAGCACATGGGATAAGGAAGAACCCTTTTGATATTGGTGTCCATATGTCAAGGTCACTGGGACTGCAGGAAGAAAATGGTTTCCACACAATAATTCGAGTTCTCCAATATCTACAGTTACCAAACTTTGTGGGTGGTCTGCAGCCGTGGTGAGGAAGACCCCTGTTGAATTCAGGCTCAAAGGTCAAATGTCAAGGTCACTGACCTGGAGAAAAATGGTTTATACACAATAACATGAGTTCTCCATCAACAATAGTTACCAAACTTGGTGAATGGCTTGCACTTGGTGTAAGGAAGAATCCTACTGATTTGGGAGTCAAAATATCAAAGTCAAGGTCACTGTGACTGAAAGAATAAAAATTGTTTTCACACAATAAAATTAGTTCTACATGACATACCTGAACAAAACTTTGTGGATGGCTTGTACTTGGGGTATGGAAGAAGGCTAATAATTTTATGGTCAAAATGTCCAAGGTCAAGGTCACTGACCAAAAGAAGAAAATGGTTTTTGCACAATAGCATTTGTTCAACACCAGAGATCTGATCCAAACTTTGTGGACAGATTGCACTTAGGGTAAGGAAGAACCCTATTAATTTTGGGGTCAAAAGGTCAAAGTCACTCGGAAAGAACAAAAAGGGTTTTAGAGAACTGTTAAACATGTGGTGGCTGCATAATGTACCATTTATGGTACTCTTATTATTCTGTCCTACATTTATAGAGTGGAAATTCTGTGTGCTACTCTTCCATGGCACTATTCTGCTGAATGCTATGGTTATTTTTTGTCATTTGAGTATGCAGACCCCATGCTAGCTGAAGTGGTTTTCTGCTGTTTAGAACATTTTAACCGATGCAGTTAGTAAAAATGACTCTTTCAAAAGGTCAAATCATGCAGTAATTCAGCAGCTTAATTACGTGCATTGTACCAGTCTGTTGTAGTACTGAAAATGTGCAGGTTGAAAGGACATAGCTACTGGATTTTGTTTATTTTGCCTGATATTCCTAATATTAAAAATCATTTAGCAAGCTTCAAGATTACAAATGATTGTAACATTCAAACATGGAATCTGATTAGTTAGTGATTTAACATTTGCCAATCAGATGTCTGAAGTTTGAATTTAGTCTGAGAGTAAAAATTGGCAATAATCCTTGTTCTGATTAGCAATGTTATTTCATGTCTGGGTAAGGCTGTCACGTTTACAAAACATTTTAAATGTTTACATGACCATCTGAACATGGAATGATTCTGTTTATATGAGACTAATCCCCTTGTATGCCAGAACTGGCAGTTTGTGGCAAATGTGAGTTGTTTTCATTAAGGGTATTTATAACACAAATAAAGGCTTGTTAAATAAGTCTGAAAATAAATATTTTCTGCAATAATTCAGATTACTTGATAGGGCTATTTACCTCTTCACCTAAACTTCCACTCAAATTTTGACTTAACAACAACAACTAAATGCATGTAGAAACTTCAGCAAGATGAGGTGTGTTACAGAATACAGACTGACTCACTGCTCTAATGATTCCATAAATGACATTAACGTTACCAAAATTAAAGCAAAAGACAAACTTACTCTTCCATATCTAGTGGAGTTCAAACTGTCCTAGTACGTAAATATCCTTAAATATCAGTTTGTACATGTAGACCAAAAGTAAAAAAACATGTATTCCGTGACTACACTGTTTAATAAAAAAATGGTCAATCCCATAGCAACTCTGCTTCATAGACAAAATGCAGACACATGCAAATTCAGTCTCACATAGAATATACAAGCGAATAATTTCAGACATATCTTAATTTTCTCTTTCAGTATTCACAAATGGTTCGGATAAATGGAAGTCAGTTACTATTAGCACATATGCAAAAGTATGGTTGGTAATCACATGCATATGATGGCTAGTTTTCAGTACACCACTGCCATTTAACTTTACATTGGAGATTCTGATGGTGACTTAAATGAGTTAATTGGCTGTTGAGTGAGAATTTTTTTCCAGTCACCATATGCTCACTAGCCTCACTTTTAAGAGACTTGTGTACATGTTTCAATTCGTTGATCATCGCACCAGTGCTACCTCTGTAGAACCTAGGTTATATTTAGCTTCATGTTTCTTGCTGGTATCAAAAATTGGGAAACACTTCCAAACTGGAGATTTTTGCCATGCTTACTTTCAGCCATTTTGAATCAGATAGGGATACAGAGTTATGTCATTTTGTCAATTGCTTTATTTATCATTTAAATGGAAGGCATGTATTGTAAGCATTTATGCGGCTAACATGATGCTGTTTACATGTGTAAATGTGACAGCCTTATGTCTAGGGATGGGGTTGGGGGTGTAGTAGCCCACTATATTGGCAGGTATGTGCCCAGCCAGGTTAGAAATAGGCAGTTTTTCAGAACTCACTGGTCATAAAAGGGCAGGTCTTAATTTTGTGGAACAGCAAAATGTGCAAAACAGGACTCTGGTGTGTGTTTGGTGCAGGGATCTGAGGTCAATCGGTACATGCTGGATAGTTCCAGAGGGGTCTGTAGAGTGGTTTAGGTTTAAAAAAATTGGAGTCTTTTGAGATAGGTACCGGGTAATGTAGAATAAAGGGAGTCTTATGGCACAGGCTTTATTTCAAGATGGAGGTATTTTCCATGGCATATACATTTACAGTTGTCTTATGGCAGTGCACCCCACACTTTCTGGGTTTCACGTTCTTTCATTAAAAGTTGAAGACAGTCATCCTGACAAATTTTTTTTTCTTTTCTTACATACATACATTTTTTGTTAGAACTGTATTACAAATTGAAGAAAAATTATCACCTGGAAAAGCATGAAACATACGCGAACAGAATTTCATTTAGTACCGAGCCTAGATGGCCAAAATAAGATTCACATTTATAACACTATTTGAAGTTTTGTAGTTTAAAGAAAACCATAGTCACAAGCCATGGGCAATAATCTGCTACGCTCCTTTATCACCTGTGGCTGCCTGTGCTGAGATTTCCTTGTTTTTCATGAGTTTGTATACACATCAATGAATGTTCCCATTTTATCAATCGATAAGTGGCTCTGCTTGGAACAGAAACTTTGATTGGCTCATTTAAACGGTGTGAAAGGTCATGTTGGGTTACAATGGCAAGAAAAATTTACTTGCACTTGCAGTGTTTGGTTAAGCAGGTTTATGCATATTCATGAGAAATGAGGAAATCTCTGCACAGGCGGCCATGGGTGATAAAGGAGAATAGCGGATTACATAGCTTGTGACGATGAGACAAAACCAGCACACAAAATTCTCGTTGAAGAATAGGCAAGAAATGGTACACCATTTAAAATTGCGCTGACTTCGTTTTCCACCTCACGAGTTTTCAGAAACTTCTGTGTGCCACTTCTGTATTTTACCAAGACGCTTCCAAATAGTGTTCACTAGGCCAAATGTATATGTATACAATCAGATGTACAAATAAATAATTTTTAATGTATTGTTATTATAGGTCATGGTCATCATCATCTTTATTACCTTCCGATCAGAACTGATTACATTAAATATTTTATACACAGATAAAAACAAAAATTGGATGATGAGCATGAACCTGTCCTCAATTACAGTTCGTACTCTGATAAAATACAGATGGTCATTCGTTAGTATACATTTCCTTAGTCCTTCAATGTAAGACATCCACCCTGATATTTATGGTGTTTTGGGTCGACCCAAACAATATAAATATCATGGTGGACATCTTACATTATAGGACTAACATTTCCTTTGTTCCAAAACTTGCAATGTAATTTGCTAGGATATTTGATTTTTGTTTTGAATTCACTCAATAACAGCGCTATATTTCAAGTGCATACATGTGAACCTCCTACACGGGTGTGTTTTTCTCCCGAGTTTAGGGGTGTCTCCCGTCATTTACTGAAATCTCCCGTGTACGCAAAATTATTGTTCTTCCAATGTAGTATATTTATGGTAATACTGCCTGTGATCACATGACTGTGATTTGGGTTACGCAGGGCAAGACAATGTAGTTGCTAATTTCACCCTTTCATCATGCCGGCATGGTTAGCTGGCTTCATCTGAAGTTTGTCAAGGTGGATTATGCTATGTGTGAGTAGAAGTAATTCCGAAAGGATTAAAGACGTTAATTGATTATGGCGGGATTACTAAAGGGCTCAATCAGCATGAAACAATAAACATTACTTTGATTCTCTCCACAAGGTATGTTCAGCTTCGATGCCTAAAGTTGTTGAGATAAATTAGAGTCTATATACTATGTCACAGGGGCTCATATTGTTGCTTACAATTTACCTATATATCATACATGTACTGTATTATATATAGTACATGTATGCTATAATGGTAAATTGTACGCAACTATACGAGCTCCTATGTACTATGTATGATCAAAAGTAATTTGGACAGGATTAAAGATGTTGATTGATTGTGGTTGGATTACTCAAGAGCTCAAATGGAATTAAAACCGACTCGGTTTGACCTTGGTTGTTAAAGTTTGTAGAGATGTCTCAGCGTTCATTATCTCCCAATGCCAAAATACCGAAATCCAAGCAAGCGAAATGTCACACGAAATTCAATGATGGATGGAAACGGGAATTTTAGTGGTTGCAATCAAGTTCAAAGGGACGTGGATATGCATTCTGTTCTTCCTGTAAAGCTGATTTTAAAGTCTGTTACGGTGGAAAGAATGACATCGCGCGTCATGCAGAAACCCCATCGCATACAAGCATATCAACTGCGACAACCAATATGCCATCACTGAAATCCATGTTCGCGGAATCTGCATCAAATGTGGATAAAGTTGCACTTACCGAGACACTACTTGCCAACTTTATAGCTGAACATAATCTCCCATTTCTGGTAGCAGATCATTTTTCAGATCTAGTCAAAACAATGTTCTCCGACTCGGAAATCGCACGAAAGTTCTCATGCAAACGGACAAAAACTACTCACATTGAGACCCAAGCTTTGGGTACTCATTCGGATGAGAAAATCACAGACGTGCGGCAATGAAAAATTCGCCATTCTCATTGACGAGTCGAATGATCAAGGGGATAATAAAATGCTGACGGTCTTGGTTCGTGTTTTTTTTTTTTAAGGCTGTAAACTGGATATCATCAAGATTCTTTGGAATACCAACCCGTAACATTGGATCAGCAGAGCTCATCTTTGCATGCTTAGATAAAATATTCACGTAAGTAATACTAAAGTTTTACTATTTTATTGTTCATAAGATAATAATAATAATATGGTTACAGTACAGGAATTAATCCATAATGCCTGGGATGAACGAGGTCTTTGTGTTCATCTATAATAATAGTAAGTGATAATCGTTTTCCGGATTTGATTGTTATTGTTAAAAAATGGTGATAGTGATGATAATGATGACAACAAAGGCGTCTGCAAATTAAGCATAAAGTCACAAAGGGCGTGATAGTCTAATCATTAATGTATGCATCAGTGCTTCATGTGGACAATCTTACTGACATTTAAACAACAATATTTGCTTAGGAATGCAATAAATACTCACTAATGTGATTAGGTAGGTTTTCTTATCTCATATGATCAATACTGATAATTATCAGCTATTGATGGGTGTACAATGAAACAATATAATTGGTCTGCACTGATAATTGTAAATTATAACAGTGATAGGTAAATTTGGCTAAACCTTATGAAACCACTGCAACAGACTATATAATATTTCAGAGACAGAAATTTCCCATGGGCCAATTGCATTGGATATGCAAGTGACAACTATAACGTAATGATTGAAAAAACAACAACAACAGTGTTCTGTCGAGAGTTGGAGAAATCCCTTATATTATAATATTTTAATTTACCTACTGTATATCCATGGCAAGTAAATTTCAAATTTCTAATGATTTTCATTTGTTATGCAGTGGTGAAGCTGTCAGAGATTCACGACATTAACATTAACCCAGAGTGAGCGAACTGCACTGGAAGATGAAATTCAGGACAGTCTGACTACCAAAGAAGAACATCTCAAATTCGACCCAGACAGTACCAGTCTTGAGCAGTTTTGGCGGGCAGTTTGCAATTTGAATCTACCCACAGGCAGGAAACAATTTAAACTTCTTGGTGAACTCAGTAGAGTTGTATTGACATTGCCACATTCCAATGCAGATACGGAAAGGACATTTTCCATTCTGAGGAAAATTCAGGCTGACTCTAGAGGAAACCTGGTTCCAGTGACAGTACATAATCTTTTAAGTGTTAAGATCAACAATGAGTCATTTTTTTCCCATTGCACGCTAAAAATCGGGTCGATGAAAATCCTTCCTCTTTTGAGGTCAAAGCTCCTGACCAGATCTTGCAAATCTCATGACCTTTTCCAACCTGACCTCTCATTTCTATCAAAATTCACATGTATGCGAGTGAAAAAGCAACAACCCTAGTTTTAAAAATACTTTGTAGCTAACTGTTTTCTACACACACACACACACACACACACACACACACACACACACACACACAGACACCTCCTCGCATTATTTCTATCGAATTCTAGTTACTGTCCAATTTCCTTATTATTTATTTAGACGGGGGATGGGGGGTAAATATTTATTAAGGCAATCTGCCTGCATGTTTGCACACACTGAAGCACGACGTATGTATGTATGTATGTATGTATGTATGTATGTATGTATGTATCAATAACTAAGGTAAACATGATGTACATGATATTGTATAGTATAGGGAGCCTTGAGCCATGAAAAAAGATGTTTCAGGGAATGCAAGCTTTTTTTGTAGAGGTAAATAAAATGATTTCTTCCCCATGCCTGTAAAGCGTAGGATTGTTACATCACAAGATGGTGTAAGTTTCCAAGGATTCGACTTATAATAATTCCATGAAGTTCTGACCTCTGGATACGTCTTTATGTGGTTCTTCAATAAAAGAGAGAGAGAGAGAGAGATCATTCATTCGTTCTATATTTTGTTAGGAATGTATGGTCGTAGATAGTTGTCTCACTATTTTAACACAATTTTACTATTATATTCTCTAAGTCAGTTAATAACATCATTGTTTGATATATATAATGATGAAACTTAGAATAAGCTTGCCTAACATTCGCAGGACATATAGAGATAGGTACGAGTTATGTTCGTTCCGGGTACCCTCAGGTCTGAACCTTCTAGGGGTGGGAGTAGCGTGTTTGCATGGTTGTTCTAGGAAGATACCACATATTTAAAAAAGAATATGTTGCCATGGTTATATAGGTCAATCACACACATTTGAATTCGTATACTTGTAATAACTAATTAAATATTTACAACCATTTCCGTCATAAAATTACTATTTACCACAGTCTCGACTTTGTTTCTAAAAGATTGAAAACGTGATTTTTTTCCAAGTTTCATTATTTTTCATACCAAGACGACAAAGCCTCGTTATAATTCTGGGTGAACATAATATACCGGCTACGAAATCTGTCCAATTTAGATGAGAAAAGCTTTTGATTTCATATAATTTCTTCTCATTTTGAATTTTTGACGTAAAATCTTATTATTGTACATGTGTTCTTATTTATAATTTATGCGCACTGGACACAATGTGGATTGTATGTTTTCAAACTCGTCTATAAAGGGTAAGAAGTTTCAGATGCTGCCTTGTATGTAATAACTGGAATGATTTGACTAAACAAGTGAATATTTACATGTTTTAAACGTATTTGTTTTTAAATTGCCGATGCGGACGCTAATAAGCCTTAAACATAATTCTATAAAAATGAAATTTGAATCCATAGAAAAAATACTCCCTATCCCCCCCCCCCCCCCCCCACACACACACACACATCCCACCTGTAATCCCACCATTTGCTAATAATAACATTGATATGCGTCTTATCTGGAAATTTTGAAATGACACAGACCAAAATAGACAAAATGATCGAATCCTACATAGAAAATACCTAATAGTTAATAAACATGATCTGGTTTTTACAACATAAAGACGTCGGAATTTCTGTGGGCGAAAGGTAAGACTTTTGTTACAATTTTTTTTTATTTTTTAAACAGAGTAATTAATTTCTGAATAAAGCTGATAATTCTTTCGCTGATTGCCATCCATATGGAGAAGGCCTAATAAGTAACGAGTTCATGCGTGTGAAATCTTCTGCATCAAGTAGCGCATTAGAACACAGACTGGGCGGATTCTACTTTATAACATATCATTTTGGTAATCTCTCCATCATGCACAAAAGATAGGGCAGATGAGTTAAAAAGGAACATTGATGTTACGTTCATAAATGCATTGTTACCCTCTTCAAATGTCAGCCACTAGTTGGTTTAGAAATCGGGGATTTCCTGTTTTATTCTATATTTAGCAGTTCTATATATACAATAAATAAATACCTCTACTTGGTCAAGTTCTAAGATATTAGCAGTCTATATTTAGAAATTCTAAAAATAAACTAGATCAAACAAAATAATAAATCCCACCTTGATTTCCAACCAGGTAGCAGAGTATCAAATGCTGTTTGTGTTTAAAAAAAGTGAATGAACGTTAGAAATTGCAATTAATATGTTGAAACATATTTCTAATGGGTTAGATTTTATTTTCAACGCATTTGATTATTTTCATATTGAATATAAGCTAAGTAGTTAATTAACATACTACAGAAACTCGTTCTAAAAACTATTGATTGTTTTGTCGTATTCACAATGATAGTGCTTTTCAATAGTATGTGACCTCCTGTGACCAATTGGAACATAGCTCTTCCATTTCCGTCAAGTCGAGAAATAACCTCGGAAGTAGTTATATGAATACACATGAATTTGATAGATTTAGTGGCTCGCCTCTGGCGCAGTGCAGCACATATGTTGCAACAGAAAAGGCCGACGATGTTTCGATTGTGACTTTGTATACTTTCAGCCGCCACACATTCAGATCACCTCGGCTATTTCTGCAGGACAAAAATATGCCTGAGATGTATGTCGGCTCAGTAATTTACAGTAAAATCATACATGATATTAACCGGAAATTTCTTCGCAAAAAAGAAACTGCAATCTATTCGGACCACCTTGGCTATTTCTAGAATTGGATTGACTGTATAATTGACGAGAAGTTACGAATGAAACAATAGTTCGATACATTCACAACTTCTCGGTTAATCCTAGTTTCGTAAATAGCCGAGGTTGTCCTAATGGCACCTATCGACATACATTAGAGGCATGTTCCGTAGGATTGACTTCGAAGTTGCGATTAGCCGCAACATTGTGCCATGTGAACAAAAGTAGTTCCGAGTACAGTTTTCAATGGCTGCCAGTTACATCTGAGGTTTTTTTTGAATGTTCAGATTGCTTGTGTGATCTGCATCGACAATTCGTTCTTAATTGTATTTGCGTCCGCTTTGATTCATTCCTTTCTTCTGAATTCTTCAGCTTTTCATTTTATATTTGCTCATATTATATTTATCTATTTTAGACCGGTACGTCCTATTACCGCGTTACTCAGAAAACCTGAAGAAAAAAATAAATAAGTAAACTTACTTTTTCATTTTTATCGTACTGCATCAGTAATCAACGCGTGAGGCATTGGTAACGGTGAATGAGTTTTATTTCCGATCAACGGATGGGGCCAAGCCCTGCGATGACGGCGCCATTTCGCAGAGTTTGCGGTATTTTTTTCGGGGGGGGGGGGAGGGGACCGTTGGCGACGCTCGTCCGGGACACCGTTTCCTCCGGCGCAAACTTGCGACGGCCCTGGGCCTCAGGTGGCCCAGTGATCTAAGGGGCTCTCCTCTACCGATCACTCACATCTCACCTCTGTCTGCGTGGGTTCGAGTCTCGGGCTCGGCCAGGCCAACGTGGGGACGTGAGAAAGCTTGCCAGCAGTGGTGTACTGGCATTTGGGCAGACCGGGACAAATCCCGGTGGACCACCGCAAAAAAAAAATCCGTTTTTACCGGTGTTTTACTGGTGTGAGCAAAACCCCGGGCCTGTCCCGGCCGATAAGTCCAGGGCCGAGTTGCTTACCCAGTACACTCCTGCTTGCCAGTAGCTTCCAGTGGGTCGGTGGTTCTTCCCGGGATTTCCCGAGGTTCTAACCTCCACCAGATATACTGGCCGCCATGTATAATCTATCACGTGTTGGAAAATGGCCCACAAAACCATTCGATCAACGGGTCCGCCAAAGTGCTAGGTATTCTGAGGTGACCTCTGCGGGATGTGCTCTAAACAGAACGTTCTATTATTGCAGTAATTGAAAAATACAGTGACCATCGGTAGTATGGTATCAAAGCAAAGATTTAATACACAGATTCAAAATTCATGAATTGAATTAAGATCTTTTGCATGTCCGAGGCGTAGTAGATCCATTAAATAATAATTCTTTATGATATTCTTATATTATATTACATGACATATTTGTAGTTAATCACAATTGCCGAAAACTTAAATTGTATGTCCCATGTCTAGAAAGCACTTTGTATTAATTTGAAAGGATGACAGCGTTCAATAACTTGCCTTTATACTACGGATCTAAGATCATACACTGAAACGAAACTCATGAATTTGACAATACACCCTTAATGGGCCCCCACAAGTTAGATAACACTTTATTTATTGGATAGCTTTGGTCATGTGACCAAATCAGCTTATATTGTTTAAATTGTGAAGCAGATGACTTGTTGACATTGTACTTGATATGATTGTACGACTGAAAAGAAAAAGAAAAGGGATTGGGACTGGATATGGCATAAATGGGATTTGATCACTTACTTAAATGTGTACATGTAGGGAAAATCTCAGCATTTTTTTTTTTTTTTTTTACCATGAATAGAGTTATTCATCAAATTTTTAATCTTCACGGATATGTGGACTATCTGACATTATGTTTACATACGAGTTATTCAGATGTGACGTATGATGACAGAACTGAACGGAAATGCTTAAATGCTGTGCCAACAGACATGCCTCAGAAATAGGATGTGGCAGTATTCTAGCTATCCTTTCTTTCCTTCCTGTATATCATTAGCTTGTTATAACACTCCATCATAAAACTATTTGCGTTACCGCAAGGATATTTATATTGAGGTGTGAAAAGGTCTAGTTGGGGGCCGAAAACAAAAGTCAGTTGTCCCTCGAGTGCCTTCTATGCCCACATTTGGGGTCACATGGCTCCCTCATCTAGAGGGAGAAAGCTATGCTCTGTAAGAATAAATTAGCTTTCATCTTAGCGTGACGTTTCACACACAGTCAGATGACAAAGGTTGTTAAGTCGACTCAAACGGAGCAGGCTGGTTCAGGTTCTGTGATCATCACGGCCTTGTTAAATACATTACACAGTTCTGCTAATCTAAATATTTTTCTCCATCAGTATTTCAACCAGACACTTCCACACATGACAATGGAAAGTCTGTGCTTGTTAACAAATTTTCAGACATTACAAAATAGAGAGAGACATGGAATTTGTAATGACAACGCTATTGCGTCCCCATAATAAACATAACACAATTTATTTATATATATGAAAGTATAAACTTTTGGGGTGGGGCGGCGGTATTAAAGCTTAGAAAACGATTTCATTTTCTTATTTCGGAGAAAGCTTAGTGATATTGAAAAACTAAGTCTGCAATGTTTCAAAAAATTTCAAAATGTGTACACTATAACAATAGCAAATATGATGCCGTTTAATCGAACCGATTCGAAACTCAACCTTTCCTCCGTTCTGCGCGTTAGGCTTACAGATGAGAACTATTTATATGGAGGCCCTTGAGTGATTTGTATAACTTTGAAAATATAGTATCAATCCAGTTTTTCATGTTCACAATTAACTTAATATACATATTCAATTGCAAGAGAAATAAAGAAAGAACAATTCAACTATACTAGAAACCGCTGAGAAATTCGTGTGGCATAAATGACTATGCACATTCGCCCAGAGAACCGATGCATATGCGTTTGAAGGGTTGACTAACAAATTAATATATTCTTTGTCACCCTTCAAAGGGTCGATGTATATTGTAAATTTGCGTCATAGGAGACGACGAAATAGTTTATGATATTTAATATACAAAAGGTTCACAAGATGTATGCATTCAATGCGCACACTTTTCTTCACAGATAATAACAAATCTTTTCGAGTTTGTAATATTTCACTTACAAAATGTTTTCAATTACCATAACATTACAAATATCCTTACAAAAATCATTTAATACGTTACAATTTATCACTTATAACAAGATTTCTAATCAAAACCGATAAGCTGTGAAATTAAATGAGATCCTAAGGTGGAAATAAACATTATTAACTTTGTTAGATAATTTTTCAACCGGGATAGACTCAAAGAAGTAACTACATCAAAGAAAATCATTGGCTGTGAAATGTAACTCATAAATATGCATTGGATAGTTATGTAAATACATAACATTTTAATGGCTTTCACAATCTGGAATCCTTTTCATCTTTCTTTAGAAGAAAACTAATTTTATATTATATATTGAGTTATAATATGTCGCCCACCGGGAAGAACACAAGTTCCAAATTGTGGTACCTCCCTCTCTCTCATGCACATACCTATGTTTACCTTCATTATAATTAATTTCAGCCGTGTGTCAATATAAAAGCTTGTCAAGATTGAGGTTTTCAAATTAAAGGTGACTCGGAGAATCACCCTTCTTAATACACTCGTATTTTTCCTATTCTTACAAGTGTTTGCTCACGCAGAGATACGGAATAGATAATAATTTAAAATGTATCCACGTGTAACAAGTATTATAATGGACACACATATTTTGTGAAATGAAAAACGTGTCCTAGGGTGGAAGTCAGCACTAATAACTTTGTTAGATTTTTTTCAAATAGTGTCAAGAAAGCAAATGCATTAAAGATAATCGTCGACTGTGGAACTGAACTCATAAAAATATATTTATGGTTATGTAATTACTTTCAATTTTAACAGCATTTACAATCTGAAATCGTTTTCATCTTTCTTTATAAGAAAACTCAGCCTAATGTGTACTATTCTATGTTGTTTATGGAAATATAAGTAATCGAGGATGTTTTTCGCCTTGTACATTCTTTATGGGGGGATAACCTATTTGATAACCAGGATTCTGGTCTGATGTTAGTTATCTCTGAATAGTTCAACATAATTTAGTCTCCTTTAAAATGCTTGTAATAAACCGTTGTACAAACACCTGCGGTTTACACACTCTCTCTCTCTCTCTCTCTCTCTCTCTCTCTCTCTCTCTCTCTCTCTCCTCAATATGTGGAAATTCTTAATCAAACAGTTTGAAATCAAACAAAATCATTTTTTCAGTCCGCAGTTTAAAAAAAAGAAAGACCGCATTTAGATAAAATCAGGGACAGTATATAACACATGCATGCTAGTCTCAGACAATCAATAAGGAATCGGTAGAAATTAAAATAAAAAGTCCTTCAGCTTGCAATATTTTAAATCATAAGACAAACATTGAAAGAAAAATGAGCATTAAATGCAGAAATTCGAAAGAAATGGTAAGCTTAGCAATATAATTGCGATTAATAAAAAAAAATCCGCACTTCTGTAGTATCCGTCCTTATATTAGCCACTATGACTGGAGATCCACATGATACAGAAGGAACAATGCACATACTGCAGCTCTCGCGGCCACTTTAACAGTACATATATTTCGCACTCTGATATGTGAGTGTCGATTGAAGAGTGGGTTAAAGGATTGGTCTAAAATTAAGTATTAGTTGAACGATATATGCGAATACAATATCAGAAATATCGTAGGTTGGGGCGACAACAAGGATATTAGTAGATAACGTGTGGGTTCTTTGTCTCTGCAGATGTACCATTTGAGTGTCCGATCCTACGATATCCCTGTTATCACAAGAGAGAATATTGTCTAACTGATTTAGGCTCCGCTTTACAGTTTCGTACTTTGCACAGAGTTTGATTTTTAAAGAAAAACAATTTCCCAGGTTTTCCTCACTGGTTATCCTGGTTATTTAAAATGGACCTTGCATATTTTATGTACTGTTAAAATTACTTTTAATTCCCTTTATTTTGGTGTATGATTGACGGATGTAATTTGGGTTATAGAGCATACTGGTTGGCCGTACTTAAGATGCGCACCTCTCAAAAGATTGCTAGCTCCGCTTTGGTCATTTTCACTTCCTGGACTTCAAATATAAATTGGAGGGGAAAAAAGTAAATGTGTTTTATTTTTAGCATATTTTATAATTCATTTATTACACTTTCAGATGCTGGTATTGTTTACTTTAGCAACATTAATTTTCCCTATTTTAATAACTGTTAAAGTTAGTATTCTAGTTCAGACACTCATTTCTCGAGCACATGGGAGCAGCCATTTTGATTAGCTGTCTGGTTTAGATAGTGCATAGTTTCCATAATTACCACATGTAAAAGAATTCCAGTCACAGTACATGAAAGTTGCATAGAGGCATGCCAACATTCTCTCCACTGTGCATATTACCGATTGAAACAACTTTACCTTATGCCGGTTCCTCTCTCAGAAGTACGTATTAACTTTAGAGTGGAACCATAAAGACCAAATATGTGCTATTGCTGTATGATTTAATTTTGGTTGTAGAGTTCCAACATCTAAGTCGTAAGCATCTAAACAGTCCTTTAAAATAATTATCATGTATTTCTTCCACAGAACAGTAGTCATTAGTACCAAGATCCCACACAAGACAAGGCCCCCCCACCCCCCCCCCGCTCCACTCCACAATGATCAAAAGTGTAATAGGGTAAAACGTTGGCTAAGTCTTCTAACACTAGTATATAGAAGCAAGAGAATCTGTTTTGTCGTAATGTTTTCCCTAATTTTATTATAAGTGAATGAAAATAAACATTTTGCTATATTTGTCTTTCACTTAATCCTACAGTTTGAAATTTAAGTTGATTTTACTTCTGTGCTCTAAGACTTTTAATTTCCCCATAATTAATGTAATTTCACACACAAGACTGCCACAAGGCATATTGTATAAGCAAGAGCAAAATAGGCATAATTAGCATATGTTCATACATGGAATCAATGTTAATGTACCATTTTACTGAGAGAAACATACACGATGAGATGAAAAAGAGAAACGAATTCGCATAAATGTTCATATTGGTCTTAAGATTGCACTCTACAATTTTGTACCTTGGGTAGGGTTAGGTGATTAAAGAGAAAGAATTTCACAGGTTTTCCTGACTGGTTATCCTGGTTATTTAAAAAAAGACCTTGTATATCTTAGGTATTGTTAACATAACTTTCAATTCCCTTTATTCTAGTGTATGATTGATGGGTATAATTTAGGCTATTGAGTATACAGCTTGTCCTTACTTCAGATGTGCACCTCACAAAATATTGATAGGTCTGCTTGGTCATTTTCACTTCCTGGACTTCAAAGGTAAACGGGAAATAAAAAGCTAGCCGATAATTTATTTATTGTCTACTCTGGCAACATTCATTTTCCCAATTTGAATAACTGCCAAAGTTAGTGTAGTTTGGATTAGTTCGGGCCTTTTTCGAGCACATGGGAGCAACCGTGTTGGTCAGCTCTCTGCTTTAGATAGTGTACAGTTTCCATAATTACCCCATGTAAAGAAATTTCAGTCACAGTGCATGTGAGTAGCATAGAGGTATGCCAACATTCTCTCCATTGTGCATGTTGCCAATGCAAACAACTTCACCTTATATTGGTCCCTCTCTCAGAAGTACGTAATAACTGTAGAGCAGAACCTTACTGTATGACAACGACTTTCTTTGCGATTTTTATGTGATCAGCTCTCTAATTTGACCCATCATAATTTGAAAAAGAAAAGGATTGAATGATCTACAAGAACAGCAACAACAAGAACAACCCAAGGTTATCGTATACCTGCGCGGCCGGAAGTAAACGATCCGTGCACGTGTACAGCGCGATAAAATAATGTTTCATGTGAACTAAACAGAGTACACCCTGACCGTGTCAAAGGTTGCGAATTCCGATTCAGTAGATTTAAATGGAATAAAATCAATTATATTCACTATTTCGTATTTACGTGTAATGAATATTCTGTTTATATTCGATGATTTCCATTTATATGCAATAAGTGTCATTCATATTCAATCTGTTTTACTTTTGTTGATTGTGCATGGTCAGTGAATGCATTCATATGAAATATTTCCCACAACGTTTGACGCGCCACATTGACTCGTTGGGTACAACTAAATATTTGAAGTCCTAAATCAAATGTCAATCACTGTTTTCAGGATTCAGGTTAATTCAAGAGATACTCTAGGGCTAGATAGTAAACGCAAGGATGACTATCTCAAGCTATTTAAGGGAGCTGATATTGTCCGTCCCAGGGATACATTCATTAACTTCAATTCACTGACTAACCTCCAATCCATCATATGGAGATGTCTGGTGGATCAATTTATCGATATTTTGTGTGTAAATCATATTATTATATCGATTTTTTCCCCAAGAGGAATCAGATCTAATCGTTAAACATCCATAGCGAAATGTAGATTTTTTTAACGAGGTATAGTCAAACCTGTCTGCAAAGACTAATCTTAGGACAATCTGAAAGTTGTCTTTATAAGCAGCTCGTCTTTATATACATGTGTATAAATGGGACTTATCGACCTTTGCCTTTATATACAGATGGTCTTTATACACAGATGGTCTTTATATACCGTCCTTATATAATTGTAACTATCAAGATTGTTTGTTTGTTCATTTATTTTGTTTACGTTACTTCTTATATAAATTATTGTATCATAAAAAGTTAAATATCACATGTCTTTCCGATTCCTAACATGCCACACTATGTTCAGATTCAGTTTTAATATTTCGGTACAGCTAGTAATTACATATTTTGATCAAAATTTGATAAGGCATGGAAATAGTTAAATTTGAATAAAAGATAGATAGCGAAATGGTAAATGAACCGTAGCTCCTATGTTTATATAAACATAAAATATTATGTAACTTTGCCACCAAAGGTCCGTCACATTAAACACCATACTCGGTAAATTTTGCCTTCTCAAGTTACACCACGTCCTAATGTACACTTAAATAATTTCAGTCGACCTTGTATAGGTTAATAAGGTTTCTGAAGCATGTATTACGATTTCTGAACATATTTTAAACACCATCTTCAGTATTAAAATATGAACCTATGATGCCAAAAACGTAACGTAAGGTATTTGATACGCAAAAGTAGTACATATCTTCGAGGGGCTGATTTTGTAGACATTATTGTTATTTCGGAGCAAGTATTTAAATAGAAAATCAATTCTTTTAGAACTTAATTTCCATTTAATCATTAACCTAAGACTTAAAAGTTCAAGAACAGAAATAATCATATATTATAAACGCGTCTTAAAATGAAATCAAACCTGCTTTTTCAACGGATATATCTCGATAGCACTGAGTTTTCAACCTCTCTACGCAATTGTGTAAAATATAACTTGCTGACACAACAGCGTCAAAAGGTTGTGGGTGATCTAAGTACACTGACACTGAAAGGTCCTTTCATGTGACTTGTTTACACATCAACTTTGAAAGGTTTTAATGAATAACTTGTGTATCCATTACCTGCATAAGGAGGAAAACCTCATGTTTACATCTCAACATTAGGATGACATCTAACCGTATGCATTTCTTATTGCTCTAAGATTTACTATAATTACTTTATAAGTGAGAGAATGCATGCATATTTACGTCAGTCATCTCAACATTGGTGTGTCCACAAGTCACGAGATGAGATCCTAAAAAATTTAATGTGTAAACACACACACACACACACACACACACACACACACACACACACACACACACACACACACACTTGATCACAACGATAAAATATCCACTAACTGTTATTTTTATTTCACTCTCAATATGGTATAATATCTGCCTCTTTCACTCCTCATACACACATATGCACTCGCACGAGCAAACATATACACAATTACACACACACGCACATACAAACACACATGCAATCACGCACATGTGAAACCACACACCAATTACGTGTTGATATTTTGGGTCTACGAATGATAACTCACCGACGCGGCATGTCACGAAACAAGAAATTCACGGATTGAATCATCGATATAATAATAATAATAAGAAGAAGAATAAGAATAATAATAATAATAATAATTATAATAATAATAATTATTATAATAATAATAATAAACGTGTTCTTAAAATGTTAATAATCTATTGTTACAAACTGGGAATATTTTGCAGAGTACTATCATTATCATCCATGGATAATGATTTAGTATGTTAGTCCCGGTCTGTTAGTCATAGGTCCCAGCTTTAAATTAACAAAAAAAAAAAAAAAAAAAGAGAATGAGCTTAAATGTAAAATGTTCTACTCTTGCTCATAAAGCAATACGACTTGAAAGTATCACACATTTTGATCCGTTAGAATAGATTTTCTTATGCTAATCAGCATGTTGGGAGGTAAGAGGAATTTTCTGGAACTCAGTCAACCGTCATATTGTCTCTGCTATTAGCAAACGTTCACCTGAGGATGAACACATACGTGGACGTAAACCAACAAATCTCGTTAATGTTTCTACTGACTTAGATGCATTTTAAACGTGTTTTAATTATTCCCTAACTTCTGGGGTAACGGCAAAAGTAAGGACCGGAGAATGATTAACGCCGCATTCTTTGATACACATAATTTATACATAATTTCCAAGGCTTGAAGGGGCACACAGTGATCAACGAAATAATTATTGGTTACAGTCATTTTACAACTCTGTTACTTAGAGGAAATACCCCCCTCCCATTAACGCATTATTAAGTACACGAACCTTTCTAATTAGTAAAGAGCAATCAAATATATTAACCATTAATAATAAACTTTGTCATGACTATTAGGAGGACTACAATACCGTCATCATTATAAATTCTCTCTCTCTCTCTCAGTTTTTGTATGTCTGAAAATTGTTAGTGAAGATAGACTTTCTATCTATGTGCGGAGGTATCTGACTACAATACTGATGGATAAAAATGTTTAGATTAGCAGAAGTGTGTAGTCTGTCTGACAAGGCCATGATAACAGAACCTGTAGCAGACTGATCAGTTTGAGTCGACTACTCTACCTTTGTTACAGGACTGCACAATTCATTGAGATATTGTGGTTTTGGTACTCTGATAATTTAAGTGTCTCCTCCACCCCATTGCTCACCTATATAGATGGTGATAAGAAAGTTCGAAAGAGAAAGAGAGATTACAACATCGGAATTGAACAACGTTGCTTGAGTTTCTCAAGTTGTAGGTTACCCTATCTTGTGCATACGACAATGTCTTAATTAGAAGTTATCATCCAAATAATTTATATTTTATGACTAAAGAAAACTCACTGATTTCAAAAAGCTGTAAGTTAAAGGAAATGCTTTCAATGCCATTTTTTACAATGCCTTACACAAATGATGAATGACTGACACTTTTGACTTTGAGTTCATTGGACTTTACTGTTTGTTTGTTGTTTTCTTTTCTGCATCTAAGCTAATCGAGAAGGAACAAGAAGGAAGAAGGAAATAATTCCGTGAGCAGCTGAAAATAGGACAGTGTACGATGGGTCAGCAATCGGATCAACCAACCTTCTCTTCTGTAGAGCCTTCTAAACGGTGAGCGCTTTTATTCTTTCCAGTTTTTTTTAGGGGTTACTAAAGAGACGGTACTGGCTTTACGGAACATCTGAAAAATAAAGTATATTAGCGTCTAGGCCTCCTTATAAAAGCAATTAAAAGTTTTCGTGTTTGTAAATGTACTTACAGATGAAATTATATGCATTTTGCATGTTTTTTTATTGTTGTAATTTAGTGTCTTAAGGCGAGATTTAATCTATACTCAAGTAGAAAATTCTAATATCGATACGTTTGAAATATAATTTGGGTCTATTAAATATCTAAAGACGCTGTAATAAAGATCTTATTTCAGGTTTATATCACCTTGTAATCTATTATACATCAGTATTGACATTTTTATTTATATGCCCTACATCCAATGCGAAATTCACTTCCTTGCAATGTCTCTATTTAAACAGAAACTCACTCTTTTCATTACTTAGACAATAAATAAGATGTTCATTGTCGTGAAGCCCTAATTGGCAAAGCTGAAAACAAGGCTGGCAGCAATAAAAAAAAAAAAAAAAAATTAAAAATAAAGAAAATTAATAACAATTTACAATACTGTCAGTATTATTTAACGACTAAAACATGTACGACTACCGAGGCACGTCTTCAAATTTATCTATTGTATTGGTTTGTAATTTGTAATAAAATATATCATATTCTATCTGAGTTAAACAGATGTTTGATGGTTCTTTTTAGCTTTTGTTTTTGAATTCATTCATATTGGAAGAGGAAGTTTACAATATTCTAGCTTTTCAGTTTTTAGCGACGCCACATGTATATATTTACGATGTGCCACGTTGGACGACAAGATGGATGAAGAGAAAGTAGAAGCAGTTGTAGGTTTGGGTTGCCGTTCTCCAGGCGCAAATGACAAGGATGTATTTTGGAGACTTCTACAAAATAGAGAGAATAATATAATTCACACCAAAGACAATTGTCTCTAGGATTCGATTTGTCATACGTAACGGATCCCAATGACCCAGGGTTTTGGCGCGCCTATATTGTAGGACTGGTAGAAAGGATAATTCTATTTCCTTATGATACACGTAAAGCTAGTATAGAATTACTCGCGGCTACCTCTAAAACATTAACTGGGTGATTACAGAAGTTAATTCAATAGAGTAGAATGTGGATTGAAAAGCTGGGCCACTCATATTGTTTCACCTCTCGTATAGGGATACGAGAACATTAAAAATTATAATTAAACAAATAATATCACAGCAAGAGGGCAAAGCCTCTTTGCAGAATATGATGTGTCCCAAAGGGACAACACCGAAGATGCACTTTGGGTGTTTGAAAACCAAAATGAAGAATCCCTTATTCACTCATATATTGATGTATTACTATCACATGCAGAGATAAAAGAACATTTAAAATCAAAACAAAAAAATTACTTAGCCAACTGGATTATGAAGACAATTAACAATCTCCATTTTTGTTTTCTACACAAAGCAAATAATGGTACATAGGTAAACTAAATTGTATTTAATTCAACACCTTTCAAAGAGGTGATAGAAATATTTCATGAGTTTAACATGAAAGCTACAATGCCGACATCAAGAGATAATGTCTATTTGTTTACAGGTTTGGACGGGATAAAAGTGTGGTCAAAGCTAGTTCTGTTACAAAACAACATACAAGACAATACAGATGTTGTTTTTGTTGATTTCAAACATAAAAAATATATACTCCAGTGTTGCAGAAATTTGTTACAGATTCCATTTAATGATAATAACATTGAAATAAGCAGTACCAGCCCTGATAGCAAGATAAATAAACCAGTGCAGTACGAAGAAGGAATAGTTATGTTTTTGATGCAAGGAAATCCACAATTACTGTACCTCATTAAACAAAAACAGAGATAGAATTTATGGAGGAAAAATATGAAGCAGATGTAGCAGAGTAAATCATAGGAATGGCAAAATTGAATATAAATCGGAATTCATGGTTTGAAAGGATCGAAGAAACATTGACAATTTATCCAAATCAAAGTACCTGCTGTAGAAGATCGTAATGTTTGCTTATTGATAACATCTAACGACAATTTATCAAGCTCAAAATATTCTCTGGATTTGTTTGTTTTATTTTAAATAACTGACAAAGAACGGGTTTTTTAAGGTCAAGTATGAAGAAAATCTTCAATAAATAGATTTTTCATGTTTTTGTAAAACACTATGCGTAAGTTAAAATCAGACTCTCCTGTACAATTTTGTCCCACAAAAATCCCACAACAATTTGTGAAGAGTTAGTGTCCACAATTATCGACTGCTTTACCTCCCTTGATTTAGACTCGGTTTGCTGTTAGGCTTGACGTCATCCCAAAATAAACCGGCCATCTATTACTGTAGATGGAAAGGTTATATGGAGAACAAATACACATTTTGTTTTTATGCAACAAACGGTCACAACTTGCCATTAAAAAAGAAGCACGAAAAGGGACAATGTTTAACCTTCTTTTTATATTTCTTGAGGAAGAAAAGATGGTCCGAGATAGTAAACTGTGTCTTCCTGGGATGTATCTTTAAAAGTATTGTCAACTTTGCTCATTCAACATATTTTGTTTAAGCATATTTCAAGCACCCAAGTCATAAAAAAATCATTTTTAACATTGAAAAGAACTTCGAACCAGATTATTCAACAACTGCCAATTTATTCTGACATGATAATAGAGATAAAAAGGAGAGAGAGAGAGAGAGAGAGAGGTTCCCGCCGCCATTCATATGATACAGAAGTTACAATTGAAAGAACTTTTTCGTTTATTTTTTGTTGTTCTTCTTTGCCGATTAATGCCTTTGTATTTCTCATTCCCTAATCTTTTCCCTTTCCTCCCTTCTTTCTTGCATCTGCATTATTTCCCATTGAAGTTTGATCTTTTCAATCTCTATGTCCTTAGCTATCTGTAATTTCTTTCCAAAACTAGACGGAGATTTTTTCTTAACACTTGAAACCCCCTCTTCAAAAATACCTGATTGTACCAAATATTGAATCAAGATACTTCTAATATCCTGCTTCAACATGGAAGCCTTCGCTTCAGTAAGACTATAATGTTGAGCAATTTCAAGTAATTCGTCCTTCTTTAAGGACTCAAATTTCTCCTGGGTAGGATCAGCTAAGAAACTCTCTACTCTGGATGTCATTATGAAAGCCTGTTAGTTTCTCTTTATTTCTTAATCTGGAAATCAAAAAACCACTAAAATTTCAAACAATGAAATTCAAATCCCAAAAAGAAAACTTTCCGAATAATCAAAATCTCTGAAATATTAAAACTTCGAAAATATTTAATTAAATCTAAATTTCAAAATATTTAAATTCGGATCCCGAAATTATTCTAATTTCTAATCCCGAGACGAGTTCCCCAATTTATCCTGTTACGACTCTAGGGGTAATGTAACAGAAAAAAAACCCCAAAACAACCTTTCAAGATTAAAATGCAAATCTTTAATTTCCTAAAATATTAAAAGAATTAAAATAGTTCAACAAACAATCAAAGTGAAAGAATTAAAATAAATTACAGTATAGAATATCCTAAAAAGTCTTAAATGTTTTAAAGTTCACTTCCTGATGTAAATCCGTGTAATCCGGATGAAGTATTCCGAATGAAAATAACCTGTAATGTGCTGAAGCTGACAAGTTCTGATAAAATCCAAAATAATCCTTGCAAGTCTGGAATCTCACAAGTTTTAGAATAATGTCCGATAATTCCACGGAGCTGTATAGTAATTCAGATGAATTACTAATTAAATAATTTCCACACTGAACTCAATAATTTCAATAACCTCTCTTCATTCAAGCAATTGTAAAGAATGACTTATCACTGGACTATCTGCTATTTATACACCACTAGTGCGCAGAATCAAATAAATCCACAACGCAGTTCCTGTCAGCATTAAAAGCCTTTAGAATGTATTTACTTCAAGTAAACACAATTTAATTCTCAAGAATGCTATTTTATACTGGAATTAACAGTCAACAAGTTGTTATTTACAATGAAACAAAAGTACACTGAATCTAGGTTATCCGCGCGAGACAAAATCACGTGATATTTCCAGCGTGTGACCTTACAATGTTAATTTCCAAAAATACAGAGCTAGGTCGACTTCATTTTCCCGCGCAATTGATCATGTGACCACTTATTGATCGAGCAGTAGTCGTATCTATACTGATATGCTAACCTTTGTTTAGACAAAAAACAGAGATCATAAATTAGTAAATTAAATTATTATCAAAAAAGTAGAGGCATAATTCCGTAACAGTCAGTCAAATTGATGACCAATGGTAGGTAGACATTTTTGACATGTAAGCATATGAAAAGCACAACATAGGACAGAAATTCATTTTGACAGTGAAAGACACACACGATACTTGTAAAAAATCTTCAAATAGGAACAATCTGAAAACATACAGTTTAATAAGGGAAAATAGTTTACAAGAGGAAAGTTAAAGATTTGCTTGAAAAGGAAAACATTTATTATTTTTCAATTTACTCAGAGATAAAGTGTATCTGTAGTGGAACAGAACTCTAAAGATTATAATGTGGAGACATTTCACTCAAAATGAACCCTGGAAATGGGTTGACGTGTTAACAAAGCTATTTGAGGGATACAAGAACACCAATCGCAGATCAATAGACATGACTCCAGTTAAAAGGAAGAAAACAGATCAAAAAGATGAAAAATCATATTGGGTTACATGACAAATCATATATCTGAATACAAAAATTTCAAATAGATGAAACAGTCAAAATTGTAAAAATCCAAATAATGCTTTAAAACTTCACCTAGGAAATATTTAAAAACAAGCATGTAATTTTAGGTCAACAGACGTGATCTGCGGTGATAGAGAACAAGAATTATTTGTATATTTGTTCAACGGTTGAAACTCTACTGAAAACATTATGCCAGTAAAATATTTGGAGGAAGCACAATACATATATAAAAGTATTAATGAAAATGAAAAGTTATAATTGCAGATATACAGAATTTGAAGATACAATGTTTTCAGCACTTTGATTTGACATCAAGGAGCAAATTGAAATTAAATTGCAAATAAATTATACAACCAATTTTGAGGATACAATCACGAAGAATGAATAAGTGCAAAGCACGATCATTTGTAAAATGTTACAATTGCAACAAATAAAAACTGATGGTGAAAATGAAAAAAAGAAATCAAACTACTAGAATTGTGAGGAGAGTATAAAACCAAGGATATTAAGATGGTTTTAAAGTGGGGGATATGAAATTATTAGAGATAAATCAACAAAGAATTCCACGTGAAAGTGGAAATAAACAGTAAATAGAAGCTCAATGTATTTTGTACAAGAAAACCCATTTGCACACTAATTTCTTGATTTTAAAAAAGGAAAATTAGAGTTGAGAAAAAGACAGACTAGTACAGAACCGTATTTTTTTCCTGCGATTCAGATTAATACAATAATTAGTTAACTCACCTTATCCAAGTTAAAATAGCAAACTCATTTATCGCGAGGAACATGTATTACAATGAAACTCAATTTTTCACCTACAAGCCAATTCACAATTTTTTATGACCAAAAACTCCTTTCTAGAATTAAATAATTGATAAAGATGACCCTATAACCAGATACAAAGCAAAGTGTATCATGAAATTCTAGCAAAATCACCTAAGCTTGGCAGTGTTGATGGCAACAGCTGGTTGTGGGATTTTCTACTGGCATCTAACAGACAAAAATGTAGCAGAATTAGTCAAATCACTATTTCGTGTTCATAAAAGAGCTGTCAGGATCCAAAATACCATTATCTGACGATTACGCATTCCAATCTAATAACAACAGTTTATGTATTAAACAATTTTATTTGACCTGCAACAATTTAAAAATTCCACCACAGTGTGACTGACTGGAAATACCTCAAGGGGGAAAAAATGCTTGTTCCATAATAAACCAGAGGAACATAAAACTGTACACCAAGTTTTGGTGACCCTACACCTGCATTTAAGTTAGCTTTTTACAAACGTAAATATAACTATAGAACGCGTACTGTTAAATACTGGTTGAATCCTGTGGCACACATAGATAAACTTATGGGCTGGATTGACTTCTTTCAAGATAGTAACGCTGTAACAGATTTGGGGATAGCTAGAGTAAATCAAAATATAACTAATTGCGCTTTTTTATTTAAACGCTTTTCAACTGTTCTTCCAAGTAAACCTGTTTGTTTGGATCTGTTTCTTTGCCGTAAAGAGGGCGAAGACCTCACTTAAAATCGCCACGAGGTTTGTGAGAGAAGTCTTGGAGAAAGAAGTTATCAAGATTAAGTCAGCTCGGGCCGACGAAAGTAGAGAAAGGGAACGGCATAAAAGGGAGAGAGACTTTCAGAGACTCAACGCCAACTGGATGAGGGTTCAGGAGAAAATAAGGCAGAGGGGAGAAAAGAAATTGATCCCCGATGAGGATTGAGATATGGAGGCCAAGGAGCCTAGTTTTAAGGTCATTATCTGCAGAAAAACATCTTGGAGTGAAGAGAGATGGGGACAACAAAGTGCGAACTGCGGTGCCCGACCTGGGAGGTGTAGCGGCTCCTAATAAAGAGCGGTGGCAGAAAACGAAACGGCCTTTTTTAGGGCTACGCAGGTCTCTAGAAAAGAGAGATACTACTCAAAATTATTGCCGATATCTATGTGCATGTGTATGCTTGCGTATGTTTGTGTCTAGATGTGTATGTATATATTTATAACTAAAACTTAAAACCCCATACCCTTGCCTGTATGTCATAGTAAGTATATGTGTGATGGGGGGGGGGGCGGTATAGTGTGTCTATAAACACTCCTACCCTTTTCGATAGATAGTGGGGGTGTGTTTGTATATAAAAAAACTTGGTGCTTGATAGTAGGGTGTGTGCTGCACTAAATATGAAAAACTAGGTGCTGGATAGTAGGGTGTGTGGTGTGTGTGTATGTGGGATAGTATATCAAAACGCGGGTGCTGGATAGTAGGGTGTGTGTGAAATAGTATATCAAAAAGTGGGTGCTGGATAGTAGGGTGTGTTGGATTGTATATCCAAAAAATAGGTGCTGGATAAGAGGGTGCGTATTTGATTGTATATAACAAAAATATGTGCTGGATAGTAGGGTGTGTGTAAGTAGGTGCTGGATAGTAGGGTGTGTTTTAGATAGTATACCAAAAAAGCGGTGCTGGATAGTAGGGTGTGTGATGGATTGTATATAAAAACAAATCGGTGTTGGATAGTAGGGTGTGTGTGTGTGTGTTTGTGTGTGATTGTATATAAAAACTAGGTGCTGGATAGTATCGTGTGTGTTAGATAGTATATCTAAAAAAATATTAACATTACATTTTCCATATGGGGCCAGACCGCCCCACAATGTTAGCCGATGGACAATTTTAACATTACCATTCCCATAGCGGGTCAGACCGCCCCAAATGGGGTCAGATCACCCACAATACTTCTAATAGGCTTTCAATATTGTAATGCACAACAACAAAATTTGCTCTTTTAAATGAAATTGATAGTTTATCGTTTCTGTTTGTCCACTGGATTGATGACATAGATCTCCATATCTGGTAAATCGTCACGTAGTGTTCCTGCAGCGTCAATGTAGATGAGACATTTCTTCTAAATACCATTTCTAATATAGCTCTCCATTTGTCAGAGAAAATTCAAACGGCCAAGAGCTACACAGAAGGCATATGTTCCAACTCTTAAAATGTTTCTTTCAATTTGCATCTTTTGCAGTTATATTTTCCAAGCTGTAGTTTCGTTCCAACATT
Source organism: Margaritifera margaritifera (assembly GCA_029931535.1). Lineage (NCBI taxonomy): Eukaryota > Metazoa > Mollusca > Bivalvia > Unionida > Margaritiferidae > Margaritifera > Margaritifera margaritifera. The sequence goes on from JAQPZY010001594.1 coordinate 2,286,898, forward strand.
ACTATTTCTCTTTAAATTCATTCCATTTCTCGAAAAAACTTGGCTTTTTTAAATTGTTGAATGTTCACCTTTTTTAATACTAAGCCTTCCTGGGTTTCTGTATTATTTATTTTCTTTCTGATTGCATTTTTTTTTTATTTCATCGCACCTGTTGTACTCATTGATGATTAAAAAAAACTTCTCACAGTAAAGTTCATTGTCACTGACCGCTTTGCTTATCAATTCGTCGAAACTGTTCACCTTATTCAAGGCAGATGTTACTCTTTCCTTTTTTTAACTTTGTGGTACATATAAAATATATAAGGTTAATGTCTTCAACTACAAGGTTTATTTGGTCATGGGTTAGAAAACGTAAAGACACCGAGGCTTGCTCCGAAAAGGGCAGTTTTTGATTATTTTATACACCTAGCGTCCACACCTCCCGGGTCAAGCTTAACAAGCAGCACATCTTCTACTCCATCTATCTCCACCCCATGGATTGATGGAGACAGGTTGGGATGAGGATGGATTATTTGCCTCAGTAAAGAGATTAGATAACCATAATGTTGACAGAATCATCCTTCTATTTTGTCATATATTCTGGAGTATTCACGATCAAAACAAGTCACTCAATGTTCCAAGGGAAATCTAAGACTGTGTTGATGAAGGAAATATACACACTATTGTCCATACACAATGGAATCTGATGCTTGTAATCTCACAATATTCAACTGAGTTTTGAACACAATATTTCTTCTCATAAAGTCAATGATGTTGTCTACCAGAGGAGGTAATCCTTGAGTGGGTTCCTGGACGATGACTGTCGTCTGTGTTGATGATATAGGCTTGAGCGTCTTTGGGTTTTCGATGTGGAAGTTCATCTTTAGCATACATCACTGGATTCCAAGAAGCTGTGTACGAGAAGGTAACGAAGTTCCCAGGTATACATTTTTTCTTCACAGGTAGTGATAAGTCATCAGTTCACACCTGACTTTTCCCTTGAAAACGTATGTCAATTTAGTCGATGAATGAGAAGTGTCTGTACACTGTTGCAAGAGAGCTTTGATGCATTTAGTCTCTAGAGAAGTCAATGGGGCTAAGGAATGATCACGCAAGTCTTTATACCACTTTTTCAAAATCTCCTTTTCTAAGAAGAGAGTGAATGACTCTTCCAGATACTCTTCCAACTTGTCTTCTAAACTCATCACCAAACATTTGTCGTGTTGTTTCTGACTAGCATGATCGATTGGACATTCATGACAATGTTCCCTAGCTAGGCCTGTGATTCTTGTAGTCAAATCAGGAGCAAAACAGGAGACTAAATGTTCTTCCTGTTCTGGCCATCTTGGCAACATGTTCTTTTTATTCACTTTTGGTCTGTGACTCTTGTTGTTGTTGTTGCCGTTCTGGAGAGAAAACATCATCTTCACCTATTTCCATAAATTCGTGTTCCATCTTTTTCTAATAGTCTAGGATCACTTCTCTCAAACTGGTGATTTCCAGAGTATATTCAAATTCTGCATACAAGATAACGTTCAATGTATTCGCCAGAACTACTGCAAACAGAAGTTCCACACAAAGTTGGCCTGATTTTATTGGTTGGAAATGTCTCTCGTCGCTGCCTTGGTCTGGAGTGAAATAAAATCCCCACAAAGTGCATCCTCCTGTATAATCGTCGTACGAAATACCGTGGCTGCTGTTGGTACCTAACTCTCCGGTGGCTTCAAACATAGTCAAGCAAGATCGCTAGTCAATTTTCTGGGCAAAGTTAGGTAAAAAAAAAGGTCTTGTACACAACGTTTCTCTATCTTGATTGACTTGGATACGTTGAAATGTTGGAGCTGGAAAGGATTTTGGTCGACGGCTCCGTTAAGAGTCGCATTGATAACGATGCCAATGAGCCAACTTTTTGGTATCTGTCCTTGGAAAACATGATCTTCGATCTTAGATCGGAGTCCAGAGGCAATGGTGATAGTTTTCACTTCCTCTCGTCGTAGAGGATACTTGGCTGTTGTTCTGCTCAGAGTTTGACTGGTGTCGTTTCCCACTTTAAGTAGACATATCGCACGTAATGTCTGGCTTCTTCGATGTTCGGCTTGTACTCGTTAGTATTAGTCACCAAATGGAACACGGATTGGCTACTTCGATTCAGTCTCAGGCGTACAACCACTCCATCCAAAAACTACTTGTCTTGCAACCACATGTTCAACTACAAACGATCCATTATTTCTAAACTACGTCCTTGTTTGATTTTTTAAATCCAACATTGTGATGATCGTCAGCTTCTGTCATTCTGTGTTGTTGAAGACATCAAAAGTGTCAGGTTTTCCATACGACGGAGCATCCAGATGTGTGTTCTTGGCTTCTTTCAGTTCGTCAAGAGATTTTCCACGTACGCTTAGTAAGGGCTACGGTAAGTGTCCATGCTACTGCTCACTAGTTTGTTATTCAAGTACAAATCCTCTTCCCTGAACAGTAAATGCATGAAAATTATTGACGGAAGCCACTCTGGATTCTTTCAGTGGATTGGTATTGTCCATTTTGAGAACCTTGACTTTCAGATACAAGTAACTGTTATTCAGATCGATGTGATTTTCGGTTTGTCCTTTGATTTCAAATTCGATAGGTGCCGAGGTGGTCCAAGACAACACATGATAAAATTCTACCCATTGGGATTCTTACATCATCATCATGGTCGGTAGCATGGCAAACATATCCAGTTATGACTTGGAACATTCGCAAGAATATCGGTGCATCATTTTCCTTTTTCAGTTAGTAATAAAAAAAAACGTCCAATTCTCTGGCAGCTACTGTCCTTCTTTTCTTATTCTTTTTCTGAAGAACGTGTCTATGAGGCCTGAAAGGTATTCGACTGCTCTTTCTACCTTGTCCTTGCTGTGGCGTAGAGGAGGAATTAATGCCTTGCGAATTTATTGGTTTGTCTCGGCGACCCAAAAGGTCTTTTCCAGTTTGAAGCAATCGTATCGATGAGATGTCGAGCACTAAAATGATATAATGTAGGAATTCTCGTGATATAGGTGGTCAATTGAGGATTAGTCGGTGATGTGTTTTTGGATTCGTAATAGCCAGGATCTTTTATGTCCAATTGTTCTTGAACTTGTTTGTTCAGGATATCGACAATGAAAGTATTTTGACCCGCGTTGATATTGATGACTTGAGCGTGATGAATGATTTCTACAAAAAATTACTTTGCAATGAGCTTCATGATCCAATTTTATGGATTCGGGTAATTTGGCTCTGAAACAACGTAATGTCCTGGTGGGAAACACATCCATATAACTGTCAATAGGTAATGTTAAATAAAATTGATTATTCATAGTTTGATGGTTCTGGTTTCCGAGGAGTGACTCGTTTTCAAAGGAGGGTGATTTTCCAAATGTTCCAGAAGGGGACTCCTAGTGTGACTGGAAAAGCTGCTGTGGTGCCTGGAGTTGGCGGCAAGGCTATTGTTGTTGCTGTTGTTACCGTTGGTATATTTGAACGACGGATTGGGAAGAAGATAACAAATACAACTGCTGAGTAAAATAGTCCACAATTATTTCCTTGTTGCAAACTCAGATTTCCAACGGATGACATCATACACGACAAAGATTTAGCAGAAAAAGACGATTTTACTTTAAGGGACACGTTCTCCACACAAAACCCACAAGGGTTGTTGTTGTAGTTCCTGAAGAGAGGAACTCTGAGAAGAAGAGGTAGTTGCTTTGTTTAACGGCATGTTGGTAACTTCTACTTCTTATTATAGTCGATGACTTATTAAGCAGCAATACTTTGCTTTGTTTAACGGCATGTTGGTAACTTCTACTTCTTTTTATAGTCGATGACTTATTAAGCAGCAATACAAGAATCGAAACTGCGTGGATATCGTTTCCAACAAACTTACAATTCTTAAAGTTGACGTTTTCCTCTTTACGTGTTCTTCAATCGAGAATACTCTCAATATCGCACACGTCGCCTTCTTTCTTAGTCACTCGTTGTAACTCAGGCAAGTAACAAGTTCCTTTTAGCACTTTTCCGTTCATATCTTCTAATTTATAGACAGGAGGATCACGTTCACGCACTTGTCCAGTGACATGAAACAATTCTGTTGTTCAGTTAGGTAAATAACCTTTGCCAACAGTGGTTTGTTTTTCCAATGCGAAACAAATCTCCGGTGTTTAGTACTTCTTTTTCTTTATGGTTTGTGACTTTCCAAACAATTGATCAAACAACATCACTTCATTTTCAGGTGTCACTTCTTCTGGTGCACATCCGATGCTTCGATCGTACGATTGAAAGCAAGCTTTGACCAGATGTGTTAACACGTCGATGTATTGAGAGTATGTTGATGTGTAAAATATTTCCACATACGTTCTTTCAAAGTTCTTTGAAAACATTCCACGACACTAGCTTTTGTTTCAGCATTTTTATTGGTGAAAAAATTAATGTGTCTTTTGTCAATTCTTTTTGAAAAGTTTAGTTCAGAAATTCGATGCCTTTGTCTGTTTGCCATCGTAGAGGATGTAGATCACATTTGGTTTCAAAATCAGTTTTAAAGCTTGCACTAACTATGAACTTGTTGTGGAAGTAAAATGAACTATCCAAGGTGATTTTGAAAACACGTCAATGACACGAAACGAATATTTGTAACTTTGGTTGTACGCCGCTAAATGAGAGATATCTGCTAAATCTGCTTACCATTGATGATAGATGCCTTGTTTGACTTCAGGAAAATGTTCGTCAAATGGGTTTGTGTAACGTGTACGTCGATTGTTCTTGTAACCATTGTTGCACATGTTGCAGAAGAAAAACTTCTGAGTTTGGTTTTAGCAGCACGATACAATGTATGAATTCCTCTGTAACCAGCGTGTTATTGACCGATTCATTTCTTCCCGTTTGGGATTAGGGGAAAGTGTCAGCAAGGAAGCTGTTATACTAGGTATTTGAGCAAACGGAGTTCGAAACACTTCTCTTGTTTCTTCTTCTTCCATCCATGTGACTGTTTATGTCATCCTCTTTGCTGCTTTTTGTTTAAGTTTGCTTTTCATGACATTCTTGAAATTTCTTAGAGTAGGTTTAACTGTTTTGTCTAAATCTTCCTGGTCAAACAGCTGAAGACGTTGCAATAATTATCCGTCCTGTTGCAATATTTCTGTTTCTGACAAATCTGTTTGAGCCATCAACGGTTGTAATTCTTGTTGTAAGTATGACATTTTGGTGAGATTTGGATTAGGATGTAAACAACGTACCAACGACGGAGTTCCATCCATCGTTTATATGGAACTAAAGTTAATGTTCGTCCTTCCATAAAATCCAAAGGAACAAGTATGATGTCTTTCAAGAAAGTGTGTCCTTTTTATATTTTTTTTCCGCATCTCATCACTGCTCATAAAAGAGGTCCAGCAATCGATCATAACAAAGGATCGGCCACTTTTAACAATGGTATTATCATCATATGTAGAAATTCTCCTCGCGGAAGGAGCAGTTTTTTTTTTCGTCTGAATGATGGGCATTTTCTTTTTCACCATTTGGCGAAGAGGATGACGATGTTTTCCTAATCGATATTTTAATATCTTGGACAAAGGCACCGTTCCTTTCGAAACGTTAAAACACCAGTTACACACTGTATTAATGATTTCTTTGGGTGCTTTTTGAATGGTTTGTTTTCGCATCGGAGCATTAGATTTGGTCAGTACTGACAAAACATCCCAATGTTTAGCTAAACGAGAAAGGAATCCCCCCCCCCTTTTTTCGTTTTTTGGGAGACGGTTTCTTGGACCGATGATGGTGAGAACTTCTTGGAAGCATCCTTGTTTCAGGAATGAAACTGAAGTGAATCTTATCTCACACTTCTTCCCTTTTTATACTGGAATTCGTCTCCAGTGATTGTCGGCACGTCGTATCAAATTGACTCTAGGTACGACGGGTATTTTCAACGGGCTAACTCTTGTCACTTCTAGTTTGGACAAATCCAGTTAAGTTTGCAACCCACCTGTTCTGTCTTGTACTCTTGTCTCAGGAGAAGCCATGCTTTTGGCTGCAGCAGCAGTCGCTAGAGGAGTAGAAGACATCGCCGGAGAAGCGGAAGTTAGAAATGTGTTTCCATTTTATCATCAAAATAGGAAATACAGGTCTTAAATCAGGTTTGGCAGGCATCATGATGAACGAAGAAGAAGAAGAAGGTAAGTCTACAACATTCTCTATCTGTGTCACATTTAATCTATGTAAACGCTTGGCGTTCTAGTCTCTGTGGAATTCCTTTGCCAAAATCTCTCCGGGAATGTCATTTCCTCATTCTTTTTTTTATCTAATATATTCATTCAGCTTTCAATCTGTGAAGATGGAAGAGTCACAACAGATCGGCCTTCTCGTCAGCGATTTACAGAGAGTCATTCAAAAGTACACTTCCAATAAGACTACGGACTGTTCCATTCGAGATGAAAGTCAAGATACTTCCTATATCTGTCAAGAGAAAGGACAGTGGGCTCCAGAATGTTCACAACGTCAAAGAAAAGGAACGTCTAAGACACAAGAAAAGATAGAGACAAAAGAAAAGATAACTGTTATCAATGTCAAGAGAAAGGGCATTGGTCTTCAGAGCGTCCCAAGAAAAAAGAGAACAAGGCAAAAGAGGAAGAGCGTTCATCAGAAACAGACAAAGAAACAGAAGAAGAGCGCCATACCCGTCAAGAAATTCAAGAAAGCAAGACCAATAAAAGAAAAAGAAAAAGAGATAGACATTGAAAGAAAGAAAGAAGAAAATGAACTTTTGAGCTGTGCTATGAATTTTCATTGTGATTCTGATTTCACAAGAATATACCAAAAAAAAAAAAAAAAAAAAAAAGAGAACCTAAGTTTCTCTTTATCTTGATTTGTTGATTTAGTATAGAAGATACTCAAACACACTCACACACGCACACATTGTATCATGGACGAATTTAAGTTTTACTTGATTTGGCAATTATTGTGTAGTATCTTTTTTAATTACGGTAATTCTTCCAGTAATTATTTCAGCCAATGAGCGATCTTCATGCTGTTAAATATGGTATTTAATATACCACCACATGTAGGCTGGTTCCGTAGCTCATAAAATAATTATTTGCTTGTGACCATATAGGATATAGATTAGTACCTCATACAATTGTTTTTGACAAGGGAAACTAAGTACACTTGTTACTTAATATATACAGAGCAATATTAAAGATTATTGAAAAAATAAACTTGGCTATAAGTATAAGGGTGCCAGTTACGCAAGCCCGAGAAGGGGGTGGGGTGGGCTAAATGTGTCGGGAATATTGGATTCAGAAATTAACAGCAAGTCTAGCTGTGACTGGTGCATTATGTAAGAGTTATAGTTTCTGTCAGGTTTTAAAAGCGTTAAACCTCTTGGCTACATGTGAGATTATGTTAATTTAAATGTAGATAATGTTTTGTATTTTTTTATGACTTTTTAAACATTTTGACATACATCAGTAAAAATGTACGTCTTACAACAGGATACCTTTTACTCCTGGTTATTTCTGAGAGAGTTGTCTCTTTTCATTGTTGTGGACATGTTTCTGTCCTAATCAAATTGACAGTCTAATTGTTTTCTTTATGACAGTGTGTGACACACATGCCGAAGTAAGGTAGAAGGTATATTTATTTCACAAAACGTTGGTATTGAGGTCTGTGGAAAAACAATTGGGACGGTGATACATACAGATCTGTTAAAGATGGTAATGGCTCTGATTTCAACACCCTTGGTACTTGAAATGAATCATAAGCATTCACGGAGTAATGTGTTTCATTATCAGTGCAAACTGACCGTAGCATACATAATTTGGAAACGTTGATACTTTTCGCACACATTTTGAAAGTTTGTTCAATGGAGACCCACCTATTTTATTTTCGTTAAAATGATATATTGATGAAGAAATCTGAAACGGTTACCATACTTCGACATGAAGGGTCGTTAGTTTCATTGTTTCCATTTACTGATGGCTCCTTTTAGAGCTAATGAATAACAGTTGTGGTAATCTAGAAATTGTTAGCTCTCGGTAAAGCTGTCAGAAAGCCAAACTTCTGAAGTACATAAATGTTTCCTTTTTGCTTTATGCCCTGCTAAAATCATGTTTGTTTTCTACCACACTAATGCAATATACCTATTGGTGACGTAGACGTTTATGTACAGTGAAGAACATATATAACTTTTTGCCAACCAGACAATCTAGGAGTGGCAAGTTTATTCTAAATATGGCTACAATAACATTTTCCATGGAAGCGGTGACTTGTTCATGACAAAGTACATGATGATGCACATTTTAATTTGAATCAGGGTTGATCAAATCTCATAGCCCGATGTCCCAGGCTACGCATTTTCGAAGTCAGACAAGTAACATTCTCCAATGCACTAATCTAGGACATGTGCTTTTTTCCTATTTTAAAACAAGTCTGGCAAGTGCTAATTTCCATGCTTTAATCACGTTATCTACCTTCATCTGGCCATTCATGCCCCCCCCCCCCCCCGCCCCCGGACATACTGAATGGTTGAATCTACTTCTGTCCATTTATTCATTGACATCCTCTCATATGCATGTACCTCACCTATCAAAAGTGGTCATTGATAACTCTCACATGTGCTTGATTGCATATTGGGCTAAGTGACCAAATTACTGGCCAATCAAAACACTTCAAACAAAACAAATTATGTATGAATAATTAGCAGTGTTTAAGCGACCTTGTTATATTATGTTAAAAATGAGTTTACTAATTATTTTCTCAAGAAGGTCATATGGATGATTCAGAGAAGGAAAATTCACGTGAAAGTGGAGATAAAATGTAAGGCTGCCACTCAGTCTGAGGTAACTATTTCTACAAACAGTCATAAGCCAGACTCTGTGGAATCAACACATGTCAGATATAACACAACTAAAAGACAGATAAATTTTAAGCCACATTGGGTGAATAATTATCCAGTATGGCTTGAATTCATTGACTCTGAAGGAAAGATGTCTTGCATTTATTGCAACAATATTCCAAACTAGCACGGGTTGGAAACTGAACCAGTGTATTTTGTCAATGGAACTGACAAATCCAGGATTCAATCAAGCAAGTCTCATGACAGTTTTGGACCTCATACAGCCTGTGCAGCATAATATATGCATGACACTGGCCAGCATGTGCAGAAAATCTCTGAAGACAGAGTTGCTGACACTCCACTAGGATATGCCATTTTAAAACTAAATGAGAATAAAATTAAAAATAAATTTAAAAATGAGAGCTGTCTTTAAAACAACCTACACGCTAGCCCGCAATGGAAATCCATTTTCTGATATGGAAATGCAGTGTGTGCTCTAGGAGAAGACGGTGTTAAACTTGGTGCTAATTATAAGAACAGACTCAGGGCAAGAGACTTTGTTTTGTAAGTCTTGAATAAAGAAGTTAGGGAAGTCTGAATTCCAGTAAATTCCTTTCCATTCTTGCTGATGGAAGTAATGATGCTACCATATCGGAGAGAGAAATAGTGTATATAATATACCTTGACAATGGAAAACTAAAAACGTAAGCTCTTTGAAGAAATAAATATGTTGAACGTTATTTCTTTTGTTTTTTATATGGATAAACTGCATACATCTTGTCGAATTATAGCAAGAGATTTAAATTTTTTGACAAGTGAAAAGGTAGGTGGGACAAATGAATTTCTAAAACCATTTGCCCTGGACAAGTGGATGAAATAAAATTGATCAGTCCTGATTAGATAAAATATGTTTGAAGATTTTTGCAGTTGTGTTTTTGAATTAACCAGCAAACAATTTTGTAAAGATGCATTATAGAACTTAAAGTTTGTCAAATAAATGATTACTGAGGCTTTAGTTAAAAACTTTTTTCCCCTGTAAACGATATCATTACAGCTGGGCAGAAGTGAGCCGGCATGTGAGAATGAATTTAGTGGGAAAACAAATAACTTCATACCCGACAAAAAACAAAAACGAACAAACAACAAACAATAATTAAACACACACACACACACACACACACACACACACACACACACACACACACTGGATATAAATTCATTCTAATTTTGCCAAATTCAGCAAAAATAAATCCGCGCAAACGTATCCAGATGTATGGTATTTTATAGTATAGGGTACATGGTTAACAATGTAAAGAAAATGTATTCTCCTGATTTTCCCACTGGTAATCGATGTTCTAAAAGGTGAATATGACACAATCTAATTATAATGTATAGGATATCAACACTTTTCTCTGACCGCAGATACAATGGGGTAACTAACTCAAGTCCTCCCACGCAGGTCAACCTCTCACATTCCCTCTGCAACATGAATAAAAAGCTTTCTTCCCTCGTGCAGCGAATAGAATTCCGGCAATAAGCCACTTTATGACCAAATATAATAGACCATTGCGCAAGCTGGGGGGAGGGGGGGACGACGAAGCTAAATGTGTAGTGACATTGGATTACGAAATAAACAAAATGTCTATCTGTGCATTATGCAAGAGTTATAGTTTCTGTCGTTCCTAAATGTGTCTAGTCTCTTGGCTACATGAGAGATTATGTTAATGTATATTTATATAATGTTTTGTATTTTTAATGATTTTTAAAAAAAAATGTAACATACACCAGTGAATATGTATCTCTTGTCACATGATAATCTCTTTCCCTGTCTAGTTCCAGCAGAGTTATCTGTCTTAAGTTCTGTGGAGTACATGATTCTGTCTTAGTCAAATTGACCATCTAAGATCTATCTCTATGACAGTGTGTGATACGCATGCTGAAGTAGGGTACACGGTATATTTATTTCACCAAACGTTAGCACTAAGGTCAAGGGAAAAACAATTAGTACCGTTATACTTATAGGAACCAGCAGCCTCGTAGTCTAACAATAGGAACATGTACATGTAGGAGTAATTTGTAAGCTTCACAGTATGATTTGCTAAATAAAATGGATACCGAGTATATCTGGTTAAGTATTAGTAGACTTTAAAAGCTAAAAAGATACAAAAACTTCAGAAATGTTACATATGTTGGCTTAGGAGGGTGTGTGTGTGGCTGTTGATAGCGATCTATGGCTGTTGCAGACAGAAAGTTGCATGGCCTAATGACGCAGTATAAGTGGATTCAGGTTCTAGACATAGATTACAATACATGCAACAAAATAAGTTTTTAAAGACAACTATATTATGGCCCCAATATAAAGGATTAATACCGCTGCTAAATATCATATTAAAAATTTTTAGCGTGCAAAAAGTGGATATGACTCAATAATGTATTCATTCAAAACTGTGTCAAGACTTGGTACTTTATTATTGTTTACATTTTTTACAGCTGAGCCAAGTTCTTCACTCTGACCACCGAGTGACTGGTTGTCAGACATAACCGCAATCTCTTGCTGTTGTTGATTGGGAACACTGTCGGGGAGGGGGGACAATCTGATCCTTCTTGAGAAATGTTCTGTGATAATCATTGGTGAATTTATCCATAAATTTGGAAGAGGACACAATTCTCATACCTCAAAACTTCACGCATGCGTAACACCACTTATACAAATTTGCTTTGAAGAAATTTGTAGCTTTTTCAGTAGGTTAAATTGCTAATGGATACAGTTCAGTAGTTTAAGTTTAATTTTGAATTATCTAGCTTATCAGAAAAGATTTTACTAGTAATTTCTCACTAGATATAAACTGTTTTTGAAATTCTACTGCAAATTAAATGTTACAAATAAGCGTGTACGGATGATGTTATAGAATGAAGGCTTTGTGCATTTTGGTTTATATAGTAGACACAATCTGATAATACGTTTAGATCAGCTTCAAGCCTAAGATGATTCCCATGATACATCCCGAAGTATGTCTTTTTTAGTGACATATTTCCCAACTAATTCTTGCAAGAAGTTATTAACATTTCATTCTTGAAATATAAGCAAATAAATATATGTAAGAAACAGATGCACACATTTTGAATTTTAAGTCAGACATGAGATTGATCACGTTTACAATAATACAGGCTGTTCCAAATTGATAGAATTAGCAGCCATTGGTCTATATGACTAAACGTTTACTTAGGGCTATAATTCAACACGTACATATTTTCCCAAACTAAGAAAACATCATGTGTGTGTGCGTATATATATATATATATATATATATATATATATATATATATATATATATATATATATATATATATATATATATATATACACACCCCAATTTTTTTCCCTGGCAAAAAAGTACATATCTCAATTAGAAAAATGCAACTAGGGTATTGAATGTGCATAAACTGAGCATTCTTTGGCGACATATAGCATAATCTAAGCTGACCCCTTCCTGCACCTCTTAATCTGGCAAGTATTGTTGAATGACCTTATTAAGGTGTACAGGTTAAGGTTAACTACTATAGCTTTAAAATCCAAAGTTTCTATTTAGTACTATTGTTTATTAAAGATAAAGCTCAATCATGCATCTACATTTTAGATGGGGCCCATTGATATGTTACATAATTCCATACCAGTACACAATAAACCATTGTAATGTATTGAATTCTTTAATATCTTCTTTGAAAATAAAACTGATTGAACCAGGACAGCATACTGTCATTCAGCAACAAAAATCTTAACCATCATCTTGTATAGGAACACTAAAATTCAAATTAACTATCACTAGATCAGCCAGACATACGTGGATTTTGAAACACTTAAAAAAAAAATATCACTAGACCAGTCAGACTTGAGTGCATATAATAAATATCATTTGGATTTTTTCATTGCTTAAATAATAATCTATTTGTCACAAAGGTATGTTGTATTCATTCAACAGGTTTTAGAGACGCGATTGTAATTATCTCATGATTTTAATATGAGAGCAATAATGTCGATTAGAGATAACATGCTTCTTTTTATATATCAGAACTGAAATTACCAGTTTCATCAAATAGAGAAAAGTGTTTGACCAATTCCTCACAGCAGAACACACTTCTCCATATGCATTTACATGTAAACAGTGGCGGCGCAAGGGTTCGAGGCAATGTTCTTTAGTGGCGCCCCTATTTTGCCACAGAGAACAGTTTTTATGTCAGTTGCCAACCTCCATCCCCTCCCCCCACCCCATCTAAGCCCTCGTTTCACCAAGGTGAGGTGAAATACTATGCAAATTTTAGCTGCAAAAAAAAAAGAAAAAAAAGTCCCCGACGGCGCCCTCTTTATCTGGCGCCCGGGGACAATTGACCCCCACCCACGATACTCCCCTCACGCCGCCACTGCATCTGATATATAAAGAACTTTGTACACTTACAGATGGTCATGTATATGATAAATCTGTGTTGCCTTAAAATAGAACGCTCCAAGGACGACCCCTTTCTAAGCTTTCCACACCAGTAAGTTATCTGGGCTGGCCTGGACTACCTGATGGAGGTGAAATCAGTTTAGGTCGGCCATGGGAGTCTAACTTGCAAGTGTGGAAAGAAAACATGTCCAAGGCCAGACCACGGAAAAAACCATGGCTGACTTAAACTGATAGGGAGGAAACGGTAACAAATATAAAAACCGTATTGCATTTTACTATGTCGATAATACACACGTTCCTTCGTAGTAGTACAGAGATGCAATAACGATGCCTCATCTTTTCAATTCTAGGATTTTCATTCGAACTAGGATATTATTTTTCTTTAAAATCAAGATAATTTTTTTTTCAGTTCGTATAGTGAATATAATTAATTGTTCTTTCTTAAAAAAATTCCAAGCCTCCCCCATAACCCAAAAATTCAATGATCGCTCCCTAATCCCTAAGACTTAAACTGACAATGCAATTATTTTTCGCTCTTTTGCTTGCTATACCTGCGTACATATATCTAGCGACAAAGTCGCGAAAGAAAGAGTAGCAAAAAGACCATATCAAATTTTAGTAAAGGGAATTCATACTAATTCTTTTTTTAAAACTAAATATACATCATAAACACCTTTAAAAGCCGCAAAGTCTTTCTGATGAGATATACCTGTAATAAAATAATAAAGTTGTACTTTACCAGAGTGTAAACTACTTTACATATTCTACATTAAAAAAACAAATGAACCTACCATTGCTTTTTCTATTTCTCACAGATTTACAAACTGGGACAACCAAGTCTTTAACATAAAGGATGAAGAAGTCAAATGCGTTGATCCCCAGCAGCAGTTCGTGCTAGACTGTGTACACATGACACCGGAAGGTACGGGATATATATATATATATATATATATATATATATATATATATATATATATATATATATATATATATATATATATATATATATAAACGCAATAAACTGACAACGAACAGTGCAAAACTAGTTTTCAACTAGCCAAAGTGCTTTCGACTCTCGTTGAGTCTTTTTCAAAGGCACATGCAAAAAAGAGACAAAACAAACAATAAACACAAAAAGCGTTGAAATTACAAAAGTTTACATAACTGTTTCTATTTTCGAAACCAGGAAAGAAAAAGAATCTTATTGGATACGCCGCATTAGAAAACTGAAACCAAGCGGCTTAAACCATCAAGACTAGACAAAACAACCATACGCAAATAAAATCATCATCTATTTACAGCCACCGCATTTTCAATTAAATAATTCATTAATTTTGCTCATTAGTTACTCACTCACCTATAATTACTACTGGGTTTTTTTATTTTTTTTATTTTTTTTTGTAGTTCTTCCGGTATAATTATTGCTATGGTCATTACTCGCCCTACGGAAACAATGGAATATCCGGGATATAATCTGCTGTTACACGAATTTACATTAACGAACAGACGGCGATATCGTTCATCCCTTTGTAGGTCAAAACCTATGAAGTTGCAGCATCAGCAGTCAAGTTGAAGCCAATTAGACGACACATCAGACATTTCAAGATGTAATTCCCGTAGAAATAGTTATGTGTTTGCCTTCGAAAAAGACTCGACAAGAGTCGAGAGCACTTAGGCTAGTTGAAAACTAGTTTTGCACTGTTCGTTGTCGGTTAATTGTGTTTATCATAATCAATCCCTGACACACGCGATCCCTTGCTGAATCCAGTGCACTTGAAAAGACTTATTCGCCGTATGATTTGTACTCTCTCTCTCTCTCTCTCTCTCTCTCTCTCTCTCTCTCTCTCTCTCTCTCTCTATATATATATATATATATATATATATATATATATATATATATATATATATATAAGAAAGTATGTATGTATACGTTTAAAATATGATGCCTTTTTCTGTACACTATGTAACTTTCTTTTGAAAGGTCTGTAATGAAATTAGATTAAAATTCGGATATTTGCATAATGACAATTTTTTTAATATACCAAATTTTACTAACGACTCAGTATTGAATGTTTTTCTTCAGCTGAGAGGTGTTGTAGAATAAATGGTTCCTGTGAGAGGTGTTGTAGAATAAATGGTTCCTTTGGATATAAATTAATTACTGTAATTGGATTAAAATCTTGTCTACAAATTACTTCCAATTTTGAAACAAGTGTTCCCTCTACCAGGGGCGATGCATGGCGACTTCAGAAATGTAATTTTGGAAAACCAAGGCAGAGAAGAGGGTAGTTGCATGGTAACTGGACTTAATTTGAATATGATCAGTAACAGGGTGTCATACGTGTATAATCTGCACGGTCCCTCAGTGAACATAGATACCGCATGCTCTTCCAGTCTTGTGTTCATACACCATTGTTCTTTAGCACTTAAAGTTGGTAAGCAGTCTTTCCTGATATTTTCCCTTCTGAAATGTATAAATACATGCTTGTATTCAATCATCATTTTCCCATGATAAAACCACATTGTCGTTCATATTGGTTACTGTTTTATGCAATTAATTTGGTGCAGCATGATTCTGCCAAAGTTGTTTTCGACAGCAGCTCTAAATGATTTCATGGTGGTTTTCGAATTTCCAGTTATTTCCTTCCTTATGATTGTTACCAAATATGTTCAGCATATTTCAGATTGAAAACAAACAAAAACAAAACAAACGTATTGAGAACGCCAACATAATGTGTTGAGAGCTGTAAAGAAGGCATTATACGTGTAAAAACATATAGCTCATGCTTCAGAATTAGTCATGAAACACCTATGATCCCTATCGCTTTATTCATTTCCTCTATAACAACAAACGTATTTTGATCGAGTATAGTACCAAATACGAAATCTATTAGGTCACAGGCAACTAATTATTTTATGAGATACGGAACCAGCCTATGTGTGTTGGTATATTAAATACCGTATTTAAAAGAATTAAGGTCACTCATTGACTGTAAAAATTACCTGAAATAATTAACGTAAATTCTCAGAAGAAGTCAAATGTATGGGTAAAGTGTACGCATTAGAAGGCTTGAATCTGAAACCATTAAAAAAGAATTTTGCTGTCGCCGCACAGGCAGTAGTGGATATAAAAGGAGAGGTCTCACCGGGAAGGATTTTTATAGTGGGCACCTACAAGTAATTTTTTTTTTAAGGAGTCACGCAGCAAATCACTTTCAACGTTTTAAAAGCTTGCACTTTGGATAGATGGTTCATAAAATGTAAGCATGATTTGTTGATCTTTCCACGAATGTATAGTAATTTGGCAAATTATTTACTTTACGGTCTAAGGGAATTGAATTAGTTGTATGTGCCCATTAATGCGCAACTCTTTCAAGAGTTTGAATTTCACAAATTCCACAAGTCTGTTACTAGTGAAGCATTGAGATGATAAAATAAGCTTAACAAGGAAGATGCATTGAATTCACCCTTTGTGTTTGCATAAACATTTCTCTAAAATGGCGGCATGTTCCAGAAAAGATATAGGGAACTTAAAACGCATAAAAGAAGAATACAGAAACACAATAGAGACAGAGATCACAAAACCCTATAGACATATATAGGTATTACAAAACCGATGGACATAGATAAAACATTCTCCTCAGTAACAAAGCAAAGACTGCCAAGAACGCATTCTTCTCGTAACAACATAGCACCCATCTGTTCTAAATATAGGACAGAATGTCCATGAAGCACTGGCGAATTACTGACTCTTCAGTACGCCGAAAAATTGCCATGAAAGTACCACCATTGTCGGGAGCGGACAACACAAAATAATAAATTGACTTATCCAAATATGCCACTAAGAATGCATGGGAATATTACAACACCTATTTGACATTTATTTATGTTTGAATGTACATATATAAGAATATTTTCTTTCTTACTTTTGCGACTTTAAATGTATTTGCATTCAGATTTTCACAACTCTTAACCTTTCGAGCAGTCACAAGTTCAAATACGCCATATGTTTAAATCATTCCATCTAAAATTATTTTACACACACACACACACACACACACACATATATATATATATATATATATATATATATATATATATATATATATATATATATATATATATATCACTGCACAACACTCCAAAAAGTTGTGATCTTTGAAACATTGGGTACTGACAACAGTATCCCTGAAAATTTGACAGAAGAACACCAAAGATGATAATGCTTGTTTTGTTTTGCATTTTTTACCCCTAGGCAGCTGTGCATATCAAATTTGATGATTAAAAAGCAAAAAAAAAAAAAAAAAAAAAAAAATTTCCAAAAAAACAAACAAAAAAATAAAGAAAATAAAATAATAAAACCAACAACAAAAAAAAAAAAAAAAAAAAAAAAAAAAAAAACAACAACGAAAAACATAAAATAAATCAAGCAAAACAAAATACAACAACAAAAAACCCAACAAAAACAATAAAAAAAACAACAACAAACAAACATAACAATTAAACAAGAGTACTGAAAAGACTTTTTTTTACGTCCACGCTGAGTTAATAGTCCTCTAAAAAAGCCCGAGTGCAGAAGCTAAGTTATTACTATTGACCTCTAAGACTTTGACTCTAAAGTCATTAGCGAGCTAGCTCACATCAAATGTGACTCTTTGTATCAAACATGCAAACAGATCAAGGCAAACTTTAGTTATCTTAAGAAAACTATACAGATAGGATAACCGACAGTGGATAGATTGTATAATACTCTGCCACTTAGTGGCACGCAAAACTTTTACAGCACCACTGAAAAAGATAATGGACATTTTTGTTTTACTTCTTGATAATTATTCTTAAATTGCATGGTAGGCAATGTTGCCATTTTGGAATTCGGTATACTGTCAAGTTTGGGTATCAGTAAAGAGAGTTTTCACTTATGAGCACTTGATGAAGACTATTTAACACCTGAAATACTGTGGCTGCATATGTCCTCATTATTGTTGCTGTGATTGTTGATCTTTCCACACTTCCCGCTTCAGTTGCAACTTTCTGAAGAACCTGCTAAGTATCTATGAATCGAGTTGCAGACTGTGATGCAAAGACGTAAGGGTTGGCTTTATGCACGCCGCATGCAGAACGTGTTGTCAAAAGCACTTCCGAAGCTGCTTTAACTTCGTCTGTCAAAATAAGTGAGACAGGTCTATCCCTTTTTTATTCAAGTTCCATCTATGTCCAGACTGTAAAACAAATTTCAAAAATACGTTCTGAGGACCAGGCATACTTGTACATCATCAGTAAAGGGTGTGTCACATACCACATTTATAGTATATCTTCAAACAGGGATTTTATGGTGTCTGTGGTGTTCTCCGAGAATCATAAGTAGAAAGAATAGGTATACCTTGATTGACCAGCACATTATGCAACAACAGATCCACACTGACTCTACAATGTATGCAGCTGCATGACCATTGATGTCACATTGTTGTTCCACATCTCTGAAAAATGTTAAATTCCCACAAACCTACACTGTATTGCCCATTAACCATTATAATACATGCATTTTAAAAAAAAATATATCTTTTACAAATACATGTACACCATTGACAGTTTCCCTCTGCAGTTCTGCTTGGATATGTAACTTCCTTTCAGGTAATTATTCCTTAACTATACATGTATATACATAAGAAATGCCCATAATTATCTTTATCAAAACTAGCAATAGATCTATTCTCAAGCAAAGATTTATGGAAATGATGAACTATAAATGTATTTATGAGCATGTCTTAGGAACATGTATATACATGCAAGGTTAAAGAATAATTGCTTGAAAGAAAATAACTACAAATCCAAACAGAACTGCACATTAAAAGTCTCAATGATACATTTACATGTATCCCAAGATATAACAAAATGAATGCATCATAAGTGTTTATAGGCAGTAAATAGTCTAGAATCATGGGAATTTACAATGTTCACAAACCATCACCTTAAATGAAACGTAGAGATCTTAAAATAATAGATGGGAATGATTTGTGCGCAGCTAAATATATTTATGGGCATTTCTTAGATATATACATATTTGGTTAAGGAACATACATACATGCGCAATGCGGGTTAATAGGAAATACAGTATGCATAGATTTGTGGGTATTTAGTATTTTTATTAGGAGTGGAGTTAAAATGTAATCTAAATAAACCAGAGTGATAGAAAGACTAGATTGGATTGTGGGCATCTGAATAAAATTTATGTAGCTTCATAGAAATTTGGGATTAATGTATTTATGGCATTTGTTAGAGATATTTGTTTCCATCTTACATGATATATGCATATGTATCACTGACAGTTTCCATATGCAGTTTTAGTTGAAAACTTCCTCTTAAGCAGTTTTCCATAACCTTATATGTATATATCCAATAAATGCCCCCAAATACATTGATCAAAAATATATTTCATTGCAATGCCCACGAACTATTCCCATATTTCATTTTGAGGTCTCTTGAGGTTGCATTTTAGTTTCACTTCTCTAAAAATATTAAACTCCCAGAAACCTATGTACATTCTATTGCCAAGCCTTCTCAATATTTCTCAAAATTAAAAGTAAAAGGCAAAGTCAACGCAAGAGTATAACAAACGTCACGGTATTGCAAAAGTAGACGGCAGAGCTGGAACAGTAGACGTTGATAGAGTCTTTTGCTGGTAGATAATAAAAGGGCTGTAATGCATACATTTGTGGTATTTTTCATGATATATGTACACGACTGTATAATTTACAGTTTCCATGTGGAGTTCTTGTTGGATACTACCTTTCAAGCAGTTTATATATATATATATATATATATATATATATATATATATATATATATATATTTATTTATTTATATATGTGTGTGTGTGTTATGAGGTCTATTGGTGTTACATTCTAGTTCCACGTCTCTTAAAATATTATATTGCAACAAACCTATATACACTATTGCCCATTAACCCATATAATATATATGCATTTTTTAAATATATCTTTCATGATAAATGCACAGTTATTATTTGACAGTTTCTATATGCAATTTTGCTTGGATATGTAACTACCTTTCAAGCAATTATTTTTTAACCGTATATGTATATAAGAAATGGCCATAAATATACATCTACAAACTAGCCATGAATCTACGCTATACAATTGATTAAAGGATATTTTGGACTCTAAATGTATTCATGGGCATGTCTTAGATACATGTGTATACATGGATGGTTAAAGAATAATTGCTTGAAAGGAGGTTACAAATCCAAACAGAAGTGAACATTAAAAGTCTCAAGGATACATTTGCATGTATCCAAAGATATGAGTAAATGCATGCATAATAAGTGTTTATAGGCAGTAAATAGATCTACGGGAATTTACAGTTTTAACAGATAAGCAGCTAAAGTGTAACCTAGAGGCTTCAAAATGAAAGATGAGAATAGTTTCTGGGCAGCTGAATGGATCTTTTGTAACACACACACACACAGACACAATTGTTTATATATATATATATTTGCCAAAATTTATTTATTGGCATGTTTTGGATATAAACATATATCGCTAAGGCACATACATATATGCATTATATGTGTTAATGAGAAATATAGTAAACATTGATGTTTGAGAATGTAATAGTAGTATGTAACCACAAGAAACATCAGAAGGAAGGAAAGATTGGACTGGATTAGAATCAATGCAGTTATGAGCATTTCTTAGATATACTTTCTTCTTCCTTCAGCATACATGTACACGTATTATTGACAGTGATTATTTCTGGTATTTATATATGTATATACATGTCTATACCTACGAGACACACATACATACATTTATAATCCAAAATAGCCCTAAATCATTGCTCGAGAGCAGATTTATGGTTAGTTTGGATAAACATTTATTCACATTGCTTATATACATATATGTATGGGTGAATAATCTCTAGAAAGAAAATTACATATCCAACATGTATCATGAAAGATGCAAACAATGCATGATTATAAGGTTAATGGGCAGTGCAGTGTACATAGGTTTGTGGAAATCTAATATTTGCAATAGAAGTGGAATTAGAATGTAACCTCAAGTCACCTCGCAATGAAATATGTCAATTGTTTGTGGGCATCTGAATGAAATGTATGTACATTTTGGATACATGTATGTATGGACATTTCTTGCATATATTCATATAAGGTTATAAATAAAACGCTTGAGAGTAAGTATCCAACCAGAGATGCGCATGGAACCTGTCAATGATACATCTACATGTATCATGAAAGAGGAAAAATATAGATCTCTAATTAACACCCATAAATACATTTATTCAAAGTATCTATAAATGTAAATAAATTCAGCTGCCCACAAACCGTTTCCATCTTTCATTTGTGAGGTTACATTTTAGCTGCAGGTTTCTTCAAATTGTAAGTTGCCACAAACTTATGTATTACTCATAAACCCTTGTGATGTATGCATTTTGTCGTATCTTGGGATACATGTACATGTATCATTGACTAATCTGTATTTCTGTGTGAATATGTAACCTCCTTTCTGTCAATCCTTAACCATCCATGTATATACATGTACCTAATCCATGCCCATAATCCAAAAATGTCCATAATTATTGGCTTGAAAGTAGATTTATGGTTAGTTTGGGTGAACATGCTTATAATATTTTATATATACATATATGGTTATGGAATAATTGCTTGAAAGAAAGTTACATATCCCACCCGAACTGCACACGGTTTGGTTTGGTTCGGTTCTGTGCGGTTTAACGCCACTTTTTAGGACATGATAGGTTATACATGGCGGCCAGTATATTTGTTGGAGGAAGAACTCGGGAAGACCACGGGAAGCTACTGGCTAGCTTTCTCACATACGCACGTTGGTCGAGCCGAGACCCAAACTCACGTGAACAGAGGTGAGATGCGCGAGTGATCAGTAAAGGCAAACACCCTAGACTCCGCGGCCACTCGGGGCCCCAACTAAACATGGAAACTGTCAATGATACATGTACATTTATCATGAAAGATACACACAATGCATGCTCATAAAGTTTAACGGACAATACAGTGTACATAGGTTTGTGGGAATTTAATGTTTTTAAGAGAAGTGAAACTAAATGCAACCCCAAGAGTACTCAGAACCAAAGATGGGAATTGTTTGTGGGCACCTGAATAAAATTTATGTATGCTTATAGATATATATTTTGGATCAATCTAGTTATGAGCATTTCTTGGATATGCACTTGGGGTGGAAATTGGCACTGGATATTTTCCCTGAGGTAGGGCATGGTGATATCTGCGAGGAAAAACATTGATTCAACTTGAGCAAGCCCAGTTATCATTCTCCCACCATATATATATAGTACCTCTTAAAAATAAAATTAAACGCTAAACATTAATTAGATGAATTATGACCTTGTTTGAATACATATATAGACTGGCGACCATTTTCCTAAGAGTTTCTCTTTGCATTTAGTAATATTAGCTGTATACATACCAGTTTGAGAATGGCTTTTTGAAATATTAAGTTGACTGTCAGTGTTGAATAAACATTTTTTTTAACTTATCTCGTTTATATATATATATATATATATATATATATATATATATATATATATATATATATATATTGTAATAACTACAAACATATTTTATATTTTTGTTTCACTTGGAGTTCTCAACAATATATTGTATATAATTTATATATATATATAAATATATAATTTAGTTCCAGAATTATGCTTTTAACCACTGTCGTACTTGTTGCCATATTTTTTTTAAAACATTACTGCAGGAGAAAAATAAATGTTTGATAGTTTCTTGGGTATCATTTACAAAATGCATTCAAGCCATTTTCAGTGATTCCAATTTGTTTCAAGAAGGATTTTGTTACTAATATTTTATGTGAAATCTTGTATTGAAATTCTCTTATTTTTATGTCATGGATTTCCTTTACTGGTGAATGCAATATTTTAATTTCTTCTGGTAATATGAAGAGGATATCTACTTTGTTTTAGTAGATATACGGAAATATTTCACGGTGAAGTGGAAAGATTGTATTCGCCACTCGTGACAATACAAAATGTTTCCACTTCACGAGTGAAATAGTTCCGTATATCTACTCAAAAAACGTATATACTCTTTTTATTTTCATATTTTGTAAAAGCACAAACCGTCGATTTGCATTGATGTTCTGCATTCTGTGCGTATTGATGTTCTGCATTCTGTGCGTATGCGATCAACAGCTGCATTATTACATCGATAAAGAGAAGTTCCTAAATTTTACAATAATTTTGGAACAGCAACGTTTTACAAATCTAGCTTGTACATATCATGCTTCAAATTGTGTATTTTGTCAAAATAATGACTGTATTCGTACGAAACTGAAGAGATTTTTTTACTTTTGTTAACACATTTCATGCACGGATTGATACTGTTAGGGTGGGGTAATGTAGTAATATCACAGTGCGGTTGTATCTGAGAGACTTCAGAACGCAAAATCTTCCAACAGCAGATTTTAATGATTGTGAGTTTACTTATAAGGATTTGTGTTCTTTATTTTGTTTCTTTCTACATTCGAACGTGAATTTTTGTGTGGCCTTGGCAAGCTTGCAGTCTAGTTCGGTAGCAGACGCTGTATCCAATTTTCGATTTTGTCACTTAATTTCTGTCTGCAATCAACACTAATCAACACCCGATTTATCCATCATTTTCAAACACGATTTGATGTGAGTTAAAATTGCTACTTTAAAAAGTTTATTACTATATTTAATCTTCTTAATTTTCTTAAAAATATGTACCGTTTGTCGTAAAGTATTACAGGCATACAATACTGTATGAGCGACATACAGCAACAGGTCATGTCAGTTCAGTCGCTGACAGTTTCATTGATTCATGTAGAAAACTAATTATAAAAAAGTAATACTTGAAGTCTACTTTTTGCTGTTTGGAGTTCGTGTTTAGGCATTTCTTTATGACACCTCACTGATTGCATAAATGTACACTAGAGAGTCTATAGTTGACATATTTTAAGATCTGTATATCCTGTTGTGGAGGGAGAGGGGGGGGGGAGAGAGAGAGAAGGTTGTTGTTTGCTATATCAAAATGGCCTGATGATCTCTAGTGCTTTCATTTGGCCACTGATGTTAGAAATGTAAATTATATTACGGATACCATCATTTTTCCAACTATTATAACAAAAAGTGTAGATTTTTTTCAATTTAGTATTACACAACAGAGGCGAAAAAGCATTTCTTCTAAAGTTTCAATCATACATTATTTTTAATACACTATTACCAAGCTTTCCAAAACATGTTATCTGTATTATCTGCATTTTTTTACGAAAAGAACTTCCACTTATAAAACTATAAAAAATTAATCTTTGATATTTTTGACCATATGTGATTACCGTTTCAAATACACCTTGGTCATGTTAATTTAAGTGCTTTTATAAATTCATTTATTTGTATCATTTGTAATCCCTCTCATTCCTAATCTAGAGTGATTACGTCCCTTTTAAATCAGGTCCTAAATTCCTGATGAATTTGAAGAAGAAAAAAAAAAACATTTATCCAAAGTTAAAGTTCGGTCAGAAGGTGACTTGGGCAAGTATACAAAAAATACGGACATAAATAAGTACATAAATGTAGAAATTGCCAACGATTTAATAATACTAACTTTACCATAAAGATTAATTTTTATATTACTACAAATTCTCAAGAAATTATCAGTTTCATTTATTATGCGCTTTGAATTAATTTCCCATATGCACTGTATAAAGTAAATCAGTTGTGAATATTACTGCCAAAATTTATTAACGCACTTTGATCCAAAGTAAAAGTTGTTTCAAAAGTTTCCTCAAAATAGAAATCCAATTTAATGACCTGAAAATTATTTATTCAAATATTATTAATATAATAAATTATTTGTAAGCATCTAAGCAAGTGAATTATCTGCTGATGATAATTGTGTTTGGTGTATTTGCGACTTAAATATTTAGACAATAAGGATGAAAGGCGCCATGATATGTCATAATAAAAAAGCGTGATGATATTATGATCGCCTTCATTTGTTCATCCATCCGTCTGTCCATCCATGACATTAACTCACCTAACATGAAACCCGCTGGAACTAGAAGGGAAATGTTTTTGAATGCAACCAGAAAACCTAATGAGGTCATCTTCTTATTATTAAAAATATGCCTACAAAGTTTAATTTGTCTGTCTCAATGGATTTTTGCTATGTTATGCTTAACAGGTTTTTCTAACAAAATTCTAACAATAAAAAGTATCAAAACTTGTGAAAAAAGAGAAATTGTTTTACTGGCCTGAAAATATTTTCAGGTCATAAACATATTAATACAGATATGCATATTAATACAGATATACATATTAATACAGATATGCATATTAGATTTCATTTGTCTACCTTTAGTGATTTGTACTTGAACGCGCTTACAAAGTTTGAGTCAGAAAAGTAAAAAAAAGTGTTTTAAAAAATATTGAAAAATCAGGCCAATGTCACCACAACCTAATCCGATTTTGGGACCTACTCAAGGTATTAAAATATACAATTTAGTTTGATTCGGTTCAATAGTTTTTGAGCTATCTTGCTTACAAGTATGTATGACGGACAGACGGACAGCATAGAGCTAACGTTTCCCTCCCATTGGGGTAGGGGTATTAGGCCTAATCATTCCCACATGATATGCACTGATGCGACACTAATTTTATTTTTTATCTACGAACCCCATCCCATTTCCAGCCCACGGGAAGAGTAAAAAATTCAAAAGGTGAAATGCACAAAAAAGTGCAACATTTTAACTGCCACAGTATTTTTAATGAAATTTCTAAGTGTAATTGACAAACATTGACACGGTTTATAAGACACGAAACACGAATTCAGATTTGCGATTATAGAACCGTTTGTCGCAATTGTCATAATACTAGTAGTTGTCGTAATACAAATTAAATAGTTGTCATACCAATTACGTTCGATTAGTACACATGGCGGACGTTATTTTGCGCGATTTACGCATCACATTTCACTGAGCATTATGTTGGTTTACTATTTGGAATATTTACGCCTTTTTTGAAATATGTTCAAATTATTTTCAATATATATATATATATATATATATATATATATATATATATATATATATATATATATATATATATATATATATATATATATATATATATATATATATATATATAATTTTAGCCGTGGCAGAAAACATTCCTTTCTTTGAAATATTGACAACTATATATTGATTTCAATTAAATTGGGAATACTACATAATTATTTTCCTTATATTTAAAGATCAATTGGTATCTCAGGTGGACTGATGGATACACTGAGCCCAAAATATTCCATATTTGGAATATTGTGTATATTTTGCATATTTTATTCTTGATATTATTCTACAACACCAAAGTGAAAGATGATAACTGTAGTTTATTTCTTTGTTAACATTTGCGATAAGATTTCTATTTCCGAATTGGCATTACATTTTTCTGTAGAAGATGCATCTTTTACTTAAATATTCCAATCTTGGAATATCTGCGACTGCCGCAAATATTTCACTCTTGGCACCTTTAGCAAATATTATCTATCGGAAATTTCGATGACCACTGCAATTATTCTTGATTAGGATTATTGCAATATATATATATATATATATATATATATATATATATATATATATATATATATATATATATATATATATATATATATATATATATACATATATATACATATATATATATATAGATATATAGATATATATATATATATAACTTAAAAGTCAATGTCATTATATGCGTGACAATCTAATGCACCATCATACTTGTTGATGAACAAAATAATGGTCATATTTGTTGATAATTTCATACATTCATCATATCTGTTGATACATCCATATATTCGTCAAATCTGTTGATAATTCCATAAATTGGTCAGATCTGTTGATAATTCCATATATCAATCATATATGTTGATAAAATCCACTCATTGATCATATTCGTTGATAAAGGATATCATTTGTAATTATTTGTTAAAAATACATGCTTTGATAGCATCCATGACGGAACGATATCATTTTGTTATATCCGTTTTTGAACTTTGAGATCATGAGTAAGTACGGTTTTTTAATTGCTATAGTTTATTTTATGAGGGGAGGAAGTAAAATGTGACCTAGGGTATCAGAGATTCAGTCATCATTGATGTGCATTATAAATAAACATCTCATTTACGTGATTGTGTTAAGTGTTTTCGCTACATCCAATCCCACCCAATTTCATCCTGTTACAGATGGCATGGGCTCTTTTGTCTTGAGGTCCATTTCGTGGACTCTTTTGCCTCGAGGTCCACATAACGCAGGTAGGAAAATTTAGCTAATTTCGAACTTTATGAAGACAAAGAAAACTTGAATGATATATAATTTTCTTTTCTGGGGATAGTAGATTGATCGGGTTGTCAAACGCTATAAGCTATATCTTTCATGTGTCCTTTTCATGAATCGAGAACTTAAAGTATAACTGATACTAACGATTGTCTGATTGTGTTTACTCTTAGCGTTTTCAGTGGCCATCCATTATAAAGTATTTTCTCAAATATTAAACTCTTTTAACTACATATATTTCTGTCAAGAATAGACTTTGCTGATGCTGCCGATAATAACAAGGACGATGGTGATGATGATGGTGATGATGATATACAGGTTTGAGAAGTACTCACATGTTGATAACTTTGTCATTATTAGAAAGAGTATTCATCAGGTAGTCAATAACAGTTTAGATTTACAAGAAGCAAGGCTATCGGCCTTTTAATTAAAAATGCAGATACTGAACGTTCCTTTTTTTTTAAATTAAATTTCGGAAAACCTTAGCAAAATATCATTAAACAAGATTGATATGGCACGTTAATTATATATAATGTGTTCAGATGACATATCCCCCCCCAAAAAAAAAAAAAGAAAAAAAAAAGAAAAGACAAAGTAAAAATTTACTTTAGAAATAAGTGAGTCGGTGTAAAGTGACCTTGAAACTTTATGATCCTCTTGAATAAAACAGGTCTTCGAACACATGTGAACGGCCTGAAATGGTTGAAACTTTATAAATCAAATATAGGTACACCATAGATCGAAACAAACATGCTTATTTTACTTAATACATGTATCTATATCAGCTGCACTTCATTCAGAGCTGCATTTGGTATTCAACATTCTATATTAATTAGCAAAGATAACTCAAAGGTTTCTTTCTTCTTTCTGATAATATCTCAATACACTAAATATTTACATCCACTGATAGTATGGCCTAAATGTAAACAATCATAAAATAAGCTTTATATTTATCTCCAACAAATAGTTATATTTGGTTATTTTAGTGCAAAAGTTAATGGGGGTGTTTTACAGATAAGTGGAGTATTTTGAAACTGGTATAAGAACACTCTTGAGTATTTTGAAACTAGTATAAGAACACTCTTGAGTATTTTGAAACTGGTATAAAAACACTCTTGAGTATTTTGAAACTAGTATAAGAACACTCTTGAATATTTTGAAACTGGTTTTAATGCATTCCAGAGTGTTCTGAAAGAAGTGTGTATTGAAACTGCTACACCGGAACCAAATTTGAAACGTTATTTGTTGCCAAATGTGAATGGCATGTAGATTTATGAAATGAATGTGGGAAAAATGACGTAGCCAGTACGATACTTCTGTGGCCAAGCAATGTGACAAAGAGGGACATACTGAAATGAATGGCATGTAGACTTATGAAACGCGTTTGAAGCACATTTTAACGCGTTAATTGCAAAATCTAACGCTTTTGTTTCGAACGCGTTAGTTTATCACGTTTTTGAAATAGAGGAGACACGAGCAAGCGAAAATTAATTATAAAACACACTATTTAAAAAAACCAAAACTCTGGCTTGAGCTGGACAATAGAAGTCTCAGTGTAAATGTGAGAATTCGTTGTATTCATGGGGCATTCTAGAAGCCTTTCTGAGAACAAACACCAGGCTCAACTTAAAAGTCCCAAAACTTGGAAAGTATTCAACTTTGATAATAAAATAGTCAGTATGATAGTAAAACAAATAAACATTATACACAATAGATTTGGAACATGATTAACAAAATGAACATCTGTTTTATATTCATAAATGCATTTTACTCTACTAATGTTCGATTGCAAAAAAAAAACAAAAAAAACAAAAAAAAAACATGCTAAATGTTATTCTCGTCATCATGTCTGCCACTAATTTATATAGAACTCGGACGTTTGCACTTTTTATCTATATTTAGAAATTCTAAAATTAAAATAGACTCTAGACCTAATAAATTTCCAACAAGGTAGAGGAGAGATGAGCAAGCAGATGTTTATTTATAGAACATTATAATGCGTTTCTTGGTTTGTTTAATGATATCTATACTTCTCACTCCAACTGGACGTCAAAGGTCTTGGTTTGAGGGCGAGAATTCTATGTTATCATGGAGTCAGACCCTTGAAACCGTGTTAAGAACGAACTCAAACTCAGTTTTGAAATCACACAATGTTGAAAGTTTGTAACATTAATACATGTAACAAGAAAGTCAGTATAATATAACTTAGAGACTGTTCATAACTGTAGTATCTCTCCTACACTGCTGATT
Source organism: Margaritifera margaritifera (assembly GCA_029931535.1). Lineage (NCBI taxonomy): Eukaryota > Metazoa > Mollusca > Bivalvia > Unionida > Margaritiferidae > Margaritifera > Margaritifera margaritifera. Next base: position 2,316,816 of record JAQPZY010001594.1, read on the forward strand.
ATTTGTCTGACCAGCATGATTTTCATCAAGGCGTAAAATCATGTTTAGCAGCAAATATTCTCTCATTCTTGATGAGCAGAGTCTTTAAGTACCTGTCATTTTCCAAATTTCTAATGGTAAGGTCCATGCTTGAGAATTTTCTTACCCTTGGCTATTGCATTAGAATACAAACTAGAGAGGTCAAACTTTGATCACACATAGTATTGCTAGTCTCTTGATAATATTATTTTTAAATTGTGCACAGCAAAATTTGGAACATAACTAGCAAAATAAAAACATTGATTTTGCATTCATCATAGCATATTGTTCAGCCAAACATAAATAACAAAAGGAAACATTGATTTTACATTTACCGTAGCATTTCGCTCAGCTAATGTCAGTTTGGAAAAGATGCCACGACAACGTGTAGTAACTTTTATCAACGGCTCTAGTTGATACAGTGCTCAGATTTTTTCTAGATTTTATCTGTACATCTGCATTTAGAATTTGTTAAACATAAAGTAGACCCTATACCTACCTGATTTCCTACAAGGTGGAGGAGACACGGGCAACCTACTAGTAATATGTTTCTTGGTTTGATTAATTCCATCCCAAATTCTGACTCTAATTTGAGTGTGAGAATTCTTTGTAATCATGGGACCGGTCTCCATATTTTGAAACGTTTTTGAGATCAAAATCCAAGCTCAAGTTTAAAGTCCCCAAACTTTGAAGGTCTTTAACTTTAATAATAAGAAGGTCAGACTAATATAATTTTCAGGATTTTCATAACTCTAGACTCGCAGCTATACTGTTTTTTAATAGTGTGATTTTCACCAAGATATAAAATCAATTTTAGGAGGAAATATTATCTAATTCTTGATGAGCAGAATATATATATATATATATATATATATATATATATATATATATATATATATATATATATATATATATATATATAATGCCCTAAGCTCGGCTACCGCGTCATGCCCCAAATTATCTAACTTCTTCGAGAACGAAACCGAGGCTCAAGTTTAAAGTCCCTGAACTTTGAAAGTGTATAGCTTTAATAAGAATGAAGTCAGAATAATGGAACTTTCACGATTTTTATAAATTTGGTCTTTCTCCCATACTGCTTAATTTTCTGCTGCATAAATAGGTAATAAAGGCACAGGATAATGTGTTGTTGATATAATGGTTTATGACATACGATGAAGTTATTACACGTCGGACCAAATATTGTTTCAATTACATATACTGAAAGTTGTGAGTTCACTTTTGTTCCGAAAGTACCAATATTTGTGGATTTCGAGAACTGAATATCAACCTGAATGCCATAAATGCAACTGTTTGTTTTGCAAAATCTATACAATATTAATTTCGAACTAATCTTAACCCTTTGTGTTTCATTTCGTTTGGATCTGACTGGTTATTTTCCCATCTTTTGGTGAATATTTATTAGATCAGCAAATATCTTTTGTTTATTTAATCATGAAAACAAGTCTCAAGTATTACAGTTCCTTTTAAAAAAAGCATATTTGTTACTGTACACGTGTCGGCACAAGAAACAAACGACCGTAAGAGATGTCACTAAAGAGCTTTAATATTTCTTCATGTGGATATGTTTTGATTGGTCATATCCATACATGTGTCAGTCCGCCCGTCTGCTGTTTCCCGTGTAACATGATATGAATCTACACCAATTGAGAAATGGTGGTCCTACTGGATAGGATGTTTCATGCGTCTGAGTAGATGAGAACAAAATAATCCAGACCCTGGCAGAGAAGAGTGTAGGCATTAGAGGCCGCATTTTCATAGGTAATCTCGGCTCTTCTCTGTTAGCTGAATCCATCTACATCAGATGAGTGAGGGTTATTATATTGGGTTTGATATTTCACGAGGATGAGATGATGACATCGAAAGTTTAAAGTCCTAGATGCAGCCCTTGGGAAGGTGGGTGGGTTGTGGTAATGGTGGAAAGAGTTGAAAATAAAACTTCGGATATTTGCGATGGCTCCTGTCTCTATTTTGAGTTCTACTGGTCACAGACCAGAAGATCTTATGAAATGGCTAGTTGTCTGTCGTCCGACGTCCGTCCGTCCGTTAGCACACGTTTGCTATTGCTACTAATCCTAATCTTCCTGGAGGATTGACATGAGACTTTACACACACATTTATCCTAGGTCTAGTTGGTCGTAAATAATAATGGTGCTGCTCAGACATCTAATATGGCCACCACAGCAGTCATCTAGAAAATCTTGTCATCGCTACTCCTCCTGGAAGGATGATCATATCAATATGGGTTTTTCGCTTAAAGACTTCTTATGATGTCAAGCATGTCCTAGATGAAAATGGTGCCGATATGACATCCATGAAAATCTTGCTATCGCTACTTCTCCTGAACCATATCGTCATAGGGTTTTCACTGAAATACGTCTTATGAATTCTAGTTGGCTTTGAATGAAAATGGTTTCGTTCGGACGTCCAATATGGCCGCCACAGTGGCCATCTTGAAAATCTTGTTATCGCTACTTCTTCTAAATAGATGTCATATCAACACTAGATTTTCCCTACAAAGACTTCACATGATATCTAGTTGGTCCTAAATGAAAATGGTGCCGATCTGATATTCAATATGATCGCCACAGCAGCCATCTTTAAAATCTTGTTGTTTCTCTACCTAGATAGAAAATCATATATACATGGGGATTTCACCGGAAGACTTCTTATAGTCTCAAGTTGGTCTTAAAGATAAATATTGTGCTGATTGACATCCAATATGCCCGCCACAGTGGCCATCTTGAAAATCTTATCGGTACTACTCCTAGATCGAAAGTTGTATCTACATTGGGTTTTATCCAGAAGACTTCTTATGATGTCCAGTTGGTAATAAATGAAAATGGTGCCGATCTGACGTGCAGTATGGCCACTATGGCAGCCATCTTGAAAATATTGTTTATGCTACTCCTCTTGAATGGAAAGTCATATCGACATGGGGTTTGCACCAGAAGACTTCTTATGGTGTCAAATAGTTCATGAATGAAAATTATAGGAATCTGACATTAAATGTGACCACCATGGTGGCCATCTTGAAAATCTTGTTGCTACTCCTTTACTCGATGTAGCGTTTTCACCAAAATACTTTTTATTATATCTAGCTGGTCCTAAATGAAAAATGTGCCCAGCAGACATTCAATCTGGCTGCAACAATGAACATGTTTAAAATCTTGTCACTAATTCTCTTGAATCGATGGTGATATTAGTATTTTGTTTTCACCAAAAGTCTTCTAATGGTGTCTAGTTTGTCCTGAACGAAAATGCTGCCGATCTTACATCCAATATGGCTGCCATTTCGAAAATCTTATCGCTTGGAATGAATCATTATGTAGCTGAGAGAATTCATTCCACATACTCGTTCACCCTATGACCTTTGAGTCGAGGTCATAATTATATAAGGTATGCATTAAAGTGTATGTTTAAGTTTCTTCATTTTTGCGTATTTTTTCAGAACTCCTTAATCGATTTTATTTATACCTGGATGAATTGTTATGAAGCTAAGACGATTCATTCTGTGATACACTTGCTTGCCCTTTGAGCTAGGGTCAAGGTCGCAGTCATATAAAATTTAATTTAAGGTTTTGGTTGAAGTGAGCTACTGTACTACCCCTGGAATCAGTGTACGCACATATTAAAAGCATATACATATGTGCAGCCAAACTGCATTTTAATCAGTCTTTCTTCCTAGATTATAGACAACAGTTTCGAATAGGTTTTAAAGTACTCCCCCCACTGGTATGAGGGCGGAGGGGGCTAGCTTTGTACATGTACATTATATGTGCATTCTTTGTAAAATTTTAGGTTTGGCTCATGTTGTTTGCACATGGTATTCATATTGTTATACCGGGAATCATGAAACCTGGTGGGAGGATGCATTGTTATGAGTACCACACCCGCATCGAAAAAATGTAGGTCACTATGACCAACAATTCATGCTTCACTGACTTTAGCTAAATTTTTGTTTTAAGTTTTTTTTAAGCTCTGTTCATGTTCATACTTTTCGAGTGTATCGAATTCAACCCTGTGAGATAGATGTTTTATGATGTGAACTCAATTAAAAATGTTTATGATGATGTACCACCAGAGAAAATGTTGGAATTTTTAGTGAATGTGTGTCATATAACAAAAGTTGACACTATCATTTATTTTATGGATTTGATATATTTTACCTTTAACTTTTATTTAAAGTACCTTTTACAGAGTTTTAACATCTTTACATTTTATCTTTTATCTTGTTGTACTACAAGTATACCTTTATTTGGAGTTTATTTTCCTAAAAAATGTTGTGCAATTCTTTATCTATACATTGTTAGAACTTACCTTTTAATCGGCACGATATGAGCAGTGTTGTGCTGACTTGCCATTAACAATATATAAATACATACCATTCATACTAGAATCGTTAAACTAGATGAGTCTACGCATCTCTGTTAGTACCACGCCCGTACAACAAAATATGGTGTATGTGACCTACATTTAACATTTTATTGATTTGCGTTAATATTTGTGTTTAGCTCATGACTAAATAGATTGCACCCTGTATACATACACTTGTTGTGGGGATGGATCTTGATGAGTATTTCACCCTTATCACAAAGTTAGGTCAATGTGGGCCATGTTTCATACTTCACTGGCTTTGGTTAAGTAGTATTTTGTTTATTTTATATGCTTTTTGTTGGATTTAATGCACTTTTAATACATTATTGGCTATATGACGCAGAGGAAACGGGAGCTAAGTGCCTTTCCCAATGACACAAAATCTGCAGGCGACATGGACTGGCCTGGACAGGTATCGAACCCCGCAAACCTTGGATTATGTGTTTCCTACGCTCTACCAAATGAGCGACCGCAACGCCCTTTTTATTATTTTTTTAAAACTTTCATGACAGTATTTTCTGTATTTTCCTGCTCATGTACAGTGATGTTTTATCGCTTTCTTCTACAGACAGCCATAAACCATGGTGCTGCATTATTGTTTTGTTTCCTGGCATACTGATGGTAATAGACAATGAGACATATAACCTCCAGGTCCATCCTCTCTATGACGGCAAGTTACTTGCTATGTTAGACAAACAGAAGTTGCGTCCCCATGATGTTTGTGTTGTGAAAAGAAGCGATATGCAAGTAATGGTGACTGGGAACAGTCAGATAGTAATCCTGGCAATTGAGACTACAGGTAAATCTGCAGCCATAAGATACAACATAACACTAAATGTATTGAGAACATTTGATATCTGTCTTGGAACGAATGCCTTGAGTTTCACGAAGAAACGTGTGGTGACTGGTGGAAAGTGGGTTGAGTACACTGAGCAAAACAATGTGTTGTGTATATGTTGGGATATCGCGTCACCTGTGAATGAATATGTCGGCACAGTTCTCAAGATCTGTGAAGGGGATGGTTTTAGTTACATGGCCAAGAGTCCTAGCGAGTCCAAGGTCTGCATCTCGTGTTGGACTGGTCCCAACACCAGTGTGTACTGGTCTAATGTTAAGTTTGAGAGTCAGGAGTTCAAGTTGTGCCACGGTGACCTGACAGGTCCCTATGGTATATATGTGGAAAGCATGGGTTTTATATATGTGTGGAATAGAGAATCTCTCAGCTTTAAACAGCTGATATGTATAGAAGAACCAGTGACAGTCCACAAGGATCGAATGCCAACATGTTTCCGGGCGATGTTCTTTGAGGAAAAGCCGAGAGAGTTTAACCTCAAGAGCTGGAGAAGTACGGAGGTCTGGAGATTACCAATCGTTTGGTCTGATCAAGAAGGTGAGTCGTGTGATGCAAATAAATGTCAACTAACAGAAAATGTTTTTATAATGTATAATAAAACCGAAATATCCCAGATAGTAAAACTTAATTTGATAAAAGCCATGCAAATTTGAAGTAAATGTGGAGACACCAAAGTATCATGTAGATTTGGCACACAACAGTGCTTTTAATATAGATTACAGGGAATGATTTTGTGAGAAATCGTTCCGGGGGAAATATACAAGTTGATCAACTGTGCAATACATTCTAGAAATAGCTGGAAATCAGTAATATTTAAAAAATTGAAACATTTTCATTTTGAGATTTATATAGTTAATTAACCTGTCCCAAATCTGATATAATCCATGATGCACCCAGGCCTGTTTGGATAGAAGAAACATTTTTGTTCTCATTTCCCCATGTGTTATTCTGTCCATCCACCCGTCTATGACTAATATTGTCATCGCTTCTTCACCCACATTGCTTAAAGAGGAATGTCATTAAACATTCTAAGTTAGAGATGTGTGGTTGGTGTAGATGCACAATAAGCGTTAAGGTTTTTCCTTTTGTGTATTTTTTTTCAGAAATATTTTGAAAAATTGCTGAAATGGATAGTATTTTGAGAATTCATCTAATCATCGCTTCTCCTCCCACGCTGAGTGGAGGATTTTCATGAAATTTTGTAGACTAGATTTGTGATTGGTGTGGATGCAAAAGAAGGTTTTACTTTCTTCGTCTGGTCCATTTTTAGGGATAGACGCTTAACAATTGTTGAAAAAAGGAATGTTGAGAATTCAGTTTGTTTACTAATTATTTGATTGCCAGTGCTGCTGTACTGAACCACTGCTCTGCCTGACTGCCAAGTCACTCCTGCATCAATATGGCGGCTGTCTTTAAAATCTTGTTATCGCTACTCCTCCTGGATGAATGATCATATCAGCAATGACATATTATGTTGTCTAGTTGGCCTTAAATGAAAATGATGCCTATTTGACATCCAATATTGTCGCCATGGTAGTCGTATTGAAAATTTTGTTACTGCTATTTATCCTAAATGGAAAGTCCTATTGACGTGTGTATTCACCAGAAGACTTCTTATGAAGTCTAGTTGGTCCAAAAATCAAATGGTGCTGATCTGACCTTTGTTATGGTTGGTATCTTGAAAATATTCATACTGCTATTCTTCCTAAACAGAAAATCGTATCAACATGGGGTTTTCACAAAAAGATTTCTTTCTATAGTGTCTAGTTGGTCCTAAATGAAATTGACGCTGATCTGACATCCATTACATCCATCACGGTGGTTGTCTTAATAATCTTGTTATCACTACAGTTCTTGAAGGTTGGTCATAGTGACATGTTTTTTTTCACCAGAAAACTTCATATGATATCTAGTATTTCCGAAATGAAAATGGTGCTCATATTAACATCTAATTAAGGCCACTATGATGGCCGTCTTGAAAATCTTGTTTTAGCTACTCCATCTGAATGGATAGTCATATCGATAGGAGGTTTGCCAAAAAAAATATCTTAGCCATAAATTAAAAATGTGCCAATCTTACATCTTACGCTCGTGTGTTCGTTCGGACGTTCGTTCCACCCTCAACATCTTGGACTCTATATTACCCGCACTCATGAAACTTGGTATTTTAGTACATCTCAGGGAGAGTAGCTCAGCATCACCAAAACAAAAGCGCTGCTGCTATATTTCACGCGTGAGTAGCTTTAGTATCTTTAGTATGTTTAGCAGTTTATTTGTTACATCCTTAATATTCCACAGACACTCAAAAAAAGTTGGTATATGGATACATCTTAAAAGAAGTAACTTAACCATCCCAAAATTAGATCAACATCACCAAATTTTCATGCTTTAGTGACTTTTGTATTTTCATCTATCTCTTCATTGCACCATCAATATTTTTGGACCCTATTCACTTACACTCATTATAATTAGTATGTGAATACATCCCAGGTAAGTGTAACACATTCATACCAAAAAGAAGGTCGTGATTTTGTTTTGAAAATTGGTGTATAATTATATTAAATACGAGACTAACTTAACCATACAAAAGCTAGGCTAAACTCACCCAGTCTTCATGCCTGAGTGACATTTGTATTTACAGCTCTCCTTTCGTTAGAACCTCCATGTCTTGAGGTAAAATTTCTTGTGCAATTCGTTATATTTAAATTTTGAGAAGTTTACTTTTAATTGGTACCATATAGTCATTATTATGCTGATGTGCCGTTAAACGCTAACACATACTTACATACATACATACATACATACATACATACATGCCACATATTGGGTCCTATTTTATCTACATTCATAAAAATTGGTATATGGATGCATCTCAACAAGAGTAATGCAGCCAGACCAAAAGGAGATAAATGTGGCCCCAGTCTCATGTTTGAGTGACCTTTGCATTTTTATCTTTCTTTACGTTAGACCCTCAGTATATTGACTCTACATTACGTTAACTCGTGCACATTGCTATATGGCGTCTTCTTAAAAAGGGAGTCTCAACCATTCCAAACTAGGGCACTTTGACCTAATTTTCACATTTGATTGATATTTGTATTTTCAGCTATCTGCTCTGCACTCTCAGTATCTAGGCCCCTGTTTTAACTATATTTTGTAAATTTTCAGAGACAGTATCACTTGCAATATTGAAGGGAATCACACAAACGAGCGTTCTTCACAGGACAATAATAGGATTCCTTGCAGAGATCCATAAATACTGCCGAGATGATATGTTGGCCGCTGGGCACCACAAAAAGGATTTGATTGCATTGCTGTATCAGTGTACAACGACGGACATGGAAATCTGTAAACGAGAATTGTTGGAGTCAGTTTTTATGGCTCTGTTGTCTCTCAGATTTGTTTTAATGTGTATCTTGATGGATTATATATGTCCGGAGAATGTTACAACGGATGAGGTTGCATTGGATCCATCATCGTGTGTCGTTATCTGTGAGAGCAACCATGGTAATATTACTAAACACAGTAGAAATGTCCGAGGGATGATACAGAGTTTGCGGATTACAAATTTGATACTAACTAACATTGACCTTAGTAAGAATATCTTGGAATATCCGATATTAAGTGATCTTCATATGCAAAATGTTTCACTGAAGCTACCGCATCTTTCCTGCATGGGTACAGAGATGGCCTTATGTTCAATGAAAATCGATGGAAGGAAGTCAGTGTATATATGGTTGACTAATAAAAAACAGACAGATGTTGTAGCCAATTACGATAGGATCACTTTGTACAATTTCGTTCTGGAAATATGTAGCATAAATAATGCTAAACTGGATAAACTTGGAGCAGTTTTTCCACGTGCTGTTACCTATGACGACGGAATTGTCCTTTCAACATCTGATGTGAGACCACAACCATCACCATCAACCAATCTAGAAAGTCAAGGTAGGGTCGAAGGGGATATCTTCACACTCATCTCTTCAAAACGTAAGAAAAAAGGAAAAGATAATAAAATGCCGACTAAAAACAGAAGCTTCAAAGTAATAGAAATCAACAGCAGAATGTTTGAAAAATACTCAGCTGTTGTGCCAGATGTAACTTTGGACAGAAGGAAAAATGAAAAACATGATGTAGATACCAATTATGTGTTTGCCTACTTAGGTGAAACAAAATTACAACCGCAGAATACAAGCGTAAATTTGAACGAAGGAAGTAGAGAAGAAATGGACATTCAGAGCAGAAAGAAACACAATCTCATACAAATGGTGTTGCCTCATCTGGGAGATCTTCCTCAACCGCATGTCCATCGAGAAGTGATTGTTGGGTTTCTTTCTGGCGAATATTCAAAATCTCCCGGAGAAGCGACTTGTAGTCCCACTGAGCATGGAGAACTTGGAGAAATATTAAAAAAACTGGCATCTGATGAGATCCCTGGGCCAAAAATCACAATGAAGTTTGAGATGCTACGTCTTTGCACTTTGAAAAACTATCCCAAAGAGAATAAACCTTTCGCCGTAAGATTAGTAGCGGCTGGCTTTTATTATGCTGGATATAGGGACCAATTGATCTGCTATTGCTGTGCAATTAGAAAAGATAATTGGGTAGGTGGAGACATTCCAATTTTAATCCACCAGGAAATGTCACCAGATTGCATTTTCCTCACAAATAATGTTTCGGTGAACATTCCAATGAAGAGACTTGCTTCAGCAGAATCACCATCAGTTCGACTTCTTGTCATTCAAAGATTCGATGGATCCAATCAGTCGGACGTTGCACAAAGTGAATCATCTTTGTTGCTTCCATCCTGTGAACATAAACGGCTTAACATTTCAAACACGCGTCAACAAGTGTTGGTGACAAACAAAGGTTCGACCTTAACTCAGCTGAATGCGTCAGGAGGACAAAATGTATTGGACAATCGGCAAGCTGTTACTGTCAACTCTGACTCAGTGGGAGAGCCGCCTCCCAGGTATCCACAGTATGCAGTTAGAAACGCAAGGATAAACTCTTTTCAGGGTTGGTCGGAAGAACTTCGACATACACCAGAGGAAATGGCTGAATGCGGATTCTACTATGCTGGTAATTACAGGAAACTCAGTGTAATCTTTTCAGGATATTTATTTAAAGATAACTATTGGGACTGTCATGATTGTAATTTGACTGATACTTTAATTTGAGACAAAATAATTTGGCAATACACATCAGTTTTTACAAACGGCAAGCAGCTAATACAATTCATTTAATATGATTGTGTCAGGATATAAATAAGGCAATATTCTATTGTTCATACATTGTTCACCCTTGGATCAGTAAAAGAGTTCGCAAACGGCCGTAACTTTCTAGTATCATTATCTAATATAAATATGTAGTCTTCATTACAGTTCGCAGTTCGTGTCGAATATCTTCATAAGCAAACCTTCATAATTAGAATACATGAAAACGTTCATTATTTTCAGATGAAGAACAAACGATTTAACTGATTACTGGTAAAAAGAAAATATATGACTTTTGCAAGAATTAAAGGTACGAGAATATATATAAAAAATTTATCACATTAAATCTAGTCTCCTAAAACATAAGACATATGTGATTGTTACACAGTTTAAAATGAGGTTGCCAATACATATAACATTGTGTTATAATCTTTCAGGATTTAGCGATTGTGTGCGTTGTTTTTACTGTGGTGTTGGTTTGCGACACTGGATGGACGAAGATGATCCCTGGATTGAACACGCACGATGGTCAACCTCATGTGTATACGTGCTGAAGATGAAGGGGGAAGAATTTGTCTCCCTTGTAAATATGGCAGTGGAAATTGCCGAGAGGGTAAGACAGCTGAATCTCTGCCTTGATCGGCGCAAAAACACTGGTGTGTCTCAGAGATGCACAACAATATTTTGATTCGGTTAGGCTAAGCCAATTTCATATTTTGCGTAAAAGGAACTTCTGACCTCCAACACGTGTTCACTGGTTTATTTATGCACATGTCAAATTGAACTTTCCATGTTTATTTTTTAAAATATTATATAAATATCTTCAGATATTCTTTATTACAATGCAGTATTTTGACAGCAGACAAATCTAAAGGTGTATTGCATACCAGTCTTTGTGAGACTTAAGTTAAACTTTTAGTGAAAAAAAAAGTTCCAACACTTTTCTTCTTGACTAGACTTTCTTTAAATTATCATATTGCATCATTATTCACGCAGTGGATGCCTTCATGCATTCTCATATACAAAGCTTTATATTCTCCCAAAAAGGTTTAAAGAAGTAATACATGGTTTCGTTTAAATACACCTTTAATAATATTATGAATCCGGTTTTCGCATAATCTGATTATTCAGTTTACCGAAATATTCGTTGATTTTTCTTTCCAAGAGATTGATAAACTCAAAATATCCCTGAAAGAGACTTTACCGTGTGAAAGAAAGATTTATGACGTTGCATTTATATACGAACACTCCTCTGGATTAGAAAACAAAACTTGTATTTACTGCAACAGCAGCTACAATACCAGCAGGAGCAATACTACTACTACTACTAATAATAAAACAGTCATTAAAATGGCAAAGTTTAACTAACAATACTCTTACTTGAATACAACAACAACAGCAATAATAGTAATAATAATAGAATAATAAAAGCAATAATGTATAAGCAGGTATATTGATGTTAATGTGCCGTAAAACATTAGTTTTACTTTATTTTGATCATCATGTTTAATTAGATATCATCAAAACGTAATCATGTCTGCTGAAAGAAAAACAACTCGTGTAAATAAGATAAACAACATGGAGATCCTTAAAAATTGCTTGCATGCATTAGGATATTAGGAGCCTTATTTGTAGATAAGCTATTGAAGATGCAAAAATGTTGACCTTAATTACCTTCGCTAGTAAGAAGAAAACTATATAATCAAAATGTGTTAATATTGCATGCTGATAGACAGAGAATGTTCTTGCACACACACACACACACACACACACACACACACACTAATAATAACAATGTGGTTTCTGGTAATTTACTGGTATTGAAAAGTGGCAAATATTAGTTGTCATTTTGACCAGTGTTACTCGTGATAACCGTTAGCAACTATTAGTGAAAATGTACATGGTTATTTAAAGCAAAATTCGTATAGATTTTCATAATCTCGCTGTTGTCATGTTTCCCAATATTAGTTACATCTGAAACGACAACTGTAACTGTCCCGAATAAATGATTTACCCTTCGACAAAAATTTATAATCATAAGACTTTCAGGGTTTTCTTACAAGTCCATACTCAGTGTTCTTGAATAGTCTGAATAATATTCATGCATTTATTTCAGTTCATTAATAATGCAACAAAGATATTTTTAAGTCAGTAATATTGTACTGAGATTACACACACGACGGTAATTCACACGTAATGATCTTTTCTTTCTTTTATGGATTGTCTTGCAACCATATATATCAACAGCGTACTCAAAGGGATGCGCTGCACTGAAATCAGATTTGATAAAAGAAGTGCATTTGGTGTTTTTAGGAAGCAGCTAGGAATAATAGTGTGGAAAACCAGGCAAATCAAAGTGACCACAGAGAAGTTACTGCTATTGCCAAAAGCGAAGGCAAGTCTAGGTTCTTTCTGATGGTATAACGAATTTACATTGCACAGGGTATAACTTGACACTAGGATCAGGCCCTCAGACTTGCACCCACAGCTAAAAAAATTTGCCGCGGATAGAATTGACATAATTTTACTTGAAATGCATAGGCGTTTCGTCTTTTAACGTATCAAATAGTATATATATATATATATATATATATATATATATATATATATATATATATATATATATATATATATATAACATGTCCTAGCGATACTCTAAAAATGGCACAGATATTCGCAGGCCCAAATATTTTTCCTGCACATTCTCATTGTATCCTTCGTCGAAAAATGAGGACACCTGTGAATTAAATAATGGTAAAAACGTGGGTCCCAAAATATTAAAATTAATATTAGTCGTTACCTACAAGCTAGGACAACATACACAAGGCAGACGCACCATCGTCTTAAACCAAGCATTAAATCTAAAATCAGCTTTCATGTGTACGTGATAATAAAAGAAAGATGTATTCGTTAATTAATGTAAATGAGTTCAATCAACTCCTTTGGCCGCTTATTTAAAAGCCAGTTTTTATGTACATGTTCCTTGAATCTCACCCTCCTTCTTACTTAGTATGCAGATGTTCTAAAGTCACATATAAGATGGGGCCCCGGGTGGCCGAGTGGTCTAAGGCGCTCGCCTTTACAGATCACTGACAACTCACCTCTGTCCACGTAGGTTCGGATCTCAAGCTCAGCCAACGTGGGTATGTGAGGAAGCTTGCCAGTAGCTTCCCGTGGGTCGGTGGTTCTTCCCGGGGATTTTCCGGTTTTTCCTCCACCTATCATGTGCTTGAAAATGGCGCTAAACCCACAACAACAATAAAACATATTAGACGTTTGTCGTCACTAATATAAATAAATAAATTACTGGAACTGAGATATGATCTGAAATTTCTGTACACGAAGGTGGACATTAGGAATGCTTATGTGCCAGTGTTACATTTCTTTTTCAAAAGAAAGGAGAATACAAATTTGGTGCATCTTATCATGAGCATCCAGGTTTTCCTTTCCGACACCTAAACATAAACAAAGCCAAGGAAGAGAACTGATTATTAGAGAAAACGTAGAGGCAAGAAACAATGCGTACATTTATTGCACATAAACTTGTTTCGATTTGAGTATTGAAAATTTCTAGACAAGTTCAAAACAAGTTGAATGGTTTCCGATACTGGAAAAAAATAATGTTTTGATAATAAATATGGCAGACCTTTTTCTCCATGCAGATGTCTTTCTTGCAAGCATATTAGCAGACAGGTATATGTAACAAACGTTATGAATATGAGGGTAATAGTAATGCCTATATGATTCACAATGGATAATTGTTTTTATTTGTACTCAAAATAGTCTCTCCTGTTGGCTCTTTTTGTAGCTTGTTTTGTTGTTGTTGTTTAAATATAGCGTTTTTATTATTTGGGATATATAAGGATGGTTATTGAAATAAATAATCAGAATTGAGACTGGCTTGACCCTTCATCTTCATTTTTCATCCCTTCAGGATGATATGTCGTAGTCCTACCAATATATGCTATGAATGAAAATCTTTATATCATACTATGTAATCTCAAATTTGTTGTAACTAGTACATATATGTACTGACTTATCTCTCAAATAATTATGAAATTTTGATGGAGCAAGGTCATTCTGCACAATAATTATTACATTGCATAAAACATGACATGTTTTATTTGCGTTTTTCCTTCACACCATTCTATTTTCACAATACAGAGTTTAGTATGATTCTAGAACTGGCTTAATTAAGAGACACTTGACTGAGATAGAATTAGTTTTATTCAGTAATTTTCTGAGTCATGTTTACTTCGCAGATGTACTGATAGATCCATGAATATAAACCTTGACAATTAGAGAAAATAAAACAAAATCAGATTACATCGTATTTCTTGTTAATGTGTCTTACTGAATAATTGTCAATAGACACAACAAGAAGCACAAACACAGTAGGTGCTGTTGGTGAGGCCACATCATCCACCCCGTCTTCTGGCAACACAGATATACAGAAATACCTGCTGACAGATGCTGCTCAGAGTGTGCTAGATATGGGATACCAACCTAAGATGGTGCTGCGAGCAATTGAGAGGTTGCTAATGAAAAAGGGTAAGTAAATATAAACAAGCATCTTAGCAGCTACTGTCCACTTATAAATCTGAGGGTATTACAAGTACTGCAGCTTGGGCAAATTGCATTATTTTATGATAATATCTAATCAGATAAGATTCGTAGCTTTCCCAAATTATCAGCTGAAATTATTCTCTGAATAAAGATTGAAAAGGTTTTGAAAAGAACCAAATATTCACTCAATCAGACCTTCCAATTAGCAACATCGTGGTGCTGGATATTTGCAGATCGAATTTATTTTGCTTTCTATACACAAAGATTTGCTTTGTTTCATCGTATATGTGCCAATTTATCTTTTTCTCCATTCCAGAAATAAATGTGATTGAAATTATGTATGAAAAATATGCAAAATACCATTCTCTGACAGAAGTAACAAGACGCCAATATATATATATATATATATATATATATATATATATATATATATATATATATATATATATATATATAGATCAAATTGACAACGAATAGTGCAAAACTAGTTTTTAACTAGTCATACGCGCTTTTGACTCTCGTGGAGTCTTTGTCATAGGCAGACAAGTGAAATTAGGCACGACATCAAACGTTTTCAAACAATACTTCCATTAGACATAGTCAGGTAAACTTTTGTAATTTCAACGCTTGTTTTTGTGTTTATTGTTTGTCTTGTCAATGTTTTGTGTTTGCCTTTCACAAAGATTCAGTAGGAGTCTAAAGCGCTTAGACTACTTAAAGACTAGTTTTGCATTAGTCGTTGTGAATTTGTTTAATTTATCTTAATACCAGACACACGCTATCTCCAAATGGACACAGTACACTTGAATGGATTGTCATGCGCCATATGATTTGTATTCTTCATATGTATATACTCAAACAAGCTTTCAAGATTTAAAATACAAATCTTTAATTTCCTAAAATATTAAAATATTTCAACAAACAATTAAAGTGAAAGAATTAAAAATAACTTACAGTATAGAATATTCTTAAAAGTCTTAAATTGTTCTAAAGTTCACTGATCCGGAAGTCAATCCAAATATTCCGAATGAGGTATTCTGAATGAAGTAACCTTCACTGTACTAATGTATTAATAAGAATAAGTTATATCCAAGTAATCCTTGCGAATATGGAATATCACAAGTTATAGAAATGTTTCCGATAATTCCACGGAGCTGTATAATTATTCAGGTTGAAGAAACAGTACTAATCCAGAATGCACTGTATTTATAATAAATAGGTCTCCAAAGATGAATATCCCACACACTAATAAACCAAATTTGTTTATGACCTCTCAATTCAATGTAACTATGAAGAATGAAGAATACTTGCTATAATTCATATATATATATATATATATATATATATATATATATATATATATATATCCTTAATGCGCAGAATCGAAATAAAAACCCATACTTCGTCTTCGATAAACAACTGGGTATTTGGAAATAATTTCCTTCTAATAAACACGATTCATTCTTCGGATGTGAGCTTAAGCTATAATTCCTGGTCACTACAATGTTTACTCTTAAAAGTACGAGAACTAGGTCAAAAGTTCAAACCTCTCACGCGCTGAAAACATGTCGCATGACTTAAGCTTCAACGAAATATCGATCGAGCCTACCGTATGTGTACTCACGGCAAGAAGACAGCTGTTAGACTAAGAACAGAGATAATAAACTAATAAACTATACCATTATTAAAAGAAAAATGATATATAATTTCGTAACAATATATATATATATATATATATATATATATATATATATATATATATATATGACCTCTGGAGACCCTTGTATTTGCAGACCATGTCAGATGGTAACGATACTTTGACAGACTGCAGTATATTCTTGTGAGACATACATAGTTATGAACGTAGATCTTGTTCTGTTTCTTATATTACACTCCACAACTGTAAAATGGAATAATTTCAAACCATTTATGAGAAGAAAAAAAAAACCAACATGGGATGGCAGATCTTCGTATGATAGGTGTCAGACTACGTCGGTTATAACTGTTCCTTAATCCAGGCTTAGCACTTCCATTAGCAAAGCGGATTAAGGTATACACTGCCACGCCCAAATGATCCCATAACTGTCAAGCATCAAACAGAATCTTCAGTTTAAATTGTTTGTATTACTATAACAATAAATACAGTTGTAGCTTAATTACAAATAAAGTATTGACACAGAGAACAATAGGAAAGTTAAGATCAATCGAGCAAACAAAGCATATAACCGTGTTTTATATTGGTTGTTAAGTAGTAAAACAACTAGTCAAATAGTTTGATAGCATAAATTGCCATTGATTAAGTATTTACGAATTAATAGCATCATAGCCAAGGCACAGCACTATTATTTTCACCAGAGTTATCATATATAGCATTAACCGTCGTAAACAAGAGAGGAAAAGAGGCTATTGGGATCAAAACATTGTACAATCCGAAAAAGTTGAGAAGCTTCAACAGCAAATGATCGTTTCTCATGGCTGAGATATGACAAAACACTGAATGCGATGTTTTGCGAGTCATGTCTAAAGCACAATCAGAAAATTAAAGCATCAGACCAGGTGTGTCAAATTATCGAAAGTCAGCCCTAGTCGACCATGCTGGATGTAATGAACATATACATTCCTCAAAAACTGAAACTGTGGGAAAAAGCAATACTCTTGTCAATATGTTAGAGAAAGTGCCATACAAGGCAGATGAAGCTGTGACAACGATATTTTGCAGTGCATTCCAATAATGTACTTTTACCGCATCGAGCGCTAGTTCTAAACCAATTATATTAGAGGGCGCCGGAAACTCAACATTTTAGAGAAAAAATTCATGTAACACAGATGCAGCCCATGAGATTTATGTTTCAAAAAGACGAAATGTTAATAAAATAAACTAAATACCTGTATCTACACTATAAATATATACAAGTAACTGTTAAAACGTCAAACACCTGTGGATGCAGTGATTTCAACTTCCATCTTTTCATTCAAAATATGATATTACATAGTGGTTTATTGATTTATTTTAGTAATCTTTTAATTTCAATTGGATTGAAATGATTGTAAGTATATAACGATATAACGGGGTACGACTTAACGGTAGCTGGTAACTTTAATATGGTCACGCTACCCCCCCCCCCCCGCCCGCCGAAAACAAATGTCTGACAGCATATACAAATGTTACAGACCTCTGTCTGATATATATATATATATATATATATATATATATATATATATATATATATATATATATATATATATATATATATAACGGCGCAGTTACAAAATGTCCCCGTGTATGGAACTAATTAAGCTCTTTGTCAGGGAAAGGAACAACTTACAAAAAATACAACAAAAACATAACACAAAAGCTGAGAGAAACGCAATACTACTTACATGTTTGAATCACAGTGAAAAAATATAGAAAATGTTAAATACTGAAAAGAGTGAAATGGAAAACAGTATAAAAATGTGTAAACTATATGTATATTTGGTGTTGTGATCTCAATAGCAAAAGTTTATGAAAAATAATCAGAGGTTGACTGATTCGCGAAATGAGTTTAATTCTATGCAAGTAATTAAAGTACTTAATTATGGGACTTAGTAACACATTAATCTATTTCTTTGCAGATATTTGATTTTTCATTTAGGTTATGACAAGTGTGTTCGGAAAATTTGAAGAGTGAACTAGAACACTGCAGTTGCGCCAATTAATATGTACTTGAATTAGGTGCAGTACTATTTCATGCATAACATGTACGATATATTGAAGTCTTTATCATCAATTCTTGATATTAATCAACCAAATTGGCATACACCTCTTCAAATCAAGATGGAAAATGTGGCTCCATCGATTTGCTGCATTTTGTCCTGCCAGCATTATAATATATGTATCACTAATTCTGACAGCGTCTTCTTTGTCAAAAATGATTCATGATTTGATTAAAGGTTTTCTAAATGGTCGTCAGTCCCAAACCGTGGAAAGGATAGTTATCATACTTGGATTGTAGAATCAGTAAGCGCTACCATTTTATAACCATATACCCTTACCCTACCTCTAAACCTGAGGTCAGCTTAATGAAATGTGTAAATCATGATTGGGTTTTCGCCTAAAGTTTACTGATAATGATGAAGGATTCTTACCCTCAGGATTGAGTTTCATAACTATGTATACCCACTCCCACTTCTGAACCCCAGGGAACGCAAAGGACATTGGAAAATCAAGCTTAAGTTTTTGGATAAAGCAAATCTGTATGGTCATAACCACTAAAGCTTGGGAGGGATGGCTGTCAAACTTACATTTTTTTCCTCATTTGTTTTCAGTCCCAAAACCTGGGAGGAATAATTATAATTTGTGGATCGTAGAATCATCACGCACTGTCCTTTTATTTCCAGGCAACTCTGCCTACTGTCTGATTTTAAGTCTAGGTCAAGGTCATTTTAAAACGAAAACTTATATGTATCAGGTAGAGGAGAGGACAAGACGTGTAAGTTGTTGTTTTATTATTTCAAATATGTTTTTTCACAATTTATATAAAGATGCGATATCAAGAAAAGACGTGTTATCAAGGAGGAAATTTAAACAGCACTTTTTGTATTAGGAAGTGAAGAACTGACCGCACACATGATTATGAAAGCTGTATTAGACATAGAAGAAGAAGACGTAGTGAAAAATCAACCCCCACCATTAACCCCCAATACAGACCAAAACGATGAAGGCACCACAAAAGGTAAAGATTGAGCTTAGCAGAGAATCGTTCTTATCTGACTGCGTGATATTTATTTCACAATAATCACGGATTACTTGTAGTATTTACAATTTGACTCATATGCACTTCGAAAAGCAAAATCGCTGCTTTGCGGTACTCCCTCTCTTTCTCTCTCTCTCTCTCTCCACACACACACACACACAAACACACACACACACACACACAAACACACACACACACACACACACACACACACATAGTCTTGCTCATAATAGATACCGTAAACGACCTAACAATCTGTTCTTAAGAGGAAACACTTAAGTTTCACTTCTGAGAGCAAGAACTAACAAGTGCTTCTAAGAAGCTATGGTTATGTGATTAAACACCGATTGTTCTAATTTATTATTGGTAATAATGATAAGTTAAATTATTCGCACCACTTTGACTTTAGCTGCATTTGCTCTATGTACAAAGATGGATATGAAACAGAAGGTGGTGCGACGGGAAGTGAACATAGTGTTAACCAAGAAATTGATCCAGAAATGATAGTGAGAGAACACCGAGAACTGCGTGACGCATCCCTTTGTAAGATCTGCCTGGACAACAAAATCAGCGTGGTTTTTCTACCCTGTGGCCATTTAGTAACATGTGCCGAATGTGCCCCTGCTATGAGAAAATGCCCGATCTGCAGAACTCTTATCAAGGGGACGGTGAAGATATTTTTTGGATAAGATAAAAAATACTTTTTCTCCTAAGGTAAGTAAATATCATTAAGGTTTTTTTAAAGTCGAATATACATCTCTACTTTTTCTAATTCGGTACCGTCACACCTCTCAAATTAAAATTCTGCTCGTTTATATTGAAATGCATTATAGTTCACGATCTCACCCTGAGTCTTTCGTGCGACTTCTGTAACATATTATCAGTCATTATCAATCAGCATAACAGTCGTTTTCAGTTTCTTACAATATATTCACACAATGTTGATCAACCTTATTAGTAGGCTTGTTTAAATGAGTTTAATTCTTATATATCTACCTTTATCAAACAATATATACCAAAATACTTTTAACTTAAGCTGTCATCTTAAAAATAAAAAATAAAACCCATATTATCCCTTGAACAACAATTTCAACCAAATCCTACATGGATGATATCTGCAGCAAGCGCCTTCAGTCACTTACAAAATAAATTGCTTCACTTTAGAACCGGCCACTGGAGCCAGTAATGAAAACTAAAAGTACTAGAAATGTGTTCTTGAAGCACGGATAACTCTACTACAGTACCTACAAAGTGATCGAAAAAAAAAAAAAAAAAAAAAACCACGGACATGAGTAACACTGTATGCCCCAACCACTGTCGATGTTTTTTTTTTATTATTGAATTTTTAGTTTTGATAGACTTGTCTAGTTCAGTAAAAGCGTAATAACAATAGGGGTGAAACGATTCATCGATATATTAATGCATCGATAATTTTGCATATCGATACACGTATCGATACAAAAGGTGAAAAATCGATAGAAAACGATACTTACCCTGTAGAAGTTACTTTCATAATTAGCAGTAATAAATAATTATTAGTCGTTTGCCTTTTTATTCTTTAAACTGAGAATTTATCTGAGACGGCCGTTGCAGGCACAGGCACTAATGTTTGTCAGTAAAAAACAAAAAACACAGAAAAGAAGAAGGAAAAGCTGTTGAAAACACCCACTCACCTTGTGCAAAATAACACAAGGTTACGTGGTTCGAAATGTGTCCCCCCCCCCCACTTCACCGATAACATGCTAATTATTTTATCCCATCAACATGTTCAGCCACTGATAATATATATCAACGTAAAGGAGACTTTCCTAATTTGTTCCCCATGTATGACTGAAGTACTTTACTGATCATCTAATAACCACTTTGACGTGAAGTTTCTCTGTTGCTTCGTATCTGGTCTATATGCATCGAATTTAAAGGCACAACTTCCGATAGGTCACTCAGTGAAATATGTTACATTAATTTCTGATTGGTGGTTATTGTTTGTTACAGTCCAGGGTAAACAATAACCACCAATCAGAATTGACTGCAGCTTATTCACTGCGTGACACACCGGAAGTATTGGCATCCAAACTCGATCCAGGTAGATACAAAGCAACAGAAAAAGTTAGTCCAAAATAGTTATTAAATGATCTGTAAATTACTAAAGTCGTACATGGAGAACAAGTTTGGAATATTTCGTTTTACATTGATATAGGTAAAAAGTGACTAAACGTACCAACAGGATAAATAAAATTAGCACAAAATCAGCGATGAGGCAGATTTCAAACCGTGCAGGTTTGTCACCTTGTTTTAATTTGTTAATTTTGTATAGAAGGGGAGTGGGCATTGTCTGCTGCCGCATCAATTGTTTTACATCTGCAGGAAGTACAATGTGATAGATTTTGGTTGTTAATCATCTCCACTCCCACACCTGGACTTGCTCTAGATAAGATTTCCCTTGCAGGTGGAAATTTCACTATTTCTTCTGTTTTGAAGATAACACCGTCATGTCTTTTCAAATTTAGGTGAAGACATGAAATTGATAATAAGATGTTTTAAAAGCATTCATGCAGTGCAAAACAGAGGGTGTGGTTACCAAGATGAGTCCTGGATCCGATCAAATGGAATAGCCTCAAATGGCCTAAATGATTGAATTAAAATCACTAACAAATAATATGTAGTCTGTTTTTTTTTATCTTGTCAAGGATGAAAATGGCATATGAACAGATGCTAAATCTATGTCCTCTGTAATCTGCATACTAGAAATACAACCAATATGTCAACTCATATAAAACAGCACAACCCTACCACTGACAGATATTCTAAAGACGAAAAGACCATCAAGTTGATATGTGTATCGATAATGTATCGTATCGGAGGCTGTGTATCGTGAATAGTATCGATACGCGACACAGGTGTATCGTTTCACCATAACTGACAACATCCTCTTCCATTTAAAGATCTTAGGAAATTGAAAAGGTAGACTTTCTTTAAAAAATTTGATTTGTACATTGAAGACAGTATAACAAATTTGTCAAACTATAATTATTCTGCTATTTTTCTTTCCAAACAGTCCACAGCCGTGTGTGTTTGTGAATATACCGCGCTACACTGCGGCGGAAAAGCTGAATTGCTCGGGTGAAAACATCAAACTAGTTCTGATCTTTGGATTGAAGACCATCCATATAAATACTAACTTCAACACCAAAATCACCTCGGTTTGTATGTCTACATGATGTATATAGTAGGTGTGGGATATTGAAGAGATATGGAAATCAAAATGATTGATATGTTATTTATATATACGATTATTTTGTGCTAGATCTTTTTCCCTCATATGCTCATTTTTCTTTACTCATTCACTTTCATGCAAACCTGATGAACTAGCAACTAACTTACACCATGCATAAATTAAATCTGATGTTCGTTTTGTTTTATTTGAAATTTTCTTTACACAAGATGAACATGTGTTTTCCAAATTTTCATTATAAGACAACCTGGAGTTCAGTATCCATCACGTTTAGCAAACCCGGGTAAACCAATGTGAGCTTTCTCAGCAGATTTTTGCTCAGTTTCAGTATTTGTTTTAGTTCGAATAAACAATTTTTCTGATCAAACTTTTGCTTTAAATAGTGTGATTAGAGTGGTAAAATAATGTCAAAGATAGCTTGTCATTTAAAACTTGTTTCCTTACAATAATTGTCTGACAAATTATTGAAACTGTATTATTTTTTCTCTCTCAAAACAGTCTAAAACTATGTATGATTTTAAATATTCCTCCCCACTCTGATGACAGATTGCATTGATCAGGTGAAAATGGCAACATAGTCTGGTTCTCTGTATTCTGTTTAGCATAGTTGTTGAAGCCTTCCCAATAAATACTTCCTTCAGAAACTTTCAAATTCCGATATACATCAGCATATTTGAAACACTACCAGAAGCTGAAAACTTTAAAACCAAAATAGGTTTACTGTTTTGAAATGGCATGATAATCCTTGCCTTTCTTTATTTGAATAAATTTCAGCTGTTATGATATATTTTAGAGTTTTCTGTGTTTAATTGAATGATTTATATAGTTGTAGAAACTTCAGACTACTTATGTTTTTTTTATACTTATTTTTGTTTTTGATCATATGTAAATAAATACTAAAATGCCTGACTTTTCTGATATTGGACAGATGTTTAGCGGCTATAAAGTGAAATTTTATGATATTCCCTTGTAAATTAGACTTGTAGATACGACTATTTTGTGTGCATTTTTTTCGCTCTCAAGCACATTTTGTTAACTCGTTCGTCTTCAGACAACCTGATTAATTGCAAAACTGGTTTATATAGTTCTATAAACTTCTGCATATATGTTTGACAACCTTTTGTTGTTTTGACTTGTATTTTTTCATATGTATATATATATACTAAGTTGCCTCGCTCTTCCCATATTGTACAGATTTTCAGCTGTTTCAAAAAGAAATTGTATGATATTCGCTTCTAAACTAGACTTGTACATATGATTATTTTGTGTACACTTTTTCTACTCTGGTGCTCATTTTGTTTACTCGTTAGTTGTCAGACAAATCCGATGAATTGCAAAAATTACTTATACACTGCATTATTAATAGTATTTGTTTTTGTTGTGATAGTATAATTTTTGACCTACACAATGAATGAATAATTGCCTTAAAAGACATATGATTTAATGAGATCTCTAAAGCCTAGAACTGTGTTTCTGACATGTTTTCTTTAAGACAGTCCGGATTTCTCTATACATTACATGTAAAACATAGCTAAACCAATATGAACTTTTTCTCAATAAATCGTTTTTGAATTTTAACTTTATTTTTAGTTCTGATCCGATTTGGTTCTAATTAAACTTTTACTTTAGATAGTCTTTTCTAAATCAGTAAAATAATGATAGCAATAACAGTGCGATTAGAGCTGTAAAAATGCCAGAGAGCTTGTCAACTAAAATGTTTTATCCCTAATATCTCTCAGAACAGTTAGTGAAACTGTATTATTTTTCTCTCAAAACGGTCCAAAGCTGTGATTTTAAATCTTCTACCACCCCCACCCCCGATGACAGGATGCATTGGTTGGGTGAACACAGCAAAGCTAGTCTGGTTCTACGAACTTAGTCTGCGACTGCTGTTGAAACTCATCCAAAGTAATACTGACTTCAATAACTTTCAAGCTAGACATAAAGCAAATATTCGAAATACTACCAAAAGGTGAAGACTTTCAAACCAGATCAAGTTTACTGTATTAAAATTCCACATATCTTCTCTGTGATCTTTTAAAGTTTAGGTATTATTATATATTCCAGTTGTATACAGTTTTGCCTCTATGGTTGACAGTGTATCTTTCTTTGTCTTCCCCCTTCATTATGTTTGTACAAATGTTTATAGATAGGAGACGTTTAAATTTTGTGCTGCTTTTTCTTTTCATTCAAAAGTCTTAGCCACAACATAAACATTACACGTTTTACCAATTGTAAAGAAAAGGAAACTGCGGTAAGAGGTGTAAATTAAACTTTAAACTAAAACTACACATTCAATTGAAAATAGTTTTTCGAAGATGAACAGTAAGTTTATGTTTTACCTTTCTTAAATTTAGTTTTAGATTTACTATGTACACTAAACATGTACACATAAGATTATTTTTGTTTTCACCCTTAAATAAATCCTTTAAGGGATTGGGATGCAAATCCAGTATTCAATCATTAATATACGCACAATCTAGTAATTTACTAAGATTTATGATTATGGACAACAATATGTAATCTTCTAAAGCAGAATAGTTTCATATATCTTTTGGTATATAATTCTTTTTTCATATGAATCTTTAGCAACAATCGAAAATTATATGTACATATTGCATTCATGTCCCATTAATTGCTTCTTGTATTCAGCTGATAATATTGGGATTTACTACGCAGAGGCTATGTGCTTCGTACAGAATACAATATTTTGTCATAGTCGAATCATGCAGAAAGTGCAAACAACTTAAATTATAAGACGTTAGTCAGACACTGCATCTTCGGCATAAGCCAGTGCGTATATTCTTCTAAAGGAAGAGGACGAGGAAAACAAGAACTCTTTCGATAAGTAATACTTTACGTCCAAGAGATTCACAATACAGATTTTGTGGATGATACACTTAGAAAACATATTTTTTAAAAATATATAATGTTATGTAAGTATGTAAATACTTCTTTAAAGATTTGTGTGTATATATATTTTTATGTAAATAGTTCTAACACTTCACAATGTAATTGGTAACTGATGCACATTATATATATATATATATATATATATATATATATATATATATATATATATATATATATATATATATACTGAAATTATTGTTGTATTTATTACATTGATATATTACATATGCTGAATACATGAAATATTATGTTATGTGTTTGGCAGTGTCGAAGCCCTGTATACATTTGTATTGGGATACTGTGTCTATACTAATGACATATTTTAAGAACATATTTAATCTGAGGTATCTTTGCTGTTTCAAACACATTGTCACTGCATTATTGTAGGACAGTATATACTACACATGTTGTGTACATTTTGCACAAACAAGCAAGAACGTTGGTCAGTCAAGCTGACGTTGTTTAGTATACGTTTCTATTTTGCCTTACAGTATTAGATATTGCTTAAAAATTGCATTCTCTTCCAAAACCAATTTTATTCTAATATGACGATTGTATTATTTGTATAGCACAACTATTTAAAACGATTTGCTTGTCTTACCGTAGATCGTCCAGTTCGGTTTATTTTTTTAAAAATTGTTTTTAAACCCCGGTGTTGCTGAATAAAAATAAAGGTAATTACACACAGTGCTCGAACTTTAAAACAAAGAGAGTCGATTTCCCCACATTGTAAAAATGCACTGCGTTTAAATGATTATTTTGGATATTGATAGAGTCTATTATACTCTTTGTGGCAGAGGAGTATTTAGGTCGGGCACAAATCGCCTGGGCAATGTTTTAACGATGCTCTGATCATGAACATGTTTCACGTTGATCATCGGTTGGTAACTTGTTTGTGGTCGTATGACGTAGCTGTTCTGACCAAAGTGTAACTAGGCCTTACCCTCGGTTATGAAAACGTGGTGGATAATTAAACATCCCTTGACACATACAGATTGCATGTCACCAAAGAGAAATTAAAACATTTATAAATCAATGACGTTAATAAAACATATACTTTCCTTGTTATAAGTGAAACGTAAAGAATTTCAAATAGAACTGCATTTTTTAATTTCTTTTTTCTTGTATGGTTCGAACAAAACTATTTTTATGCGTAAAGAGGATTATATTTTGGGTCCTGAAATTTCGGTCAGAACATGCTAGTTTGTTCAGACTGCCAAAATGCACCCTTGATAGCGACACTTGGACTGTGTTAGCACATGCACTGCACTTTGCTTTGCCTACACTCAAATTAATGATAGGTGGGTTTATCAAATTAAATGTGCCACACTGATCTTTTCTTAGGTTTGTTTGCATTATTATACGCACGAGTTACGAACAAGGTACTGCAAATCATCTTAGACTGTTTGCGTGTTATCTCGTCTTCCATACGATATGGCCCAAACCTGGTTTTAATTTACCCATTTTCTTTAACTTTTCTGCAATAGTCTGTACACAGACAATTAGGCAAACCCAGTGCATCCGTTATCTGTTTATGCAACCGTTGCCCTGATTGGATGCATGCAACAACATTTTCATTTGTCCCGTCATAATGTTTACCCATTCGACATAAGCTATCAAAAAAGGTAAGATAAGGAGTGATACTATAGTGAAAAGCCCAACAACACACCACAACATTTTGCAGCAATAAAATTAAAATTTTGATAACAGTCTGTTTTTTACTTAAACTGCTGTCGACTCACATAGGTAAACAACGCAACTGCCTGCACAGACCGTGTTATCCCACGGTCAGCCTAGTTTTCAGTAAACATGTTCAGTCATTTTATCGTTGATTTCTTTCGCTAAAAATGACGAAAAGCTAACAATAAGAATGCTACTGCGGCTTGCGCAATGCTTATAATTTCTATATTTTTATTAGTTTTGTGCGAATCCGATGAGAAACGATGTAGAAACAAGAATATGATTTTCTGCAAGAAATCAGCTGAAACCAATTCGGGGTGACAGTGGCGTTTTGAAAGAACGCTATCTTGGAGAGCAGTTTATTTAAATAAGAAAGTTATAACAGTTTTATAAGAAGAGTACCACCTTGGGTGTAAATCTTGCTAGAATGTGTTTATAAGAAATTCCTTATTAAAATTATAATATAGTGGAAGGACTGTAATAGATCGTTTGTCTGAGAGAATGAAATATGTGTGTCTATTTCTTCAAAATACCTTTGATCATTCTTACGTGGGAAATTCACGAAATCATGTCATAGCTTTATCTCAATTTTTATATTTTTGTAACGCTGGAATGCAGCTTTAAATGACGAAAATTATGCGAGGTAATAGTGTTTGAATCTTGAAATTGAAATATGGAATGTTTTAGAAAATGTACATAAATAAGCAAAATCATCCAAGTTGGTAACGGTGCCGATGGAAACATTTTCATAACTTTTCCATATAAATGTTGAGAAGGCTATTCTTCAAATATAAAAGCATTTATATACAAAAAAAAAAAAGAAAAAAAAAAAACCACACACACATTGAGAGCACAAAAGTGATACACAAACACACATCGATATGTATAGAAATTTAAATATGAACATAGATCATATTCTTAATTTATACATCTGTTTTTCATTTTTAACTCATGTATATATTGCATATTAAAGTTAAATATAAAAAAGATAAATTTGCATCATTGTTTTTATGAAATATTAAGCCCTAAAGGGATATGGAAAGAGAACGGCAATATTTGCAAGCTTATTGTTCCATTAGAGTGTACTGCATTAACTATTTGGAATGCTCTCACCGAGATTACTAGAAGAATAGACATCAAATTCAGTTATATAGATGAAGTACAAATAGAAACAATCTTGTAAATTTATCTTTGTGTTCAATCAAAAATGAATTGTCACATGAACTTTTAAGAATATATTTGTTATTGACATGGTGATGCCTCTTGCATGATGTATGTGATATCTAAGGGACACTGTTGTGTTCATGAATGAGAACTTCCCCCATCTTTAATTCTTTTTACATATTTATTGTATGTATGTATAATGTTGTGCTCAAGGAGATAACGAAATACCGTGCTATAACAAACATGCAAAAGATAGACCTTGATACCCTCTTGTTAAGAGGAGTGAGGATGAATCATGAAAAGGTTTAAACAGATGTTTATGCTTGCTGTTAAAATATTACAGAATGATAGTATTACAAAGAGAGTATCCGTTATATCATTTTGTTGTTGTTGTTGTAAGAACCTGTGTTAATAATACCAGTAGAGTGTATAACTTTTCAGTGGTAATATAAAACAGGACTGATATAAAGTCTTTTACTAAATCTTATATATATATATATATATATATATATATATATATATATATATATATATATATATATATATATATATGGGGGTGTACAATCTACATATATTGTTGTGTTGTCATTTTTAGGATCTGTTCATCCTGATGCGGAAAGAGTGAGAGAAAGAGAGAGAGAGAGAAAAGAGAGAGAGGAGAGAGTAGTTATATAAGAAATGAACTAGGTCTAAACATGAAAATATACCACACATCAGGGCAAATAAAGTTCCTAGTGGGAAAAGAAAGTAGTTCCAGAGCTAATATCGTCATAGTGGAGATACCACTTTTATCGCCACTCTGGTGATATGAATTCTTCTCGCTGATACATTTAAATATCTCATTGTGAAACATGCAACAAATATTTGCAATTCATGGTTTCTAAAGATCCCATTTGTACACATCTCTCTGATACTGTTTTGCATTAGCTATTTGGTGTATGTAATGAACAAAAGGAAACTGGATGTGTGTGATAAATTACGTTAATAAACTATGGTATGAATGATTTCTAGTGCCATAATGTTAACTCTATCATATGATTCATAACATGTTATTTGAATTTTAGATGAGATACTTAACTTTACTTAATGATTTACTTGGTGATTTAGATGGTCTTGTAAGGCTTTTATTCACATAGAATATGGACTGAGAATAAGGTGCGTCTTGCAATGTACAAGAAACGATGTAAGCAGAAAGTATGGGTTGTTCTATATAGGGAGATATCTATGATTTCACTCAGAAGTTACTTCCTCCAATCACGACCTGTCAAGGTTACAGTCCAAGTACAATTTCATACCTTTGAGTTATATAGCAGCTTTGATTATTGGAGATATTTGCGGCAATCTTTAGTTTAGAACGTCTAATTTTGTTCCCAACTGAATTATCTTTCTTATAATTGTCATAAAACAAATAATACAATGCCACACTCCTACACAGGTGTTTGTATGCAATCAGTCAGTAATGCTATACATACTTACTAGTATTCATGTCACCTGTTTAATATAATTTCACCACACAAAGACAAAAATATAGGTAAAATGAAATAACCTATGATATAGAATGAGGGTTCAACAGATTTTACACAGTTTCCAATTCAGATTAATAGCAATCTGACAAATTATCTTTTTTGTACGCATTAACGTTGACGTTCTTCGCTTTACAACCTTACTCTGGTTGCTGCAAGACTTCTTACTCTGAGGCACTCAATTTTGAAACCCAACCCTTAAATGAATAATTGGTGTTGATTTGAAAGATAAGCAATATATTTCTTCGTAACCGCTCTCATTTGTAGGTGTTGGTTACACAGTGTTTGTCTTAACTCCTATTTTTGATTTGATACGTACAATTAATAAATAACAGTACAAAAAATGTCTAAATACTTTTTCTGATTTAAAGATCAAATCATGTTTTTTTCTGTTATATATAATGCACAATGATATAATATCTGAAACAATATATATGATAACTAAATAATCGACTGATATTCTGCAATATATGTAATAAACGTATTATCATATTTTCGCTCAGAATGGCTGGTTCATTGCAGTTAGAAATGGAAAAGTAGTAAGTATAGCAAACTTGTAGCACCTCAAAGTGTGAGAAGTTCTAACAGACAGCAATGCTTCATGTCAATTAAAAAGCTATTTTGCTGATAGTCTACAATATGATTGAACAGAACCGTGCACACTTTGAAATTTAAACAGTTTTCAGTCTTGGACTATATTGCAAGACATTTTACTTTTGTGTTCTTTCTTCATTGAGTGAAATTGGTTAATACTAACTCTAAACACAGTGTTTATATTTTTATATACATTTCCTGGGTCAGTCATGAGACAAAACAAGCATATTTTGTCATTCAGTTTTTTTACTGTTACTGTCATTTGAATATTCTACTTATTAAAACAGAAAGTAAAGGTGCCAATGTCTGACTAGAACTATCAGCATTATGCATGCGTTTTGTTGAAACTTGAAGGCATTTACATCATTTGATAAGTGTTATAGATACGGTACAGCAGCAATAGCAAAATTTTCAAAATGACCCGCCGTGCCTATCTCACATATCAGATCGACACCATTTTGTTTAGCACCGACGAAAACTTGATAAGAAGTCTTCGAGCTTCTGATAGAAGTCCGATGTAGTTATGACCATCCATTCAGGAGAAGTAGCGATAGCAATATTTGACGGTCATGGTGCACGTCAGATTGGAATCATTTCATTTAGTGCCAGGCAGACATCACAAGTTACTTAGCGAAAACTCCGTGCAGATATATCCATCTGTTCGGGAGGAGGTGTGAGAACACGATTTTCAAGATAGTATTGGATGTCTTAGGGCATGACTGACGCGGACCATTTGTTTGGTAAAACCATCTAGACACCATATGAAGCTTTTAAGTAAATATTCAATGTCGATGTATTCAGAAGAAATAGAGATAAAAGTATTTTCAAGATGTCTGCAATTGCTGCCATATTACATGTCAGATCGGCCTCTGTTTTTAGTTCAAACTAGAATCACAGCAAGTCTTTTAGTGAAAACCCCATGTCAATACGACCATCCATTCAGGAGCAGTAGCGATAACATTATTTAGAAGCTAAGAGCCGTGGCAACCATATTCGATATCAGATCGGCACCATTGTTTTTCATTTAGGACTAACTAGATATTATGCGAGGTCTTTTAAATTCTGCTCCTGAGTTTCATAAGTTTGCACACTGTTAAAAATTCACTGAAAAGGGACAACCCCCTCCCAATTTTGTTCTCACTTCTAACCCTTATTATAAAACAAGAAATGTATATATCCTAAGTTAGGTTTAAAGAAGCTACAATTTACTTTATTTGGATACCTGAATGATGGGGTTGATTTTGGTTTGGAAGTACACAACTAGGCCTAACGTCTGATGTGCATCTCATAGAAGATTGTTAGCTCTGCATGACTATTTTGACTTCTTGAACTTAAGGGTAAAATATACAAGACGAGGCGATATATTTGTTTTAGTTGTTGATGTTTCAATATTTGTAAGTGCACTTTC
This sequence comes from Margaritifera margaritifera, assembly GCA_029931535.1. Classification (NCBI taxonomy): domain Eukaryota; kingdom Metazoa; phylum Mollusca; class Bivalvia; order Unionida; family Margaritiferidae; genus Margaritifera; species Margaritifera margaritifera. Next base: position 2,349,114 of record JAQPZY010001594.1, read on the forward strand.
AGAAACTAGTAAAGCCATTTATGTTTAAATACGTTTCTGTATTTCCATGATAGACATAGTTAGTGTACTTTGTGCTATTTCAAATATATTTCCCAAGGACACGTGAGCAGACATTTTCATCAGCTGTCTGCTTCAGACAGTACATAGTTTACCCTAATAGTGATCAAACCTAAATTTCGATCCAAATTGGTGAAAGACAAGTATATGTATGTTAATTTTCTCTTATATTGCAAAAATTGTAGAGAAAACAACTTTGCCCTTTGCCTTGACCACTGTCAAGGGTGTTTCAAAACGCCATGATTGGAAGAGTAGTGAAAACCCCATGTCGATATGACCAAGATTTGTAAGATGACTGCTATGGCCGCCACATTGAATGTCCGAGCGACACTATTTTCGTTTAGGAGGAACTAGACATTGGGATGAATTTGTTTGCAGAGTTTGGTGGTAATCCTCTCAGTAGTTTAGGAGGAGTGGCGACAACAATCTTGTGCTAATAGAAAACGGACGCTAGACGGACCAATCTATGGCCATTAGAGATAAAAATGAAAAACGTTTAATAAATAAAGCATAAAGAGAACATGAAAAAAAAAACATATTTGAAAAAAGGTTTCACGTTCGTACATGAAACTGGCTTAGATGAAAATCCCTATCTGACTTATGTTCTGGTATATCATTTGAAACTTATAATGCTATGTATACTTCTTTTAAACAGACATGGCGTTGTCACTAAAAGACTTAATGATGCTGAACAGACTTCCAGCAGGATGGCCATGGCAGCCGTTTTGAAAATATTATTATCTCGATGCCCTTTAAGGGATGGTTATATTGATATGCGGTTTCACTAAAACAATTCTCATATATGCAGGTGGTCTTAATTGAAAAAGATTACAAAATGACCATCCAAAATTTCACAAATCGTTTAGCAATTATTTCTCCAGAACAGATGGTCTTACTGACATGTTTCTACAGCCACTTCTTTCTGTAGACAGTTTCGTGAATTTTGTCTTTGTTATGTATTGTTTTGTCAAATCCTCCATAAATGATTGAAATCACGACAAGGGTAAGTTTTAGCAAAATATGAAATAATTAATTATTCAACTTTAATAAAAATACGAATCAACAATTCAACCCGTAGCATCTTCTTATATTTTCAACTCTCCAGGAAGCAGTGATTCAGACTTTTCTATCATTCACGCATATATTCATACGCAAACTTTTAAAGTATTATAGAAAGGTTTTATCACTTGGTTTCTTTTCAGATTGGGATCTGGTATATTACTATGTTGTAGTCAGTTTCTATATATTTGTTTTTGTTATGTATTGTTTTCAATCATATGTACCATAGAATATTGAAATCATGACAAGGGTAAATTTCTGAAAAATATGAAATAATTAATTATTCTGCTTTTGCCACCTTTTTTACCCAAGAACCCGTGAAAATGATACGAGCGAAGTGTACCTGTCTTGTGTATATATATATATATATATATATATATATATATATATATATATATATATATATATATATATATATATATATTCATCTTTACTTTCTTAAGTGTTTGAGTTCAGTTTCTCTCTCCTTTATTTTTCTTGTATTTATATGTATTTGTATGTTATTAGTATCGTAGCAAACGGAGACATACAAATTTAGGTTCATAAGATACTTATGGCAATTGTGATGTTCTGCGTGCAATCGAGTTGAGAAGCTGTGTGAATATGTTGCAGTCAGTTTCTATATATTTGTTATTGTTATGTATTGTTTTCAGTCAAATGTTCCATAGAATATTGAAATCATGACAAGGGTAAGGTTCTGCAAAATATGAAATAATTAATTATTCAACTTTTGCTATCTCTTTTACCCAAGAATCTGTGATAACATTTCAGTGTTAATATCATACCTGGATAATGTAAAGTTTATAATGAATCTTTGTTATAATTGCAGTATTTTTATTGCACCTATTTTGTTTGGAGTAACTGTATTAACTTGTTATTTATGAAATATATTTTTAGAGTGATTGTGTTATGAAATTTGTACTCAACTGTAGTTTTTTAAGTGTTTGAGAATAATTCTCTGATTTGCTGAAGCACTCTGTGAAGGAATAATAGGATTTTACCGACCTAGTTACTTATAAAAAAACAAGGTTGGTTCCTCCCTTCTGTAACACTGGTAATCAATGGCAATAAATGAGTTGCCCCAAACATAAAGGTCGTATCAGGCTCATGACATCATAAACTAGATGATGACGTAAAGAAGACATCATCATTTTCATTCTGAGTTAATATTGATGAACGAAAATAATTATTAATGGAAGCAAAGAATGGAAAGAAATAATGGCATACACCCTCAAAAATGCAGCAAATAACTTTTTAAGATATTTATAATGATAAATAATGGGGTATTTTCCATTTGAAGATCTTTGTGCTAGAGACAGCTTAGGTATTTTCACAGAGGTCATCAACCAACGGTTAAGTGGAAAGTTTAAAACAATTTGTTAACTTATTATATGTTTATAATTGTTAAACATGAAATTTAGGCGTATATTAGGTACTTCGATCCAAAAAACATTTCTCAGATTAGGAAAAACAAGAAAAAATAAATGAAACAAACAAATGAAACAAGATAGGAGAAAGACAAAGAGAATCAAAACTTATTTTTATGAATTGCAATAGAATTTTAAAAATATTGATGAACATTCAAATGCAGAATGTTGCCAATGCAATTTCTTCTATTTACGTATGCTGGCCATAAATAAAAATGCATGATTGATTCATGTTCAAGATGCGCTCCAAAATTTTGAGTATTTTCAAAGTAAACAAAATTTCAACGCAAACTGCTACATGCCGTAAATCAGGCATCGTTTTTAAATGAACACAAGAACACAGCTAACTTTATTAGTCTCTAACTATTTCAAAAAACTGTCTATGTAAGCCTTGAAAATACAGTCAGAGCTGGATGAGTGTGCTGCAAAAAAGGGACATATTAAAACAGATGTTTTGAGACTAATAGCTTTCGAATACAGTTTCCTGTCTAATTCATTTAACAAGAATCCTTTTACAAAACAACCATTTGCTTTGAAGCATAGAAAAGATGTTCTCAAGCAGTGTAACTGTACTATAATTATTTTAGGTTTTTAAAACTGGATTTCAAGAAATGTAGACCAGTATATTGTGTGTAAGTATTACGGCTGAATTTGCTACAATATGTTTTCTCACAAAGTAGGTTTTGGACATATAGCCTAAATACTACAGTAACATCTGAGTGCCATTAATTAATATTTTTGCATAAAGAAGAATAATTTCATGTTTGCTTTCACATGTAATTTTGCATATAGAATATTGTTTTGGTTTAATAAAGCTAACCTCGTCTGTATTCCTGAAATATCTCTTCTCCATTTGTATACTAGTGTCGATCCTGGTCACCTCTCCCACCCCCCAAATGTAATACTTATTTCGAATCCCTCGACGGAGTATCACCTCCCAAGTCACAGCGAAGGAGAGGAGGTCACGAACTCTCACCTTTTGGTATGGGGAGTTTTTCCCCCCAAAACTTCCCTGAATAAAATGGTGAGGACAAAACTTTCATGACAAAGTGAAAATCTTTCATGATAAATAGGCATAAAACAGAATCCATTTCATGATACAAGAGTGTTTCAAACTAAACTTATTTTGATTAATAATGAGCTGATATAAAAAAAAATTATCGTAAATATAGCATTAACACTATATTTGATTTTGTTATTGTTGTCAGTATCCTACACCGCTGCCTTAAAGCTTACCAATTTGATTTTGTATTTAGATCAAAATTTTGTCCCCTGGGTAAAATTGTGCAAAGTAAATATGAGGTCTCTGTATCCGTGTCACTCCTCGAAAAACCAGTTTATTCAAAACATAGATTTGTTCCAATTATCACACTGAAGTTTTCAAACAATCAGTATATGCAAACTCTGAGCTGAAATTTTACTCACAGTTAAACTGTTTTATGTAAGTGGAACCAGGTCACTAACATATTTTCTAGGCTGCGAATGTAATGCATTCTAAACTTCAAACTGTACACTGATAGCTAATGTTGAGTTATAGAGCATTTGGAAACTGTGAGAAACATGAGTTAGGAACCAATATATCCATTGTAACTGTCAATATTTTCTTTTTTTTTGATAGCTTATGTGCAACTCAAAGGTCCTTACCTGCAGAGGATTTTTCTGGCGCTCAAACACTTATTTCTTATTACATTAAATCAAACATCTGATATCAAATTACCGCTTTTGTTGAAATTTCGTTATGTAAGGGTTTCAGATATGTAATATTTGGGAAACGTTTCATTGTACCCTCTGTCGTCTTTGTTCTTGAGTCTTGTCAAAGACATACATTGCACTGTCGGTAACTTGTGGATATAAAAATAACAAATTAGAGAGCTGTAACTTGATTACCAACAACTACCAACTAAAGGTGTGGAAGTTTCTCTACTGGAATTGAACACCCCCTCCCCCTCCCAAAAAAACCCCAAAGCAAAACAAACAAATAAACAGAAAAAAAACTCTCCCCTGCTTTCCAATGATGGTATTTATTACCAGAAATATTTATATACTTATGTTGCATCGGGTGAGGCATAGCACTGATTACAATAGCTCATAGTTCACTCCATGGTCGACGTTCATTTCCTGTATTTGCTTTTACCTCCCCCCCCCCTCTCTCTCTCTCTCTCTCTCTCTCTCTCTCTCTCTCTCTCTCTCTCTCTATATATATATATATATATATATATATATATATATATATTGGCCAATTTTATATTACAGTTTGTGCCATTGTTAAATTCATGTAAGTATCAATGGATTTGTCATCAAAAGGTGCCAGAACATTAAAATAAAATAAAAAGATAAAGGTCATGAATTTAAAAACAATAAAGGGATATAAATATCTCGAGTCACGCAACTTTCTAAGAAGGTGCAATACATTTCGAAGGTATATTGATTTATAGATGATACCATTAATTTAAAATGCACTACATCTAACCTACAAGGCAATGAGCCGATTAATTTGCCTTTCCTTTTAGTTTTAGACCTGACCTTCTTGTCTCCGTTTCACCAGCCGACGTGTTTTCTTACACACCAATACAAGAGTGAATATTTTGCCATTCATCTTCTATATGTTGGAAATTGCATATACATTATTGTAAAGTCGTCAGCTTTTATTAAAGCAGCAAGATCCCCTCGTTGTTTTAATATGTTTCGTGAGGCCAATGAAGAGAATATTGTCTGCTTTTACACAAATGACCTGTTCAACTTCTATTTTAGCAACGATGACTTGAGTTGACTTCACTGTCTATTAACTTGAGATAGGTTCGCGCTAAGCATTACTCAAGTCGAAGTTAAGGATATAACTGGTGTAAAGTAGCAAGGTTAGTAAGGATTAATACAATCTTTCATATACATTGGTGTGGGATAGAAAAATTCCACTCGAGGGTCAGAATTTTGCATCAGACACGAGGCTTTGCCGTGTTTCTGACACAGAAGTCTGATCCTGAGGGTGGAATTTCCTGTCCCACACCGATGAATAATAGGGGATTATTTTTCCCACATTCCTGAACACAAAATGAGGGTTGAATTTAAAATGGCATATTGTTAGTACAAATGTATCTTTCTAACAATACAAGATTCTTTAAAAATCTTGCCCTGAAGAAAGAGCCTAAAAAATTAGGATTACCCTGAAGAAATGACGTTTGAATGGATATAACCCATGGCAAGACACAAAACAGCAGTTTCAACTATACTAACAGTTCACAGTTTCGCAACTGTGCATTGGACCATGTTTGGCGATTATACCAAAAGGCGAACAGTCCAATTTTAATCTCGTAATAAGACGAAACTGACAAAATATAAGGAGGTACTTCTCGATTCAGTTATGACCTATAGTTTATTTTATAACTGCATCTGAGAATACACCGTGCGTAAGATGGATTTTAAACAAATAACAATGACACTGAAACTTTGCTTAGATCTGTCAGTGGAATAATTATACGTAGCTTGGTTGATGCTCTCAGTTTATCACTCCGAGTAGGAATCAATAATTCTTGCACGTGTCTTAGATGGGATCGGATTATAGTTGAAATTTACATTGACGTCACCGTGAATGATTGAACCACTTATAATGGAATTCATAAAGTGTGTTCTGGGATGACATTATAAACTGAACAGGTGATGTTGTGTCTGCTGAATGCAATCGAGCGATCGGGAATAATCCCACAAAGGTGGAAACAAGCCATTATTATCGCAATCCCGAAACCCTGAAAGGATCCAGCGGATATAAACTCATACAGGCTCATCTCCCTCACCAACAATGTATGTAAGATCATGGAAACTATGATCAACAATAGGTCGAAGTACCACCTGGAGAGCAAGAACTTGATATCTCACTACCAATACGGATTCTGTAACAATCGGTCCACCTTGGATCAACTAATACGATTTGAATCAAGCATCAGATTGGCTTTTAATGCAAAGAGGAAAATTATTGGAAACTTGATCGCAGTGTTCCTAGACCTAAAAAAGGACTATGATCTTAAGTGGACCAAAGGATTAATAGCAAAAACTAAACCATTACGGAATGACAGGGCGCATTCGCAAGTGGATATCCAACTTTTTGACAGGTTGTAGGATACAAACAAGAGATGGAAACCAATACGCAGAAACATATCTCTTAGATAATAGAACCCCGCAGGAAAGTGTGCTGAGCCCAACTCTTTTTAACATCATGATTAACGACCTGGAAAAATCTGTTGACCCATTCTATTTGGACCTATCGTAGTTTGCCTACGACAGTGGAATCTGGAAAGCGGGAATCCTGCTAGCGAAGCTGTGGTCGGACGATTTCATGTGGGACTGGATAGGATCGGTCAATAGGCCAACAGGCGGGGATTCAAACTCTTCCCCAGAAAGACAGTAGGTGTAATGTTTACCTCAAAAACCAAAATTCGCAGGGAACCACCAAAACTATACGTAAATGGAGTGGAAATCAAATTTGAAAAAGTTGCTAAATTCCTGAAGATGCTATTCGACGAGCACCTAACATGGAGCAACCATATAACAGAGCTAGCGAGAAGATGTGGGCATGACCTTAACCTCCTTTGGAACCTCAAGGACTCTGATTGGGGAACGGATCAGTCCATGCTCCTCACACTATAGGTCACTGATTCGGTCCAAAATTGATTACGGATGCCAAGCCTATGCTTCAGCCAACACAAAGGTGTTGAAGAAATTGGACCTAGTACAACGCAAAGCTCTTGTTATATACACCAGAACTCGCGGTAGCTTCTCTGGGGACGAACTCAGAATCCTAGCAGTGGAGCCTCCCCTCAATCTGAGATGGGAGGAGTTACTCTTAAGATATGTGACTAGGATATCAAATCATTCCAAGGCGCATCCTACTCTAACAACAATTGAAAAATGCAATAAGCCCTTCCGGCACAATCCACAAGTGAATTTACCTGGGGGGGGGGGGGTCAAAGATCTAAAAAGGGAATTAAACCTTACAAACATCAATGCGGAAACCATAAAATACACTGACACCATCCCTTGGACTAGCGAGCCACCCAAAATAAATGTAACTGTTCTACAATATGGGGATGAACAGGATCAACGGATGGAAAAAAAGGGCCAAAATTCTCTCAGAAATAGAGTAGATATGAGGAATTTAACAAAATATACAAAGATGGTTAAAAACCCCTAGACCCAGGGCGCACTGCGGCAGCAGTGGTAATCCGCGGGGAGGGCATTACACTGGGGGCGAGGCTATAGGACAACTGCACAATATATACAGTTGAATTTTGGGCTATTACACAAGCTGTCCAATGGATACAAGAAACCCAAAAGTTCAAAGCAGTGATAATTAGGGACTCCCTTAGTGTGCTGCGTTCCTTTGAAACAGGTAACTCCTCCAGCAGATAAAACTTGTTGCGGGAAGTCTACTTGAGACTACAAATCCTGGAACAAAACCATTATACTGTAGAAGTTATGTGGGTGCTCTCTCATATCAACATTCCTGGGAATGAGAGGGCAAACAGAGAAGCTAAAAATAAGATTAACGAACCAACAACTAAACACCTGGAATACAGCGTCCAGGAAATTTACAGTATGATTAGGCAAACAATTTACCAAAAATGGCAGAGGAAATGGGACAATACAAAAAAAAGGGCACAGACTCTACGATTTACAGAAGAAAATCTGCAGAAACATCGTCGCCCCAACCCTAGCAAATCCCTTCGATTCCAAAATAATCTATCGAATTAAATCCGATAAAATGCTCATAGCGAGCAGTTTTGGAAGGTATGTGCATGGAATAAAGGAAGCAGGAATTAACTGCCCGCATTGCCCTCCCCAGAAACATTACGTCGTGTTTTCAATGATTGCCCAAAGTATGCCATTGAAAGGAAAAACTTCCAGGAGAAACAAATAAAACTTAAATCCCTAGCCATATACCCGGATTTCCTCAAAATGGGAAGTAATTACATCAATTCAGTGTGTTCAAATATATTGTGGTATATCTCTGACATCGCGAAAAGGGGAAAAATCTAATACCCCGCTAGGAATACAACAATAGAAGTAAGGAGCGACGACGTGTCTGGAGCGGGGGAGTAGGGGTTCTTTCTAGAGAGGTAGGGATTGGTAGACTGACCCATCAGGGGAATCAGTTTGCGGTTTGGGCGACCCAGTCCCCGCCCTCTTGAGCAGGAGAAACTCCACCCTCATAGCACAGCCAGAAAACAAAAGGCAGATAGAAACCTTAAGATAACATGATAAGCGTCAAGATTTAAGACCAACCAGTAACTATTAAAAATATAATAATTCCTGCAGAAATAAAAAACAATAATAGGTAATAGGAATTCAGCCTATCTAGAGCGGGGGAGGAGGGGCTCCGCCTAGAGAGGTAGGAGATTGGTAGGTTAACCCATTAGGGGAATCAGTTTGCGGTTTTGGCAACCCAATATCCGCCCTCTTGGGCGGAAGAAACTCCACCCCCACAGTACAGACAGAAAAAAAAGGTAGCTCAAAACCTTAAGATAACAGATTAAACGATAAGAGCTAAGAGCAACCAGTAACCATTAAATCTATTATACACATACAGGACAACTATCATAATTACAGTTTCCATTCTCCTAACCCAACTAATATCGCATGCAAATACTAACCTCCTGCCAACACAAGTAATATAATAAAACCTCAACCTCAAAAAAACATTTGCATATTATAAGGTGGTCCTAAGCCCAGACAATCAGGCCCAGCCGCACAAGGTGACAACGATTGGTTAACTCAAAACTAGGACTATATGGCCCACAAAATATAAATAGTATAAGATGGTCCCAAGGCCAGACCATCAGGCCCATATTGCGCAAAGCGGTTGCTGATTACTCAGGACCCTTAATATTCGAATTGACAAATAGTGTGAGCATAGTCACTACAGTAGATGAATAAGAAACTAAAAACCAAATAAATAAAATTATACGCTACAAGATAGTCCTAAATCCCGGACCATCAAGCCCAGTCACACAAGGTGGCAATGATTGATTAAATAAATAACAAAATCCCTGTATCCCTACCCCAACTATACATAATGAACTGGTGCATTAGCTCACAAAAACTAGGATACCTACAATAACCAATATAATTGATTGGATATGGCTCGTGAGCCTCCTCTTAACTAACCACTTCTTACAGTCATCTAGTACAGAGTTTATATTCAAAATTTACAATAAACAACTATTTAGGGTGCAAGACGTCAAAAAGTTCACGGCCGGCATAAATATCAAAATTCAACTTTGAACCAGCTGGAGCCCTCCAGGGATGTCGAGGCGCCACCAGCCGTCACTTGTCGCCTTTTCCTCTTTCTGACAAGAATAAGTAAAAAGTGTGCAGTGCACACATTAAAGCGTCTGGGTCTCTTCCGGTCTCCGCTACCATTGTGACGAGAAACTACATATTACGCTCAGAGTACAATAACAAGACGTACGTGGTCAAATGGACGCACACGTCTATAATGTAATTAAACAAACAAATAGTCTGGCCATGTCAGTCAGCGACCAGCCGTCAGAAGAGAAACATGACGCCGTACGGTTCTAGGACAAAATGGTAGCGGACAAAATGGTACGGACAAAATGGTATGGACAAAATGTTACGTGGGCATACTTGTATTGGACAAATTAGTATGGATAAAATGGTACGGACAAAATGTTACGGACAAAATGGTATGGGACAAAATGGTACTAGGATTAAATGGTATGGACAAAATGGTACGACTACAATTTTATTAATACGAATATATGTTGTAGTTTTCGCGCCAATTTTGTGACGGTCGGATGAGCAAAGCCAACAACGTTGTTAAAAGCATTGTGCCAACCCTCGAGTGCATTGTTGCTGCGAGGTAGGTTATCGATGACTCTAGAATATTGGTTCCATAGCTGAATTGCGAATCTTGGTGGACCTCTTCTTCCCCTCCTTTGTCTTCCAATGAAGTTGTCCTCCATGTAATCACATATTACTTCAATTTCTCGGTATGCTGGATCTGCGGTCAGAATTTCGAAGACTTCTATGACGCTATCTGTTCGAATAAATGCTAGAGCAAGAAGACGCTTGACAAGAAGCGCGAAATCAGGTTCATCTCTATAACGTTCTGAAAAACCTTCTGATTGCAGTTTCCTCCAGACGCACTGACCGAAGTGAAACATGCATCCAGTTACTGTTGCCATCGGAAATATATTCTGAAAAGCTCGAATTGCTGCCAATTCAAAATCAAATACAACAGTAACTGGATCTAAACCGGCGTGCAAGGTGAGAATTTCTTGAAGGAGTTGTTGATATGCTTGTTCGGTTTTTTTGGATAGTAATGCATACACTGCAGGAAAAACTTCGCCATTGAAAAAGCCATGTATCGTGTAGAGTTGATCGTATCCACTCGGGCTGACTCGAAATGTGCCATCGGCAAACCAATGTTGGCATCTCGAAAGGAAATCCAGATCATCGTCGGCTGCAAAAATGATCATGTCATCTCGGTTGACACGAATGAATGGGCGGTTGCTCTGTGTCTGAGAATAAACCATAATGTCTTGTTGAACGTTCGGTCCAGCCATTTGACGATGCCTTCGTTCATCTCGTGATAAGGTTGCTCGTTTTGGAAGTAGATGAGCGGCTACAACTGAAACACTCTGCAATTCATTGTGAACAATCGATCGTGTTGCTTCTTCGGTTGTTTCGGCTCTCCTTTTCATGTTGGCACGAGCTGTTTCAACCTCGACTTGCCCATGCGTTACCGTGTGATTATGAACTCCAACTTCAAGAACGATTAACATTCGCTTGTGTATGAATTCGTGCCTTGCACGTTCTTCTTTCACAACGCCAGAGCTCCTTGCCGTTACTGCCATCGGTGTTCTTGGTAAATAAATAACCTTGAGATAAAAGCTTGCGAGTCCCTTTTTGAGAAGTAACATATTCTTACATGATGAAAAAATTTAACAAGTTTAAAAATTACATAATCAGGATAATAAAGTCCTCTTAAAATGATATGTAACTGTTTTTTGTTTTATATTCAAAGTACAAAAATTAAGGCACCCCAGTCGTTAGCGCGCAGTTCACTTTGATACTTTGATCGATAAAATGAATCACACTTGTACACTTTTCCATTTTATATATGGAGTAAAAATCCGACTTCAAAGAAACGTTGCCGCTGATCACAAACTTTAAAAAAGGTCGCGTCAACATTCTCAAAGAAACGGTGCCGCTGATCACAAACTATAATAAAGATGGCTTCAACATTCTCATTCAATGCAATCAGTTGGTTCTTCAACACACATCTCTTTGATGTATGTACTTAACCTTAAATTGGGTTATTCCACTTAATTTACTTTACCTATGCAAATTAGTCTAATGGACTCTCCCGCAGCGGTGTTCAAAAGGATTTGACTCGACACATCACCCTAGCTATTGTGTGCCAATTAAGTAAATCTCTGAAAGGTGGCTGTTACCTTTTAATTGCCTCTAAAACAGGTGTATAAACCTGCCCTGAGGATAGTTTTACATGAGCTTTGAGCAATACTGTTTACTGTTTATATATACCACAGATTACAGATGTCCCATACCATTTTGTCCTATACCATTTTGTCCGCACCATTATGTCCATACCATTTAATCCTAGTACCATTTTGTCCGCACCATTTTATCCATACCAATTTGTCCAATACCATTATGTCCACGTACCATTTTGTCCATACCATTTTGTCCGTACCATTTTGTCCGCTACCATTTTGTCCCGCCACCCGCCGTACCTGCTGTTGGACTAATAGCGGAGGGAGCGAACTGTGCGTTTTCACATGCTTCCTTGTGCAGTTAATGACAGCCTACTACTTGTCGAGGAATCCAAGGAAGTCAGGGGCATACCTGCATACACGAGGCAGAACGGCACAGAGAAGACCGACCTACCCTGCCACCTGAAGTTAAGTACGAATGAAAGGGATCGGTGCTAACTATGACCACAGGGAGCTGTCATTGGGAAGTACACCGACGCAGCTGGAGCACGGTTAGACGTAACGAGGCAACCACAGGTATGAAAATATCACCTGGAGGAAACAAGTTACAGAATGCAGCAAAATCAGTTACAGAATGCAGCAAGCTGGAGGAAGAAAGAAGGTGGAGGAGGGCTTTAACCTCCTGGGTGACTTCACCTGGGACTGCTGCATGTAACGGCTGGAGTAGTCAGCCTGCTCAAAGAGGAAGCCTGGAAGCTTGGAAATTCCGGCGCCAGACCTCTCCATTGGCAGATTGATCAAGATTGCCTGACTGTATGGGGTTTTCCTTTTCGAAATATTGAAGACCCCTTTTGATTAGACTCTTTTAAATTACAAATTTGATCAATTTTGAACCACCGTCTAAAAATATAACCGTGCAAGATAAAACGAAATGGCGTGATACTAAATGGAAGTGAGTAACTTTTACTCCCGGATCGATATAATTTTTTGAAATATTATGCACACTATGTATGCAAACTTCATATCTGAATGTATATTGTTTTAAATAAAGAAATTTGAAACCCATAAGATTGACATAATTAAATATGTGGCTAACAAATAATTGGTTGCTAGGGAACGCCCGATTTAGCTAAATGGTCAAAATTTGGTCATATAAGTTCATGGCATTTTAGTACTTCTGTTCTGCTTCACGTCTCCCTTGCTGAGTCCGTGCAGCCTGCCACTCCTGACATGTAATTAAGAAGCATGCCGTGCTTGCAGTAATGCGTCGAATGGGTTAGCAGCCCGGCAAGCCATTCGACAAATAATTAAATAGTGTGCTATGCACACAACTTAATCCCCATCTGCGGTGTTTAGACGTACATGGCCAACTGGCCGAAAACGTCTTTAATGCAAACAAACAAACAAACTGATCTGGAAACCCAATGTCAGCTGCTAAAGAAGACATAAATGAGCGGGAAGCTTAGTGAGATCAGAGCACATCTGGAATATGTCAGTCGCCTCCTAGAGGAAATGGAAGAGTTGGAGAAAAGGAAAATGGAGGAAGAAGAAAAAGAAATAGAGAAAACGAAGTGGAGGACAGAAAAGCTACCCTAGGAGCGTCCCATCTGTAAAGTACAACTTATGGTGAGGGCTCCAACTCAGAAAGTAAGAATGAGGGTCCCCCAGACAGAACTGGAAAATGAAGCTGCAGCAGCAGCAACAGCAGCGAAAGCAACAACAGCAGCGTCAGCAACAGCAGAGACAGTAAACAGAATCCTTACAGGATAAATCCTCTCAAACTGGTATATTTGAAAAAAGAGATTTTAATATTTAAAAATAGCTAAATACCAGGAACCCGAAACTTTTATTCATACGCTGAATGAAGCATCAAAAAGAAGGGCGTTATGCAAGCTTTGTGATTCAGCACCTGACAGTTTATATCACGATAAACTCAAAACAAAAACAGAAAGAAAAAAAACTTTCAACTCTTATATTTGCAATTTCTACTTATTTTGTTAATTATTTTTGTCATTTTGCTTTTCTTACTTAGTGTCCTTTTTGGTGCTTCATTCAGCGTATGAATACAAGTTTTGGGTTCCTGGTACGGAGTATTTATAGAACAGGGGATTCTCCTACATGACAGTCCACGGCGAGCAGAATAAGAAGCCACACGCAAACGATGGAGAGAGCGACAGTGCACACAATTTAAGCGGAGACCGGAAGAGAGCCAGCCGTAATAGGGGTGGCACTAGGAAGGTTTCCAGCAACAGCTGTCATACCAGCACATGCAATTAGGGCTCTCAGGGCCCTAGGAAATGCTCTAACAAGTGGTTGGAGCCTTAGAGCAGGGCAAAACGAAACAACGCTGCTGCTGATATGGGACAAGAATTCATCAACCGACAGTGCAGCGCTTGGACCATGGGAGCCAGAACGGTCAAGGAGAAGTGGAAGAGGGTGAAGAGGAGGAGGGAACTGCTGCAGCGGCACACCAGCACAGCGCAGCAGACCAGCCCACGCCCTGCCTGACTCTAATTGTGGAATGGGAGCCCATCTCCAGTCGCCAGCACAGTATAGGCGACCAGACCTCCCCATCGCAGCTTCAGCAGTCTACCACTCCTGTCATCCTGAAGATACAACAGGCCACGCAGATGGAAGTCCAGCCGGATTCAGAGCCAGAATCCAACTCTGACTCTGAATCTGAACCCGAACTGAGTCCCGATTCAGCCCGTGACTTAAAAGAAGAGGGACAAAAGGAGGAAGAGAAAGAGTCGGCCGACGTAGTAAAAATGGACCTAGAACAGTTCGAGACCATGGGGCTGATGGAGACCATTGAAGATAGAAAGAAGGCCATCAACTTCGTGAATGCTGTAAAATACGTCGCATGACGTTCACTGAAAAAAAGGATGATGCCTTCCCTTAATCAGTGGAACTTTGGAGTTCACATTCTGCGTTCTTCTTACGAGAATGCATACAAAAACCACTTGATCCCCAGACTCCTAGATGCGGACCAGCAACTCGTGGAGCTCCACGACCTGTATCGACTTCGAGAGGCAAAGTATAACGAGAAGAGGATGGCGAGGCAGTATGTGGAAGCTGACATTAGGAGTGGGAGGTATAGCCTCTTGAAGTAAAAACAGCCCTTGTTAGGGCTAAAAATGGGGATCTTATACTTGCCTCATAAGATCCGTTTTTTATTCCCAACTCTCACAATTGCCTAAACTGATTGGAAATAAATGTGACGAATTTAAACTCTGTTATTTTGCCACAAATGCCCATAAAACCAGATTAAGATCACTAAAATCATTATAAAAGAAAGGCAACTTATGCCTCACGATTGGTATATTAATTTCTTTACAAACAACATGTACACTTAGTACCGAAATTCAAATCTAATAAAATTTACCAACTCAAAACGACCTGATTCCATGCGACTTACGCATACCACAACTAGGGACAGCCAGAACATAGGCAACTGGGCAAAATTTGACTTTACATAATATAGTATGGCACAAAAAGGGGTAAATTTTACCCTGGCTTTCATTCTGACCCCCGAAAGCCCTATTCAGACGAAAACCGCATGGCCCTGAAAAAACACTGATTGGTATGCTATTGAATGGACTAACGGCGTTGTGAATCCCAAATAAAGATCACAAAATTAACCGGCTACTTTAAGCCACCATCATTGGTATTTTTTTCAGGAAAACATACAAGCACGCAGTGCACAAAAGACAAACAAGCTACCTCCTAGGAAAATTCACAACTTATGAATATTCTACTCGGATATGTGACATTCACATCTTTGGCATTAGGTGAGGGACAGCTCAACTGGAAATAGAAAACTGGGCATAGATTGGAAACAATTTGAAAAAGGTAACAGCCGGTATGCAGTGGCAAACATACAGCTGGATGGATAGGCCGATAAATCAGCCCCCAAACCTGTACTGATATTGGTTGATGGTTGATTGTGCCTATTCTTTAAAATGTGCAATATCCTGCAGACACTTTTGTCCGCACACATCGATGTGCATTTTAGACACTTACCAGTATTTCTCGCTGCTCTTGAGTTACAGTCAGCTGAAGGGTCCTTTCGGCAATATGTACAGATTTTTTTTCTGGATTAAATCCTATGTTTGACAAGTTGTAAATACACGTGGAATAACATAACCCTACCTCTTGTTGACATTTCGAATTTAGTGGCGATGTTGGGCGACAACTTGCATGATATAAATTTTTATAATTAGACATAAGAAAATATTTATATTCCTATTTTGGGGGGCGAGTCTAGGGCGATTGTTTGTCCTTTTCGAAGGCAAAGTCTGGCCTGTTACATAATGTCAACATTCTCAGCATGCTTAAAATTGCTGCATGATGTCTGCATGCTAATTTTGGAAATGTAGGACTAAAAGGAATATTTTCAAGAAATATTATGTGTGCGAGTTTCTTTGTTTCTTTTTTTATTTTTTATTTCTGACGATGTATTAGTTACTTTTAATCATTTAAGCCTAAAAATGATAATATGAAGGTAAGAAAGGCATATATGGCCAGTTATTATTGACACGTGGAGCCATATTTCACAGTTATGAAGCCCATTGCGATTTATTGCATGATTCATGCATGTCATTTTTAGCAGTTTCAGCATTTAAAAAAAATAATAATAATAATATTTGGAAGGTATTAAAGATCTAAAGGGATTGTTGCTATCACCCAATGAAGCCCTATTTCAAAACATAACTGTCACAGAAATAATTAATAATGCTAAGCAGTTACAACATTTTGAAGTTAGAAATCAAACTACATGTATTATTGCTGACATCATTATACATAAACAAGAAATTATAAATGTAATAACTAGTCTTGACCTAAACAAAGCCGCTGGACCCAATAAAATTATTCACAAAATTTAAAAAAATGTATTTTAAAAAATATATGTGCCCTTGCAAATATCAATAAATCAGTCGAAGCCATTATGTTCCAAGCACAGTGAAAGCTAGCTCGTATCATGCCGATTTATAAGAAAGAAGACAAAACGCTATTGTCTAATTATAGACCAATTTCTCTAATGAGCTGTGTGTTCAAGGTTTTTGAAAGAAATATATTCAGACATGTATATCATTTTTAGCATGAAAGTGATTTGACATATAAATATCAATCTGGATTTCTTCTGGGTCATTCAACAACTTATCAATTAATTGAACTTTATCACAAAATATGTTCTTCTATTGATTCCAATGAAATCACTTGTTTAACGTTCCTAGATATCAGTAAAGCTTTTGACAGAGTATAGATTAAATGTTAGTTTATAAGTTTCAAAAATATTGAATTGCCGGTAAATTTCTATCATGGCTAGAAAGCTACGTATCAAACTGCTACCAGAGAGTTTTCTATCAAAATTCAGTATCAACAAAATGGCAATGATATAGCAGACAACTTGAACTTGCTTGCAAGGCTTTTTGCTATTGATACTTCTCTTGCGATTTCTTCTACAAACCCTTTACAAAGGATTATAAACAATGGTCTTGAAACACTTGATCCATGGGCAAATGTAATGCTTGTTACTTTTAACACTTCGAAAACTGACATTTTATTAATCGCAAACCGGCAGACTGACTTTTCCTATCCGAAGTTCTCTTTTAATAACATGCATTTGCTTCCTGTTAAAATTCAGACATACTTAGGACTGGCATTATTCTGTGATGCTAAATGGACCGATCATATTAGTATGATTATTCAGAAAGCATCAAAATATCTATGTTGCGCACGACTAAAAACTCTTTTCGCAGAACAGCTTTGGACAAACTATATATACTACTCATAGGACCAATTTTAGAATATTTTTCTGAAGTCTGGAATAACTGCTCTGTTGAAGATTAAGACAGATGAGAGGAAAGATTAAATTGGAAGCTGCATTCCTTTATTGCTCTAGAGATTCTCTTTATGCAGAAACTGGCTGGGAAACTCTTGCACAAGGAAGGAAAAGGAAGAGATTATGCACGATGTATATGATTATAAAAATTCAAGTACCTAACTATTTAAGCAACCATCTTTCACAAAGGAGATACGAGACATCTCATTATTGTCTACACAAGTCCCAAAAGCATCACACCCATCTCAACCAGACTTCAGTTGTTTTTTTGTTTTTTTCTCCAACATCCTTGCTACCTTGTAGGACTGGTCTTTGGGACTCTCTCCCTGAAGATATCCGAAGGCTCCTAATCTTTCTATCTTTGAAAAAACATTTATCTAATTCAACTAATGGGCCACCACCGTATTATGATATTGGCAAATGTTACCTTAATATCCTACACACTAAACTTAAGCACTCATGTAGTACCCTCAAATCCGATCTTTGAGAGTGAATTTAGTTAATTCTCCCATGTGTGCATGTGGTTATGACAATGAAGATGCTGAGCAATGTTTTTTTTTATTTTCTCCTATCGCTGCTTATTTAATACCCAAAGATCTTTCGCTCTATCTTTTAACACACACATTGTGTGTGTAACTCTGGATTTAGTACTGAAAGATGATGTCGAACTAAGAAAAGAAAAGAAACAAATTCCATCATACTCCTAAACGTTCAGAAATATATCCTCGAAACTGAAGGTTTTTAAGCAACAAATTTGTAAAAAAAAAAAAAAAAGTTATTGTAAACAGTGCAAAGTTTCATCTCTCTCTGTCTCTCTATCATATTAATTGCTTATTTAATTAACTACATACCTATATGTTTATTCTCTTTTCCTTTGAAATGTTTCATATCCTTTAATATACACATTTTTTTAGTTTTTCGGATGTACTTGAATGTTTGTTAAAATTATGTCATCTTTGGGTCATTTTTTATGTTTTTGGAAAATGACCTAGATGAGTTAGACAACTCGTGTCCAATCGCATATTGTTTCATACATGTGACAGAACCAGGATTTCAAACCAGTAGCTTTACAAATTTGGATCAGTAGATTGGCCTCTAAACCAGTAGATTTATCGGCATAAATTTTACATTTCATGGGGATGGAAAACAAAACAAATACTGGGGTTTTTGTGTGCCATAATATGTATTCTCTTCATACTATAAAAAAACTGCAAATATGAACATGAATCAGATTCAGATTCGATGGAAAATGTTACAATAATAATTAATTAATATGAGTCAGTGTACTGCCAAATACTGAAAATGGAAAAGTTGTTTAAATCTGATAGTTCACTGCAAAGATTTTTCTTTTATAAAATCCAATAGCATTTTTAGTTTCATTCACAAGATTACTGTCTAGTGACCACTAATTACATTCATTATGATTATTAAGCTTCAAACTTAACAGGCCCTCAATAGTTCTCTGGTCCAGATTTCCCCTTGAATCACTTTGTATTTTGCGAAGAATGGAGAATGTCCTCTCTGTATCATCATTAAAATGTTGTAATGACAGAACAACCACGTTCAGCCTGCAAAAAAGTTCTAACTTCAGTTTTCCTGTTGCTGAGTTTTGAAGGTTGCTGACTACTCTCCAATACTCCTCCAAGCTATGTTCACCCCGAGGAGGAAGTTCCTGACTTGGACTTGGGATATATTCCTAAGCCTCATCCTCAAGGGCTTATTTCTCTTCATGGCTCAGATCCAAAAATCTGTTGTCATGTTACACCACTGTAAATAAAAAAAAATAAAGATTGATTTAGACTTGAACAAAAAATGGAAAAAAAAATACATGATGTATTTATGCTTTAAAAAAATAATTTATCCAAATATTTTAAAATTAATTATCTTGTAATATAGTTTTAAGTTATATATTTTATCTAGGACTTGAACTTAATTTATGTGAATGAAAACTTCAAATAGTTTATGAAATACAAAAGATACATACCTTAGAAACACACAACGCAAACTCTGGACCTATGCTACTCGCCTGCACACACTTAAACTCTGATATCCAAGCATTGTTGAACTTGTAATATTTCTTAGCTGGTGGTTTCTTAGAATTGTAGCGATAACTACGTAGCAAGGGTGCGCTTCCGTGTGCAGAATGCCACCATCTAACTATTTTTTATACAGAGAGGGTACCCCTGTTTACGGGCCTCCCATTCTTTTATCTCTGATTGGATTATTTCATGGATGGCATGAACATTTTACGTCATCATATACGCAAAGAAAACGAATTAGCTCTCCTTTTAAACTATACAGTATTGGCAAAAATTTGATATGACTCTGAGAAAAGTTTCTTCAAAAATCCAGAAACTTTGTGGATCGGGGCTGGTTTCACTCAGGAAAGGATATATTTATGTATCTAAATATGGAATGTGTCGAGAATTTTAATGACTTCTTTTCGTTTCGTGGGAATAGAGCTGTATTTTACCATACCCACCTGCTAATTTTCAACCGGAAATGTGTAACAGTTCTCTCCCTTGAACAGCTGGTTGATGCGGCAACGATATTTATGCTAAGTTTGTTTTTATCATTACTGCTTCAATACAGTATCAAACTTGCTTGATACATATGGTTATTAAATGAATGCAGTGAAAAAAAAAGAGATTCAAACAAATTTATATTTGCATCTTGTGCAGATGTGGTTGTTTTCAGCAAGAATAAGACGACCCCCCCCCCCCTCGCAATCTGTTTGCCTGTTTAGGCCTTTGTAACATCCATCCCCCTACAAAAAAATCTTCATTTGTCTGTGCTTTTATCATTGTTGTACCCTTTTAAAAGCTAATTTGATACTGTCATGTCACAAAAAATATCAGCACAATACAACTATGAAATAAAAAAAGTAAAATTGAAAAAGTATATATAGTATTACTATATTGAACTTTTCACAAGAAATATTAGAGAAAAATAAATATTTCATGCAAATCTGGAATCATAAAAACAATATTTTTAGATGTGTTAGTCTAAAAAAGTTTCTTTTACTGGTAGGCATTTATTAGGAACAAATACCTGGATTGTATATTACATTTTCCATTTTGATTTATTTGAAAAGTAAAGAGATTGATGTTATGAATGTCATGTGCAGGGATTACGCTGGGCTTCACCAATGTCACAAATTGCAATTTTTGTTCCTGATTGGCGACAAAATATACCATCTGGCGATTTTTTGGCGACAACGTTTTTGGCTGTTAAAACTTGTATATACAATCTTAGGTTTGGAGTGGAGGAATTCAAAGGCACCATGAAAGAAAGCCACAAACTTGGATATAAAAGGCACTGGAATCTATCTATTGTTACATAAACAAATCCTTTGTTCATATTGACAAACCATCTTACCAGTGCATTGTTATATCATAATCCGCTTATGCGAACATCTGGTCTGAGTACTGTATGCTGTGATACGCTCAAATAGTCATGCTACCGGACTAGATACAATCGACCAAACGACGGCTAATCCTTTTTTTTTTTTTTGTTGAAAAAATGTACCAGAAAAATTAGTTTTGCTGAAACTTCAAAGAAAACTGATTACCTTTGAAGCACCAATCATTCTGTATAAATTCTTAGCAAATGAGAAAAAAAAAAAATTCAGTCTCAATCAGAACTATATACTGTCATGGGTAAATGTGAATTTTCATGTTCATCATCTCATCCTAAGAGTACCGTCTATACTCGCGTATAATCCGAGTAATTTAGGAAAAAATAAAAGCCTGGATAAAGGGGGCGGGGGGGGGGGGGTAGGTCGTCTTATTCACGGGACAAGGCCTAAACTTAAAATTTTTTTTTAAGTTTTCTTGTTGATTACCGGTATATATTGGAGGAGACTGGATAGATAGATAGATAGATAGATAGATAGATAGATAGATAGATAGGAATAATAAAGACAAAACCAGTGTAAAATACAATTAGGTATATTATCGAGTGGAATATGTCACAAATAAATTGACAACTTACATTTTGTTCTTCATCGTGTCATAAAAATCCATAGATATGATAAATCCATGAATTCTATCACAGGTCACATACCAGCATAAAAATAATAGCCCAGAATGATCCGACTCACAATATCCCATAATATGTTAATTCCACACGTCAAACAAATAAACAATAAAAGTCAAGTCCACATTTTAATAGTGCAAAACATTATAAATAAGCAATCAAAACAGTCTTGTAATGATTTATTCTGTAATATTGGGGTATTGTATTGTTTGTTGTCAATAAAGTAATAAATACCCCATCTTTTTCAATTTCCATTGCCTACTACATTAATAGACATGGAAAAATACTGAATCCTTGCTTGGCGATAGTTTTTGAAAATTGGCGACAAAATATTGAGGTTGGCGATTTTTTTTAAAGCCAGCACCATCCCTGTATGTGTTTTACTTACACATGAATATAGGTGTTTATTATTTAGTTTTTTAGTTATTTTGTTTATTATGAATGTTGGCTTTACTCATATTTATCACATGCAGTCTACTTTTTTAGAAAAGATAAAAATGGGTTTGTAATCATTAGGGTCCTACTAAACACCGCAAAGGCAAACAAAGTCATGCAAAGTCAGACAAAGGCAGACAAAGTCATGCAAAGTCTGTTTTTTGTACATATTTGTATATATTATACTATATTAACTTTGTTTTGACAATTTTGTAATTAAAATGTTTTAAAAAAAACCCTGTTTTAATGTTGTTTGAAAGTAAAATTGGTATATTCGCACCCTTAGTTGTGTCCCTTTATTTCGCATTGTGACAACGATATATATGACGACGATTGTTAATAAACGTTCATTAACTAGTTATGTAACAAAATAATTATATTATTTAGATATACACACTAATATTATGACAGTATTATATTACATAAGTATAATATAAATATTTAATAGAACAAAGGCAGATAGAGTATGACAAAGTCATATAACACAGATAGCGTATGACAAAGGCAGACTCAATGTGACAAAGCCAGATTTAATAATTTTATATCACAATTATCTTATTGAGAAACACATATATATATATATATATATATATATATATATATATATATATATATATATATATATATATATATATATATATATACACAGCAGATATACGACAAACTATACAATTATCACTTACTTCGTTCAGTCGGAAGAGAGCGTTCATGTAGCTATATTCTTCACCATCATTGTTCTTAATGCAAACTCGGCACATATAATTATAATTCCCGGAAAGAACATTTAATTCACTAACTGTGACGCCTTCACACAATGCATGTACTCAACTTTCGCAGGAATCACAATGGACAGAATCATCGGCACAATTCTGTTTGCAAACAGCGCACGGGTACTGATGGACTTAAACACGCTTACGACCACGGGCAGAAGGCATTCTGATAAATATAGACTACGTTATCAAAAAAAGAATATTATATCTAGGGAATGTTTAACACTTTAACACAATTTAAACACTATGACACTGCAACACCTATGTTTAAACAATACAACACAATATTTTAAATATACCACTAAACAACTTATTGTTAACTACACTTAGTATTAATCATTTTTGAAGATTAATACTGTAACTGAATCATGACAAAATGGTTTTGATGAAGATTTTTATTCTTGGCCATTTTATAATGATCCACAAACTTTAAATGTCAGGTGTTTAATCAGTCTGCTAATTTGATGCAAACAATACATACCTTTGATATAGCCCGAAACCGCGGAAGGCGCGACATTTCAGTAACAGTACCTACGTTTGAGATTGCCGACGCCGGTGTATAATTAAAGGTTGATTAAATGGTTACTGTTTGAACAGTACTGCATGAACAGATTTGTATAACTGCTTGAGACAATGTAAAATAGCCAGGAACCGCTGAAGGTGCGGAATATCACTAATTACCTGCGTTTGATTTTGCGAACAGCGGCAGAGTAAGTTGTTACTGTTTGTAGCATAATCGCTTCTTCTCATCATATACCGCAAACATAAATAGCAACATAAAAGATTTGTATTACTGCTTAAGACACTGTAATGATTACGCTGAAACAAATTAGGACATTTACATGTGAAATGATGTTCTGTATTTGTACTATACATCTTGTCATGGTTTATCTTTTTCGATGAAAGTACATCACGAATATATGATTATGAATGTTAATAAAATATTTAATTGACACATAATTTAAAAGAATACATATGCAAAATGAAATGAAATATAATACTTTGTATATAATCAGCCGATTTTGATAGTGCTGACTTCATAATATTAAAGCATTAGTACATCTTACTTTGTCACAATGAATCGGTCTTTGCAGGGATCGCGCTGGGCATCGCCAATGTCGCAAATTGCGATTTTTTTTCCTGATTGGCGACACTTGTTCGAACTTTGTCTACCAATTTTCGGGGATTTAATTCGGCATAATTATGTTGAAAACTAGTCTTTCGGTTTGGTTAATTTATTCATCAGTATCATTTACAATATGAATACACTTTTCTATTATGACTTTGCATGACTCTGTAAGGCTATGTGTGGCTTTGTCAGGCTTTGTGTGGCTTTGTCAGGCTTAGCAGTGTTTAGTAGGACCGTTAATAACAGGCTAGGTTAATACATGTAGATGCATTAGGTTATGGAAGCTATTTGATCAGTTTTGTTTGTCCACACACATTTGTTAAATAATGAGCAGTTATGTTTTTATCATATAATTATTCCAGGATCTTTGTCAGTGAAAAATAAAATGTTTACAACCTGATCCCCCTTTCAAATGAAATATGTGACATCAGTGTAGACAATAAATATACAGACACACAGAAGAACAGATAGAAGTATAGATTAATGGTTGATGTGAAATGCTGTTAGTGTAAAAAGTTAAGTATCTCACACCACAGGAAATCATAACAGCAAGTCTAATTTGTTTATTTGTGAATTTTTTGTTTGTTATTAACATATTCTAGCAATACTGTAATAAGAATTACAACACAGCATTGAAATATAGCTGTAATATATAAAACAATTGCATGGCAAGTTCATGTATTTACTGTTCTAATTTATAATTGTATATAACTATTTATTATGCAGTTTTTTTAATCCCACATATAATTATAAATTTTAAATTACCATTAAATTTATAAGAAAAACCAGAAGTGATATATGTTTATATTATTATACATTTGGCACGAATAGTTGACATGGGGTACTTAACTTAAAAAGCAAACATATAATTAACTTGTTAAGGAAAATAATTTTTTTTAGCTGGAATTTAACTGGAAGGTGCAGTTATTGAAATGGTAGGTGTAGTGTGCGACTAAACCTGTCATAAAGTTCATTGTGTTTAGTGAGAGTGCTTGTAGAGAAATTTGTGCAGATGGATGACAAATTACCGGTACATGAGTGGTACTGGTTGGTTTGCAGGGGTCATTTGAACATTTACAGAGGTCTGGGAAGGTTCTGCGGAAGAATCTGGAGGAAAGAGTGCCACATTTGAACTTACATTGGACAGACTTTTACTCATTTTTTGCTTATGTTGAGGACTGGGCCTTGTGTAGGGTTTTAATGAAAGCTCATTGGAGTGGTCAGACAGAGACATAATGTCCCTAGCAGGAAGGCTGGCATCTGTCGTTACATTCAAAGCTGTGGCACAAAGAAAGAAAAATGACTAAATTGCCTCTGCCCTACACTTCTAGTGGCGTACCATGTTTGACACAATTGGGGATTTTCCAGAGCATTTTTATCAGTGTGACAAAAGAGTGATTCAGCTTTTGAATTAATGCATGCAAGGTATTATTTTACTGAATTGACTGGGCAGTTTTGACCACCAGTTACATACATACATACATTCTCTTGTCTCGGTTTACTTCCTTTGCATTTAAGTCCCCTGATGAATTTTCTGCATAGTTTGATGGGTCAAAATGACGTATTCAGCCCCTGTTTCATCAAACTTGTCTTTAAAACTGATAGTTGTTAACTGGTTGTGGAATTCTAATCCACGGGTAACATATTGGGTGGAGAGATATAACTGAACCTTTTGTATTTGAGTGTGATAGGATGATCTTGCTTCAGGTTCTGATTGATTGATTGCATGTCTGATTGAGGAGTAATCGGTTTGTGTTCGGTTGATCTTGATAAGCCGGTCTTGGTGGTAAACTTTAATTTCACATTTAACAAGTCGTTTGCATTTTTAAACTCAGAGTCTGTAACGTAACAGTATTGATTAAACGATCACATTTAACTTGAATATAGCAATTAATAGCAGTTCTGACATTTGTAAAGAGTTTTTGTAATATTCTTCAGCTTGGACTTCAGGAAGCTTCCTCAGACATCTTGTGGTGACCTTGGGGGCTAGTTTCTGGTCCAAATCTGCAGACTCGATGGTTTTCAAATCTACCTCTAGGTTTTGCTCTTTGCATTGTGCTGAAATTCATATGGTTTGAGTTTGGTGGTAACTATTTTTATTCTTTGAGTTAAATATTTAGATATTTGTGGGAAATTATTCATGCATATTTCCTTTCTCTCAATTTATTTATTATAAACAAATGTGTTCTATTTGTATATTGTGAAAAATATATCCATTGACAGTATGCACATTTTTTGTCAACACTTTTAAACTTTGCTCATAAAGCAGTTTTTGTAACGAAAGAATGCATTTTGCACATTCATTGCAATTTCTTAACTACACTTTATTCATTGCAGAGCAAATACAGTCTCATATTTATATGAAATGATGCTAAAGAGTTAAAATGCAAATTTTGTCTTGCTTTTATATCTACACATAAACAGCACATTGCCTTTCTTCATTATATACCGTTATGCTTTATAAAAATGACAGTAAGAGCCAATTAAGTATCAAGCAATTTTATTTAAGCCAAGATTAATGAACAACCCAGTCAACTGCATTTTTCTTTTTTTTTTTTAATAATTTGTTAAAGTTTTTAGAATCTACCTGTGAAAGTGTTGCAGCCCCACTGAGTGTTTTTCGTGGTAGATTTTGAGTACCACTGCTCTGAGATATTTAAGAGATCTTTCTCATTAAGACATTTATAGCGTTTTGGTCTGTGGTCATCCCGCAGGTCAACTGACAACTGAACTGGTGTTGGTTCATTTATAATGCTTGAAAACTCAGGTTCTGATATTTCTTCCACTTCAAAAATTGATGGGTCAGTGTTTTTAATGTCTTCATGCAGGAAATCTATCTGATACGGCAAATTTAAAAAAAATTCTGCATATTCTGCCATTTTGGATACAGCAGTTAAATGGCGAATATATGTGACCACTGACCTTGAAAAAGCGTGCTTGCTATGTTTTATCCTGTTTTTTCACCAATTTAATATAATAATAATTATTCATAAAAAGTACAAATGGGTGTTGTTTTAGTCTTTCAAATTCAGTTCATGAAAACTTTTTTTTTAACAAATTGTAACATATTTCTTTTGTTTTTAAGGCATATGTTGTGTTTGCCTTGACTTGCAGTGTTTACCTTTATTTATGGAGGTAGCTATTTTTAGAAAAGTAGTTCCCCTCACCGTTTATACAAAAATAAAGGCAGCTCAAAACTGATCACGTGGTTACATTCTGACCAATGAAAATCATAGTTACTTTTACCAGCTAATACTATTGCAATTATTGGTATATGTACATAGCTTTTATACCGAATAAATCATTTTATATTGAGGCCTTTGGTCTAACACTATGGTTGTAAAATAATCCCTTTTCTAATTAATACAAGAGAGATAAGAGTTTATAAATAAAAAGCTATAGTGCCAAAGAGTTATTGCATATAAAAAGATAAAGGATACATCTCCATTCTTGTCATTCACACTGTAGGGCAATAACTATCTTTGCGACCTTTGCTCAAGTCTTTTGTAGTAGTTAGATCAGATCATTCCTATAATGGTACAACAAAACCCCTCAAGATCAAAACCTCAGTAACCCCAAATCCACTTGAAACAGAACTCTGCAAACCGAAACCAATTTATTCTGAACACCAAAGAAATTTTCAGTTCCAAACATTAATGTTACACTAAAATGAACTCCATGAAACCGAGACCTATTCATGGCACGTAATTAGTCATTGACATTTAAACAACATAGAACATGCAGCGTAAAACAAAACTTTATACAGAATCACGTGCAGACGCAATGAAATCACAATTATCACAAATATTTACATTATTTGTTGGCCATCTATTGATGTGTTATCAAAATATCTACTAGTAAACATTTCCTGTAAATCTATGTAGGAGGACATCTCATAAAATATCATTCTTAAGTACCTAGTTGGAAATTTAGACCCTCAGTAAACTGAAAACCCATAAAAATTGAAAAATTAATTTGGTCCTGTCGGATTTCTGTCTTTAGAGTTTTCACTGTAATTAGAAACTGCACAGGATAAAAATTGGAAGACAGTGAGTAGACTTATTTATTTCATTTTGTTGGAGAAATTACAATATAATTAGACTCGGTAAAAGAAGCATTTATGAACTCTATATTATAAAGGAATATTTCTGTTTTATTTTTATCCTTTTTGGTTCATTGTAAGATCACGGCAGATTTTTAAGCTACAGTCAGAAACAGAAACACTTTCGATGTAGTTTTGTGTACAATAAGTTAGGAATTTTTAGGAGGTACCTGTTTTTATAAAGCTTTTCTTAATACAACTTTCATTGAAATGTAGATCCGAATGTAAATAGCAGTAGGTAATTTCATTTCTGAAACATAAACATATCTTGTGTTGCAGATATCATCATATGAATGAGTAGGTTCTCTTGGAGTGAAAACATTCCATATAACAACTTCCCAAAAATGTTCCCAATATTTATCCTCATGCAGGAAAGATTTTTTTTTTGCATTTTTGTTTAAAAATCAAGTACAGAGCTGGATCAAAAATAAAAAAATGTCCTACTACTTTGTTCTGCTACGTTTGAGTGGAGATTTTCCTGCAATTTCTCACAAATTGGATTTTATTTTCATATTTAATTAAATTCTATTTAAGTAACATAATACGATAAAACCTTTCTTGAAAGACCACTTTCATAAGAGACTTCCTATATTGAGAATAAGTTTCGTACTTCTTTAGTTAAGGTTCATACTTGTGAAATCCTCAGTCTCGACTACTGCATTAGAATACAGACTGGACATATCATACTTTTATCACACAGGGTATTGTTATTCTCTTAATAATTTTATTATTAAAATTGTGCACATTATACATGTATTTGGAACATAAAATTACACATAAACATTGATTTTAAATTCATCAATGTACTTTGCTCGACCAATCTGCGTTTGGAAATATGTCATGAAAACGTGTGCTAAATGTTATTCTGGCCATCAAGCATGCTACTTTTTATATAAAACTCATTCTTTTTCATTTTCTCCTATATTTAAAAGTTCTAAAAATAACATGGATCCAATACCAACTTGATTTCAAACAGGGTAGACTAGATATGAGCAAACGAATGTCTAGTCATGTCTAGAATGTCTAGTTATGGAACACAGTAATGCGTTTCTTGTCTTGTTTTCATTACATCTAAAATTCTGAATTCAATTGGACGTTAGAATCGTGAGTGTGAAAAGTGTCAGAACCCACATTCTCGAAACTTTTTGTGAACGAAACTAAGGCTAAAGTTTAAAATCCCAAAACTTGGAAAATCTGTGACCGTAATGAAAGGATTTCTACTGATCTCATCTATACTACTTAAATTTTCAGTGAACTCTCATTGCTGATAAGCAGTTCGTTAACATCTGTTGATATAACACTGTAATGCGTTTGTTCTTTATTTTCATTTAGATCAAAAATGTAAACACGAACGGGACTTTTGAAGTGTGAGTGTGAGAATTCTTTGTAATCACAAGGCCAGGCCTCATATTTTAAAAACTTGGCTGAGAACGAACCCCAGGCTTATGTTTAAAGTCCCTAAACTTGGAAAATATGTAACGTTAATAAAAAAAAAACATTTAACAAATTAAAATAATAGAACTTTAAAGATTTTCGTACCTCAGGGTCTGTCGCCAATACTGCTTAATTTGTCAGTAAACTATGTATTTAACCAAGATATCAAATCAAGGTTAGCAACAAATATTCTCACATTTTTGTCACCGTTCTCTCTCTCTCGCTATCCACCATTCTTCATTATTAGTCACTGTTGTCAGGTTGATATATGGTGCAATACTTGTATCATGTAGGGAGAAGGCTAATTTAAGTTGTTAGAACTTGTGTCCAATCCCATTGTATCATGTTTTGACAATAAAATATGTTTAGACCAAACACACACACACACACACACACACACACAAAACTCAGGATTTCGAGTTTTGTATTTATATTTAGAAGTTCCAACACTAAAGAAGATCATATACCTACTTGATTTCCAACAAGGTTGACGAAACGCGAACATCTGTTTATAGAACATATTAATGCGTTTGTTGGCTATTTTCATAAGATCCAAGATTCAGACTCCAAATGAACGTTAGAAGTGTTTGAGAACGAAACCCAAGCTCAAGTTTGAAGTCCCAAAACTTTAAAATCTGTATTATTAATAAAGAGAAAAGTCAAAATAAAAGAACTTTCACCACTGTAGTCCCTCTTGTTTACCGTTTACTTTTTCGGTGAACACTAAGAATGTCACCAAGATAAAAAAAAAAAGTTTATCAGCAAATAGTTTCCAATTTGTGATGAAATATTTAAATATTTCATCTTTTCAATTCAATGGTACATGCATGTGAATGCTTTTACTTCGAGCACTGAATGAAAATTCAGTCTGAATAGATCATACTTTAATGACATATACTATTGCTAGTCTAAGTAATTTTATTTTGAAATCGTGCATAATAAATTTGCAATAGAACTAACAAAA
Organism: Margaritifera margaritifera; assembly: GCA_029931535.1. Lineage (NCBI taxonomy): Eukaryota > Metazoa > Mollusca > Bivalvia > Unionida > Margaritiferidae > Margaritifera > Margaritifera margaritifera. Next base: position 2,379,841 of record JAQPZY010001594.1, read on the forward strand.
GCAAAATTGATTTTACATTTATAAAGGCATTTTTATCACCAATGTTCTTTGAAAAAGAACGACACTCCGTGCTAAATGTAACTCTCACTAACATGTCTGTCCATAGTTTATATAGAACTCAGAAATGTCCAGTTTTTATCTATATTTAGAAGTTTTACAAATAAACTGGAATCTATTAGCTGAATTTATTTGACTTCCAACGGGGTCGAGAAGACACGAGCAAGTGAGTATCTATTTATAGAACACAATAATACGTGTTTTTTTTGTTTTTTTTTAATTTTTTTTTTATTAGATTCAAAATTCTGACTATAATTTAGCCTTAGAAGTTTTAGCTTGAGTATTGGACTTCTTTGTAATCATGGGGCCAGCTATATACTCTTGAAACACTGTTGAGAACAAATCCCATGCTTGTAAGAAGTTTGTGTTCATGCATAAGTATCAACACACGTTTGGGGGAATCATTTATCGGACTACATACAGACGGGACTAATCACACTTAGCATTGGTAGTACCTTGATAATATTATTATTAAAATTGAGCACAATAGATTTGAAAAATGACCTACAAAAGGAACTTTGATTTTGGATTCATAAATCCATTTTGTTCTAGCAATGTGCATCTGAAAAAGATGCCACGACAACACCTTCTAAATCTTATTGTCTTATGATGCCAGCCACTAGTTTCTTTCGAACTCAAGTTTTTCCAGATTTTTCACCAGGATAAGAAGTCAAGTTTAGTGTCAAATATTCTCTCATTCTTGACGAACAGCTCCTTTATTTGTATGTTTTCATTTTTTTTTATCGGAAAAGTTCATGCTTATGAAATCTATACCCTCGGCTAGTGTATCGGAATGCAGACTTGGCGGATCATACTTGTATCACGCGTAGCACTGCACTAGTCTCTAGATAATTCAATTTTTAAAATAGTGCACAATAGATTTAGAACATGACTAACAAAAGTAACATTAAATTTTACATTTATACATTCATTTTGCTCAGCCAATGTGTGCCTTGTATGCCATTAGTTGATATAGAACACAGGTTTTTCCAACTTTTTATTTATATTTAGAAGTTCTAAAAATAAACTAGATCCTGTACTTACTTGATTGTCAACGAGTTAGACTAGACGGGAACACGCGAACATCTGTTTATAGAACACAGTAATGCGTTTGTTGTTTGTTTTCATAACATTCAAGATTCTGATTAGAAGTGTGAGTGCGAGGACTCTTTGTATTTACGATACCAGGCTTAGGGGCACTACCTGAGAACGAAATCCAAGTTTAATTTTAATTTCCCAAAACTTGTAAAGTCTGTAACTTTAATAAGAATAAAGTGAAAATAATAGAACTTTCATGATTTTCGTAACTAAGGGCTCTCACATATCTTGCTTACTTGTTTTACTGAACAGTATGATTTTAATCAAGATAAAATATCAAGTTTGGAAGCAAATATTCTCAAATTCGTAATGAGCAGAATGTTGAAATATGTTGAATGTTTCTTCTTGTCAAGGCTAATCTTTCTATACTCTTATTATTCAATTGTGCTCAATAGATTAGAAATATGACTAATGAAAGAAATATTAATTTTACATTCATAACTACATTTTGCTCGACAAAACTCCGTTTGGAAAAAAAGGACAACGCATATTACATGAACTATCACCATCATGTCTGCCACTAGTTTATATAGAACTCAGTTTTTTCCAGTATTTATCTATCTTTAGAAGTTCTAACAATAAGCTAGACTATATACCTGCATGCACTTGAATTCCAACAAGGTGAAGGAGACACTGGGAAGCGAATATCTATTTATAGAACACAAGAATGCATTTTATTACATACCCATTTAATCTTACATCGTTGATCTTGCGTTCCGTACAAAATGTTCAGTCCGTATTTCCATATCACACACTATGACTGGAACAACGTTGTTGTTTTATCTGACGTAGATCGAACTTTTGTAATCCCATTTCCTTGTGAATTTCATTCATATGCTATATTTTAAAAAGTGTTAAAAAAAGTGATATGTAATAAATACAAAATATCTGACTCAGTTTTAGAGGTCTTAGTTTGAGTGTGAGAATTCATTGTAATCATGAAGCCAGGAACAAGGACAAACTGAATTTTATACGAAACGACCCGCTACCCTTTTGTCATACATGATACTAATTTCTTGAAACCTTTGTTTCTAGATTGCGCACAGTGGAATTGAACATGACTAACGAAAAGGAACAATAATTTTACAGTCGAAAATGCATTTTTCTCGACCAATGTTTGTTGATGCAACGACAACGCGTGCTAAATGTTATTGACGCCATTATGTGTGTCATTAGTTGAATTAGAACTCAGATTTTTCCAGTTTTTGCATATATTAACAAATTCTACAAATAGACGAGACACTAGGCTCTATACCTGAATGCATTGGATTTCCAACAAGTTAGAGTTTACAGTACATAGTAATGCGTTTTGTTGCTTTGTTTAAATTAGATCAAAAATCTTAACTTCAATCAGAGACATTTAACAGATATGCACACGTATGTTACAGATGTCTTTACACCAACTGGACGTCATAAGTGTGAATATGAGAATTCTTTTTATTCATGTGACAGTCCACATATTCTCAAAACTATTTTCGAACAAAACCCAAGTTCAAATTTAAAGTCCCAAAACATTTAAAGTCTGTAACTTTAATAAGAATAAAATCAGAATAATATAACCTTTAGAATTTTCACGACTCTAATCTTTCTTCTTTACTGATAAATTTTTCACTGAACAGTGTGATTTTCACCAAGATATAAAATCAAGTTTAGCAGCAAATATTCTATAATTCTTGATGAGCAGAATGTTGAAATATGTGTAATTTTTCACCATTTTAAGGCCAAGGTTTTATGATTATGAAATCCCCACCCACGGTTTGTGCATTAGAATTCAGTTTAGACCGATTTATGACGCATAATGTAGCTAGTCTATGGCTAATTTTATTTTTAAATTGTGCACGATAGATTTGGAATATGACTAAGGAACGGATTAATGATTTTACATTCATAAATGCATTCTCTACATTATGCCTGCCACCAGTTTATATAGAACTCTTTTAATCACCCCCCCCCCCCCCTTTCCCGTTTTTATCTATAGTTAGAAGTTTAGAAGATGAAAAAAAAAATACACTCTGTACTCGAATGCACTTGACTTCCAGCAAGGAAAAAGAGACACGAGGAAGCGAATATCTGTTTATATATAGTAATATATTTCTTGGTTTGTTTAGTTATATCCAAAATTCTGACTCTAATTGGACTTCAGAAAACTTAGTTTGAGTACAAGAATTTCTTTTGTAATCATAGGAACAGGCCCATATTCTCGACTTTGTTTGCAGTTCCTCCAGTCTGAAAATAAACTAGACTGCACACCTGAATGGAATTGATTTTCATCAAGGAAGAGGAGTATTTCCAATATACCGCTCAGAGATAATTGGCTTTAATGCAAGGAACAGTAGCAAGATACTGGGCCTATGGCCTAAAGGAAATAAATCAAGTTTATACTCTATCTTACTTGTAGAAGTTAGATCCCCTAAAGAGTAGTATTGCACTATGTAACACAATTTGTGTTCCTGGGTAGTAAGTGTTATTTGCTAATTGCTTATGCCTCAAAAGTATAGAAAATGGCTATTATTCCCCACAAACTTTGCTTTTGTGACCAGGACAGTGATATTTTGAAATTTACCTATTTCCAATGAGAAAACGGGCGAATTTGTGTCTTTTCGTTCACATAAAGTCAGAAAAAAACAACATATGAATCCAAATTAACATGTATTTATACTAAAGTAATACAAAAATGACTACAAAAGATTTAGAAGTGAGTAGTTTTTCGAGATTTACGATTACACTGTAAATCACTTTCACGAATCAGCCCCCAAATGTAGTCTCCCATCATGTTCTCGTTATACTGTCCTTGGTAGCGTCGTTCAAAGTCCAGTATATCATGGTGGAAGCGCTCGCCTTGCTCCTCCGAGTACGCTCCCATGTTCTCCTTGAATTTATCAAGATGAGCATCAAGGATATGGACTTTGAGGGACATCCTACAGCCCATTGTGCCGTAGTTCTTCACCAGAGTCTCAACCAGCTCCACATAGTTTTCGGCCTTGTGATTGCCCAGGAAGCCCCGAACCACTGCGACAAAGCTGTTCCAAGCCGCTTTCTCCTTACTAGTGAGCTTCTTGGGGAATTCATTGCACTCCAGGATCTTCTTTATCTGTGGTCCGACGAAGACACCGGCTTTGACCTTTGCCTCAGACAGCTTAGGGAAGAAGTCTTGAAGGTACTTGAAGGCTGCCGACTCCTTATCTAGAGCTCTGACAAATTGTTTCATAAGGCCCAATTTGATGTGCAGTGGTGGTATCAGCACCTTCCGGGGGTCCACCAGTGGCTCCCACTTGACGTTGTTCCTCCCCACAGAGAACACGGTCCGCTATGGCCAGTCCCGCCCGTGGTAGTGCGCCTTGGTGTCCCTGCTGTCCCAAAGGCAAAGATAGCTGGGAAACTTGCTAAAACCGCCCTGGAGACCCATTAGGAATGCCACCATTTTGAAGTCTCCTATGACCTCCCAGCCGTACTCATCATACTTCAAGGCGTCCAGCAAGGTCTTGATGCTGTTGCAATCCTCTTTGAGGTGCACCAAGTGAGCCAAGGGAAGAGACGGGTACTTGTTACCATTATGGAGCAGCACGGCTTTGATGCTCCTGGATGAGCTGTCAATGAAGAGGCGCCACTCATTCTGGTTACAGGCGATTCCGATTGCCTCGAACAGACTGGTCACATTGTGGCAGAAGCAGAGCCCATCTTGACGGGTGAAGAAGCTGGAAAAAGGTTGGTGACGCTTCCTCTGATCTGCGACTTGCACACTTTCATCCAACAGGTTCCACTGCTTGAGCCTAGACGTCAAAAGCTCGGCATTGGACTTGGTGAGACAAAGATCTCTAATCAAGTCGTTGAGGTCTTTTTGGTTGGGGTAGTATGGGTTTCTCTCTTCAGCTCCACCTCTGAAATTGTCATCTGGATTTACAACGTCTTCCTCGCTCTCTGACTTGCTGCTCTCTCTCCGGAGGAGTGGGTACGGGGAGCTCATGGTAGCGTGGCACCGGGGCGATGGATGAAGGAAGGTCCAGATACGTGATAGCAGGTGCATTCTTGCCAGTCCGACGTTTGGAAGGGTCCACCATGCAGAAGTAGCAGTTGCTTGAGTGGTCAGTGAGTTCCCGCCAAATTCTTAGGATAGCGAACTTCATGGCTCTCTTTTCCCCTCTGTACCATCCGACAAAAATACATTTATTTCACCCATGACTAATGTGTAAGAGATTCTCGCAACATTTTTTATATATGATATAATTTTTCAATAACATTGAAAAGTGTAAAACATTTTAAAATTAAAAACTTTTACAATTTTAAAAATTTTAACAAATTTTATAACATAAAATTCCGAGCAACAATTGTCCATCTTACCTTCCAGAGTTTTATTGCAGTGCTCGCAGGTGAAATGAGGTGCCCAGGGTTTGTCTTGATCCCCTACAGGCATGCCGAAATATGCCTTGTAGGCCTCACACATCTTAGCAGATGCTTCCACGGAGTACTTTTTCGCTCTTGTCTTGATAAATTGGCCGCAGACATAGCAAAATGCGTCTGCCGGATGCTTGCAGCCTCTTGATGCCATCTCAGAAAAATGCAGATATGTATCCACTTAGGCAGCTGGAACTAAACTGAACTGGTGGGCTTAAGGCCCCTGTATTTATACTACTATTTATATTACTGGAAAGTTCTAGAAGTTACTCCAAGTTTACTCAGCACTGAAGCTATCTGGATTGTTCTGGAAAATAGGTAAATTTCAAAATATCACTGTCCTGGTCACAAAAGCAAAGTTTGTGGGGAATAATAGCCATTTTCTATACTTTTGAGGCATAAGCAATTAGCAAATAACACTTACTACCCAGGAACCAAAAAAAAATTTTTTTGTTGTTACACGGTGTTGTCAGTGTTGCAGATCTGCTTGGATGTGCCGTTACTTAACGTCAAACGCCTAAATAATACTAGTATTCCTTTTCATCTGTCCTTGGCCCAAAAATATAAAACACAGAGGAAGTTTGCCACCAAACTCAGAAGACAATCTATCAAACATATTTCGTTGAAAGGTTCAATGGTGGTCCAAAATCTAAGGACTTTTGGCCTAACCTTACACCTATGTTATTAACCAAAAATGAAAGTTCAGACTGTAACATCGTTCTGATAGAGTGTGATGCCCTGATTCGTTATTATTCTGTCAACGATGACTCAACCGCAGACAGTGGGAGTCAAAACTCAGCAGTTTCAGTATTAGCCGAGAAAAGTGATGTTGATGTAGTTCATTATAATGTTTCATATTGAATGGTTTTTTGTTGTTGTTGTTGTTGTTGTTTTTTTTTTTTTATCTTACCTGTTCTGCCCAAATAGTTCCACTTTGATGTTCATCTCCAATCGCTTTATATGGATTTGTCTGAGTGGACTGAGGTTGACTTTTGAGTTTGCACCTGAGCACTCTTCTTGCAAGAATGGATTAATTCTAAATTTTGTCACACAGATCTTTGTCTGGTCTTGAGCAACAAGTTTTTACTTCAACACTGATAGCCTCATGTTGAATTGATTTGCCTTTGTTCTGCAGTTTCCTTTTTCTTAAAGTAATTTCCTCGTCCTACGCCTACTGACAACCTGATTTTCAGTAAATCAATAAGTGGGCAGAATTCCATTAGGTGCGTTATACATGCATATTAAGTGGGCACGATCATGGCCATATTGACCGGAAGCGTGGGAAAATGGTCCGGCATTCTTTAAAGGTGTGTTAGTAAGTCAAACTTTGTGTAGGCATAAAAAGTCGAATGCCTGAGCTAAGCATCGGTACCAAATTTATTACGCAATGATAGGTTAATTGTAAACAACAATACGAGCCCCTGTGATATTACATTAACTCTTTGTTTAAATTCTGGAATAAATTAATTGGTATAAAATTTTTTGTTTGGATTGTGTTTGAAGAATTTACATCAAATTACTGTTATATTGTCCTCTGATAGATCAAACCTGAGTCTGGCTAAATTCTTCACTTGACACTTGATAGGATGTGAGAGATGGTGTATGTTTGGACCAAGTTTCAGCGAAGGGTAAATAGATTATAGGATCTGATCAAATTGTTAAATTAAGAATGAACACTAAACTTACAAACAAAATAAATAAAAGGAAAAACAAATAGCTAATGCCTTATTTAGGACACTTACGGGACCACAGTGTCCCATTTTTGAGGTCCTTTTTATAGTTGCAACATCTATGAAATGTTGTTATTATTTTACCTGGATAATTACTATATAAACAGGATTTTCTATGCTTCAGAATAAAGTATATGTCATACAGGCCATCGGTACCGATTATTTCAACAATGGGTGTATTTTTGAGAATTTGATTATACCTTTATTCAGTTTATTTTGTTCCTCAAAGATCAATATTCATTGGAAGATCGTACTATAAATGCACTGAGAAATACATACGTGAAAATGAATGTTAAAGTGCGTGGACATTTCTGGACGAGGTAAAGGAAGAGGCTATGCAACAGTATAAACCAGATTGAATGTCGCCCTATGAAGTCACAATGAAAGTAGCGCGTGGAAAAATTTGTACTACCCTGCATTGGTAATGTTTAGACCCAACTTTTTTTTTTTTTTGTTTTTGTTTCTTTTTTTGACACAGTTCAAAGTCCACAACAATCAATAACTTTCGTCTTGAAGTTTTGTGATGTCAGCTAAAGTGTATGTCAACGAGGTCATGAAGGCGCATTTACTCATCTTAAATTAAATATTACTTGTTCATTAAAAATTTTATACTAATATATTTTAACCAAAGTCGAAAATGTTTTTCAAAACCAATCACTTCTATTTAGGCATTATGGGATTGTAGACTTCATGGACGATTTACTTACCTCCGAAACTGAAGAGCTTGACAACATGCATAACTACGCACCTTCGAAACTTAAGATTTGACCACGAATCAATTTTACGTTTTGCAAAAACACATGTTAACACATTATTACAAAGAATTTTACTTAGTTTAAATAACAGTCAAGATATATATTAGACTGACCATAGCAAGTCATGAAAATAAACAAAGTAATGAGATCAAGTGTTTGGAACTATTTTGTTACTCTTAACATGTAGACCTGTTCTCTGAGCTGGTTGGCGTAGGGATAATATCAAAAATTGGATAGTAAACAGTTTAGTACTTTCGAGGTCACATTACATAACGCGACATTCAGTCGGTTTGTACTGGATAACACTTTTAGGTTGACCTCATCCAAAAATGTCCCCGTATTTAAACATTGATTCTACCGTATATACTTATTGGGGCGTGTATATAATGACCTTCCAAGGATTTTGGATTTATGTGGATCCAAATAAAGTGAATAATCGCCATTTAAAGGTATGTATAATCAAATTTATGGAGAAAATTGATCTCGCCATTTCAACATGGTGCAGGCCGATATAGAATTCCCCATTTCAATATGGTGCAGGCCGTTTCTTGGCCCTCATAATCCTGAGCAACGGAGTGGAGAGTGACCATGGCATGGAACCAGACTGAGACTATATATGCTCAAAAACGAGCCACGTAATATATGTATGATCTCAAAAGGTGACGCCAGACTCGCAGTAATACCTGAAATGATTTTATGAACGGCAAGTTCACCACAATAATATATTTATCTTGGGGAACATTACCATTATGATCTATGCCTATGGGAAGTGAATTAGTTGTCTGTGCCCATTAGTTTTAAAGATATTTTTACTAAGAACAATTCAGACTAATCACAGAACAATGCTTAATTCAGACAGATCATATTTATTTAAGTTTTTTTATGGGACAGGCAAACTTTTAGATCAACAAATTGTTCTCCGCATTACAGAAACCACCACAAGCAGTCTACTGGGGACGGGAGCTGTTCCACGAGTGCAATGTAGCGTGTCGAGCATGCGCTGAAGTGACCTGTACACAAGATATAAATGTATACCATACAGTGATAATTTGGATCGACGTAAATTGCCGAATGGCCGCACACGTCATTAATCCAACTAACGATCGATAATTTGGCGAGGTCATGACATAACGGCGGATGTTGATTCTCGATTGAAAATGGCCGATCCTTTGCGGTGGTGAGGTTAAAGGAGAGACTGACCAACAAATGAATTAGGCAGAAACACTTGCGTAAGTATATTGATTGTTTTTTTGTTTTTTTTCTTAGATGTTTTTAATGCCAACCATGAGAGACGCTAAGTATTAAGTGCTACTGTTTAAAATCATCTTTAATTTTTATGTCACAAACATATAGGCATAAAGTTGTGTTTAAAAAAAAACAAACTACAGTGTGTGAAATTCAGAGTATTTTACGTTTCTCCATTGTGTGTCATGATATGTACGAGTTTGTAAAACTGGCTAATTACCAAATTTACTAGTAAAGAACACAAAATTATTATTATTTTTAGTTTAGTTGGTCTAGTCATATAACAGTCATTTTAACAATGTGGATGAAAAGCCACAATTAGAGAATTGAAGACCAATATACTATCAACTACATCATAATAGAATATTTACCTAGCATTCAATTCCTGACATCTTACAAATTTGTTGTTGTTTTCTGTAATTTGTTTGATATTTGTCAAGCAAAAATAGTGCATTTTATATTCCCAATTCCACATAACTGCCAATCCATACTGTATTAACATAATCAGTCATAGACATTAATCATGCATTTTTTTGCAATGGTTTCAGTTGAGGGCAAATATTTTTTCCAATGTTTTGCTTTTAAAATTTCTAATAACATGGCTATTATTTGAAAACATCAGGGTGGAAATTATCATTCATACATCTTCTAGCACTCATACATCTTCGGTACTTTTCCCAAGTAATTTTCCAACCTGTAAAAACAGCAGTAAATATTTTTTTTGTAATAGTAGGAGATGAAATTCTTTTTAGTGATAACACTTTTAAAAATTAGAAGTGTTTTACACATCTTACAGCAGCTGCACAGAGCGAGATCAAGCGAGTCATCCTACGATATGCAGACCTCTCCAGTGGGAGAATCAGCTCAATCCAATTTAGAGAACAGACCCAGATTCCCAAATCATGTCCATCTACCCAGTCGAATCGCAACCTTTGCTCATGGCTGGCCAACATCTCTGAAACTGACTCCACAGGAAATGGCAGATGCAGGATTTTTTTACACTGGTAAATCAGTTTTGTCTTGGCTGTGGTAGATGATGGGGACACATAGATACACATTTCTGATGGCAACAGTAATTGATCTCTCAGTATCATTACAATATTAAAATTTTTGTAACATTTTCAGAACTTTATACAGCGTAAACCAAAGAATGCAGGTTAGACCTTGCATTCTGCACAACCCTTGTTCTTACTTATTCTTTATTGTAGGTGTTGCTACTTTAGTGTATTTCAACAATTATCTCATATACTATGCTAATTACAAATTTTATGATTATCGGTTACCATTTAATCATTGTCAAGGTGTAGAATTTTCATGAAGTTGTAAATTTAACAGCCTTTTATTATATAGTTTTTAATTATGAAAGTAGAGTTAGTGATGCAGCCATGATTGAAATACAGTCCAGTTGGTTCTCTCGTAGCAGCATCAAAGCAATGTCCATGACGACACTCAGCTGCGGACACACAAATATTTGTTAAGAAAGATACCATATACTTGTGTCCATTGTATTTACAGGTGTTTGAGACAGAGGTGTTTTAGATGTGGTGGTGGACTCAGAAACTGGGAGCCTGAGGATGACCCCTGGATAGAACACTGCAGATGGTATCCAACCTGCTCATATGTTCTGCAAGGCAAAGGGCAGACATTTGTCAATGCTGTACTGAAAAAACAGGCCAAACTGGTACGTACTATCTGACTCACAAATTCGAGGCCAGTAGCAGCCAAGCTGCACAATCTGTCCAAAAGTCTTATTTCAAAATATTCTGAAAATTTTAAGGAAACTTCTACCCAGTTCTTAAGGTTTCCTGAATAGCAATGAAGATATCTTGTGATGAAGGGTAAATGGATATAACAACATTAGCTCAGATATTTGCAGAGACTCATTATCAATCTTTACATACAGTACTAATTTATTTCTGTTACATCTGTGTCATTCTCCATTTAGTGTCCTTTACAAAATACGGAAACCAGAACAAGTTTAACAACTTCCAGCAAGTTAGGGGTTGACTGGTATTAAACAGGATTATTATTCTTGAAACTTCGCATCTTAAGTACACGAGATCTATTAGAATAACCCCTCCACACCTTGTAGCCAATATAGCTCAATATCCATTAGGCCTTGGTGACTGCTTTCTTTGTATAGCATTCACCTCAACTTAAAAAATATACTTATCAGGTAAAAAAAGTTTTTTGGCAAAAACATAATGGCCTTAGATGTTGCTTTATTTATCCTGTAAACAAAAAATTGAACTTTAAAAAGAAATAAAAATTCAGATCACTATGTTGAGAAGAGATACTTTCTATTGATAAAGTATGTTTTGCCAGCATCATGTATAGAAATTAAACTTTGTTCAAATGACTTGTTCGATGTTTTTATCATATCTTGTCTAGCAACATATACCCTACCACAGAAACTAAAGATATTTTTAAAAATCTTGGATTTGCTTTAGTCATATCAATGATGTTAAGTTTGAATATGTAAACAATCTAAAATTTGAGGTTGTGTTGTTTTAACTTTCATCAGTTTTCCTCCATTTTTGACAAAGTTATGATCCTTTTCCATCAACTTTAGTCTTTGTTTTTGACAGTTTCGTATAATTAACACATCCAAGAAACTGTTAAAAGCAGGGTTGTTCAGGTTGTGAACAGTCCCTGCAGACATAGATCTGTCTTTTGAAGGATCTATATGTATGCCTCTATTCTCTAAACAGTAAAGAAATTTGATTGCTACACTATCAAGTCAGTAGTGTTCATTTCTTGTAATTAGGATAAAATTGCAACAATTTAAGATACTCTGAAGCCATCAAATATGAAAACTCCAGAAAATTGCAGATGATAGAGAGGTTTTTTCAACATGCAGTGTTCACAGCAACTGACCTTTTACAACATTCCTGTCAATCTGAGATAAAAATTGTCCAGATATAACAAGCAAAGAAGCTGCAATTGTAATCATCTTCACCAATCTTGCTGTGGTTGTCTTACTCACTAATTTTATTTTATAAATCTTATTTGATGATTAAAAACCTGTTCCATAAAGATTATAGTTAAAACTATGTATTACATAGCTCTTGGCAAGTATACTGTCAGACCCTTCATGAGAAAAGTGTTTGGTTTGGTTTGGTTTGGTGCTTTATGGCATAGCAACACAAGTAGGTTATTGAGTGCCAAGACAATTAGAATAAAGTGCATTGCCAAGCCCCATGTTAGCTGATGTAGGCTGGTCCGATGGTAGGATTCTAACCTGTACCCTTTAGATCGTGAGTCCAGCATGCTAACCACTGAGCCACTGAGAGTCTGCCACAAGAAATGTATTTGTAATCAAAAAAGTATACACTTGGTCCACTTACAAATTCATTTGTTGATTTTATTTGTTTCTTTTTATACTATCAAGGGAACCAACTGTTTTTGAATGTATTTTATTTTATTTATTTATATATTAATTTCACCTATTGTCGTGAATTTTAAAATATATTCTTCTAAAACTCCATAAATATTGCTTGCTATCATTATTTTTTAAAACATGTCCACAGGTTTCTTTGCATAGCAGTATATTTAAAATATGTCTTTATGATTAAGACCCAGAGTTTTTTTATACCCCAGAATCTTGTTTTAGAAACCTAGACCTAAGTCTCACGTATCGATCCTAGTCGTAGTACATTTGCATGTGTGTAAGTAGTCAGGTCAGTTACAAAATATGCCTTTGTAAGTTGGTATGTAACCATGAAATTTCAGAGCTCTTTTTTCTATTCTTTAATCATTAGCTAAAGTTGTATATAGCAATATATATATAATGACACAAAAATTTATACTGGCACAAAACAGTTTCCAAACGTTTTCAGCTAAACAAGCTCTTCATCAAAGGAAGAAACAATTTACATCCACAAAATAAATACTAAACACAAAAGCCAAGAGTAATTCTTGACTACTTCATGTTTCAGTGATATAAACAAACAAAGGATAACCAATAGAAGAAAGAAAGAAAACAAAATCAAAATTAAAAAACATCTAAAACAGGTAAACTACATATCTATGTTATGCTGACATCGGCCCAACAAAGTTGTGTAAACAAATTCAAGGAATATATATATATATTTCATGCTTTATATATACTTACATTGCTTGAGCACAGGATATAATCATTTTGAGGTGAAACCAAGGCAGCTCTTCGTCGTCGCAGGGGGGTAATTAACCAGGGGTAATATCGGGGGGGGGGGGGGGTAATGGCAGGGGGGTAAAGTCCTGGTTCCAGATATATATGAACCATTCTTAGTTGAAGACACTATTTATTGATTTTTATTGACTCATAACAGCAAATTATTTTTGAAAGTTTTGCAATGCTAGAATACCCATGTAATGTGTTTTTTGTTTGTTAGTACCAAAATTACTAAAACATGCATACATAGTTACTATAAAGAAAGCATATACTTGTTCTAGTTAATCTGAATTTTGGAAAATATTGAAAATTCTAATAAATGATGGAATAAAGTGCAGTTCGATTCATCAACAACTAAATGACATTTGTAGATGCACTTTATATATTCAAACTGATTGAAAATCATAATATATGTATATATAAAATAAGCAAAATAACACAATATATGGAGGTTGTGAATCTAGTAAAATACAATATTTTTCTTAGAGTTATTTAAAGTAAACATTTGGTTGGAATATTTATCCCTAGCAATTTGAAAAATGAAACTTATGGAACATGTTAAAAGGGGAAAAAATAGAAATACTTTACAAGAGCTTCAGAAATGGTAAAAAAACAAACTAATTTTGTTACCTTTGAACAAGGGAAACAGCCATCATGGTTCATATTTCACAGCATTGTATCTATTGTACCATTGAGACACCTGAATTGTTGTAAAATAACTAGCTACTTTTTTTAAAGCGCAGAATCTTTCCCTTGTTTTGATTTCAAAATTCTTTTTTCTTTCAGCTGCGATCTCAGCAAGAAAAGTGTAGAACAGCCCGTCAAGGTATATGTCAAATTGGGATATTTTTCAGCCATAATTGATTTACTTGTTTTCATGCTTTCAAAGAAAATGTGGAGATTATGTGATAATCCCTGATATATGTCCTTGTTTGTTATTGCATGTAGGCGTGATCACATGTTCACATGTTTATATGGTAATAAATCTCCTTCTACACTGTTTGATATATGTTTACTTCAAAAACATTGGTCGTTGAATTTTGATCCATGGAGGAGAGGGGGTATCAGCAATTTGGGATAGTGGGATGAGGGTTAGAACAATAAACAAGAACTTGAGGATGTTATTTATCTTTGCGGCATAATTTCATACGCAATCATATATAATTGTATAGCGACTGTGTAACCATTCGCTTGCTCGTAAGAGCATAGTATTCATGAGTGAGTGCAGTAAATGAGTGATGATGGAATTTTAAACATAATCGCCATACATGGTAGTATGATTCTATTTATTAAATGTCTTGACAAATGTGTATTCACACAACTCTATTGCACAGTCCAAAGAATGAATTATTAGTGTAGATGGTTTCTATGAATATACTGTACAAGTCATATAAAGTTCAGATTTAAATTACTATACTGTTCCTGATAAGACCTCAAAGCTCATGCATTGTGATGTAATATATGTGTGGTTTTAGCTCACCTGGCCATAAGTAGGGGTGGGTATTGTCAGGAAAAAACGTATTGCAGTATATTACAATATGGCATGTCTGTATTGCAATATGTATCAACACATATTGGTCATTGACAGCATTTATGACTTCTAATGTTAATTTTGCATATTACATGTATGTACTGAAATAATGAGTAATTTCCTTACATGTAATAAAATCTGAACAAGAAAATAAAAACATCAAGTTTTTTATTTCACCAAAACACCCACTAAATATAATAATCACATCACTGATTTAGAAAATAATACACATATCAATATGAGTGAAAACTTCTACCAGCAGGAAACAAAAATAATAAAAGAGTTTCAAAATTATTTTCCCTGATTAGAAAGGTCTTTTGGTCTACAAACTAAAATGATTAATAGATTCATATCTTGTGGTACAATCATGACAAGGGACAAAAATTAGCAAAAATACATGTAATCACAAATTGTCACATTGACAAATGTTTTGCCTTGATTATAAAATTAATAATTAGTAAATTAGTAATATCAATGATGCCAATACTTTGTTGGTTTCAACCTGAGAGACTAATTACTTGAACAGGTAGCTGAAATAAAATCACAGAAGAACCAAATTTGGCTGACTAGAAACAGTATGTTTTGTGACTAGCAAAAATAAACTAATAATACAACTTGAGTATGGATGAAAACTTTTTTATATATAACTTTACAACATTGTCAAACTGTAAATAACTCCAAAACATTACCGAGAGAGCACAAAATATTTAATGTGAATAGATGAAACAAAGTCCTTTACAACTGGACGACATTGCTGGTCTCTAGCATGCCAGTTTATCTAGCTCTGTTTGAAACAAAAGATCAGCAAATTAATGTTTTTCAAGAAAAACATGTTTATGTGTTCTAACCCTCTTAACTGAATCCATCAAAGTCCAGAGTTCATAGTGTTCACAAAGGAGACATTACGGTATGGTCATGTTTCTCTTGAGAAATAGTAGCTCATATTCTCTGCACTGATTGCTGCTCTTTGGCTTGAAATGATATCTCCTGCAGTACTGAAGACCCTTTCAGAAGGGACATGTTGCTGGTATGCAGAGCAACTATCTTGCATAACTGGATATTGTAACACGTAACTATAGTTTCCAATCAAGAAAAACCCGCCCTCCCCCCCAAAAAAAATATGCATTTATTGCAACTTTTCAGAAGGGACATGTTGCTGGTATGCAGAGCAACTATCTTGCATAACTGGATATTGTAACACGTAACTATAGTTTCCAATCAAGAAAAACCCGCCCTCCCCCCCCCCCCCCCAAAAATATGCATTTATTGCAACTTGTGACTCTTTTGCTCTGAAAGTCCAACTGGTGGTTGTTAATGCAACTTTAGATGCTAGGAACAAGCAGGATTTAAGTCCTCTATGACTTTTAAATACACATCTGGGATAATTCTTTTGGAAAAGACTTGTCTAGATGGTACAACATATCGTGGGCCAAGCACTGACACCATGTTTAAGGATCTCTTGTTTGACACAACAGTCTTTGGAAGCAAATCATGAATGATGAATGGTTTTTGTGATGAAGATTTGTATATAGTCTGTGCACATAGCAAACTCGCAATCGCTGGTTGCTGACCTGAAACATTTGGTACGTTTTTAGTGGAACCTAGTTTTGGCTGTTGTGCCAGGGGTTGTGTCACTTTGCTGCACAGTACTGATGGATGGTGATGCCGTAAATGAGTTGAGCGGCTTGTCGTACCACCTGTATGCTTGATTTTGGTTTTTCACTTATTACACACAGCGACAGTTTTGTCAATTGTATTTGGTGTCGGACTCCCTTTTTAGTGAAAAAGTATTCCAAATAGAACTCTCTGCTTTTGGGTTCTTCGCGAGTTCATACTCTGAAGTCGTCATGTTGGTAATGACACTAAGCCTAAAGGAAGACCGTTGTGTACTCGAAGTCAGTTCTGAACAGTCTCAATGTAAGTGAAGAAAAAATCTGGTACACCGGTATTACTATGCTCATATCACAATATACCGTATTGGGCATTTTGTATTGCAGTTTACCAGTCAATCTGTATATCTTTACACCCTTAGTCATAAGGCTAAGTGAACTTATAATATGGCCCTGCTTCCATTGTTTGTAAAAAAAATGCCTTTTTACCACTCTGGAAGTCTTATTTCTGATCTCATTTTGAGCAAACTTGGCACAAAATCTTATGTCATCAAGATATTGAAGAAGTTAGATAATGAGTGAGATCCACACATATTAATGAGGTGACCTTGCATCTGATTTGATGACATTGCTGCTGCTCTGGAGACAGAACTTAGACAAAATTTTGCTCAAACTTGGTAAATCAGCTGATATTGACATGGTCTTAGACAGGTTCTATAGCAAGTGAGACTTATTCATTGTAATGAGGTGATCTTGCATCTGATTGGCTGAGATTGTTAATTCTCTAGGGACTATGTTTAGAATAGTAAAATAAAAGATCAAGGACAGAATTTAATGCCTTACTGTTCCCATCCAGAGTTAAAAGGGTATCATCTGCAAAATGAGAAATCAGATGTTCTCTGTTATTAATTTGTGTTCCTTTAATATCTGGACTACCTCTTACCTTATGTGCCAGTATCTCTAAACAAATGATAAATCTATGAAGATAAGGGGTCTTCTTGCCTTCAGTCTCTTTGTATGTAAAACCAAGAAGAGATGTAACAAATTTGATATTATTACAGAAAGTTGATATCCAGTTTGTAATACAATCTCCAGATATGAAAAAGATGAGACATTGATAATATATGACTAAGAAACTGAATCAAAGTCCTTTTCAAAGTCAAATAATAGTAATAAACCCATAACTTTGTGTTTTTCAGTGTAAAACAATAAATGATAAAGGGTTTTAATATTTTCAACAGTAGATCCACTCTTAATAAAACCTGTCTGATACTGATTTATAAGGTGAGTTAAGATGCTTTTCGTTCAATTAGTTATATAAGCAGAAGCTATTTTATATGAAATATTCAGTAATGTTATTGGTCTCCAGTTCTTAAGCCATAAAAAATCAGTAGTGCAACCATTGGAGCCTGGACATTTAAATGTCTGCCATATGTTTGTAAGTTTTTATTGCTTCCTTATAAGATATGGGACCCTATACAAATAGTTTCAGTAAGTTATACAATTTTGAATATCAACATTCATATTATTTAAAAGTTCATTTACATTGCTAGAATCTACTTTCCTGTATTTATACAAATGTTCAAAATATTCAATAGTTTCTTACAAACTTTGAATTGATGTCTGTGACCCATTTTCCCTTGTTAACATAGGTGCCATTTTACTCAAGGGTACATAAATACTTTGTAACCTTTTTTCCTTCATCAACCCATAATGTTCTTGAACGGATCATAACCGCTTTTATTTTTCTATCCAGTATTAAATTTACTTTTCATTTTTCCTGTGCAGTTCTTGACAATTATCTTAAGTTTACAAATCTTTTTTTCGAATTCCTTAATTTGCTCTTATAAATATGCTTCTTTTTTAATATGCCCTTGTTTCTTCTATGTGGCGTAAGAAATAGTTTTACCCTTTTTTTGTAATAATGAAATTTGAAACAATTATTGATAATTTCTCACAAAATGGCTCTACTATACATCCCTGAACCTTCAGGTTTTTTTAAAATAGATAAAATCAACATGATATAAGTGTTGGGAGATAGTTTACATAAGCTTATGTTCTTACAATACTACAAAAGCCTGCTTAGTGAAATTGTCCAGCATTAAGTTATGTAAGCCAGATGAGCATTATAGGTGGTAAGACCAACCTGGGTCTCTTGTATTACATGTGCAGATGACACATTTAAGTTAACTCCTCTCGCATATCAAGTTGTCACAGGCTTAACAAGCATAGCTATGACAGACATCATGCAACCGATCAAAAGATATTCATTAGTGACTTTTTGTCAGTAATTGACACTCAAAATATTAAAAATTGTACTTGAGATATTTTGCAATAAATCAGATTCACACATGCAATAAGGTACAGTCATTCATTCATAACATATTTGAAATGTAAATGGAATACACTATTACATCACATATCTTGTATGAATTTTATATATAGAGAGAGAAAGAGGGAGAGAGAGATTTGCAAATGCGATGGTCTGAACTTTTATTAAAGTGAATTAGAAAGGTTTTTTCTCTTCGTCCTGATCGTGAGATAAAAAAAATTAAAACTTATCCATAATTCTGCCTTTTACATTTTAAGTTCAGTTTTCATAATCGTTAAAGAAGACATGTGAGCATATCAATTAATTGGATAGGGAATCTTAAACAGAATAACTTTAAATATTTATAAATTAGTAGACTGGACTTTAACATTGTGTCAGTCAGTTGACTTATTCCACTTAGAAATCAGGACAAAGCATCTGCTTTTGTGGTCTTCTCAGACATATATGAACCTTGCTTCAACTTTACATGCTTTCCTATCTCACCAAAAAAACAGCAGAGAAATTTTGAATTACTTTAAAAAAAAATTTAATCTGATAATTTAGGAGATACATGTAGCTGGTTTGTATTTGAGGATGTTTAAAGCAATTATAACTGTCACAAATTGAGTTTTATCAACAACATGTTAGCGACACTGATAAAAATGGATATTTGCAACAATAAAATCATCATTAGCATTATCGAAAGCTTTTTACTATTAAAACAATGAGAGTATATCCCTGTAGATATTATATTTCTCTAACTTGATAAGGCTTTTACAGAAACTAAGAGATGAAGAATAATGCATTGTACTTTCTCCTGTTTTTGTGTGCAAGTTTGAGATAACATACATTGGTGGGTTTTATTAAATTTGGATTGGTGGGTGTTATTAGATTTATCAAAGGATGTAGAACAAAACAAAGGCCATAGTTAAAAGGTGAAAGCCATGGGGCAATACATGTTGTAAATGTAATAGAACAAAACATGTTTCTATCACAATATATTTTTCTTTTTAAAAAATGCCTTCTCTTGAGCATGCTGCAAATGGAATCATAAACATTCTTCATGGAGGATTTTTTTTTCTTGCAGTCAGGTTATGAATTAGTATGAAAATTACTCCCCCCTTTTCTGAAAGAAAACAAAAACAATATTGCAGATTGACTGTTTGCCTCAAAGGTAAACAGTCCCATGGAATTTATCCCATAAACATAAACATTTCATACTTTACATATTTTTGACATGATCATCTTTGATGATGGGTCCTTTTTATTTTTTCAGGATCTGAAAGCTTTAAAACAATGGTGAAGCTTGCAGTTATTACTTTGCAAGGAATGGGATATCAGTTAGAGCTCATTCACAAAGCTATTCTTACCATGAAAAGGCAGAGAGGTAAGTTTTTATTAATGCAAGAGGCATTCAAATCCTTCTTTTGGCAATATATATTGGAATATTTAATCAGTAACACTTCATGTAGTGAAAATCATTATTGTCAAGAATTGTGCACTAACTGGTGCAACGGTCTTCAAAGTAGAATGGTGTGTCCTTGCATAGAAAAGTGATAGCAAAATACAAGAAATTGGGGAGTCCAGTTGGATCAGGGTAATTGAAGCACATTATGGAATATAACAGGATCTGTGACCATTCAGGGATGACTCTGCAATATTAATTAGGGCCACCATGTGGCCACAATCTCTGTTGACATCCCTAAATGTTTTATTTTGAAATATCCCAATCAAAAGTTAGAGAATTTTGCTTGCAGGAATTTTTCCCTCATTCCAATTAGATCTGTAACATATGTTAATGGATCCGAACCATAATTTTACCATTTTCCTTACTGAAAGTCATCTTGATCAAAGAAGAAACTTCCCACTGCTTTTTAAAGTGCATTTTAGGCATATTAAGTATTTGGATTCTCCGATGAATGTGCATTGTCAAGAAGCTGACAAGCAAGCAGACTGCTCCTCCATTTTCATAGTGATGGACATGTGTTCCTTCCTTTAGTAGAACATTTTGTGCATTGAATTGCTTAAATTGAGCACAGGACCCAAGATTCATTTGCCAAGGTATGCATGGAGTCATGTGGTCTAGCGTGAAATGTCTTTCTTGACGACTTCTAATAAACTGAATGACGTTGTTTATGACATTCTGTTTCATGGTTTTTGTTAAAAAAGGAATATAGTTTTCAACAGTGTTCAGTATTCAAGTTTGCTGACAGGTCTGCATGGTGAATGTGTTCAGTATTCAAGTTTGCTGACAGGTCTGCTTGGTGAATATGCTGTACACTATTCCTCTCCATTAGAATAGAACAGAACTTTAATTTGATGTGGAACTAACTAAAGGTCTCATATAATTATAGAGCACTTTTATTCCAGTAACACCTGTAACACATAACTTGTATAATGCAGCCAAAATTCATATTATGCTAGATGAATAAACATATACATTTGTTGGCAGCAGTTCATCTCGTATTAAGAAGTCATTCTAAAAATGTTATTTTTTTATACCAAAGAACACAACAACAACTACTATCATTTCTACTACAAGAAAAGGCCAGTTCACTACAAGACAAGAACAAAATTATATAACTAAGTTTGGTTTACACTATACACAAACCCTGATAATATTAATTTTTTAATATGCTAATAATAATAAGTTTTTAATATGCTATAAAGGAACATATGAAACAAATTGAAAAACAAATTACAGGAGTGATGAAGGAAAGGAGGTTAGAAAAACCAGAAGCCTATGTGTTACAAATTCCCAAAAGTACTAATTTCACAATAAAACAGAATTTTATTGTTGGAATCGTCTCTGACATTAGAAAAAATATTTTTCTGACATCTTGACTCGTGCACATGTGCTAAGCAAAGTTTATTAAGGTATGATACCTATAACTGATGATATGTACTAAAGTCCGATGTATATTTGTTTTCCTATACAGATGATGATGTTAACATAACTGCAGAAACAATCCTGGATTTCATTTGGTCAGAAGAGGACAAAGAGAAGCAGCAACGGAGAGCTGAAGCTAGCAGATATTGTAATTATGGTAACTGATCATAAGTGACTTAAATAAGCGTAAATGCTAAGTGCAAACAACAAATTTCTGGCATTACATCTCAGCTTATATGGGTCCCAATCTCTCATAGCAGGGTTAAATATATATACAGGCATGATACCAGTATTTGTAGGGTTCAAAATCTACTCGTACACTGGATCACTGGCAGGATCCAGAATACAAAATCTTTCTGTGAAGTCAAAAACACTTTTTTTTAGTAAATGGTAAGCATAATGAATTATCAGAACCAAATGCTTGTTTTGGACATCAATCACTATACACACATATACACGCGCACATATATACAATAAAGGGGTTGTCTCACTATCCATTTATTGTATGTATTACAATAGTTGGGAGAGTTTATATGGCCAAATGATGCTAGCAAGGTGTATGGATGTTAAGTTAGTTACGACATTGTAAAAGTACTCTTTTCTGTCTGAAAATTCGTGTTTTTCATGGCCATCAATTATTGTTCACAGCATAAATACAGGTGTGAAAATTTACACAAAAATTCCATGTATGAAGTTTCATTGAGATTTTGTTCGATTTAAGATGTATTTTTTTCTGGCCAGAAAGATAACAGAAATGTGAAGTTACTGTTTTGTTCATAACCCTGCAACTTATGTGCCACAAGTTCCCATAAGTAACAAGTCACAAAATGTCATAAATTTTGCATCTTAAGGTTGGGCTTATATTGTCCAGGAAATGTACACAAGGATAAATAAATACATTAAGGCTTTCATGTACTTTTTCCACTTAAATAAGTGTATGCACATTTCTGAAGGATGGTAGGCACTGAGTGTTTGACAGACAGCTAAAACATGTATGTTGAAGGGGTCAAGTCAGGCTATGCATGTTGCCATAAGTAACAGTAGACAGTACTGCCTGCATCTGTAGACCCAGAATGGATAGATACACCTGGTTCCCTCTGGAAAGTCCTCTCTGATGGATAAGGCAGCCTAGCAGATATGATTATCCCCCCAGCTGTGAAGGCAGATGGCAAGAGCTGTGTAGACAGTGCAGGGCATCAGCTCAGGTGCAGTAGGGACCTGAGGACTCATCTCCAGACATCTCGACATTGTTGTGGCACTAGATTAAGGCAGGCATGCACAAGAGAGAGAGATAGGGTGACTCTGCACAACTTTCCCTCATTAAAATCCATCTCCCTTTCCCCACCAGATACCTTCAAGTCCAGTGGCAATGGGTCAGTGGCAAAGCAGGTGTGGATACACTGAGAAGTGTAGCTGCAGACCTGCATAGAGGGATCTCAAGGCATAGATAGCTTTCTCTAGATCAATGCAGCAGTGGAACTCGGCAGCCCCCTGGGCAACTGAGCAGTCTTATTCAGGATTGCACTGCTTACCTCCATAGCATGAGGAAGGAACCAGAAAAGGTGCCCTAAACATTGCCTGCACCTTGACCCTGATCAGCATACCACAGCTGATAATGATCCCATATTAGCGTTTGAAAGTCATACAAGAAAACAAAGGTAACGCCACTCACCGTCGGTGCCTGGAATGTGTGCTCACTAATGGAGAGAGTACATCAGCAGATAGATCAGAGAGAAGAACAGCTTTAGTTGGTAGAAAACTGGCCAGATTCAACATCCAGATTGCGGTCCTGAGTCAAACTCGCCTAGCTGAGGAAGGACAACTCACTGAAATAGGAGCCGGCTACACCTTTTTCTGAAGTGGCCAAGTAAAGAAGAGCAATGTGAAGCTGGTGTTGGATTTACTATCAAATCACAGCTAGTCAGCAAGCTCACAAATCTCCCAAATGGGCGTGAATGACAGACTCGTACAAATTAGACTCCCAATGTCTGGAAAAAGACATGCAACTATCATCAGCACCTGCATCTACCATGACCAACCCAGAAGAGATTAAGGACTAATTTTATAAACACCTGGAGTCTCTTATTGCAGAAGTACTGAAGGCAGACAAGCTTATCATCCTTGGTGACTTCAGAGCTAGAATTGGCACAGATCACCAGACATGGCCAGGTGTCATCGTCCAAAATGGTTTTGGCAAATGCAACTAAAAAGGACTTTTGCTACTGAGGAAATGCGCTGAACACAGCCTCCTAATCACCAATACAGTCTTGTGCCTGCCAAACTGCACAAAGACATCTTGGATGCATCTGCGATCTAAGTACTGACATCTCATTGCTACCTCATCATCAGAAGAGACGGGCAGGATGTCTGAGTAAGTAAGGCCATGAGAAATGCAGAATGCTTGACTGACCATAGGCTCAATATCAGGATTCACCCTAGAAGACAACCACAAGGCAAAAAAGGGTCCAAAATACTCAATGTCTCCAAATTGAAATGGGAGAATGTGAAATAGTCATTTCTTGAAGAACTGTGCAGACAACTGGTAACAATTCATGTGAACTCTGTACTCAGCTGCATCAAAAATCCTCTATCCCACATCACATGAACATGAAGATTGGTTTGATGAGCGATGCTGACATATGGAGACTACTGAATGTGAAACATAAGTTCCAAAAAGCTTGTTAGAAGACGGCCTTTCTTCACCAAAGACTCGTGGCTAAGCAACAAGGCAAATTAAATTTGGAATGACCTGAAGAACTTCTGTGATGCTTTGAAGACAATCTATGGGCCACAGTCACACAGTCAACTGAGTGCTGATGGAAATACACTTCTCACAGACAAAGAAACAATACAACAAAAATGGGTAGAACACTTCAGCAGCATCCTCAATCAAGGGTTGTTGCCTGAGAGTCAGTATGGCTTTAGAAAAAGACAAGGGGCTATAGACATGGTGTTTGCAACTCGTCAACTCCAAGAGAAATGCCAGGAACAGACTTCCAACTTGTACACGACTTTCGTTGACCTGTCAAAAGCCTTTGACAAAGTCAGTCGTGAGGGCCTCTGAAAGATCATGGCCAGATTTGGTTGCCTAGAGAAATTTGTTGTAATGGATCAGCAATTCCATGATGGCATGTTCGCTAGTATCATGGATGACAGTGGGTTATCTAAACCATTCCCAGTCACCAGTGGAGTGATGTAAGGTTGCATGTTCTCTGCCATTCTTATAGATACCTTCCATGGCTATGACTCTGGTATCAACATCAGACACCAGACTGATGGCAAGCTCTTAAATCTGAGGCAACCATGGGTGAAGACAAAGGTACAGGACATGACTTTGTGATCTCCTATTTGCAGACAACTGAAAGATAAATCTGAGTCTGACATGCAACAGAGTATGAACCATTTCTGTTCAGCTTGTGATAATTTTGGTCGCATAATCAGCATCAGGAAGACAGAGGCGATGCATCAACCAGCACCAATAAAGCCTTACACTTAGCTTACCATCACAGTCATTGGCCAAACCCTCCAGGCAAAGGACAAGTTCACCTATCTCAGCAGTACACAGCCACATTCAATCCACATATATGATGAAACCAATGCCAGAATTGCCAAAGCAAGTGTGGCCCTCGGCATACTACATGCAGATGTCTAGGAGCATGGAGGCATCAGTCTGCAAACAAAACTGAAGGTCCACAAAGCCACTGTGTTGCCGACCCTGCTGTATGTATGCAAAACCTAGACAGTGTACGGATGCAATGTCAAGAAACTGAATTTTTTTCACAATTACAAATCTGCATCTTATAACATGCCACCATTAGTCAAAATTTCACACAAGAGATTAGTTGCACTGTACTAAGAAAGCACAAAGTTTCCACAGACATATGGCACCTCTGCAAACCTGTCTTTACAGTCCCCTTGGTCATATGCAACACATGAAAACGTGTGTCATAATGATATGATGATATCTTGAATAACTGAAAGATATTTATATTGATTTAACAAATCCTTAAAAAAAAACTATGAATAAACCAACATCAAAGAAACATTTTTCAACCAAGATATTTTGATATGCAGTCTTGGGTTGTCTTTAGATTTGAGATTCTTTGGTGTAATGAAAACATTGAGTTCACAGTTATTTGGTTGCATGTATTTGTTTCAGAAGGTTTGCTTACTGTTAATTCTTTCTTTATTTAATCAGAATTTTGCACAAGGAAACAAGTCAAAGAAGAGGAATTTATTAAGTCACAGAAGAACAATGAAGGAATTTATGACCTTATAATATAAATACCATTTCAGGGCTGAGTAAATTTTATTTTCATCCACTAGTCCAGGACAAGTGGTTTCAGAAAATTCACTTGTCCCACCTTACTTTTCACTTGTCCCACCTTACTCTTCGCTTGTCCCACCTTACTTTTAACTTGTCCCAAAAGGGTAATCACTTGCCGAGATTTGATGAGATGTATGTACTTAATCCATAGAAAAAACAAACGAAAAAATATACAATATAATTATTTCTTAAAAGAATTTAATTTTTCAAAAACATTGGTTGTTATACATTTGGCTTCTTCATGTTCATGTATATATGGTTTAGCTGATGGATTTGAAAAAATGTCCATGTATATGTCTGCCACCTGCACCAGCACTAAGTCAGCAGTTGATAGCTGTGTCTGGGTTAAAGTCCACAATATATTGTGCTGCACAGGCCTTGTGGGGTCCAGACATGTCATGAGACTTGATTGGTTCAATCCTGAATTTGTCAGTTCCTCTGACAAATACACTGGGTTAATTTCCATCCTGTGCCAGTTTTGGATGTTTTCTGCAATAACTGCAAAACATCTTTCCTTCCGAGTCAATACATTCAAGCCAGGGATAACAATCAACCCAATGCGGCTGAATATTTCTCTGTCTCTTAGTAGTGTCATATTTGACATTTTTTGCCACCACGGATGTCTCTTTGGACAAATAGCTACCACACACTCAGTAGCAGTCTTACGTTTTATCCCTCCATGTTTTATCCCTCCACTTTCACAAAATGTTTCCTTCTCTGAATCGCC